>OX465281.1:96497207-97151666 GCA_949987705.1 Thereva unica
AAGGGCGCTTTCGTACATTTTATCTATATTTCGTAGGTTTTATCACTATTTTTCAAGAATTGTTTTGTTTTGCAAAACCAAATTATTAATGGCCTAAAATAAATGCATAGGTCAAGTATATTAAAACACGTGCGCTATAGTCGTTTTGGTGTTGCCACGCTACACCTCTTCCAGAAACACATTCATAGTATATAAAAACATAGGCATATTCGAATGCAACGTTGTATCAAAATTTCAAAGTGATCGGAGATTCTAGATTAAGAACAAACATTTTTATTATATATTTATTTTTATTTATAGAAATACAGTATAAAAGTAAATTCAAAAAGGAAAACATTTTTTTGCAGTAATAGATAAGAATCGAGGAGTTATTTTTGAAAGTCTTGCTTGCTTTCAAGTCGAGATAATTTCTTACGGCTTTCTAATGTCACTGCCATTATTCCTTCTCGATTCTTGTCTAAAGCACGTTTAGAAACATTAGCCAGCAATTGTATGTGTCTTTCCGTACCTTGGATGTGGAATTCCTGGGTCAGGCAGCGTTGGTTCGTCGTATTCTAAGTATTGCTCAAAATAATCATGCGGAATCGTTTTTTTAAACGGTGGCTCAAATATAATACTGTCGTCATTTAAGTCAATCATATTCGTATAATCTGTGCAATTGAAGTTAATAATAGGTTTTCTATAAACTCTAGCTCGCATCGGATCGTCCAGTTTATTTCGATAGTGTAAAATTATGTTTATAGCACTGTCGCGTTTGTCTTTTCTGTCATCAAACAACATTGTTAACAAAACATTTTCGAATGTGCATAATATGAATTGTCCTTAATTACATTATTTATCACGTCGCGTAAATTTGGCTCTAAAAACTGTGCCCAACGTATGAATTTCGAAAATAATGCGCTACCATACACGACAGAGTTATAATACTTAATATTGAAATACATTGGCGTATAAACTTTCATTGATCAAGATGATCATGGGGAATACATCTGCTCCCAAAAGGATGTCGATGTGACCCGGCTTGTGGAACGTTGGATCCGCTAATTCGAGACCCTTTAAGTGCGCCCAATCCTTGCTAGAACATTCACTATTTGGTAATGGATTAGTTATTTTGTTAATTACCATTGCCTGGACCTGGATGTTCTTCGCCTGTTGGTTTCGTGTCTTTAGTTGCAGCGAGGCCCATTTTGTAATTTTCCCGGCTGGCATGTTACCGATTACGCTTAATGCTGTTTGTATTGGCTCCTTTTTGAGTTATAGACTTTGAACCACTGCCTCACGTACGAATGAGGATTGAGATCCGGGATCAATGAGTGCTCTGCAGACCTGCTCTCGTCCAGTTGGAGATACTACGGTGACCAGGGCTGTGGCTAATAGTACTTGTCGGCAGTCATAGGGTGCTGCCTGAGCGAAGTATGTTTGTGTTTGGTTGGATGGTAATTCATCGTTTGAACTTGAGGGCGGTGAAACGCTGCTGTTGGTTTGACTCGCTGACTGGATTCTGTGTAAGGTTGTATGGTGAGTCTTTCCGCATTGGAAACACCTACCTTTACTGGGGCACTGTGATGAGCGATGGCCTGCTCTCAGGCAATTGATGCATAGATCCTTTGATTTGACTGTTTTATATCTCTCATCAATGCTGAACTGCACATATTTGGGGCATTTCCCTATGGCATGTGCGCCTTTGCACAGGATGCATACGCTTTGATTTGCAACGTGGAGGGCTTGGCTTCTTCTTCTTGGGTGCTCTCTGGACTTGCTTTCGTGAGGTTCATTCTTGTGGCTTGTTGGTTTGTTGGCAGCTTCCAAGGTTCTGAACCTGGTTTCCAAGAATTCGCGTAGTTCCACCCATCTTGGAATCGATTGCCTTGATTTGGTGCTCTGCGACTGTTCCCAATGTTCGTGAGTTTCGCTTGGTAGCTTTTGGACCAGCAAGTGGATGAGAATAGGATCCCAATTTTGTGTTGGAACCTCCAGATTTTCAATGGCAGTGAGGCATTCATGTGTCCTCGTTTTTAGCTCCTTGATGCCTTGAGCTGTTTCTCGGGTTAGTTTTGGTTGATTGAGCAGAATGTCGAGCTGGGTTTTCAACAATGCTCTCTTGTTGTCGTAGTTATCGACGAGAAGTTGCCATGCTGGTTCATAATTGGCGTCACTAATGAGCGTGTTGCTGAGTAGTCGTCCAGCTTCTCCAGAAAGATGAGCCTTTAGATATTGGAGTTTTTGTGCTCCTGTTAACGATATTTTGTTATGCACAAGGCTGGAAAATAAATCCAGGAATGATGGCCACGACTCGTAATCCCCTGCAAATGTGGGTATCGAGATCCTTGGTAGTTTCACATTGTTGTTGTGTTGCGAAATGCAGCTGCTGTTTAAATCGGCTGATGACTGCTCAGCTCGTGCGACTGGTTCTGTGACTGACAGCGTTTTGTGAGTCTTCATCGATTTTGCAGTACATCTCGACATAGGCGTTTTCTGTGTCGGCATACCAATCCTCTTTGAAGTATAGCTGCTCTTTCTCGTCCTTCTTCGTCTTGATTGATGTAATCTGTCGATGATTGTTCTTGAATTCCGTCCAGTCATCGTCGAGCATCTTGAGCCTTTTTTGAAAATACTGCGCTGTCTTCCTAGATGGGCCATCCTTGAGATAGTTTCTGAAAGACCTTTCGAGTCTCTCTCGTACTTCGCTCTGTTGAATTATTAAAGCATCCATACTTGTATTGCGGCTTGAGCTATTTTATTGAATCACTATCCGGGTCGAAGGACCAATGTTCAGAATTAGCAATTTAATTTCTGACTCAATAAAAAGGTGCCGGAAGGGTGTGATTCAATAAAAAGATAACTTTTTCCAATAACCAAATTACTATTTATTCGCAATTAATTATTAGATTTTCTCAAATATAAATTCAATAAAAAATTCAACAAATTGCCAAAATATTCCAATTCAATCTTAAATTCGTTATTAAATCGTGATTTAGTACTTGAAAATTCGTAAATTATTCTTTATTTGTTTTGTAAATAAGAATTACCAAAATATTGCTTGCTCTGATAGCTTAATTGATAACGCCACCTATCTGTCAGATGACGATTGATGTTTCGCCTGATGTGTTCTGCAATTAGAACAGCCAGGAATAACCTTTGTGTTGCTGCACTCTGGTTTCGTTTCTTGGGAATCGCTTGGGATTTGCTTGCTGTTTGCTGCCTGGTTGCTGCTTGCTGCCCTGGTTGTGGCTTGCTGGACTGCTTTGCCTTGTTTCTTCGCAAATTCGTCCCTCTGTGGTTGGTTAGAGTAACTGCTGAAATCAACTTTGGTGATTAAGTTACTGCTGTATTAAAGACTTCAAAACTGTCTTTAATTTGGGCTTTACTGGGAAAAGACCTCAATTCTGTCTTTCCAGAATGCTAAGTTCGATACTTAGGCTTTGAAATTGCTTTATTGCTAAAACCTCAATACAGATTTTATCTTCTAGTTCAAGACTCTAGAAAGATTAAAAGCAATCTGATTTAACGCCGTCTGTGCGTCGGTATTTATTTTTACTCGAACAATAGCTGCGGCTATCCTTTGGCAGGGGGCTTCGTTCTCGAAGTACATAATTTCGGGGTTATGTACTAGATCGGCGTGCGATGTCCGATCAGCTGTTCTTGTTTATCTTACGGCTGTCAAATGGAGGCGCTTTCCTGGTAAGTATTTTTTTATCCTTTCTTTTTTAATTTATGTATTAATTTTAGTTATATTTTCAGGTTTCAGTGAGGGAATAAATTAGGAGGAGCCCGCGATCACTCCATTGGGGTTGTCAGGTGAGTAATTTTTTGGAATCTGTTGTGTATTTTTTTATTAACCATTTTGTTTATGGAATTGTGATTTGCCGACGGCTTTTCGGCATCTTTCTGGATGGGTTTTCTTGATGGTTTTTTCCTTGGATTTCGATCTTTTTATTTTCGTTGGTTTGGAATAAGGTAAGAACGTACATATTTAACTTTTATATTTAATTAATTCTTTATTTGCAGGTACAAACTTCTGGTTGTGTTTTTTGTTGTGTAGTGACGTCCTTGAACTTGTGTGTTTTTGTTTGTATATTTTTTTGTAGATTTTTGTAGTTTGTTTATTTGTTTAATAATTGCAAGAAATAGTGATTTTGGTGTTTTTATTTATTAATTTCCTTTTTTCTTGGTTTTTTTTAGTTATTGATTTTCAGTATCGCCGGAACAGTAGGCTACTAGAGTTTTCAAATTCTCAGATGGCTTATTCGTTGTCACATATAACCGTAATAACCTATTGGCCTTGGTGAGGCAGCGAGAATGTGCAATTGGCCCTGGTTTAGTGTTAGCCAAATCCTCCGGAATAAAACCATTAGAAATCGCATTGGCCAATTTGTACAAGTACTTTAAATCCGTAGATAATTCACCCTCTTCTTCCATTGCTGGAGGCATATTCTCTAGTTGGATTTTTTCAAAATCAGCTACAACCTGTAAAGATTAGATGAATTAAAATACGATTTTATTATTTTAAACACATTATAAATAAGTAATAGAAGTAAAAATGGTATGAAAAAAGTTATAACAATTACGTACCGGAAGTTTTTCACAAGTTTCAATTTGTTTGTTTAACGTTCCGGTTGTCGTTCGTGGTCCAGTGGTGGATGATCTTTCTAACGTGTCAAACAAATGCCGCAGCGGAAGCTTGTTAAAGTGGATAAGTCACACAAACCAATGCAGTGGTCTGTCTGTCAGGCACACCAAATCTGTCACAAATCATAGCAAACTTCGAAGCATCGTATCTAGGAGTATAAAGTCCTCGTTTCGTTGGAGAAAGATCTTCTGCACTATCTTCATCATCAACATGGATATTTGTTCGATCAGGTATGTATGGTTGATCGCTGCTCTCTATAGTTGCTGGTATTATTGTAGATATAGGTACCTCCTCTACATTTTCTGTCGTATATTCTGGTATCATACACACATGAACATAAATTTGTTTTTAAGTCACATTCACATTTTCCGATATAAAATAATTCTTTTGTGGATTGTACGAATGCTCTAAATGATCTGCCTTTCGTTCTGTTCTTATCCGCGGTTTGATATCTGTCAAGCAAAGTATTCAATTTTCTACCAATACTGGTTTTGGCAATAGTTCTAATATTCAGTTTACCCCAAATTTCAAGCAATTTATCTACTACATAAGGAGTTAAAGCCTTATACGAGAACATTTTACTTTGAACTTTAGCACGATCGCCCAGCAAGAAATAATATCTTAAGATATCCACTTTATTTGGCAGATTCACACCACTTAATTCACTAGACACACCAAAAGCACCAATATCTTGAGAAGGCATATGTGTCAAACAACTTCCGGAGCTTGTTGATGCTATGTGGTCTTGCGAAGTAGACGGCACTGGATCCATAGTATATTAGGTTCTAAATGTTCTTATATACACAAATCAAATAAAAAATACTTATAAAAATAAGAAATACAAAAATTACTTTTACTTTTTCACAATAGATTCGTTAACTCGCGGCGATGCCTAGGAGCGAACTGAACTTTCAGGTTCCTATATCTATTTCCTAACATTCCTTACAAATCGTAATTTCGCGGAACTCCTAATAACCTACTTTACTATCTTACTTTTATTGTCCTGCTTTGATTTTCCATCGGCTACTTCTGTGGAGTATATTTATGTTTATTACATCTGTCGCCTACTTTTTACTCTTTCATACAATTTATTACCCGTAATTATTGCTATATTTCGTACCTACTTATATGTAATTCTTCTGAAAGGCCCTTTTATTAACCGCCGCAAAACATGATTGTCTCAATATTGCTTCCTGTGAACTAGGGGTGGGATTTCCCTGTTTTTGTTCACTATATTGTTTGTTTGATTTTTTTCCACTTGGACTTGCACTGTTTTACACCTATACGAATTTTAATACTTTCTCTTCTTATTAACTTTAGATTTATGTAATTTTCTTTATTATTAATTTTAAATTTATTGAAATTAGTAATGTTTTAATTGAGACCTGCCTTTTAATGGTTTATAATTTGTTTAACTAGAGAATGAGTATATTTATATTGTTTACACTTCATTGAAATGGCGCTAAAACAAGAATGAACCACTCCATGAAACATAAGCCATTTATAATTTGGGGTTGCTATAATAATTTTTCTTGAAAAATAGTGATAAAACATACGAAATATGGATAAAATGTACGAAAGCGTCATCTAGCGGCACTGGTAAATAAAAATAAACATCAGAAATAAATTCCTTGACCCAAAAAACCCCTATATATGTGTACTTGGAGAAAAAAACTTGTATTTTTATCTTTTTAAATTAATTAAATCATAAAAATACCTATTTTTAAAAATCCGGAGGCTCAAATTCAACTTTCGAACTATGGTTTCTTGGGCAAAGTTGCTCAAAATTATCCATAGAATATCACTAGGGGGTGTAAAAGGTCGATTAAAAATTTGACCCGCCCTAATATATATATATATATATATATATCGATATCGACAATTTTTTTTCAAACGCCATTACAAAAATACCAACAGACATAATCATGAAAACTATAAACATAAACCTTGCTATTGAGGTCTTCTAACACAAACAACACCAAATCAGTCATTTCGTACAGCCAATTTTTCAAACCACGATTACACACAAAACAATGATTCATTTTTATATATAAATTGATTTGATAAATTATATTACATAAATTTTATTTTATACTTTTTAGTCTATTATATGCCTCCCGTCATTTAGATTTAAAATGACGCCATACAAGTTACTTTATTGTAATCGTCGTACCCTTTCATTTGATACCAATACTGAGGGGTTTGTAAAAAAATAGTTAACCCGCCATTTTGAATTAGGAATGACGCTACGCCAATAATTGTATTCTACCATTCATGGCTTTGCATTTGATAGCCATGTCGGTGGAGCGGAGAACACAACTGCTAAAATCGGCCGCCATTTTGGAACCGCCAACGTGATTTTTTTACAAACTGGTCGAATTGCAGTGTCAGGCGAACTATGCGTATGCCCAAAATTTAAAGTGGATTGGTTATATACTCTATATTTTACTCTATTATTTACTCTATTCGATGTAACTAATATGATCCAAATAAAATGTTTGTAACTGGAAACAATTCCCTTTTCACTAAAATTTAATACTTATCAGACTCCACTATAAGGAATAAACTCCAAAAATAAGAAAAATAAAAAACTGTATCCCTACTGGGACAAGCAGCAGATCCAAAATAAGGCCCCTAGCATAACAATTGTTGGACATTATTCATAGAAAAAAATTGTTGGAAAAAAATAAAGGTTAACTACTTATTTGAAGTTGAAATTTTAGTTTAAAAAACTGAAATTTGAAACCAAAACTAAAATATAAATGACAAATACTGCGCAATATTAACTACAGACTGTAACTAGAAGACTGGTAGGCAGTCACCAGCGAGATAGGGGAAAAACGTTCGTCCGTATAAAAACCTTCCATCCAAATGCAAGAAAATTTAAAAGTGGTTTATTCCTCACGTTGTCTCCCGCAAATCGTTGCTTACTCAAAATGTACGGTTGGTCCAAGGGTTCTTCGACCATTTTAATGAACTAATACATTTGTGCAATTTTGGAAAAAAAGCAAAGCCCAAAAGTGGAAATTAAAATAAAATAACTTATAGGCAAATAAAATTTATTTTTCAGTAAAAGAAACAAACAAAAATTAAAATAAACTAATGTAAATATTAGTAAAAATTGAAATGATTAGATTAAACAAGGAAGTGAATACCAAAATAATGTTATGTATAACCCAACAAAACTGTTTTTCATAGATTTTCTGCTAAGCTACTTACAGCTTTACTGCGCAGGTAGGTCGTTTCTTCCTCACTTTCGGTTCGACACTCCTTCAACGTTATAGAAAGTTCATCAATTTCTTCTTCTAATAATTTTATCTATAATATTAATAATTTTATTAATTTTATTTTTAATTACTTTTACTTTTATTGTTTTTAATTACCTTATTGTCACGATTTTCAACTTCTTCTTTGATATTTTGCAAATCAAATTCTAATTGTTTTGCTTTTTCCACAGATTCATCACGAGCCTTAAGCGCCTTGCGTTTTTCAGTCGTTTCTTCAGCAACTTGCCTAGATAGTCGGCTGACTTGTGTTTCAAGGGCTAGATTTTGGCCACTCCAAGAACTTTTTATATCTGATAATTGTAAATGAGCTTCTTCTAAATGTTGTTCTAATAATTTGCGTTCTTGTGAAAGCGCTTGAACCTTTTCATCAGAACTTAAACTTAAAATTGATTCCAAACGTGATTGATCAACTATCTGAAGGCGAGTCTTTAAATGTCTATTTTCTTCCTCCACGGCCGCAAGAGTTGTTGTCAGATTATTTTTATCTAACTGCGAAGAATGACGAAGGCGTTCTAATTCATCCTAAAGTAGAAACCCCATTTTTGCACTAATGCTGATTTTTTGAAACACACAAATAATACATACCAAAACAAGCAAACAAGGTACAAAAGCACTTTTTAAACTGTAAATATTGGCGAAATATTTAAAGCAAATCATAAAAAACACTCTATATGTGCAAAGACAATAAAACAGGTGCACAACACTCAGGTTGCAATATAATGTGAAACTATTTTTTAGTAAATGTTGACATTCAGCAATAATATCGTCGTAGCACTTTGCAGACATGTTATTAATTAGGCTCTTCGGTGCTAAAAAAATAAGGCGCTTTGAGATTCTGTAAAAGATTTTAATTGTTATCAAAATCTAGATGGATTATTAAAGGGACACATCTTTTCTACTATTCAGTGTTATGTCATGTCATGGTCCAAGGTGAAATCCAAATAGCACCTGATGCTGATCTAGGTTACTTTCAGATATTAATAGACAACCTAACTCTGCCGCCGTCAGGTGCCTAGTCCAGGGTGTGAAAGGAGGAGGGTGGTCGACCTGCCGAAGTGACCACAATCGGGAATCCGAAAAAACTAGGCAAGAAACCGCATTTTTAAAAGCAGAACCGACAGCAGCGAATCCGTTGCGGGACGTCTCCTTCGGTCGCCAGCTAACGGAGCGAAGAAGAAGAAGAAGAATAAACCTTTCCATAAATAGGGGTACTGTAATCTATGTTACAGTTTCCATAAAATACATAATTTTGACCGTCTCTAGCATTCGAAACCATTTCACATTTTTCTTAAAACTCTAAAGAAATTGTAACGAAGGGTTAACTTCGGCATTTGACGCCAGATCACAGATCTCCGATTTTTATCGTTCATACCGGAGTGTGAAATCATTGCTACGGGTGATTTTGGATTTCTAGCAAAGACACCAACGTGTGTAAAGCCCAAAACAGAATGAATGCAGAAACTTCGACTTTGACTTCACCGTTGCAGTAAAGTCGACTTTGCCGCACAGCGCTAACACATTCATTTCAATAACTTCAAAGTCGAAAATTTGACAGTAGTATTTACAAATGCAATCACCATTTAATAACATGCTAGAAATTATTAATTTTGAACAAATGGACCAATTTATTTTTACTGTATTTGGACTTTACGTATATTACCTGCGAAAATTATATTTTCCATACAATAAACTTATAGTGCGTTTCCATGACAGCTTGAAGCTTACTTCAAGTACAAATGTAAACGCAAGCAGCTCGACTGGAGTCGATCAAAAAGATTTTTGTGATCGGCTCGAGTGTTTGTCGTGTAAACCGAGCTTGAAAGCTTGAGTGCTCGAAATTGCGAAAGTTAGGCCTGTAAATGTGTCTAAAGGTAATGTGTGGGAATATGAGGAGACAAAAATATTAATGAAGAAATAAAAGCACGATAAAAGGAAGAAATAAAAGAAATATAATAGTAACTTCAAATGACAGCTAAAGAACTCAAGCTCGGTTTAAGCTAATATGCCGCTTCAAGTAGGCAGAGCATATACGCGCTCGAGTTCTTGAGATTTTCAAGCCTTCGAGTACTCAAGCTGTCATGGAAACGTGGTATTAGTCAATTTAAATTTTCTAATTTAGCGACAATGACAAATTTGAAATGTTATGTTGGTAGTTCTGAAACTTTTGCAGCAGCTTTAAAAATTCTCAAAGTCGAAGTCGGCGCAAAGTTTACTGCAACGCTTACTGCATTGATTATGTTAACTGAACGTGACTCCTTTGGAAACTGTATGAAACTGTCAAAATGCAAAGTTGAAGCCGAAATTTCTGCATTCATTCTGTTTTGGGCTTAAGTTTATCCAAGTCCCAATCAAGGACAGCCAAAAGCAGCGCCGTAGCGAGGGTCTCGGAGGCCCTTGTGCAAGATTTCGTAAGGGGCCCTTGAAAATGAATTTCTAAAAAAAAGTGATTTGGAAGTCCATTAAAAAAAGGGTTCAAAGGTCGTGAGAAATTGTACTGCGTCAAGTTTGTACTGGTTTTTACGAAACAGAAAGAGAAAGATATATTTCTGCACTTGTCTGTTGCATTGTAAAAAACTTTACGCCCAATGCCTGACGCTCATCCCATGAAATCGCTACTTAATGCATGTAAATAATAAAATCATAAGCTCTCTAACAAAGCCGCGTTCATTAAAAAAAATGGTTCTCGAAAACATTTTCTATTAGATACAAATAAGAGCGTTCTAGAAAAAAAATGTTTCCCAGGGGCCCTTTTCATAAAAAAGTAGATCCAATTTTATACAATGTTATAAAAACGTTATCGAAGATCTTTTCTAGCTCATACTTTAAAACGAATTCTAAAAAAAAAGAAATCTTCGGGGGCGCCGCACCGCCTGCACATGCCTAGTTACGGCGCTGGCCAAAAGTCGGACTCGAGTGATTTAACCCCGCCAATAGAATTGTAGTTGTAGTATTCGGAACAAAACTTGAAGGGGCAAACGGATTTTACGTCTTCGGGCCAAGTTGTAGGATGGCAGCACCTCAAATCTGGATCTTCTGCATTCTTAGTACTCTGATATTCAGCAACAGGGGTGGTAGCACGTAAGCTGTTTCAACCGACCTCTTCATACAAAAATTCAAGTGTTACAAATTTTTTTGTATGATGAGGTCGATTGTAACAACTTACGTGCTATCACCCCAGCTTATATAAGACTAGAGTGATAAAAACAGGGGCTCTGCAAACCGCAGGATACAGTCCTGTCACCGCTTTTAAGGCTTATGGTCGGTTTTGTATATAAATTTTTAAGGCCACCCTGCGTCATTCTAGTGAAATTTCTGAACAAGTAACTACATATTTAGAATTTGCTCATCGTTTTTTTAATAAGCAAATACTTCTTCCCTTTCAGCCATTGTCATACGTGTACGGGTGAAATTCTCGGGCAACACAGTAGCCAAAACATTACAAAAACATGTCTGACTACAAGTTGCCTAGCAATAGTTTCGGCCACACATTTTCAAACATATAGCCGGGCCATCTTTTTCTGAAATATAACCGGCAATGTGCATTTTTGTTGCCCGTTTACAGGCACCTTTACTGTAAGAATTGCCAAATTATAAATTGAAGGCAAAAGTTCAACCAAGGGCTGGGAGATGCCATGGACTCAGTCAAAGGCATCTCCTCGAACTCTGCACGAATTTGGGTGCGGTTTGGTTCGCCGGATACTATAGGTTCATGGATCCTGAACCCAGATAATGTACACCCTACACCGCCCACAACTATGCCATCTTTAGGCCATACTAACATACTTCTATCCCAAAGAAAATTTCGAAATTATTTTGAAATAGCCGGCAATGTTTAAATATTTTCGCTCTACGACCGATATCAAAGGCAACATGCCCGCCAGTAGTTGCAATATGGCCAGTATCGTCGGGCTATATGGATATATTGCCGGCAAGTTTGAACATATTGATGGAAATAATGCTGATGTCGTTCAGCTAGTATTTCCGGCCACACATTTCTGAAAAAAGTTGCTCGTTTACAGGCACCTTTAGTTTAAATTAGTTTCAATTCAAATTGGAAACTAATTTGACAGGAACTTTTTTTTTCATCGCCTACGGTATCGCTTTGTTCATTAGTTTTCAGGACTGGACAGATCAGAACAGAATAGAAGAGAATTGGACAACAAGCAATTAAACGTCAAACATTTTAGAACAACCTAGAATAGAAAATCTAATGAACGCTTTCTTGTACGTTTTTGTTCTACAATTTGCCTTGTCAAAATTTCATATACACATTTATCGTCAAAACTAGAAAAAAACAACAAAATCTTGTCCAAAACAGTCCCTAAAAAAATCGAGAACAAAAAAGTAAAGCTTCGGGCTATTTAGAACAACTTAATGAACACCAGACTAGAACAATTTCGGACAAAAAATAACAAGTTTTATAACTAATGAACGCCAAAACGTGTACTTTTCTATCCTAGAATGTTTTAAATCGTTCTAGGACTGACTAATGAACAAAGCTTATAATTTTAGTTTTACGATTGACAGCGATGGCATAATTTGAGGGCGATAAAGCTTTCATAGCCCACGGCTAATGGCGAGCATTGTGTCCCTCCGAATACTCGAGAATGTATAAAACGTAAAATAAACGGCATGGCAGTCGGGTAGGAAAAAAGGATTTTTCCTTTTATTAGACTTTTGCATCGGGTATGAGACTGCTCGAGCAAAAGCCAAGAAGCTCATCCAGCTATTACTCAAAGTGAAATTGATCTCGAGAAGTGTAGATACTGTCAGATAGAAACAGAAGCCATAGATCACGGCCCTGCAATTAGGAATCATGAGAAATATGAACTCAAATTTCGCCACATACGCAAAGTGAAATTGACGTCTAATAATTGTGGAACACACAAATTAGTAGCCCCATCTGTCTCTTGAAAAAAGTTATTGTAGAGTTGAGGTAAGCGAAGGGAAATAGCTGGTGAGCACCCTCTACCATAAATACAATAAAATAGGCAAAATTCACGTACAAAGATCTTGTTAGTTCGCTTTTGTTCAGTACTTTAAGGAGAATAATTACCTTCAATGTACAAGGTACCAACAGATCATCATAGATTATGGGCTATAATATTGCAAGTTAAATCTATGAGGTATATGACCCAAATACTAATCAATATTTGAAATGTAAAAGTAAGAATCTATGTAAAATCTCCCATAATCAATATCTTCGAAGAGAAAGCTTAAGAATAATATACAATTAAAAGTATTTCCGGTAAATCTGGAATATAACAGTACCCACCTCCGATTTTTTTGAAAACAATTTTTTTATGTAGGTATTTTGACATAAAATTAAGTGTCGCTCTCTTACCGTTTTCGAGTTATGATTTTTTAAAGTTGCGTGTACTAAGTACTTTAGAATAAAAAAAGGTACATCAAAAAATCATTTTTTCCTACTTACAGACATTGCAGTGCTTTAAAAAAAATTTAAAGTTAAATAAAAAGGTAACGGTACACGAGCCCCAATTTTTTTTACCAAAAAATTTTCCACATCAAAATATACGTTGTGTGTAAATTTCATCGAAATTGATGAAATAATGCAGGAGTTATCACCTGTTCAATTATTGAAAAAACGGCACTTTAGAGTGGAATTACAGGATAACGGGACTTGAGGGACATTTTTTTCATAGTTGGAATGTACATAATTAACTGTAATTTGTGTAAAAATGTCTAAAAAATCGGAGGTGGGTACTGTTATATTCCAGATTTACCGTATTTCCGTTATTTTTTTTTTTTAACTAAAGGGAGGTCTTCATGATTTTATGTTCCTAATGTTTTTATATAGCAACTCTGTTAGGAATTCATTATGATATTGCTTTCCTTCAATAGGTCCACCATTATACATTAAAAAAATTTTAAGAGAAGAAAGTGGATGTTCTTAAATTTGATTCCTACATAAAAACGTAAAAATTTATAAATGAAATTTTTATGAAACGGTTTTTAATTAGTTGTCCGTGGCTGTATCTACCTTAGATGGTTAACATTCTATGATCCATATCTATTGATTCGTCGTTTTTCTCAGCTAATACACGATATCATGGTTATTTGTTCAAGTGGGTCAATTGTAAACATCGCCGTTACAGAATCTCAAAGAGTTGACTGGTTGAAATTGGCAAATTAGGAACATTTAAAGCAATTATAAAAACCAAAATCGCAATCTTAGTCTTAACTAATTTAGAACATACCTGCAAATCCTCGAGTATGGGTTCCATTATTTTCAATCTTTCTAACTCTCCTGACAAATTTTCCATTTGGGCCTGATTCTGTTTAATTGCATTTAACCGATCCACAGCTTCCTGTTCTCTAAATGCAAGCAAAGATTTCAGCTTCTCTATCTCAGCCTGCTGGATATTTTGAATTTCCTCTTGCTCCTCACATATCAAATCCTTTTGGGTCTGAGCTACTTTAACTGATTCCAATAAAATTTCGTTTGTTTTCTCAAGACGATCCTTTTCCTCTTCAAGACTTTGGATCCGACTTGTGAGATCATTAATTTTTGCTGTTAAATCATAAACTTGAGAACGAAGAGAGGCATTCTCTGCATCTTTCTACAATTTATTTTAGTACGCACAGTCGGTAAGATGAAGTCATAGAAACGTAAATAATTACCTGTTCCATTGCTTGAAAGTCGTCAATTGATGCAATACTGTTGGCTGACGAAAGACGACCTCGAATTCCCCGATTGTTTGGTAATCGAATTGGAAGCGCCGGTACTTCATTTCCAGTTTCTTCTTTTATCTTATTTTTTAATGAAGCAAACATTTTTGCACTTAAAGTTTTATCTAGAACTGAAATGGCAGAAAGTAAAATTTAATAAAAAAAATTCTTTTAAGCTGTGTAAATGACACAAAGACATTTCATGAAAATTTACGGTTAATCAGGCTAGACTATATCTAATTGTTATCAACATTAAGTACTTTATGTACGATGAAATTTGCATAGGTACAATGAGAATTGATAAGAAGTCACGATGTTTTGTTAAAAAAGCATTATAATTACCTGCTATTCTTCACTTCTCACATCTTTTATATTACAAAACATTCTTATTATACTTAAAAATATGATAATATTATACTAGCACTAAGTTTTAGACATATTTTTCTGATAGAAAGCGGAAAAAGAAGTAAGCAGACGGTGTAAATTTCTAGTTAAATGACAGTTTTGACATTAGTTGACAGCACCTACGATCAAATGAATGAGAGATAGCTTGTGTTTGAAAATACATATCTGAAATTTGCGTTCATTGGTACAAGCTTAGAATACAAAACTACAGGAAGAGCCCTCGCCGAATTAAAGCGTAGTGAAATTCGCTTTGTATGAGTGCCCACGCTTTGGTAGTTGTTTGTACACAACAAGCGTAAAAACCGAGTAAAATAGAGGAGGGGCAAGAGCGAGTTAAAATTATGAGTAATCTAAAATAAAATCTTGCCCCCACAAATGAACTTTTTACACGGCGTCTCTCCGAAATCTAATCAGCTGATCCCCGTGAATTTTGCGTTGGGTCGTTTAATGTAAACAAAGAAATTCAAGCAAATAACATTTACATTATTTGGACAATTTATCACAGTGATTCACATGTTTATTAATGCAAATATCTAATATGTGTGTTTATGCACTATTTTATTTAGCACACTCACCTGAAGAACGATTTTTCTCGTGCATATTTCCATTTATTCCTGCATTAACAGACTGCACACTTCATTGTTCTTTTTTTCACATAAAACTCACTCGATAGAACTTTAATCATACTTTAAACTATTCTTTATACTTTCTTTCTTTTTTTAAGTTAGTTTTGATAATAAGATTTCAGATAACTTTATAAAAAAAACTCGTCTTAAAAAAGTATTCCACCGAACGCGGGAACACAAGCAGCTAACTAACCCAATTTGACAGTTGACTAAACCCCAGATTTCACTACGCTCACATACAGGGATTATACACACGAAGGCCTTTCCTGTAGTTCTCTATTCCAAGGGTGCAAGTTACACTATCCATCACTCGATACTCACATCAAAACGGTTTATGTATGATGCGGGTATTACGTTAAGCATGCATTTTTATCTTTTTTGTGTAAAGTTTGTGATGCGTTTGTAGTTGTGCAATAAATGCGAATGAGAGGGGGAATTTCTCTTAGACTTCGCAGACCTCCGAGCAAAGATTATCTATATTCAATAAGATGTGACACTCTTGATTTACTAACCCATTTACAATTCCTTATAACCACATCAACAAAAATCTCCTATTAGTTGAAAAAGAATAGCTACAGTTTTTTTTTCTAATTAATTCCCTTATGAAAATTCCCATAAAAAAGAAAGGGTACGAAACAACATCACATAAGTTACGCCCCACCCATAAAATGTGTACAATAAATAAAGTCACTTTTTTTATAATGCATTTTTAAAGGCGACCTGGAGCAATCGTCATGGTATTAGTTGTTCATTCTCAAGCAGTTCGCGCGATGTAACTCATAGTGAAATGTGGAATTGAAATAAAGGAAAAACATGTGAAACCCCTACACGCATTACAACTTGAGAATTTTTTCACCCCATAGTTTTAAAGGCGACCTGGAGCGATCGCACTCGTGTTAGTACAGATAACCAGCAAGGTAACCTGATCCAAAAAAATTTAATATATAAGAAGATTACGCCGTAAATTATTTCATTTTAATACAAAATTGTAACCGAATTATTTGAAGTATTTCTATTTGAAGTATTTTTAAAAATAGTAAACTAACAGAGAGTGTTAGACGTTGCTTTGTGTTGCGGGTATAGTTTTCAAAGTGCTTTTTATGAATTTTTATAAGCGACCCAGAACCAACTGGTTCCTTTGCGTTGTAAGGACTGCGAAATTTCGGGGTAAGAAATATTGATTGCATTTAATTAGTTTTTAGAAATTATTTTATTCATTTTTTTACTCTCGAAATATTTTTAAAAATGGGTAAGCACCATATTAAGTGTTTGGTATGTGGTGCAAAAAAAATGACAGTTTTTTAAATTACCGGTGAATAGTGCTAGTAGAGCAATATGGTTGGGGAATTTAAATAAAACGGATATGCTAAATGTAAAATTGTCGGAAGATTACCGGGTTTGTGAAAAGCACTTCGATGAAAATATACATACTTTCAAAAAGTTATAATTCTGGATAATAATTTGTTGGTCCCGCCAAAAAGTGTAGATACGCCAACGCCAATTGCAGAAACTTCTACAGCAATAATGCTGATAATTTGAAAATACTTTCTGTTATAATATGAAAGGTCGAGTGTCTGTTCATGGAAATTTCAAGACATTTTGAAGTCAAGTAAATGAACCGAAAACGCAACTTGAGTTTCAAGTAAATTTGAAGTCAGGAGCTCAAGTAAATCATGTAAACGTAATGGCAATCTTTACACGAAAATGAGGCAGCAAAATTAATGCTTAGTGTAATAACCGCATCATACAAAACTATTTTGATGGGAGTATCGAATGATGGATAGGACCGGTTCTACACATTCAACTTTGCATTCCACTTTTTGACGTTCAACTTTTTTTTCTCTTTCACTCCAATGCAAAGTTTGAAACAGACTAGAGTTGAAAGGAAAATGGAAAGCAGCCCAGAATGGAATGGATATTTGCGTTCAACTTTTGTGTTTTCGTTCAACATTTTTATAATTGTGCGAATATGAATGAATATGAGTGTACACGGATAGCAAAGATAGCCGAGATTTTCGATCTGCTTCGTGAAGAGTTGAAAATGTGAAGACGCGAGCGTCAAAAAGTGGATTGCAAAGTTGAATGTGTAGAACCGGTCTAATGTAACTTTCCACCGATGGGGTCCTTACCCGCTGGTTAGACGATCAATTTTTTAATTGCATTGCAGCATTAAAATTGATTGTCTAGCCCCTGATTGCATATGTAAGAAATTCAGAATTTTTTTGAAACAAAGGCGGAAAGTTCAAAAGTTTATTTTAAAAGGCAAAAGTTGAGGCCGCTAACTATTTTCTTTTTTTACAAAATGAGTGAATCAATGAAAATTAGTATCAAACATAACTATATTCTGCGTATTTCATTTATCGTATCAAATTGAAAATTCCTGCCGATAAAACCTTGACATGCAATATCTCAATTTGAAATTGCAGACAAATTGGTCGTCTAGTTCTTGGGTAATAGGCCTCTAACCCGGGAGCCAGACGATCAATTTGTCTGCAATTGCAATTTGAAATATTGCATGTCAAAGTTTTATCAGCAAGAATTTTATTGCATTGCAATATCATTCTTACAAGAAATGCGTAGGAGATAGTTGTTGTGTTGACCTAATTTTCAATGATTCACTCATTTTGTAATAATTAAAAAATAGTTAACAGTCTCAACTTTTGCCTTTTAAAAAATTTTATGTTAATTTACATAAAATTAAATAATCCAGCGTCGAGTATTCTCCACTGCTTAGGTTTTTCCACTTTCCGCCATTTTGTTTTAAAGAAATTTAGAATTTGTTGCATATGCAAGCATTGCATTTGCAATATTGCATTGCATATTGCAGCTGGAGCTACACGATCAATTTTAGTACTGCAATGCAATACTGCAATTGAAAAATTGATTGTGTAGTCCCCGGGTAATAAAATAATTTCATGCAGCGGTGTGAACAAACATATGGTGTGTTCGCGTACTCACCTGCGGGTTTCATCGGGCGCCAGAAAACGCTAAATTTCCGTTTGTTCCTACAGAACAGAACAGAAATCTGGCGGTTTCGGGCGCTTTCTGGCGCCCGATGGAACCCGCAGGCGAGTGCGCGAACACACCTATATTGTACCGTACTGTGTTTTTGGCCTTATTTTCTTACTTGCTGAAGTTGCCCGAAAACTCAATCCATATATAATTTTATATCGTTGTGTCGAAGGTAGTTTTTTTGTTGCCTTTATTTAAATTGTTTACAGTTGTATCATATCAAGTGCTTGTGGATTTTAATATTTTGTTCGGTGTTTATTGTTATTAATTTGTGTTATATTTTAAATTTTTGCCGAAATGAGTGAAGCCAATACTACTAACACCACTCTAAATGTTACCCGGGATGATCAAATTGTGCCATTCGATGAAAACAAGTAAGTTTTAGTAATCATTCCCGCTAAATTAATTTGATTTTAAATGTTTAAATTTGGTTTGATTTCAAATACGAAATGATTTCTTGTGTGCATGGTATTTATCGTCGGCTGATGTATTGACAATTATGACAACCTGAATAATTGGACTGTATTTTCATTTAGAATGTAGCCAACGAACAGTTACACTTGTTGGTAAGTTAAAATTACCGTTATGGCAATTAGCACTGCAAGGGAATACTTAAATATCTTACCAATGCCCATAGTTACTGCTGTCAGTATCATTTTCTTTCTTTTATAGTAGGACAGCATTAAATATGGGCATGGGGAAGATATTTATGTACTCCCTTGCGTTTTACCTATATTCAACGATTAAAAGTTCAGTCGGAGAAAATTTTGTGCACTATCCTATCAACAGATCGATTGAATAATATCAAAAAATTATCTTCCATATTACATGCGAGGTAATGCGGATACAAGCTTTTTCGGGTCTGCCTGCTTTTCTCCCACTTCATAGCCCTGGCAGCAATTTTCGGATTTCTTGTCTCAACTTACTCGTAAGATCTGCATTTTATTCTAGAGCATCTACTTGCTTTGTTCGATACTACTATTACCAGCTTTATTTCTGTACTCGTGTTGTTTTTCGTATATACGCGAGAGTATTAAATTTCGGTATGTACTACCTTAAAATCTTGTTCATACAAGTTGAGTTTTTTCTAATGTTTCTCATTTTTCCCTTATAGCCAAAACTTCCAGTGATCTTAACATAATGACCGTCATCTGTATATGCTTACACCTGTGAGTTAAATAAGGATCGTTCCAGATTAATTCACATTCCAGCTATATTTAATTTTTCCGGAGCTATATTAGAAATAAGCATGGCGGAACATTACATTGCGTTAACGATTCTTTAGTATGTTAACCATTTGAGCTACGTTCCAACTATTCTTTTTCCTGAAGGTGTACCATTGAAAGTCCTGGCTAGCTTTCTTTCTCCAGAACCTCGTAAAACGTGTTCGTGCCATCTTAGTGTACTCAATTCTATATGCGTGACTAGGTGGCTCTTTAGAATCAGGACTAGCGCGAAATACGTTTTGTTTTGTTGTTTTGGCTTATTTTCTATGCAGTAACCATTGTCCCTAAATATGTATATAACAATTTCCATTCTATGACCGTCAAGACTGGTGTTTCGTCCTAATCCTTGCTCTATTCTTGTACAAACATATACTGTGTTTTCGTGTCATTTACTCTTAACTACAAGCTGAGTTTTCTACAATTCTTGAAAAGGTTATATCCGTACTTGTACCTTGTCTCCGATATTGAAAATTTGATAGTTTGTTTTTGTGACGGCCTTATTCTTTTCTATAATATCTTGTCTTATGTTACGTTTTACTAAGTCAATTCTTGTTCGTATATTTCTTTTTAATAAAAGTTCCGCTAGGCTAACCCCTGTCGTACTACTCATGATACCAAACTACGCTGGAATTGACTCCGCTTGAATTTTCTTACATCGATGATATCAACATAAGCATAAATTCTGCTGAAACTATGCTACTATGTAAGAAAATTCCAGCTTAGTTCAGAATTGGCCTGAATATCTTGTTTGACTGTAGTTTGTTACGCTCTTATTTCATATAATACTTCATGAATTCATGAACATAACTATATTTGCGGGATTGTTGATCTCGATCCCGCGGGATTGAGATTTTGATGCGGGATTAGATTCCCTACTCGTATCCCCGTCACTCGCCACGAGAATACCACATTTAAAGTAACGTGACACCGCCTAAGTCAAATCTCATTTGGGTGATTTGACAACAAGAATAAAGCTGATAATCTTTATAGTCGAGATTCTTAACGTAGTCTAGAAATCCCTATTGTATGCCACCTGTTTTCCTATCTACGTTGGTGAAAAGTATGCCATTTATTATTATAAGAAAGACTAAAGGCGAAAGTAGACATACTTGTCGTACGCCTGAGCCCCCCCTTAAAACTGTTGGATAATTTTTCATTATGAAAAACTCTGCATTTGGAATTGCTATATAGAGATTTTATCAAGTCTATTATTTTATCAGGCAGCCCACTTTGCCGTAGTGAACGCTATATAAAACTCCTATTAACCGATTCAAACGCTGCATTATGATTCTCAAGGTTATATATAAGGCCCGATTCACAATGAGAGCTTCAAGCGTCAAGCCTCAAACGTCATGAAGCTGACAGCTGGTTTTTGAAGCTTGTTAATTCACATTACCAGCTTCAAGCTTCAGAACCAAAGTCACAATGGACGACGAAGATATATGTGTTTTATTAATGAGTTGTTTTTATTATTCGTTAGCGTTATACTGCATTTTACCAGATAGAGGCTGGACCCGTGAAATAAATACTGTCGAGGAAAGAGATAATTTTGGATTTTTTAAGAAAACATTTAAAGTGGTCAAAGAATCAGATGAAGAAATGTTTAGGAAAATGACAAGAATGGGAGTAAATGATTTTGATGTTTTGTTAAGTCTCCTTAAAGAAAGATTAATGAAATATTCAAATCGTAAATCAATCGACCCAGAGTGCAGACTTGCCATTACTTTGATGTAAGTGTTTTTGAAAATTGAAGCATATTTCTAAGATATAACATTTCATTTTTTTATTGTAGGTATTTATCACAAGGATGTTTGCGGCAAGTACTTGCATGGGCCTTTAGAGTAGGAGTTTCCACAGTTCATAATATAATATATGAAACGTGCGAATCTATTTGGGAAGAATTGCGAGGAGAATTTTTAAGTGTTCCCAATGAATCGGACTTTGAAAGTATCGCTGACAGTTTTTATAAAATATGTGGAATGCCAAACTGTGTTGGAGCTATAGACGGCAAACACATCAATATTATGTGCCCACCGAATGCTGGATCAGAGTACTATAACTATAAAGGTCATCATAGCATCGTACTTTTAGCTTGTTGTGACGCCAATTATTGCTTCACTTTTGTGGATATTGGGGCATTTGGGAGCCAGAGCGATGGAGGCATATTTGCGAAGAGCGAATTTGGGAAAAAAATTTTAAATGAAACCATGCTATTGCCCAAAGAAAAAGCATTACCCGAATCTGACATAATTTTCCCATTTTATTTTGTCGCTGATTCTGCTTTTCCGCTAAGAAAGCATTGTATGCGACCTTATCCAGGCCATGTTCTTCCTGCAGATAAAGCAAAATTTAATTACAAATTATCAAGTGCACGAAGATTTATAGAGAACACTTTTGGAATTATGTGTGCACGGTGGAGGATTCTGTTAAATACCCTTAACTGCCGTCCTGATAATGCGGACAAAATTGTTAAAGCAGTTGTTGTATTGCACAATTTTTTAAAACTGCGAGATGTTTCTTATAGTCCTCCAGGTTATACAGACCACTATGTGGATGGAAATTTAGTGAAAGGTCAGTGGAGAAAAGAAGCACAACCACTACCACGTTTGGAACCAGGAGGAGCAAGATTCAATGCTCGAAGACAATGGTTTGCTGCAAGAGACAAATTAAAAGAATATTTATATAAAAAAATAATTAGAGGCCAATGTAAAAATATAAGTTCTCTTTTATTTAACATATTTATTATATTAACATATAAATATATGAATTATTATTTTATTAGAAATTCATTTTTATTTAACACATATATTATTAATCTTAATCATTCTTTAAAAATATAAAAATATATGAATTATTATTTTATCAGAAATTCTCTTTTATTTAACAAATTTTATTAATCATTCCTTAATTTCTTCAAACCCACATTTTTTGGTTAAAATAACTTCTACGTCTTGTAGCACCATTTGCTGTAATTTCAGAAATTCCAAATTTGTCAATTTGGCTTCTTCCACGGTAGCCGCTACACTATCAAAAAAAATATGTATATTTGATTTTTGTTGTTTTTTTCAAAAACCTCTACAACTTTTGAAAATTGTTTCTCCACATTATTCATCAGCAATTCCTTATCCAATTTCTTTCTTTTTTTCTCACTCGATGTACCTGATAATAATTGAAAAGATTGATTTGAATCTTCGTTTTGAGATAACGAAGAGCTGAATTCAATGTCCTCTTCTACATCTGGTAAGAGATATTCTGCAGGACTTTCTTCGTAATTGTTATATGTTCTGAAAAGTAAATACATTTTATAATAAAATCGTTATAAAATATGTGTAAAACTTACTCTCTTATTTTTTTGTTATCTTTTAAAAACATCAAAGCATTGTAGTATTTCCATAACGTTTTTTTTGCGTTGCACTTCCAGATGGTTGCTGTAGCCTGCGATGCTCTCTAAAAAAGCAATCCTTCAGCGTCTTCCACTTCCTTTTTACATCTTTCACTTGAAAATATCACCTTTATTTAAACATAATTCACTATATTAATAAACACCTACCATCTAAATTCAATTCCTTCGCCAATGCATTCCATTTTTGCTCTTTCAATTTTACGTTTTTATAATTTTTATCATTGATATTGTGGATGAAACTATTTTCATGCATAAAATTTATTATTGTTTCTTCGTAACAATCATTCATCTTTCTATAATTGTTGAAATTGCCCGCTCGAAAGCTAAATTAAATAACGAACTAACAACCAACATAACAAAGGGTTTTTAGAACACAGAGAAATGCAAGCCTCAATACTATATAATGATACATAAGATATCGTAAAAGGGAATTTATACCTCTCTTGTTTGGTGTAATAAAATTTGGTTTTCCCAAGGGCTGCCATACGACAAAGTGATAATGATTACAAACAAATTTTACTATATTTTTGATCTTAAATAAAAAACCCAACAAGAATTTTAATTTAAAGAAAATATATTTCAGGTAATTTGTTTTCTGTTTAAAAAGATCTGGTTTCATTGCCTTGTTTCCGTTTCCGGTAGGTCCGCTGCAGGCCTCAAAATTAGGAATTTTCCTAACTAGAGCTTCAGCTTCATTTGAAGCTAGAAGTTTGAAGCTGTGAATGTGAATCATTGTACATAAATCCTATAATCCTAATTTTTGAAGCTGGAAGTTTGAGGCTTGAAGCTCTCATTGTGAATCGGGCCTAATAAGGGATGTGACACCGGGTGAGACAAATCTTTCTTATTTTGACAACAAGAATAATGATGGTTTATGCAGGAGCGGTTTTTTAAATCCAGCCTACTGTCTTAGGGTCTGTTTATGTTGGAGCTGCGATAAACGAGTAGAGAGCTGCGACAAGTTGAGCTACGTTGGAGCTGAGAATAAGGCTGGTCGTCCACTGGAAGCGTATTCGAGCGGCTTCGCGCTTCGGCCATACAAATGAGCCGCTTGTAGCCGCTCATATGTATGGCCGTAGCGCGAAGCCGCTCGAATACGCTTCCAGTGGACGACCAGCCTAAAGCAGTTCTAACCAGTATCTGACCAAAGCGCAAACAGAAAGGTGAAAATATGAGTGATTCCGACGAAGAAGTCTTACTTTTTTCAAGTGCTACAAATTATCATTTGCTTGAAATTGGGGAGCGCGAATACAGTGCCCATCCTATCAATAAAGAAAGGAATATATTCGGTGAATACCATCACCTTTATAAAGATTTAAGACAACATCCCACAAAATTTGTACAATATATGAGAATGAAAATAGCAACCTTCGATTATATACTAATGAGCATTTCAGAAAAACTCCAGAAAAAGTGGTGCAATTTTCACCCAAGGCCAATTTTACAGGAAGGACGATTAATGGTAACACTTCGGTAGGTACATACATACATATATATATACATATGTAGTTTTTTATTTATTATTATATTTCGCTTGTCTTACCTTGTCATGTAAAGTTTTCCATTTACTGTGAGTATGATTGGAAAAAGAAGAATATATAATTAAAATACCCTGTAATACACACACCATAAAATATCTTTTATTTTCAGGTATTTATCTACAGGGCAGTCATTTAGAAGCTGGGCATTTTCGTTTCGTATGGTGGTTGCAACAGTTTCAAAAATTATTAGAGAAGTCGTGACGGGTATATGGGAAGTACTTCAACCGTTGCACATGAAAATTCCAGACGAAAAAGATTTTAAGAAAATTTCTGACGATTTTTATAAAATTTGGAATTTTCCTAACTGCATTGGCAGTATAGACGGCAAACATATCAGAATCATTTGTCCTCCTAACTCCGGTTCCATGTTCTTTAACTACAAACAGTATTTTTCCATTGTGTTTATCAACATTGAGGTGGGCGGACACGGAAAACAGAGTGACGGTGGAACATTTAGATTTACAGGTCTGTTTTTTAAATTGATGAATGGCCAACTACGAATTCCTGAAGACCGTGCTTTGCTGAATTCTAATATTACATCACCGTATGTTATGTTAGGTGACGAAGCTTATCCACTTCTACCGAATTTGTTGACACCTTACAAAAGAAATAATTTAGATTCTGACAAAGCATACTTTAATTCTAGATTATCTAGAGCAGGAAGAACGGTAGAATGCCCTTTTGGTATTATGTATGCTAAGTGGAGAATCTTGGGCACAGCAATTCAAACGACAGTAGATGCAGCTGATCATAGTGTGAAGTGTATTTGCTTATTGCATAATATTATAATCGACAGAGAAGGTATGGAGCATAACCTAAGCCAAGTAACAACCTCACTAGAGCCATACCAAATCATGTTTCTAATGGGAGACCAAACAATTCAGCGAAAAATATTCGAGACCTATTTAAAATATATCTTTGCAAAAATCCATTATAAAATTTGTACATGATTTTGCCTACAAAAAAATAAAATGGAAATTTAAAAAAAAAAATAGTTTAATTCATCAAATAATAATAAAAATATAAAATATTTCATTTCAGACAGCAAACTTCAACAAAAAAAAAGTTGTTGCTCGTAGTAAATCTTCTATTCCGCATTTCCAAATGACTGTTGTTCGGACAATTGTAAATTCCCTGCAACATTTTCATGATAAAATGTTGTCGTGGGTATTCCATGGGTACCGGACACTAACCTATAGTCATCAGTTCCATTTTTGGATGTGGAAGCGTTCCTTTCCTTGTGTTTCGTGAACTCTTGCGTTATTTTCATAACTTTTATACGGTATTCTAATTTATCAAAAGCCGAAAATTTTCTAACTTGCGGTAGTAAGCTCGATTATAATATTATGCAATAAGCAAATACACTTCACACTATGATCAGCTGCATCTACTGTCGTTTGAATTGCTGTGCCCAAGATTCTCCACTTAGCATACATAATACCAAAGGCGCATTCTACCGTTCTTCGTGCTCTAGATAATCTAGAATTAAAGTATGCTTTGTCAGAATCTAAATTATTTCTTTTGTAAGGTGTCAACAAATTCGGTAGAAGTGGATAAGCTTCGTCACCTAACATAACATACGGTGATGTAATATTAGAATTCAGCAAAGCACGGTCTTCAGGAATTCGTAGTTGGCCATTCATCAATTTAAAAAACAGACCTGAAGATCTAAATGTTCCCCCGTCACTCTGTTTTCCGTATCCGCCCACCTCATTGTTGATAAACTTATAATTTGCATCAACAAATCCTTGTAACACAATTGAAAAATACTGTTTGTAGTTAAAGAACATGGAACCGGAGTTAGGAGGACAAATGATTCTGATATGTTTGTCGTCTATACTGCCAATGCAGTTAGAAAAAATCCAAATTTTATAAAAATCGTCAGAAATTTTCTTAAAATCTTCTTCGTCTGGAATTTTCATGTGCAACGGTTGAAGTACTTCCCATATACCCGTCACGATTTCTCTAATAATTTTTGAAACTGTTGCAACCCCAATACGAAACGAAAATGCCAAGCTTCTAAATGACTGCCCTGTAGATAAATACCTGAAAATAAAAGATATTTTATGGTGTGCGTCTTACAGGGTATTTTAATTATATATTCTTCTTTTTCCAATCATACTCACAGTAAATGGAAAACTTTACGTGACAAGATAGTCCATTCAAAACGCGCGTTATGGTGTTCCAAAATAACACCGTTAAGAAAATCGAACCCTGAACGTTTTTGGGGTCGCTGATCACGAAAATCGAGGTCCCGCGGTCCTAAAATTAGGGCGTCACCCCTAAAAATGCAAAAAACACCCCTTTTTAGGGGGTTTTCGCGATTATTTCAGTAATAATGAAAACTAATGCGATGAAATGCCCTTTTTTTAATATTTATTTGCGAAGGTGGTTGACTTATACAAAATTAAGGCGAAGTTAATGGTAAGGGGTACTCCTAAAGGGTTGAAACTACCCCTAAATTGGCGCAAAATGGCAAAAAATGTAAACTTTTTTTTTTCAAGTTTATGCTTCAAATTCGATTGTGGGCGTACTGTCGGGCAAAAATAAATTATTTTCAACCCTTAAGGGGTTAAAACTACCCCGACTATAATAAAAACAACTTTATATAAAAAAATTGCAAAATTTTTTTTTTTTGCTTTTTGTTTGAAATTTGGTTCAAAAAGTATTATCAGCAAAAATTAATTTTTTCAACTCTTAATTAAAATTTACTAAACAACAAATTCGGGTGCAATATCTTATCCGGTTTTACCTGCCGAAGTGTCATTGTAAAAAAACGGACCACCCCATTATTCAGAAGTACCTCAAATAAATTAGGGTACATATTTCGCAATTATTGTGTGATTGTCGTTTTTACAAAAATGCAGAGTTTATAAATGATATATTACTCAATATATTTTTTATTTTTTTTATCTTTAGGGGCTGGTTTAACCTCTGTATAGTGAAATGTTCCAAATGTTGCAATGATTACAAATTGAAAATGAAATTTAAATGTAAAACAATAAATTTTAATTTGTTTCAATTACAATTTTAATGTGGGGGTAGTTGTACCCCCTTAAGAGTTGAACAAATTAATTTTTTTGCTGATAATACCTTTTGAACCAAACAAACAAAAAGCAAAAAAAAATGTTTGCAATTTTTTTATATAAAGTTGTTTTTATTATAGTAGGGGTAGTTTTAACCCCTTAAGGGTTGAAAATAATCTATTTTTGCCTGACAGTACGCCCACAATCGAATTTGAAGCATAAACTTGAAAAAAAAAAATTTTTTTTACAATATTTGCCATTTTTCACCAATTTAGGGGTAGTTTCAACCCTTTAGGAGTACCCCTTACCATTAAGTTCGCCTTAATTTTGTATAAGTCAACCACCTTCGCAAATAGTCCATTCAAAACGCGGGGGGGGGGTGTTCCAAAATAACACCGCTAAGAAAATCGAACCCTAGAGGTTTTTGGGGTCGCTGATCATGAAACTAGGGCGTCACCCCTAAAAATGCAAAAAAACACCCCTTTTTAGGGGGTTTTCGCGATTATTTCAGTAAAAATGAAAACTAATGCGACGAAATGCACTTTTTTAATATTTATTTGCGAAGGTGGTTGATTTATACTAAATTAAGGCGAACTTTATGGTAAGGGGTAGTCCTAAAGGGTTGAAACTACCCCTAAATCGGTCAAAAATGGCAAAAAAACATTTTTTTTTTCAAATTCGATTGTGGGCGTACTGTCCGGCAAAAATAAATTATTTTCAACCCTTGAGGGGTTAAAACTACCCCTACTATAATAAAAACAACCCGTGATCCTGTCTATGTCTCCTATTGTTTTACATTTAAATTTTATTTTCCATTTGTAATCATTACAACATTTGGAACATTTCACTATAAACCCCTTTGTACAGAGGTTAAACCCCCCCTAAAGAGAAAAAAAATATATTGAGAAATATTTCATTTCATGGAATCTTTAAATAAACTCTGCATTTTTGTAAAAACGACAATCACACAATAATTGCGAAATATGAACCCTAATTTATTTGAGGTACTTCTGAATAATGGGGTGGTCCGTTTTGTTACAATGACATTTCGGCAGGTAAAACCGGATAAGATATTGCACCCGAATTTGTTGTTTAGTAAATTTTAATTAAGAGTTGAAAAAATTAATTTTTGCTGATAATACTTTTTGAACCAAATTTCAAACAAAAAGCAAAAAAAAATTTTTGCAATTTTTTTATATAAAGTTGTTTTTATTATAGTAGGGGTAGTTTTAACCCCTTAAGGGTTGAAAATAATTTATTTTTGCCCGACAGTACGCCCACAATCGAATTTGAAGCATAAACTTGAAAAAAAAAGTTTACAATTTTTGCCATTTTTCGCCAATTTAGGGGTAGTTTCAACCCTTTAGGAGTACCCCTTACCATTAACTTCGCCTTAATTTTGTATAAGTCAACCACCTTCGCAAATAAATATTAAAAAAAGGGCATTTCATCGCATTAGTTTTCATTATTACTGAAATAATCGCGAAAACCCCCTAAAAAGGGGTGTTTTTTGCATTTTTAGGGGTGACGCCCTAATTTTAGGACCCCGGGACCTCGATTTTCGTGATCAGCGACCCCAAAAACATTTCGGGTTCGATTTTTTTAACGGTGTTATTTTGGAACACCATAACGCGCGTTTTGAATGGACTAAATAAATGAAGAGCGATATTCCAAAACGTGCTAAGTTCTTATGATGTAATTAGTGGGAAATAAAAAAAACTGAATATCACTCACCCTCGCCTAAAGGGCTGTAATATTATTTCCTTTCTCAAAAAACCGATAAAAGAAACTATTATTTATAAAAATATAAATAAATTTGCTACATTTTATATGAAAAAAATGGTTTTATTTATGGTGGTACATTTTCATAATGTACTAAGTCAATTACTTAGTACATTTTGAAATAAAATTTCATAGTAAAATTATGATACTATGGTAAATGTTTTCAGTCCTCAGAAAGTTCAGCCCAGCAAAAGAAAGAATAGTATTTTTCAAATCTTTATTTTTAATATAAAAAAAAACATTAAAAAATTCAATATGAATACTAGCTATTGAAATTGATGGAAAATTCATTTGTATGACCCATTATACATCGGAATGAGTATGATTTGTGATAAATGTTTATGTGAATGCGTAGTTTGGAAAGCAATCTTCTTTCTTTGTGCCCCTTTAATCCCTCATGGGACATAGGGCGGAAACAGTTGCCCTCCAGCGGACTCTGTTTTGCGCGACAGCTCTCAGCTCTGACCAGGATCTCCCAGTTGTTGCGGCCTCTGCTAGTAGGGTCCTCCTCCACGTTGTTCTAGGTCTTCCAACTCGACGGGATCCTTGCGGGTTCCAGTCAAGGGCCTGTTTGGCTAGGTTTTCGTTATCGCGTCGCAAGGTGTGGCCAACCCAATTCCATTTCCTTCGCCTGATTTGGTCGTCTATCCTTTCTTGGCCGGCACGGCGCCATAGCTCTTCATTTGAAATTCTATCTTGCCAGCGGATTTTTAGGATACGACGCAGGCATCTGTTGATGAAGACTTGTAGGCGCCCTGTGATGAATTGGGTGACTTTCCATGTTTCGCAACCGTACAACAGAACTGCCTTAACGTTGGAGTTGAACAGCCGCAATTTGGTGTTAGTTGAGATCTCCGTTGATCTCCATATGCGGAACAAGCATGCATATGCGCTTCGTGCTTTATTTAATCTGGAACTGACGTCTTCTTCTGCACCACCATTTTCGGTAATAATACTACCGAGGTAGCAGAATTTATCTACCAGTTCCACGTCACGGTTATTCAGCGCAGTTCGTTCAAGTGTGTTTGCATTTATCCGCATTTCTTTGGTTTTGTTCGGATTCAGCCTTAAGCCTGCTAGACTACTTTCTGTTGCCAAATTGTTTAACATGTTTTTTAGCTCCTGATGTCTGTGGGCCAGCAAACAGATATCATCCGCGTAGTCGAGGTCCTTAAGGCGATCTAGCAAACCCCATTGTATGCCGCCTGTTCTACTATCTAGAGCGCCGACAAGAATGTCATTTATTACTATAAGAAATAGTAATGGCGAAAGTAGACATCCTTGTCGTACTCCTGAATTCACCTCGAAGCTGTCGGATAATTTTCCATTATGGAGAACTCTGCATTGGAAAGCAATACAATATTAAAATTAAACAAAAATTGACTTAGTACGTTTTGGAATATCGCTCTTCAAATATTAATAAAAGTGCATTTCATCGCATTAGTTTTCATTATTACTGAAATAATCACGAAAACCCCCTAAAAAGGGGTGTTTTTTGCATTTTTAAGGGTGACGCCCTAATTTTAGGACCGCGGGACCTCGATTTTCGTGATCAGCGACCACAAAAACCTTTAGGGTTCGATTTTCTTAACGGTGTTATTTTGGAACACCCCCCCCCGCGTTTTGAATGGACTAAGACAAGACAAGCGAAATATAATAATAAATAAAAACTACATATGTATATATACATATGTATGTATCTACCGAAGTGTTACCATTAATCGTTCTGCCTGTAAAATTGGCCTTCCGTGAAAATTGCACCACTTTTTCTGGAGGTTTTCAGAGATACTCATTATGTATAATCGAAGGTTGCTATTTTCATTCTCATATATTGTGCAAATTTTGTGGGATGCTGCCTTAAATCTTTATAAAGGTGATGGTATTCACGAATATATTCCTTTCTTTATTGATAGGATGGACACTGTATTCGCGCTTCCCAATTTCAAGCGAATGATAATTTGTAGCACTTGAAAAAAGTAAGACTTCTTCGTCGGAATCACTCATATTTTCACCTTTCTGTTTGCGCTTTGGTCAGATACTGGTTAGAACTGCTTTATTCTCAGCTCCAACGTGAACACCCCATCTGCACAGCACTACTCACAGCTTTTGTCACAGCTCTTGTCGCAGCTCTCTACTCGTTTATCGCAGCGCCAACATAAACAGACCCTTAAACGTTCGGTCTACTGTCTCTCTTATCCTAGATAGTAATATATGGGACAAGTTTTTGTCCACCGTAGATAATAGACAAATATTGCTCCAGTTGTCACATATTGTTATGTTTCCCTTTTCTGGTACTTTGACTATGATACCTTCCGTCCAACTTTACAGGTGTCCCATGCTATTCCTAGCATGTTGCCATCTTTTCCAGCTGCTCTACCATTGGCTATTCCATGAATCAAGGTTACCATTTCTGTCTTGGTTGGGGCACGAGTGTTGATTCGGGTTGTTAAGAAATAATTTCTCTATCTATGAATCACTCCTCGTCGCTGCACAGCAACCTTCAATCCGCACTTTTTACGGCATGTTTTTTAGTAGAGTGCTTTCCCGTGAGGTGATTAATAATTTGATACAGCATTTCAATGTTGCTTGTGTTTACTACGTTTCAGCGTTTTCTGCGAGCTCGTTTATCTGTCGCCTTTTATCACGCCGGACACTTCTCTTTTCCTCCCTGTGTGATTAGAAGTATTCGCGTTCAAGTTGAAGACGCTTTTCCAGCGTTCTGTCATTATTTTGCACCGTCCTATTAACAATTTCGGGAAACCCATTTCTCTCACGCTGTTCCAAAAATTTCTTTTATAAAACAATTAGCAATTCTGCTGTCTATCAAAAAGAGATGTATATCAATCAATGAATATCTTCCTAACTGTTGCAACGAACCACAATTTGTTACTAACAATCCCTCTCCCAACAAAGCTTTAGGAAAATAAATATTCACCCAGCAGGCTGGGTGGTTCTCCTTCGAAAGCTTTACTTCGAAGCTTTAAAGTTTCCTACGCCGACGATCTTTCTAGCTATAAAATAAACCGTTTCACCACGCCAAAAGTCAGTCTTTAACCAGGCTCGTTCCGGAGAGGTCACTTTCTCCGTTCCTATACCGTGTCGTGGTGTACTATCCGGCACGTTATACACTACACACTACAGACATTACCTTAGGAATGCTGCGTAGACCTTATCGTGGTGTGCGATCCGACAATGTGCCGAACCAGTGATTCCTATACCGTGTCGTGGTGTACGATCCGGCACGGTTACACGATACACAATACACACATTTCCTGTGGATGTTGCCTAGGCCTTGTCGTGGTGTACGATCCGATAATGTGCCGACGTACCCATTCCTAGACCGTATCGTGGTGTATGATCCGGCACAGTTAGACCGCAGACATAACACATCCCGACTGACTACCGAATACCTGAGGAGTGTTTCCTCGACCAGTGTCGTGGTGTACGATCCGACGCTGTCCCCGGCAGCATTTCCTATACCAGTGTCGTGGTATGACCAGATACAAGACCGACCACATACCGAACACCGCATTACACACATGTCTTCCTCGACCGCACCAGTGATACCACTCATCCCAGTTTACGCACATGTAGAATATAGTAATGAGTAGATAGCTGCATAGCAATACATTAGTAAGAGAGATAACCCTTAGTTAGCTACTTAGATACACTTATAAAAAACATGTAAACATATAACCCGTATTTACTTAGATTGGAGACCGAAATCGTTAGTGTATAAGGATTTTTTGAATGAATAAAGAAATGTTCTCTCACACGGCCTTGGACAACTCAAGAGCTTCCGGCAACCCTCCCTTAAAAAGGAGGTTAGAGAACAACCGGGCGAAACACCATTACACTTTTTTCCAAGAATTTGGCTCATTCGGTCTTTCGATCTGTTTGTTTTATTTCCTGCTTGGTAATATCGAGCTCTTTGCTGAGACCAATAACTTGCACCAAATAGTGAAACAGCGTACGCGCGTTTCTGACACTGCGGGACAAGGGGCACGCCTCCTTGACTTTTTCTTACCTCCCACCCTTCACGTTACTCCGTTGAGGTCGATTCGCCTATTGGCAACTCGGATCACTGTCTAGTCAGCGCTTACTTCTCCTATCCATCTCCAACCCCAACAACGCCAGCTCCTAGGAGAACTATTTGGCATTATGGAAAAGCCAACTGGTGGGGGCTAATTCGCTTTTTCCGAGTTACTGATTGGGATTTGTGTTTTCAGAACCGCGATGTTAATTTTGCGGCCATCTGTATTACCAAAATTATACTGGCCGGAATGCGTTTATTCATTCCCCATTCTTCCAAATCCATAAAGCCTAGGCAATATGGATGGTTCAATGGAGAGTGTATGAACGCAATCAAAACCAAAGAAGCCGCCTACAGACAGTACAAAAACTCTCCGAGCGAAACATCTCGACGTGAATACATCAGGTTGAGAAACTCTAGTAAATCCACCATCAAGAGAGTTAAAGAATTATTCGATGACAGACTGAGAGGTAAACTCATAAACTCCACTGCTGGCAGTAAAAACTTCTGGTCCTTGGTAACCTCCATCAGGAAGAATTTCATTTCACATTCAACGCTTCCATTCATTTATAACAAACAGGTGATAACAGAAAGCAAACCCAAGGCCGATCTACTTGCACTTCTGTTCGCCGAAAATTCTTCCTTACCCGATGACGTCATGCAACCCCCCACCATCGAGTGTTCCGCTGAAGGACGCGTGAAGTATATGTGTCTCAAAGAGCTGGACTCCAACAAAGCCACTGGCCCCGACAAAATTCCCCCTATAGTTCTTAAAAAATGTGCCCCACCTTTGGCTAAACCTCTGCGCAAACTTTTTGCACTTTCATACTTCTCCGGAGTTTATCCTGACTCCTGGAAACTGGCTCATGTTCAGCCCATACCGAAAAAAGGTGAAGCTAGTGACCCTACTAACTACCGCCCAATAGCAATTACTTCTATTATCTAGAAAGTTATGGAGACAATAATAAAAAGGAAGCTTATGGAATATCTTGAATACAACCAAATATTGAATGACAAACAATACGGCTTTAGATTTAAAAGATCTACTGGCGACCTCCTTGTATGCCTAACGGAGCACCTCAGCCGAAGTATACACCGATTTGGTGAATCTGGTCTGGTTGCTCTAGATATCTCCAAGGCTTTTGACAGAGTATGGCATCCCGCTCTGTTGGCTAAACTCCAAGCTATTGGTATTGACTCTGTTCTGAAGAACTGGATTGAGAGCTTCCTTTCAGGCCGTTCAATCAAGGTAGTATTGGATGGCGTCGAATCCGACCCCCACCACATCTCCGCAGGTGTTCCCCAGGGCTCAATTCTATCACCAGCTCTCTTCCTAGTTTTTATAAATGACTTGCTCTCAGTCCCCTCCAACTCACTCGACAGCTTTGCTGATGACGGTACTCTACGTTACTCCTATGGTTTTGATAATGTAACACAAGCGCGTGCCAGACCTTGTCTACAACATCGCCAACTGTTGACCAATTCAATCAACAGGGACATCGAACGAATTCTTGATTGAGGCCACAAGAACCGTGTCGTATGTAATGCATTAAAAACTAAGTACTGTCTCATCTCCAATAAAACTTGCACCGAACCTCTTTCTATTTCAGTGGACAACAAGACAGTAACGGCAGAACCCTCTCTAAACATCCTAGGCGTAACATTAGCTGAAGATCTGCGCTGGAATAACCACATATTCCAAAGTGCTAAACAAGCATCCCCGTGTCTAGGATTCCTCAAAAGGTGCAAATTTCTCCTTCAGCCGTCTGCCAGGGCTATAATTTACAAGTCCTACATTCGCCCCCGTCTTGAATATAACTCGTAAGAACCATCTTAGCTTGGCTGGACAAGGTGCAAAACCGCGCTCTCAAACTTATTGGTGACAGCGCCATTTGCTCTTCAATTGACTCATTAAGCCACCGTAGGAATGTTGCAGCTCTAGCAAAATTTTATCGTTTTTTTTCATAATGATTGCTCCACTGAAAAAAGTAACCTCATGCCTCCACGGCAACATTTTTCCCGCAACACAAGACTTGCCCGCTCGGCTCACCCCCACAGTTTACAGCCCTTATCTTCGCGCACACTCCGATCTAGAAATTCGTTTATAACAAGAACAACTCGTCTGTGGAACAACCTTCCAAAGACAGTATTCCCGAACTCATACAACATCCAAGAGTTCAAACGCAAGGTTCACCGCCACTTTCTGCAACGCCCCCTTAACTCCCCCTAACCTATTATGTCCTTCTCTCTATCTTTCGAGCTAAGCTTACTACTGGACATTGCACCATGACCTAAACGACATGACGTACTAGTAGTACAAAGGGTGACACCTGAGCTTAGACTATCACATAAAAAAAAATATCCTCCTGTCTCGATCTATTGTACCAAGATTTGGAAACTGTTTTTTTATGTGGAAGAGTAGAGGCTCAGGAAAAGCCCTTTATACGGTCGACAATCTATTTTCTTCGTAAAGAGTGCAATGTCGAACAGCAGCTTTAGACGGCAACGAAGGAACTGCCACAACCTAGCCTTGATATATTTTTATTCCACCTACTGCCAACCACAACACAGGGCCTCGGTAGCCTTGGGAGTAAGGCGTCTGGCTACCATCCCAGGGGGCCTTTTCCACTTTCCCCGCTACATAACTTTCCTTCTTTCTTCTTCCCCTTTTACATTCCTGATTTTTCTTGTCATAGCCTTCGCTGGCGCTTCCCCGCTCCACCAAGCGCTCTCTCTTTACTATAGTCCGACCAGAGCTCCTGTCCTGTTCCTGAGTATAAAGGGCCTTTCCTGAGCCTCTAGTCTTAACATAACAAAAATCAACAAAAAGCTTAACCAACCGACATATAAACGACAGCAGTACGGTTTCCGACAAAAAAGATCCACTGGTGATCTTTTAGTTTGTCTTACAGAACACTTCAATCGAAGTTTGCGTCGATTTGGTGAATCTAGTCTGGTTGCTCTAGATATTTGCAAGACTTTTGATAAAGAAGAACACTCAACCCTGTTAGCCCCACTCAAAGCTGTGGCCGTTCAATCAGTAGTATTGACTTTATCACCTGCTTTATTCCTTATCTTTATAAATTACCTAATTTCAATCCCCTCCAACCCACTTTTTAGTTTCGCTGACGACGGTGCCCTGCGTTATTTTTACGGGCTCGATAAAGCAAGACAAGCACTCACCAGATCACCAGTGGTCCGCAAGCCCTATAAAATAGTCCGCAAAAGATTTCGAACTTGAAATGAACGCGCACTGGTCAGTCACATGTATAAAATGGACTGCTCACAACGGTTGCACGGTATTAAAGTTGCCATGCTTAATTTCATTTTTTTTTGCAAGTATTGTTTGGGATGGGTATAGTGACTTTTTATTTCTCTCCATTTGATGAAACAGGGGTAAAAACCTTACATTTTCTAACATTTGTAATTGATGAAAAAAAGCATTTTAAAAATGAAAAATTATAGAAATTTTTTTTTTTTTACATACATTTTTTTAATTTCAATCTTCCAAATACGAATTCAAAAATCCTTACTAATATTATAAATGCGAAAGCAACTCTGCATTTCACGCCTAAATCGCTGATCCGATTTTGATAGGACATAGGCACTGACATATAGTAATAGACTGCTGATTGACAATGCCTTTGAATAGAGAAGATAAGGAACCGAAAATAGCGTACATGTACACGGATTTGAAGGAAGCACTTGGGGGGATCAAGAAATTTTCTCTCTAATTCTCTCCCTCCACTTTAACCACAACAACAAAATACATTGACTTTAACCACAACAACAAAATACATTGTCTAACCCGGACATAGGCGTAGTGAAATTTGTTCAGGTTTTGCGAAGGGTCTGCTTCAAACATTTAGCCAAGTGAAGCGTTCTCACCGAGATGGTTGCTGAGAAACGATATCCCTCCCGGTTTTTGAATAAATATAACACAGCCACTGTCCGGGTTAGACACAAATACGTAAAGAATGCTATGCATTAGTGTTGCCAAAATGCTTCCCCGTGTTTAATAAATTGCACTTCCTCGTCTTCTCTATTCAAAGGACAATGCTCAATGGCCCTATTTTTCTCCAGAAATAGAAAAACTTTTTTGTGTAAACAAAAAATTTTTCTTCGAATTTAGGAGAGGAGAGGAGTGTCTGGTATAATTAATAGAAATAAATTTTCATCACTCATTTTTAATACGCTTTTATTAGCTTCACTTTGTAACTATGTAATAAAATCTTGGAAGTCAAATTTGACCCACTTCCCGGTTTCCGATTAAGCTGAAATTTTGCATATATGTTTAGTTTGGATGACAATGCAATCTGACCATTTAAAAAAAAATCAAGATGGCGGTTCCAAGATGGCGGCTGAATTTTGCAATTGTTCTCCCCGACCCCCGATATGGGTATTTAATGAAAGGGTATGACAAGTAGAATACAATTTACTATGTGGTGTCATTCAAAATTCAAAATAGCGACTAACACAAAATGGTGGACTATGGCTTTCTTTACAACCCACTCGTTATGGGTATCTAATGAAAGGATATGACAAGTAGAATACTATTATCTATGTGGAGTCACTCCAAATTCAAAATGGCGGCCGAAACAAAATGACGACGAACCCAAAATGTGGATCACCTTATTCTTAACAACGCGCTTGGTATGGGTATCAAATAAAAGCTTATGAAGATTGTAGTACAGTAAGCTGAGTGACATCATTTTAAATCTAATATGGGGGAATACATATAAAAATACCTGGTTGCCTGTAAAGTCCGTATACGGGCGAAGTTTTTACGTGACAATGTCTTGAGACTTGAGACTTGGGACTTGAGACTTGAGAGTTGAGAGCTGAGAGTTGAGACTTAAGACTTGAAACTCGAACAGAGCGATGAGTCATAAGGTAACGGAGAATTTACTGATAACTTTTTTGCGAATGACTCCCAGGGTATACCGATTTATAAGACGTTGTCACGTCAATAGACTAAAAAGTAGAAAATAAAAAAAATAAAAATAGTTTAAAAAAACTAAGAAATACGCTTTTATTTTAAAATGAACTAAAAAGTTAAACATAATTTTGAATGTAAAGTTTTTATTGCTTCAGCTAGTATATGGAAACAACCTACCTTTCAAAATGTAAAAAAGCGTGGGGCGAAAAGTTCCGATGTTAAAAAAATATGTGGCCTATATATGAATATAGGTAAAGAGCCCCACGCTCTTTTACATTTTGAAAGGTAGGTTGTTTCCATATACTAGCTGAAGCAATAAAAACTTTACATTCAAAATTATTTTTAACTTTTTAGTTCATTTTAAAATAAAAGCGTATTTTTTAGTTTTTTTAAACTATTTTTTTATTTATTAGCAGTTTTTTCGTTAAATAAATGTATTTATTTCATAACTGTGAGGGTTATTTCTCCTGTTTAACAAACTTTTCAAATTAGCTCAAGAGAGAGACAGAAAAATAAAAACTATTCCTGTCTATTTTTTCTTATTACATATGTTTATATCGCTGGGCGTTAATGTTTTTCGGTTAAATACAGAAGTTTGTTTAATATAATTTTTTCTATTGTTACGTGTCGATGAACCTTGCGTTTAAACTCAGAGATGTTATATGACCTCGGAAACACCGACTGCGGAAGAGAGTTCCACAACCGAGTTGTTCTATTTATACAGCTAAACCGTAATGTTCGTGAAGGGGGGGGGGGGGGGGGTGAAGGGGTGAGCCAAGCTGGCTAGTTTTGTGTTGCGGGAAAAAAGTTGCCGTGTAGGCAGGAGGTTCTTTATTTCAGTGGAGCAGTCGCTGTAATAATAGCGATAAAACTTGCTGAGTGCAGCTACATTCGGTGGCTTAAAGGGTCGATGGAGGAGCAAAGAGTGCTATCACCAATGAGTTTGATGGCGCGATTTTGCACCTTGTCCAGCCAAGCCAAGGTTTTGGTGGTTTTAGGAGCGCCCGCCCAGATATACGAGTTGTATGCAAGGTGGGGTCGAATGTAGGACTTGTAGATTGCGGCTAAAGCAGCTGGCTGAAGGAGGAACTTGCATCTCTGAAGGAATCCGAGGCATTGATAAGCTTGTTTGGCGATTTGGAATATGTGACCATTCCATTGCATATCATTGGATAGAGTCATTCCCAGGATGTTAAGAGATGGGTCAGGTGTTAGGTTATCCTTGTCCACTAAAATAGAGGGAAAGTCGCTACAGGTTTTGGTGGATATAAGGCAGTACTTTGATCTTGATGCGTTAAATTCGATCCGATTCCTTCGGCCCCCGTTGAGAATGAGCTCGATATCCGCGTTAAGAGAGCTGGACATGAGTTCGCGGTCTAAGAGACAAGGTCTGGCACTTGCTTGTCTAGCGTTGGCGTAAGAGTAACGCAGAGTACTGTCGTCGGCGAAACTGTGGAGTGGGTTGGAGGGGGTTGGGAGCAGATCGTTAATAAATATTAGAAAGAGAGCAGGTGAGAGGATCGATCCTTGGGGAACGCCGGCCGACATGGAGTGTGGGTTGGATTCGACGCCATCCAATACTAGCTTGATTGAACGGCTGGAAAGAAAGCTCTCAATCCAGTTCATAAGAACTGAGTCGATATCAATAGCTTGAAGTTTACACAGCAGAGCGGGATGCCATACTCTGTCAAAAGCCTTGGAAATATCTAGAGCAACCAGACCAGACTCACCGGAACTATGGATGCTTCGGTGCTATTAATTATTGTCTCCATGATTTCGGAGAGAACAGAAGTTATTGCTATTGGGCTGGCATCACTTTTTTTTCGGAATGGGCTGAACATGAGCTAGTTTCCAGGAGTTTGGATAAACTCCGGAGAAATATGATAAGGCAAAAAGTTTGCGCAGAGGTTTAGCCAAAGGTGAGGCACATTTATTGAGTACCATAGGAGGAATATTATCGGGGCCAGTGGATTTTTTGACGCCAAGCTCCTTGAGACATTTATACACCTCACGGGTCCTGAAGAAAATCCCGCCCATTGAATGGGCGATGCGATCGAGGACCAGTTGACGTATCAGATTCGGGCAGAGAAGAATTTGAGGCGAACAGAGATGCCAATAAATCGGCCTTGATTTGCTTTCTGTTATCACCTTCTTTCCATTGCTGAATGGAGGGGTTGAGGAAGAGGTAAAATTCTTCTTGATGGAAGTTACCAAGGCCCAGAAGTTTTTGCTGCCTGCATTTGCGTTGAGAATCTTGTTTCTCAATTTGTCGTCAAATGACGATTTAACCTTCCTGATGGTGGGATTACAGGAATTTCTTAATTTGATATACTCACGACGAAGGGACTCACTTGGGGAGGGTCTGTACGCTCTATAAGCGGATTTTTTAGCTTTAATTGCGTCCATGCATTCCCCATTAAACCATCTATTGGGCCTAGGCTTTATAGATTTGGTAAATGATGAATGAGTAAGCCCATTTCAGCCCATATGATTTTGGTTATACATAGAGCGGTATAGCTCGCACTGGCATCCCGGAAACATAGATCGCAGTCAGTGGCTTGAAAAAAACGAATTAGACCCAACCAGTTGGCTTTCGCATAGTGCCAAACAGTTTTTTAGGAACTGTGTTAGTAGGGGTAGAAGATGAGTATGGGAAATTAGCGCTGACTAGGCAATGGTCTGAGTTACCGAGAGGTGAGCCAACCTCGACGGAGTACCGTGATGGGTGTGATGTAAGAAACAGGTCAAAGAGATGGGCTCCGTGACCTTCAAAGTGTGGGACACGCGTTTCCCGGTTGAACATTTGGTGCAAAATCTGCAAAAAGCTCAGCGTTTTTTTTCCAGAAACACTGGTGCCATTTGAGTATTTCAGCCAATGTATATTATGTACGTTGAAATCACCCTCAACAATGATTTCACACTCCGAGTGGGAAAATAAAAATTTGGAGATTCTCTCGGAAATAGCATCGAAGGCTAACGTGGAGGCTTCATTACTAATATTAGGACTTCTGTATAAAAAACAGAAGAATATGACGTGGCTGCGAAGAATGATTTTAATCCAGATATAATTAAAGTCTGGAGTTGTACTATTATATTCTTTCTGAAATCCACGTCATTCCTAATGTATATGGTATAAGGAATACCCAGCCACCTAAAACCGATCAAAATCGATATCGGTGACTTGAGTTTCACTTAGCGCGAGAACGGCCAGGGCATGGGAGGATAAATGGCACATTACGGGGGAAAAGCTCGTGAGGAAGCCTCGAATGTTACAAAAATGAAAAGAAAATTTTTTGTTACGGAGCCTCTCCGGTGCAAGGTTCATGACCTCATTTTTTGCTGTCTGCGTCGGCGATGCGATCGGGCTAACGGGAAGAGTCCTGTTGCAGTGTTATGCCTGCTTAAACAAAACGATTCCCACCAGCTGACCGATATTGTTGTGGCGCCGACGCACAGTGGGACCAAATCCAAAAAAGCTGGCCAAAAGTCAAAAAGTGCATTAAATGATCTCAAATTATACACTTGGGGGTTTTCAGGGTCGCTGATGACGAATCCGGTGTCGAAATTTCGATTTTCAAAATAGCGGACTCAATATGGTTAACATAACCCCTCCAAATAAAATAGTCAAAAACTTTAGTAAATGAACCAAAACATCTCACTTAGGGGTTCTCGGGGTCGCTGATGACGAATCCGGTGTCGAAATTTCGATTTTCAAAATGGCGGACTCAATATGGTCAACATAACCTCGTTAAAAATCAAAAATGGGATCATTGGTTGAGGAAACGAAAGTAGCATCGACGGCCGACGTTCACAGCCGTATCGGCCAGGCAACAGCAACATTCGCCTCGCTCAAGTGGTGCATATGGAAACGAGCAAATATTTCCATCAAAACAAAACTACGTCTTTACCGAACGTTGATTCTTCCGATTCTTCTTTATGGATCTGAAACGTGGACACTGCTCAAATCGGACGTTAAGAAGCTCGAGGTCTTCCAAATGCGATGTTTGAGGCAGATCCTCCGTGTCTCACTCCGTGATCGCCTTCGAAATGAGGTTGTCAGACAAAGATGCGATCAGCAAACACTGATCGAAGAAGAAATGCAAAAACGTCGACTACGGTGGTTTGGACATGTTTGCCGAATGGATGATAACCGCTTGCCACGTAAACTTCTCTGGCGAGACCGTCCCACAGACTGGAAAATCCAGCGATTGGCACCGAAGAAAACTTGGCTAAAGAATATCGAGGGCGACCTAAAGAATCAAAGATTATCAGTTACCGAGGCTCGAGACACCGCCAAAACCCGAGAAGAATGGAAGCGAATCGTGAATAGAGTTCGGGACCCAGCGGCACCGACAGCAGCGTATCCGTTGCGGGGACGTCCCGCTCGGACCGCCAGCTAACGGATCAAAGAAGAAGAAGAAGAAAAATCAAAAAATTTGTTTTAATATAATGTTTAATACTTTTGATTAATATTTTGATAAGCAAGTTATTTTATTAGGAAGTTATTGTTTATTAGAAAAACAAACTAAGAATTTTTGAAAAAGGGCCCGGAATTTATCAATTTATTATTATATTATATTTAGAGCTCAAATCTTTATTTAAATACTTATATATGGTAAACGCGCAAACGCTCCTTACTCGCGCGCGGTAGAATTCTGACTAAAAAACTTAAATGGGTCTTTAAAAGAAAAATAAAATAAATCTATAGCTCGATAGACAACTGTAACTTTGTATTACAAGAATTTTTGTACGTTTTTCGGATACATTCAGCGCAAACCATGCGATGGCATTTTAATTTCAACGTTGGAAACAACCACCATTAACAATGTTGAAATCCACAACAAATTGCGAAAAAATGTTATTGCATTATTTAAACATCGGCATTTGTTATAACGTAAAGTGTTTCATTCATTATTATTACTTGCTACCTGTTGAGAATTTCTAGTTAGAGGACTAGGTAAAATCGTAAAAAAAATATTCAGAAAATCTGTCACTTTGATACCTTCGAGGCGCTGTAACACGTAAAACCTTTCGTAGTGAATGAATTTAAAAAAAAGTATGAATGAAAATTATTCCTTATAAAATCCTCTAAAAAAACTTATTATTATTTTTTTTGGTTAAAATTCAAGGAAAAAAAGTTATAGCCATTAAAAGAAAATACTGTGACTAATTTTGGTGTTCTAAGGCTTATAACTTCTTAATTATTAAATTTACCCAAAAATATCTTGCTAATATATTGTAGATAATTTAATTATAAACAAGAAGTGCCCTTGCAAATTTTCTGTAAGATGTACTGTTCCGGAGATATATAATGGAAAAACCATTTGCGCACCTTTTCCAAGATGGCGGCCAAATTGGGGGGGGAGTGGGTTAGAATCCCGAAAACTCAGATTTAAGCTCACACGGACCCCCCCTACACATCCCAGAAATAAAACCTTTCCCGCATTTTTGCAATATTGAAGTACCATTTCCATGGGCTAGTGCTGGACGTATGTGACCCCTTAAAACACGGAGGGGCAATTTTGGGCAGCGGATTTTTTTTGGAGGTGAAGGAATACACCTTTACCAACAACGCCCAGCAAGTTTTCCAGTGGAGCAGAGTGGAGCAATATTACTTTTTGTCCAATATACAGTCTACGAAATTAATTTGAAGACACCTACTTTTCCAAACTTTGAAGTTCCGTTATGTAAAAACTAAGGATTTCTATGAGTTACCAAAAATATCAAAATTTAGGGATTTTTGTGTAGATTCGTCTTCGTTTCAAAAATATTCCGTTTTTTATATGGAATTTTAGAAGAAGAGCGGTAAATTTGAGCAAACTTCTAAAATTATGCCTTGGAAATGCGAAATTAATTTAAAGACACTCCTCTATTTCTCTATTTCATGAAAAAACGGGAAATTTTTGATACCAGGACCAATCTACACAAAATTCCCTAAATTTTGATATTCTTGGTAACTCATACAAATGCTTGGTTTTTACATAACGAACTTCAAAGTTGGGAAAAGTAGGTGTCTTCAAATTAATTTCGTGCACTGTATATCGCATTCTTACAATCCTAATTCATAAAAAGCACGTGTAATAGATGCTTACTGTGTATTATATACTTGCTTAATGGGTATAGTGCAATTTTTTTTATACTCTACATACCTTCCAAAGAAAATTCCACTTTACACGACCACGATTGCTTGGTTACTTAATTTTTTATAGCGTTTTGAAAACGTTAACCTTTTTTCACAATATTAACGTTTAAAAATAAGCAAAAAGAGTAAAGTAGCAACTTCAATTTCTCAGTCCGTAAAAAAAAATTTAACCTTCCGTGACTGATTGCTCACTATTGGAAGTGTCCTCGAATCATCCTCCCCAAAAAAAAACCACAATCTATAAACTTTTTTTTTAGACTTTTGGCCAGCTTTTTTGGATTTGGTCCCACTGTGCGACGATGGCAGCCAGAGAGTACGGGAAAGGAAGGAAGGAAAAAAAAGTGAAACTGAAGGAGCCATATCAAGGCGCCTACAGCAGGCACCAGATTTGGTCTATAGCTGGTGCCAAAGCTTTAGACCTACGCTCAAACCCAATCCCGACAAAACGATTCTGGTTCCTTTCACCAGGTAACGATCACTACCGGGAATTTGGGAATCTACATTCGCAGGCAGAACTATAGGCTTTTCACAACAAGTCAAATATTATTTAGGAGTGACGCTAGATGCCAAGCTCAACTGGAACCAGCATATGGGCACTCTGATGAGTAGAACGCGCAGATCCCTGTGGGCTTACCGCAGAGCTTGTGGTTCCACCTGGGGTTTGCAACCAAAAACCTTGTATTGGATATACACCACCATCATTAGGCCCATGGTAACTTATGGAGCTTTAGTTTGGTGGCACAGAACGAAGCTTAAGGGCTCCATTACCAATTTAAGCAAAATTCAAAGAATGGCCTACCTCTCCATCAATGGGGCCATCCGCACTTCCCCGACGGCATCGCTGGAGACTCTCCTCAATTTAGTACCCCTTCACCTTGAGGTAGAGAAGTCCGCCATAAACGCGGCGCTGCGACTGAAAGCGAATGGTCGCTTGGGTGCTGGTCTTGGGCGAGGACATTCTACAACCCCTACCAGAATAGTTCGCCCAAACGTTTTTGAACGATGGTAAAAATAATTCTGAAAGAATTCGACCGTTACCTGAAGGGGTGATTAGATAGTTTTATGAATGAAAAATAATATTTATTGTATAACAAATAAAATATTCTTTATTCGGTTCGAATATGTTTAACAATAGTAAAATAATAAAACAAAAATTAATTTCCATATCATAATAGTTCGCCCAACGGTTTTTCGTATCAAAATAGTTCGCCCACTGCAGTTTTAGCTACTTTATAACGGCGCCCTTGGACTTGATAACATCGGACATCCTTCGTGGTATCGTGGCGACAAAATTTTCGCATTCCTGTGGTGTGATGGAAATCCAGGTGTCCCTTAGAGTGGTTTTCAGGCTTACCACAGTCCTAACGGGTTCCTTCTTAAGAATTTTCTTCATTTTTCCCCATAAGGATTCTATGGTTGACAAATCTAGAATGTTGGAAGGCCAGTCCATCGTGGGGATATTTTTGGCAGCAAGCTAAGCCTTGGTACTCTTGGCTGTGTGACAGGAGGCACCATCCTGTTGGAAAATATACTCCTCTTCAGGAGATTGCAAAGCTGCAATTGAGGGTAGTAGTGCATTTTCTAAGATATTCTGATATTTCACAGCATTGACAGTACCATCAATAATGTGAAACTCTCCTGTACCCCTTGCAGACATACATCCCCACACCATTACTGATGAAGGGTACTTGGATCTCCGGCGCAAACAGTCGGACCTGTAAGCGTCATCGGATTTCCTGACAACGCGAGAGGATATGCTATCGAATTGCAGTTCAAACCTAGACTCGTCGCTCTATATTGGATTGCCACTGCCTAGGTGTCCAGTTTAAATGTTTTTTCGCGAAGTCTAATCGCATCTTCTGACGCCCGTCAAAAAGAGTTTGTCTTTGGGCTAATAATTTCAAAGATAAGAAACAAAGAACGATGACTCACTCTATGGCATGATATTGGCTGCGCCTGGGCGGTAATTATGCGCAGATGTATGCACGTGGTCTCAAATCATCAGCATTTATTTATCATTCACTGCATTTTCAATAGTTTCATTACGTAGCGGTTTCCACTTTTGAGCACGAATAATAGCCGTGTTTTTTTAGTGAACTATGTAGGTCTTCTCCATACAAATCTCAAAACCCAGGTTTTCGAGGGGTTTCTATCGAGGTTTTGGGAAATTCGCATATTGCTTACTTTCGGGGGTTGGCATGCTGCATACTTTACTTTCGCGGGTTGGCATGCTGCATACTTTCGGGTGTCGGAAAGACGTAATTTAAAAATAAAAACAACAGGAAAGTGATGAGAGCAAATTTATGACAAATAATTGATTTTTTAGAAACATATTTATTATTTTCTAGCGAGGATTTCGTGTAACAGTGCAAAAAATAACACTTAACTTCCGTTTAATTTCGTCTTTCATCGGCATCGAAATAGGCGCTACATGAAATTTCCCTTGTCGTTTTTTTAATGAACTCAAAGCTCTCAAAACCCAGTTCATTAAAAAAACACGGCAACTATGTAAGTATTTTTTAAAAAAAGTTGTGTGATGTGGATTTGTTGATCGTTGTTGTATGTTTGTATGTATATAGTGTATATAACAGATCGAAAAAAAAACATAAATCCATTTAAATCTTTCGTTTCATTTGTTATACAGGGTGTCCCACATAAACTTACAAAGCGGCCGGCTGTGGATAGGTTTTGGATAAACGAACAAAAAATGTTAAATTTTCCTTTATTTTGTATTTTTAGACTTAGACTAAATGTCTTATATCTTCCAAAATAAAGGCAGTTACATTAAAACTTAATGGGCATTATTCATAGGAAATTGTCCAAGCTTTCTAATTTTAGAAAAAAAAGTTTAGGTTAATCACGTATTTTTTGGAGAAAAAGGTGGTTTTAGTTGAAATTTTAGTGAAAAAATAACAAAAATTTGCGATTCATAACTCCAAAAGTTGGTAAGATAGGATCATTGTTTTTACCGTTGTAGATAGGTGGAGGAATTCTGCGTGCACTGGTACCATAACCATGAAAATAGGTTATACGGTTACAAAAATACAGGGTGTTATGTAAAACTTTAGCAAAAAAAATCAAAACGCCCTAGCGGCTAAACCGTTACGATCCCCCCCCCCACCCATACGATTTTTTGTTCGTCTATCCAAGACCTATCCACAGCCGGCCGCTTTGTAAGTTTATGTGGGACACCCTGTATAAGAGATAATCATGTCCACTGTGCCATCGAGAAGCCATGGCACTTTTTTTTATAATTAAACTTGATGATAATTATTATTTAACAATCTCTTTAAGATTTCAATTACATTCAAAACTTTATTACAAGATTATTTAAATTACCCGGACGATCTCTTCAGAGTCGTTCTTGTTTCCCGGTGGTCTTAAGACTGATTTCATATTATAAGTTCATTGGTTTATGATACAGGGCTTAAAATTTGTGGTAGTGTGTATTTTTTTGTAGGGGGTTTTTTAAATGACATTTTCTCGAAAACGCGCAAAGTTCTATTGCTAATTTTTTCGATTAACTAATATCCAAAGTCTTCCTTTTATAATAAAAAAAAAGAATCAAAAATAGAACTTTGCGCATTTATTTTGCCTAAACTATGAACTTTATACTCATGCGCTCGATGATTCATAGCAGTCAGCGACTTAATATTTTTACACGTGATCTGATACATTATTACAACTACGATGATACAATTTTTTTGAAAAATTTCCATATTTTGAAAATAGAGTTTTGAGTAGAGCCTTCTATGAGCGAGCCCCACGGTGCGTCGTCCTACACAAAAAACTCAATTTCAACCTGCACTACGATAATATAACTGCCAGAGCTAACAAACTTCTTGGTTTCATTAAGAGGAGAGCCAAAGAATTCGGTAATGTATGGGTCAAAAACATTCTTCTGTTCTTTAGTCCGCACTATCCTGGAATATTTTTTTTTATGTGAAAGACTAGAGTCACAGGAAAGGCCCTTTATACTGCCGACAATCTATTTTATTCGTATAGATTGCAATGTCGAACAGCAGCTCTAGTCGGGGAAGAAAGGAACTGCCACAACCTACCCGCGATATTTTTAGTCTACCTACTTCCAACCATTACTATTACGACTTTGACATCGGGGCATCGAGAAACAACTCGCAACTAGAGTGTTATGCCTCCTGAAACGAGTTGAATCTCATCAACCAACCGATGACATACGCTTTGGTGGAGCGGGGAAGGGCTAAGGAAGGCTATGACAGAAGGAATCAGGAATGTAAAGAGGGAAGAAGAAAGAAGGAAAGTTATGTAGGTGGAAAAGGCGAAGGACCGTGGGGCTGGCCGGGAATCGAACCCGGGACCTCTCGGATAGTAGCCAGTCGCCTTACCCCCCAGGCTACCGAGGCCCCCTATGCGTGTCCTATCCGAGATCCTATATTCCAAGTGAGCAGGAGGAGGATCGAATCCATTCAAAAGAGATTTGTTCTTTTTGCCCTTAGACATCTACACAACCCCCATGACTACCAAACCCTACCGCACTACTTGGACAGGCTGAAAGTGCTTGATCTCATGTCGCTGTCTAGCAGGAGGAAACTGCTCATATCTTGCGTTTCCTTTGACGTCCTAAGTGGAAAGCTTAAAGTGCAGTTTCTGTCGGACAGAATCAAATTGAGTGATGAAGTCCGACCGTACGACCAAGTCGAAATTAGTTTGGGAACGCCAACGTGCTCTTCCTGAGTTGGGGGTTCTTAATCAAATTACCCTTGTCCGGGTCCCGGGTAACCGGGGCTTCAAAGGCAACGAAAATGCGGATGCCCTGGCTAAACAGGGCTCTGATATTGCATTAATTGGTCCAGAGCCGGCTATTGGGGCACCTGTCAGCTTGCTGCAAAGGACCCTGGAGGATCGGACTTTGATGAAACATATTGAACGCTGGAGGTCCGCGCCTGGACTGGCCAACTCTAAGCGGTTCCTTCCTGTGTCGTCCCCTAAGACAAGGAATTGTTATGGCGCAGCAGGAGTGATGTCAGAACACTTGATGGCTTAATTACCGGACACTGGGCACTAAATTACCACTTATGGAGAATAGGAAGGGCGGGGGACCCTGCATGTAGGCTTTGCCTGGAAGAGGATGAGTCTGCCCTCCACATTCTCTGTGAGTGCCCCGCAATAGCGAGAAGCAGTCTCTTTGTTCGAAGAGTCCCTACTCGAACATTTTAGTCTTAGCGACAAACCACTAGGACAGAAGACCGCAGCCCGAAAACGTTTTATGTGATATTTAGAAGCTGGCTACTCCCGTGTAGAGGCTGGTAGGGTCCGTGTGGCCCCCGAGGAAGAAAGGGATACCGATTTTCTTAATAAGAAGAGGGTTACATCATCTGGATGTTCTCTAGGGCATTGAGAAAAATAAAATTAATCTAAATTTTTTGCTTGTTTAATTTCATTATTTTTATATTAAGAAATTTACATTTTTTTATAAAATCATCATTTTTAATTTTTCAATATATTTAAGATTGTATGTATTAATTTATAAGGCGCAATAAAAAACTTAATTTAAACTTGTTATTTTGCTCAATTCATTCATCAATTCAATTCAATTCCGTGTGGCCCCCGAGGAAGAAAGAGATACCGATTTTCTTAATAAGAAGAGGGTTAGATCATCTGGATGTTCTCTAGGGCATTGAGAAATATAAAATTAATTTTTTGCTTGTTTAATTTCATTATTTTTATATTAAGAAATTTACATTTTTTTATAAAATCATCATTTTTAATTTTTCAATATATTTAAGATTGTATGTATTAATTTATAAGGCGCAATAAAAAACTTAATTTAAACTTGTTATTTTGCTCAATTGAAGAAAATTCTAACAAAATTTTTTGGTGAAAAATGCGCCATTCTTTTATTTAACTTTTTCATTAAAATTGAAATTTCACGCTTTCTTTTATATATTTTTTACTTTTCAGTACATTTTTTGAAGTGAAACTTCCTTGCTCTCGTTCCGGGGATTTTGAATTGACTCGAGCCAGTACGAGTGAATTCAGAAAACTGAAACGAAAACAAGGACAGTTGTACGAAACGGAAGTTGTCTTCTCACTCATTTACATTACATTACATTAAGTGATGCCATATAAACAAATTCTACCAAACCAGCAGGAAAATATTTACAATTTATTTAAATTTGTACATAGATGGCGCAGGCATCGGTAAAGTAAATATGAGGAGTCGGTTATTTAAAAAATTAAGATTGTGTATGAGCTATTAAAGATAAAGTTTTTGTAAAACCAGCTAAATGTTTTTGATTTTTTGTCAATTAATACTAAAAGTGTTTTTGGTAATATATATTTGAGTACATATGTAATAACTTGAGTAAGTATTGTCATCTCGGGGGCTCACAATTACATTAGGGAATAATAATTTCGAACTGTCATTATCGACAGCTAGTTAGCTACAAAGTGTTACAATTAAAGTTTGACATTAGAGATCATTTTTGAAAAATATTTTTAAAATAAATTTTGAATATCACATTTAACTTGTATTTGAGGTGATCCGCTGTCCCATTTAGTGGTTTTCTTTGGCTTACAAACAGGATTGTTTTCTATTTAGACAAGTGATATTTGCTCAGTGATATTGGATCGCAAAATTTCTTTACATGTATGTATTATCTCCAATTTTCATATGATAAAATTTGAATTGTAAAACAACGTATATTGCCAGAATTGAGATTATGGCCGTGTTCCATAATAACAACCAGCATACTAACCAGTGAAAAAGGGTAAATGTAAGTGCTTACGCTGTGAATAACAGCAGTGTACATGAAAGTGTTACAACTTGAAACTAGCTGAAGTTTCGTTGGGCGATACACATAAAATTTCCGCCAGAAATTCAAGCTTTAGCTACTTAAAAATAGATGGCTTGTTGCTTTTTATACACTGTACAGCATTACTTTCAAAATATTCATTATACTATGATTTATCAATTGAGTTAAAATATTATGCCTTCATTCATATTTTAGATTATAATACAAGACACGAGCAAATGAAGAAAAAAAAAATACAATAATAAAGAACATATAGACATAAGTATGTACGCGATGTTTCGCTTCTGCCTTGTGTTCTTTAATACACAATAATTTTTTTTATGTTAAGTAAAGGATTTTTTTTATGTTTTTTATTTGAAATTATAATTTCAAAAAATATCAAGCTTCCATTGAGCTTTGGTTTGCTATGCTCGGCGCGATTTCTGTGATTTGTAAAGGCGAGCACGGCAATCGTACGAAAAGCGCGAAGTTCATTGGACCCACACCTTAAAGTGTGGTCTCAAGCACACTCATATTTTTTACTTCACTTTTGGCATTTCAGGGGTTCGTGACCCTAAAAAGGTTAAGAAACAACGATGTGCTGTTGAGGAACATAAACTTAAAAAATCACCGAAGGAATGTTGGAATTTTTAGTTGAATCACTCAAAAAATCCCGATCTCAATTTTTCTAGAAAAATTTATTTTCTCCCTAAGAATATCCCTAATAAAGAGCAGACTTAACAACAACTTGCTGCAAATAGTGCATTTGACTGATAATAACAATTACCCACTTTATGTCCCCAGCAACTGTGCATTAGAGCGATGCGTCTCGTCGAAAGTAAGTCGTCTCTCAATCGCCAGTGTGAAATTCTCCGCATTAAATGTGTTAACAACAAATTTCATAAAAAGTCTGTTCGTTCTAAATAAATAAAGTTTAAAATAAAATCATCAAAAGAAATTCTTTCGCAACGGAACACTACCTGCATCACATAAGAACGTGGCGTACAGTCAAGCGGAATGTGCAATGCATTTAGCATCTGTGCCCTTATTTCTTAGGGTCGATATTATGTATATCTTTGCACTCAATTTATCTGAGCAGGACTAAAAATAAAATATCATCCCGATTTTGACGGTTGTTATGGTAGCCCCCGGCTCGTTATTTTAATATTTCATAGCCGGAAGCCAAACGTACTTCAATGATGATATAATTTCGGTGTGCTCCAAATAAAATCTTTTAGAACGCAAAGCAAACTTAATAGAAATGCAATTTTCGAGTATTTTGAAACTTAAAATAATTTCTTCGGTAGGTGTTTCATCTTTCGGCAAAAGGGAACTCATTGGATTGTTGCCAGTCAAACGTAGCAAATAAACGACAGTAGAATCACCAAGTAGAAATCCGCAGAAATACTTTTATTGGGCGGGCATTCTACATTTGAACGTAATTTGGCGCTTTATTCACCGTCTCCACATGTGCATGTTACGAGAGGGGAAGATGTTATCATTGTTGGACTATTTTACTTTTTGTCTGTTGTGACAACTCATGAATTGCGTTGGTTTTGTTTTGTGAACTGCCGAACGACATTTTAAATGTATCTGATCTCTTCAGTATCGATCAGACAAGTTTGTTGATTCTGATAGATTTGTCCTTGGATCCATATTTCGCTAAGTGCAACTCTCCGCCGTTCAATTGGGCTCTCTTCACTAAAAAACCTATTTGCTAACCACATATGCACATCCCCAAGTGAATTTTACTTCAATGACTTTCATCGAGTGATTTATCTACGCATGTTTAGGCATCAATTTATTTATCCGTGAAACTATTGTGAGTAAATCAATCAACCGTAGATTTCCAACCATTCAGTAAGTTCATTCAGCTTTGTTAATTCATTACCGAAAATCTTCAACACGCAATGCTGTTTGCTGGTATGAAGCTTTAAAAACAACAATAAATCCTCGGAATGGATTAGAATAAATGCCTCGACATCTTTTCAATCTGGACCCTAGTGCAGCTTTCGTCACAACCCCTATACACATTGCACGTGGTGCTTGGCGGTGAGTTTTGAAGGTAAAATTGAGCATACAATAGCATTTCTTGGTCCTTCACCGTTCGTTGGCATTTATCACGGTATTTCATACAGATGGTCCCTTTTAACGAGCATAGAACGTGGCATGTGCTTGTATTCCAGAAATGTTACCCTCATATTTTTATTTGCTACTTTGGAGGGATGAAAGTTCAGTGGCGCCGGGGTAAGAAAATGAGGTAGAATAGAAATCATTTTTTTTATCTACTAAATTGAAGCCTTTTCTTGAAAATTATTTTTTTTATTTAATATTGATGTAAAAATAAATAAAATTTCCATTTTCATCATTTCTTGAGGGTAGAGTTTTGTATTGCAATAATGAGGATGAGGACTTATTTTACCAATAATGGTATTTGTGGCAAGGTTTTAGGTGGTTAGATGTTTTGGTTGTTCTAATTAAACATTGTACGAGAAAACATCTAAATTGTTATTTGAAGAAATTTCTGAACGACTTTATCGTTATCGTGGAGTGCTACAACGTTGCTGATGATTAAAATACTGGTTATGGAAATTTCCTAAATTATTCTAATGGTACATGAGTTTTTGATAATATTAGTGGCCTCTTTACTAGACAATAATAATTTTTATCAAACATACGCCCAAACTAACGTGAACCCCAGACATTACTTGACATGCAATTCACTTCTTTAATCTATTTTTTAATTTCCATCCAATGCGATATTTTGTTTCAGTTATTATGTTAACTTCTATATCCATAATTTTGGTTGATTTTTCTAATTAGTTTATTTGTTCTTGTGTTTCTGTAGTTATTGCTATTTACATATATTAACAAAATGATATAGATTGAACAGCGCCTATTTATTATCCAATTGATTTAACCATAGGCTACAAAGCCCCAGTCCAATTCCTTTCTTTCAAACACTGCTATGCGTACTCTTGGTAGGGTAGGAGTGCCTGATTATGAAAAAATTTGTAGCACGAAGAAGTGCTTCATCTCGATTGAAAAGAATGCACTGATGGTAATAATATAATATACGCGACTCTTTAGCTTTTTTTGTATATTCTTTTGTTCTATTCAGCCATTTGAAAATTAGCTTATATTCGGCCTATCAATCAAAGCGACAAGTGGCTATAAAGAAAAAATATTTACAAAATATACACAAACAACTGGAAAATGCCAAGGATTCTCGTATTCTTTCAAATTAGATATCGGTACAATTTGATAATTCCAAATGGTCGCTATGCTAAATTTTTCATGTTATTTTTGCACATTTTGCGAGTTATTTCACCATTTCCGTCAATATTTCGTGGATCATTGTTTTAGAAGATTTTTCTTTTGACATCTTCTTTGATCCGTTAGTTGGCGATTCGAGCGGGACGTCCCCACAACGGATATGCTGCTGTGGGTGCCGCTTTAAAAAATGCGGTTTCTTCCCTAGTTTCTTCGATTTCCCGATTCTGTCAATTCGGCAGGTCGACTACACTCCTTCTTTCACATCCTGGATTTGGGACCAGACGACGGCGTTATCTTTTGAGATAACCCTCAAGGAACACATTAGATTGCAAAGTTTCAGATCACATCATCCCTTTGAGAAACTGCGTGATTTGAAACTTCCATCCAATGGTGCTACAGACAAAATCGTGCCTTGGCCTCACTTGTAATTCGAGTCACTGGGTGTCAGGAAGCGCCTTTGTGTTGGACCCAAATGTTGTTCACGGCAAGATAGTGTTCCCAATATATGGTAAAGGACTTCTTCCTCACTTTCAAAGAAATAAGACTGATGACGTCTACTGACTCAAATACGCATCAAACAGTTGATGATGCATCAACTACTCGCTTTTATCCCGCACTTCGCGCTCATTTTCGTACCCACTGAGAAGAAACATTTCATTATTGAGAATGAAATCCTACTCGTACATGTATCGATTCGATGAGATTATTCGGCTGCTCAAGATATTTCTAAAGCTTTTTGCAGACCCTGACACCTGGCTTTTGTATTTAAGATGAAAGTTGTTAGTACTTATTTAGTTGAACTGCACTGATAATAGTTTGCTCTCTGGATTTAATAAGGGTAATGGTAAATAGTGTTGAATCCGACGAAAAATACTTTTATCGGAATATATTTCTCCTCTTCTCTGTTGGACTGTGGTGTGGATAAATTTGGATTCATCGTATGATAATTCTTTTCCAATCGGTAACTGTCTAATTTCGTCTTTCTAGAGCTCTTTCCAATCGTCTTTTCTTCGTGTTAGAATAAAATGAAACAACGGTCTATTGTCGTGAATAGGATATCTTTTTTATCGTCAGGAATGTGACTTTCGATGGTGTAGATGGGAAAAATAGAAATCAAGTCTAATTTGTAAAAAAATATGAATTTTTTTTTGTTGTCCCCACATATTCACTGTATATGGATAAGGTTCTTTTTTCCGAAACTTTTTAACATCCGCGAAACAGTGACAGTTTTAACAGTGACCCGAAATTTTCTTACAACACTTTGGTTCATAATATTCAAAATTCTAAAGTAACAGAAAAGTTTTATATTACACTACTTTTTAGCAAATATTCAATATGGTAATGATCAGTTATAAAATTTTTAAGTTCACATCTTCATCATTTCATTTTTCGTAGTTGATATGTGTTTCTCTTTTTTACCTTATCTGTTCTTTGCAGTTGTATCCAATATGACCGGGGAGTAGATGCATGACGGAATATTTTTGCTTCGTCCAAATTTTTCCCATTGTTGTAGTATATTGTTTCCTCTGGGTAGAAGATCATAAGATTTTCTTAGGTTAGGTTTAAATGCCATTGGGCCCATTGTGATGCCATTCTAAGGTTGGGACACAATTTAGGTTATTTCAAGCCATTTGGAGCTTTTAATAAAGCGACGGAGGTCAGAATCATCAGTTTTTTTCAGCTCACGCTCAGCTACGCCTCCAAAGTCGGCCATATTGTGTGAAGAGTGCGGCACACTGTTGCTACGGTCCAACTCAGCCCGGCTCGAGCTAAGCTGATATTTCTCACAGATAGTTTATAAGTGGCTAAGGGCATTCCGATCCGGGTTAAGTAGGGTGTCCCTTCCACTTCGGTTCTTCATCTGCCCTGCAGTTCCCCTACTTCCCTTGTGTCCAGGAACCCAACACAGAGTTATATCAAACTCAGGGGCAGTCTCACACAGAGACCTGCGGCAGTTAAGAATAGTCAGAATAGTAACGATAGAATTAAGAGCCTTGAGGGCCGCCTGTCTATCCGATGGAATACATACCGTGGGTTTAAAAGCAGAACTCACTAAGTCAAAAACCATAGTTTTTAGTAAATCGATATTTAAAATGTTTGTGTCTCTGAAAATTTTGTAATGGCATATAATAGTAATCGGCTCAGTATACATTGTTTTTTAGATTTCTTAGTTTAGTTTACAAAAGAATTGAAATAATTATTTAATTCTAATACTGGATTTTTAGATTAAAATAAAAAAACGCAACGAATTAGTGAGTTTTGGCAGAAATGATTTGGTAGTTTTGTGTCATTATGGACAAGGTAAATCCGAAACTAACCCCCTAAAAACCTTAACAATATTAGTGTGCGGGCTATAAGGTATTGCCAGTATAAAGTTGGCATTATAAGACTTACTTTAGTATAAAAAACTGAAAACTTGAAAAATTAGTGAATTCTGCTTGTAAACCAACGATATATTCTTATGAGATATTTATTTTCAGCCATTCGAGAGCCTCCCAGATCGCACTGAGTTCATTGGAAGATGCTGCAATGGTCGGGTAGACGAAGAAGGGTATCTATATTCAATACCTCGGAGAAGATACCACAGCCAACGCTGTTCCCAAATTTAGAGCCATTTGTGTAGACACATAATGAACCAGTCGGGATAACACCATCTGTCAGTCATCTCTGGCCGGAATGTTGGTATTGAAACCTTTTTCCAAGGTCCACATACATAGGTGTAGCATAATCTAGGCTGTTCGCAGCGATGGCGAGCATCCTAAGGATGGATGAGTCACCATATGAATATGGAGCCCACCCAAGAGAAGCCTTTGTCCTGGCGGCCGTCCAGGCTAGCATTTTCTTGGCATGTATATCCAAAGGAATAAGATGCAATAAGACATCCAGCGCAACTACTGCGGTGCTACTCATTGTGCACTAAGACACAGCTCAGCTATTCTTTGCACTCTTTCCATCCTGCAAACATTTGAACTCATCGCTCGTAAAAGAGTCAAAAATTGCTCACCAAAAACTTAGTTCTCAACTCGTCGCTTTAACGTCTCGTTGACGAGTCGAGAATGGCTCGCTAAAAACGTGATTCTCGACCTGTCCATTTAATCGTAAACAGTAAACTTTGCCGCAAAAATAGTTAGGATATTTTATATAATTTTTTAAATTGAATATCACTCATCAACATATAAAAAATATTTACTATATACTATCCTTTATAAGCATTTCTTTGTTTATATTTTTTTTTTAAATTTCTTCCTGCCCCCCAAAAAAAATCGATTCAAAGTCGCTACTACGAGTCGTTATCGGGTCGTCAACGCGATTTGCTATAGCATTCCGTGTTCATCGTTTACAAATCGATTTCGTTTCGATAACGACTCTCGTCTCGAAGTCTTCTCGGCGTTTTCGATTCGATATCGATTCGTAATGTTTGCAGAGCAGTATCTTATGATACCTAACCTTCTGTAATGCAGTCCACCATATTGATATGCCATGAATAGGTCTGATACTACCAGTGGATGATGCGGGGTTTAACACAATTCACTATGATAAGATTTTACTGCTCTATTGTAATAACATGCGCTCCGTGTCTTCCTTAGTATAAAATTCGATTTAAGTTTTGGATTGTATTTCACTTCAAAATGGATAAATTTTTCCAGAGTCAGTGATCTCGTCAATCCTCCCATTAGGTGATCTATCTATATCCTTTAAGGGCGTATTTCTATATTCCAGCAAATATAGCCAGAGTTCATCTTTGTTTTTTTTTTTTTTTTTTTTTTTTTCAGATCTTGCTAGTAACCTTTTTGCTATTTGTACACCTCGTTCCGTTAAACCATTTGGTTGGTGATGGTATGGACTGCTGTATGGACCATGGTGATATCAAACATCTTCCCAAGAGCCTTGAATTCCTCATTGCTGAATGGTACATTGTCTGTTATTATTTCCCTTGGAATTTCATATACTGAAAATTTATCTTTTAATTTTGCTATTATTTCACCCGATGTTTTTTGTTTAAGCTAGTATTAGTTAGAATTTGTTCGAATGTTAATTAAAGACTTGAAGGTTCTCGAAATTTCCCGAAAAAGAATGTTCTAGTAATGGACTGTGGTGAAAAGATCTGGAACTTGGATAAGGGAGCAGCTTGGACACATATATAAATGTAGTGGCAGCGGCATTTAGAGTCAGTTTGATTTGGAAAGCGATTCAAGCGTTCTAACTGATCACAGTGACCTAAAGCGAAAGTGTTTAATAAATAGTGAATTAAAAGGCGATAAATACAAGTTATTAGTGAAAGTTATTGTATTGCAACTGATAGTCAGTGAGCTTTGACAATTGTTTTTGTTGACATTAAAATGTGTTAAGGGCATAACTTTTATGGCTACCGAAAATCGATTTTTTCAAATATACTACTTATTAAAAATATCCTCAGAAAATTTATACTTAATCGGATAAAAATTGATAGAGGCACCCCTGGGTTGGGCTAGATTCGCCTGGTTGCGTACCCCTGAGTTGGGTTAGATCGTACCAATGAATCAAGGTACTTTAAACGCGATTACCCGGAAACTAAGTGACTTTATAAATTTTATCAATTTAAAATGGTTCTTTTAATCATTCAATTTTATTTTTCGGCAATTTTATTTTTCGACATTTCAAATCGAACAGGGAGGTCATCCCCTCAATAGATGCCTATTTTAAAGTCCGCCAAAATCGCCACGCGGCGATTAGTTAAAAAATTAAAATAATCTGTTTTCCTATATTTTTCTAAGGTCTTCTTGAACAACCATCTTCTTGTATTTATTGTAAATTGTTTGAGCCATAGCTAAAAATTGCGTTTTTTTTTAAATAGTCATTAAATGAATATAGAAATATTTTTCCAATTCTTCTTGGCGAACATCCGTCTATACTAATTCAACAAAAAATTGTTCTCCAATTTTCGATTAGTATTGTAATTTTCTTTCTAATCATTCTATTTTCGTTTTCGATAGAGCGGCTTTCTCATTTGTTTGTTGACATTCGTTACTGCCCATTTTCTTATCTCTGGCCATGTCGAAAAGATGTTTCATTCGTCGACTGTTTTCGATAACAGACAACAAATTCAACAAAACTATGGATTTTAAAGTATAATCCGATTAATCACTTCTTTGTGGCTCGGCTCAGTAGAACAGAACTTACTTTATCACAAAACATAATTTTCTTATCACATAACGTTCCATGAATCTCCTTAACCCTCCCTTTCGCTACTTCACTGTGTAATTGAATATTTTCGTACCATTTTATGAATTCGCCCTACGATGCCAGCGGCGGCAACGAGCATGTGCTTCGTCTCCTCTCCCAGTCCCAGAATAGACGCCCGTTCTTCGTTCGAAATAAACATTTTGCCTCAGTTTTGAAGTGGGCTTTACTACATGAAGTTCTGCTCCCGCCGCAGTTAGAATTTCCAATTCAAAATTGCCGTGTTCGTTATTAAAATCTGCGTTGCCTCGCGTCGAGTTGGGTTTCAGATAATGCAACATTGTGGCTGGGCGATGATGCTTCGGTAGAGAGGAATCACCAAAAAATACCCCATCGTTGTCGTCGTTCATTGGGGAAAATTACAATCAGCGCTTCTGGTTCAGTTCTGTTCTCGCTTTGGATTTTGCTAGACGTGTTGTTTATTTTTTGTCGTGTAGTGGAATGTTTTTTCGCTTGTGTTTGTGTTTTATTTACTAAAAGTTAAGTTCGGAAATATTAAAAATATTAAGTAAAATCGGAAGCGAAGTTAATTCGTTTAAATTTCGTTGTGTCACCCAAAAAACTCTCGGTTTGCCTTTACTTTAAAGCTTAGTCTGTTGTGATTTGAAGTTGTTATTTTCAGTGAGTTTTTATTGTTGGAAAGCGTTACTCTTTTCTGTAATAAATCGAAGGTGAATTTAATAAATAAGGAAAAAGTGAACAAAAGTAGTGCTCACAAAATCTTAAAGGATAATTTATAAACATAAACAAAGGAACATGAATGCACACCAAGGATATTAGCTGATAAGAGAGCATGGAAAAGGATACAACAGAAAAAAAAGTTTTCATTTCACCCTTCTTTAAAGAAAATGTCAATACTCTTATACCTCAGCTAACGTCTTAAGAGAGCACATTTCCTCTATTAGGGACCACTCTCGCAGCATCCTATATTCCCACTCGTTTCGTGTGCCTTTACACCCACACAGGCTTAATCGTAGCTCCATGAAGTACGATGACTAATCCTACCCTTAAGAAAGGTGGTTGATGATTTTAATGCCTGTTGTTTTAATTGTTGAGTTACTCACAACTCCTGCTGACTCATAGAATTGCTGGGCATGATTACAACGATTCTTTTATCAATTTATCTCACAACTTTTGATCTATTTAGTTAATTTTATCCAATCAAAAAACAAAATTATATCTCGTAATTATTACCGCCATAAAACAATTCTTTCCGCCGTTTGCTTTTTATCTATGCCATTTCCTACCCTCTGGAGAATGCTTAACAGTTTAATGATGGAAATGCCTTCACTGTCGCTTGTGACATCTCTTGATGCTTTCTTCACTGTTTCACTTGGAATTAATCTTTGTCCTTCGTTCAGCGTTATTATATTCTTCTATAAATAAAGCACAAAAAGCGTCGTTTTTCAGATCTCTGATGAGATTTTCATTTACATTGAGGAAAAGAAAAACCTCTTGGAAAATTATTTTCTTGCACGTAGGCGTTCAGTTAGTTGATAAGGGTACAAAATGGTTTCCTTGAAAATATTTTTCTTTAATCAACGTCATCCGTCGTCTTGATTGTTTTTTTGTCGCTTTGAATTTTTGAATGTGAAACCTGAGATATTTAAGAATGTAGATATCTTGGTGGTGCTAGTTTATGAGCTTCCGGATGTTCTGGTCCAGACAAATTCTGTATGTTTTCTTTTTAGATTAGCCTGTCTTTTGTGGTCGTACGCCATTCCGGAGGGATTGTTCTTAAGCTTACCGTCATGTAACTTCAACGTCACGTAATTTATTGATGAAAAGAGGAGTACGTTCAAGCTGGAGAATCATAAAATGTTTTATTCAGTAGCAATTTTAGATCATTGCTGACCTTGAGGGTGAACAACATCTGTTGTTTTTTATATATTTTATTTAGGTCGTTTTTAGATTTGTATATATATGTATGTATAACATAATATGTTACATAAAACATTATAAAACATATTATGTTTTTATGCAATTTTGATTATTAAGTTTTGAGATATGATTGGCCAGCAAATGTTGTCCTTCGCAATGCAGTTTAAACATTATTCTTAAAAATATTTAATTTCCAATTGTATCTAAGGTAGACCCACCAAAACCTTAAATGTTAAATATAGCAAAACAAAACATTAGTCTTTATTCTAATTTTTATATATATTATTATATTGTATATTAGAGGTGGATAAATATTAATTATTAGAAGTAACACAATTTTCAATTATACAAGAGAACAGTTATATTTTACTATAACTTCAAGCGAGAAACTTGGAAAGATTTTTGTATTATTTTACTTTAAATTAAAATATTTTATCAACCAACTTTATAAAATTTAAAAATACTTAAATGAAACGATGTTGAAGTACGTTTTTCGTTCGTATTTCTTATTTTAAAGATCATTTTGCTTTTTCTCCTATGGCTCTACAGCTAAATTCGAGCATTGGCCTACATCGTCATCTCTCTGCTCTGCAGCTTCGCTCAACGTTCCGGTGTTGAGGAATTTTGCTGTAGCAGCCTTTATACCGTCTTCCCACATAGTTCGTGGTTTGCCGTCTGGCCTTTTCCTATTTGGTAGTAAATTAGGGGCGTTTGCGGCATCCGTTAGTCATACATTCTTTGAACAATTACCGGCTTAAAGGCCGAAGCTAATATGGCGTACCATAACGTAACTGATAACTAAAGTACAAACATGAGTGTTCATTTGGCACCGAAACAAGTTGACGTAGTTAACTTAACGAATGTTCGTTAAATTCTCGTATGCTTCATGTGGCGCCGTAAGAGGGTCACAAAACACAAGCCTTCGTAAGCGACATCAACCGAATCACTTTTTCGGTTTAATTTGTACCTTTAATTTTGGTGAGCACTTCTAAGCTATTGTTTGTTTATATTTCGTTCACAACTTAAATAAATCAAATCAATCGCTTAAATCTGCATTTACGGAATCCATTTTTCACTTTAAGTTATCATTTAGGGCCATGTGTAAGTAAGCCAGTTTTCTAGCCAAAATAACCCGTTATGCAATGTAATATATTACCCTGAATGTTTATTTGGCTCCGACCTAACTGGACGAATAAACTTAATGAATATTCGTTAAATTTTAAAATGTTACGTGTCTTACGTTTTGTGCCGCAAGAAACGCATCGCCATCAGTTAAAGTGAGCTTTCAGTATTTTTTTTTTTAAATTATTTTGGTTTGTTGTACTACGACAAAATTTACGTAAGCAAATAGTTCCAATTCGTTCAGTTTTCTTGCGCTGTGTTATGTTACGTCTTTTTTGTTTCAGTCTTATACCGTAGTATTCTTCAGCGAACTTGGCTCTCAAATATCTCCATCTTATCGGCGCATTTTTGGGGAGATATTCTATGCTTCACATCCATTCCTAACTACTGTGCGGTATGATCCTTTTGTAGAATTTTGTTTTGTTGTTTCTGTAGATGTCTCTGGATTTCGATACTGGCAGCAGTGAGAAGAATTGAATTCTTCTGTGCACGCCTATCATTGTCTTCACTAACTGTGAACTGTGGTATTTTTCGACAAAAGTACTAAAAAATGACGAAATAGAGCCAATTTCAACATTAAAATTGCTTATAACTTCAAAACTAAAGGCCGTAGTGTAAAAGTTCTCGAAAATTTTCCATAGCAAATTGTCCAAGTTTTCCAAAAAATATTGTAGGTTTATACTTTACCTATATGTATTTTGTTTTATGTAAAATTACCCTCTGCCTTCAGAACGTAGTTGTTAAGTAATGGCATTTTCTTCTTCCTACAAATGTTTTTTGTTGCCCTTATCATTTCCTCGTACTTCATCTCCTTGTTTCTCTTCGGTATCTCATTGTATATTTTTCTAATTTTTATGGCTTCTGCCAGGGCCGGATTTATAAATTGCGGGGCCCCAAGCACAACCTCGTGATGGGGCCCCCAACAATGACTACCGTAGTTACGTTTAGTTTTCAATTTATTATTTTAGTCGCAAAACTATGACGGTTGTATATTTGATTCGCAAAAGAATATTATGAAAGCACGATGGCCAAACAATTTTTTTACTTCCCTTTTATCTAAAGACGAACCAAACAAAATATAAGAGGCGCGGGGCCTCCTGAGGGTAGGGGCCTCAAGCAATTGCTTGTTTTGCTTGTCCGGCACTGGCTTCTGCAGCCGCTTTGCATACCTGGTCGTATCATTCGCTAGCTCTGCCTGTGCGTTTGTAACTTACATTTTTCTTCGTGACATCTGTCAGTATCCTCTTAAATTTTAGCCATTTTCTCTCCACTGTATTGTTTATGTTTGGGGCTATCCTTTCTGCTAGGGTTGCCTGGTATCCCTCCAACACAGTCTGTTCTTCGAGATGATCAACGTCGTCGTTGTTTGCATATTGGTTCTTTTTACTTGAGTGAACAGCCAGCATCTGCACTTAGCTTTAACTAGGAAGTAGTTCGATGTACAATTCACACTTCGGCCACATCTTACTTGGAGGATACTGGAAGCTACCTTACTGTATTACTCGATCATGTTATGTTGAACCACAAATAGTCGAATTACGGTACTATTATTTCGACAGTAGCTTTTGCATGATGGCAGTAAAATTTTCCTAATTGTTCTCAGTATTTCATTGGTGTCTAAATGATCTCCAATCTTTCGCCCTGAAATTAAAAGAGGAGACCCTACCCCCCGTTTCAGTAATTTTTAATATTATATATCGAAAGTGGCTATATGCTATGAGGTCATTATTTCTCTGGGATATTCTACTCATTATTTCACTGGGAATCACTAAAAACTTCTTGCCCCCTCTTGTATTAATTGAAGGGACAGATTTTTTTTAGATAACTGGTAATTTGCTCCTTCTGTTTTCACTCGCTTTTTCCGCCTTAGTGAACGAGCAACTTCCAAAACGTGCGCACTCATACAACAAGGATTTCCCTGCACTAAAATTCCGCGAGGGCCCTTCCTATATTCTAAAACTGGTGCCTCCAAAATAATGACATAAAATTATTGAAATCATTAATAAAGAAATGAATGTTGAAATTATTCGCCCCTACGTGATGAATTGCAAGAACACCGCCTGCGAAGCTCTGATAAGTTTAAATTCGGAATATTTTCATTGGTTGAATGTCGATTAACTTCGAAGCAATCCAGATACTGCAGTGTGACTGTACGAGATTAGAGAGTGTGTGAGTGTCAAGAAATTGGAGCTCTTCTTTAATAATGGGTCCACACGACAGCGACTTTTGTTCGCAGAGACTCTCCTATACATTTTTAACAAATTTAGTCTCGGCAACATAGCAGATCGAACAAATTTCGCTGCATTTAAAAAGTCGGATGTGTGCATGAAATGGGTCCACACGATAAGGAGTTTTTACAAGACTTTAATTTTCATTGTATCAATGTCTACAGTAATGAGGAGTCCGAAGAGACTTTTCGCCGACATCTCTCTACAAAAGCCTCTGCGCACAAAAGTCGCTCCTGTGTGGACCCATTATAAGTCTCAAAAACTCTTTGAATCACAGCAAAAATATTTTTATTGCTTTGTTTTTAGAGAACGAGAAAAATTTCATATCAACATCCGGAGATCTGAGACTTAATTCATTATCATAAGTCAGTCGAATACATACAAGTCGAATGAATACATCTCAATGAACAAAAAGACCTGTTGCCTGTTAACTGTCGTTTTGTATAAACTTTGATTTAAATAGAACTTTCTTATCGAATTATATTTAATCAAGCTAAATTTTAATCAAAATCAGAATTTTTCCATAAGTCAAAAGTCGACATTTACATTAACATATCAATTCACAATGATTTTCCCATGCAAAAAATTTTCAAAAATGATCCTCTGTAGTGTGAATGCATTATGGAAACTTTTTTTTGATATAATTTGGAAACTGTGATCTTTTGGTACAGCATTTCGTCTCTGCTGCAGCATAAAGCCGTGCCTTTCTGCCTCGTGTATGTTTAGAAATTTATATAAATATGCAGTCGTGGGGGCTTCGAATAAGGAACTCCATTGTGTGTGCTCTGACGCCGCCGATCTAAAAGATCTGATTAAGTAACGTTGAACATAATAAAATTGCTTTCCAGTCATTCGCTTCAATCATTAATGTCAAATAGAGTGCACATTCGCAATTGGTATAGAATTGCAAACCACTAATAATTTCGAGAAGGAGTTGCATCCCCTGCGGTAGATAGATAAGGCTGGTTATGCCAATTGTAACATAATCCGCCTGCAATCAACTATAAAATTTCAATCTGCATCGGCATACAAGCTTGGGGAAAGCTATTTATATACGCGCTTAAATGCGCAGTTAGAATGGCATCAGGAAATGATTTTATTGAATTAAAAAAATGTAAATGAATATTTTAACATCCAACTTCTTTAGTTATAGTCATCGCACAGTGCATAAAACCGCATGTAATTACGGAGGAGATATGTGGTAAATCTCGAGCGTATTCCATCGACCGTCGACCCAATGGACTAATGGCCGTTTTGAAATTTAAAAGGTCGCAAAATAGTGCCCTTTTGATTGTCATTGATGGCAGTTAATTTATTCCCGGAGCTTTTAGGCCATGAATATGCTCAAGTATCAGAATACCAAGTGACTTCACATTTATATATGGATGTGTAGTAATATACATCTACATATGCATATAGTATTTTCCAGATTGACACCCACTGCCATTGCCACTTTTTAAAGAAAGCTTCGTAATGTGAAGTTCTGTCTGTAGGAAAACTCACAAACATGTACTAAAAAGATATGATTGTAGCCGAGTACATGAATATGTCTTAGAATGGAGATGGCCGAGTTGTTACAGATTCGAAATTAGTTATCGCGTTGTTAATGTCAAAGGTTTCGAGTATCTGAAGTCATGGGTGATTAAGCAGTTAAGATATTTAATGCCGTCAATATTCCACTACAGTTTGTAAAGAACTTTGTATTGTTGAGGTATAAACAAAATGAATTAAATACAATTGCTTTATTTTTATGCACTTCTTATGCATAGCCATTTATTTTTAAATTTACAATGATTCCTTCGGTCGTGAAAATAATGAACACCTTTAACTAATTTTATTCATCATTGACGCTGTGGCGCTCTGAGAACCTGTTTTTAAGCTAATATGGGGTAAGTTGTAAACACTGCGGCCAAGTTAGTCCTTTTGGGTACATACCTCAATAATGGGAAAACTACCATCCCTCCGGACGAAGACATGGCCTGTAGTTGAAGAAGAGCATACTTCGGGGGCTCTCTAAGATAAACATTCTTCTTGTAAGCCAAATCAGGACATTCACAAAAAATATACGTGGAAGCTCGACGCCTTTTGTGTTTTGAGACAATCTTAGCTTATGGAGGTGATACCACAGCCCAGTAGGTTTGATTTTGTCTCTTAACCAGTCACTTGGAGGTGATCCATAAGATGCCATAAAAGCTGCCATTGCAGCATCAGTGCACTCGATGCCCCGATGTACGTGAACCCAGAAGAGCGAGACACTATTTTTTCCTCTCAGGGTCTGGAGTACGTAAAAACACGCTGCAACAATTTTATGTAGGGTTGAAAAAAATCACGATTTTTTTAAAAAAATCGAGTAAATCGATTTTTTTGATTTAAATCAGATTTAAATCAAAAAATTTTATATTGCGATATTGTTATAAGAAATCCAAATAACAATTTACCAAATCATAATTTAACAAACAAAGTCAAATGAAAACGCATACAACTGACCAAAAATGTTACATAATTGAAATAAATGAAAGAAAGTTCAGTGTATTCACTGACACATTGTAGGCCTTCAACTTTTATGACTTTTGGGGAATTTGATTCAAAGACTTTTATGACATCTATTTTTCCCATAATCCTTGAAGGCCTTTTCAAAAACCGATTTCAAAGGTCCAAAACTCATAATTTTAGTCTTTTTAAGCACAATTATGTAGTATTTTTTGTTTTCCAAAACAACATTTTTTTCGTACCCTAAGCGTGGAAAAACGTGTTTTCGCTACTATTATTAACTTTTTACCACCTGTTGCCCTGGACCAATTTTATCCAAAACACATTCCTTGAACTCCTACGATTTTTCTCTTAATTATAGCGTCAAGAAATCGCAGGGTAGATTTATTTCAACTTTTAAATACATTTTCGCTATCTCTCCTGGACTATATTTTCTACCGATGTAAACTGAACCGAATAAACACGTACTTAGACTGGCAAACATATTTTTTGAATTGAGTTCGTAGTTTTTTGAATGTATATTTTGTAACATTTTTGGCAGTTGTAATTGTTTTGTGAAATTTGCTACACTTGAGTAGATTTTAAAAAATTTGATTTAAATCGTTGATCGTTGACGTTCACTTGATTTAAATCATGGCAACCCTAATTTTAAGCAAAACTCCCCCGCTGAGAGTACGTTATTGGTAGCTTGACTTTTAATGTTGGTGCCTTTCAAACCTTTCTCAAGGTTGAGGTTAGCGCAGGTCCATTGCCATCGACACCTTGGAGTTGTGTTCTACGACACCAGGCCCTGTACCATGTTCCATGTTTTTAATCCGCCGGTAAACCAGTAGAGATTTTTTTGACTCTCATGAAGGATAAGTTTCTCTTACTCAGAGCGATCCGAGATAATCGCCCTGAATTTCCTTTGGAATCGCAATTCCCCTACTATATGGCCAGTTACGCGGTAAATTGAAATGTTTGGGAGATTGTTATGAATATCCGTATGTCCTTTGACTGTTTCAGTTTCAAGACACATATGGTGGCGGGTTTCCTTATGAAGATATGCAATGGGGTTAATCCAATGATTTGCCTCCACCGCGACTGTGGAACAGGTCCGCATAGTTCCGTTAATGGAGAGGCAAGCAAGCCGTTGTAGTCTGCTGCACTTGAGGATCGCCGTATCTGTTTAGTCTCAGGTTAAATGATTGTGTTGTACATCCAATACATGATTTGTGGTGTAAGACTACATGTCTTACCCAAAGGCTTTTTGCAGCAGCTTCACTGATGGGGTAGTCCAGTTGAACGTTCCAGGTCAGTCTCTTGTCTAGCTTTACTCCCAGATATTCGAATGAATCTGAGTACTTAACTATCGTACCCTGGATACAAACAGCACCTAGTTCCATTTTGTCCAGCACCAGGACAGGCTTATTTGGGTTTATTGGTTTATTATTATGGTACATCATCTTTAAAGTTCTCGGAATGCTGTTTTCATAATCTCTGTAATGGTCAAGTCGAACGTCCCCCAACAATGATGACAAGATCGTCTGCATGACCTTTTGGCGTTTTTGTGCACATTTACATACTTTGTTTTGGTCTCGTTTATTTCCAACCCAGTGCTAAAAGGTCCCCATCATGCTTTCAAATTATCTTACAAAGGATATCGTCGGCAATAGGCTATCAAAGATACATCCTGATGCATTTCTTACTGCTTTTTCTAAGACCCCGTTGAATAACAAGCAATGCTTCCCCTTACCTTAATCGTCTGTTTGTTCTGAGGGATGGGGGTAAATCCGTCTCCATCTATTCTTACTCTACACCTTGCGATGAAAACCTCATCGATACCCTCCTTCCTTATATTCTATGGTTGTAATCTATTATAAAGTACACTTGAACATACTTTATACATATTCAATAGAGCTACTCATCTGTAGTTACTACATGATAGGGCTCTCTTTTTTGTATAAGGGACACACTGTGCTCGCTTCCCATTTAAGAGGTATTTCTTTCCGTCTCGTTTAGATATTTCCTCTCCGCTCTGTTAAAAGAGTTCCGCAAGTATGCTGTCAGACCCTGATGACTTATTATTTTGTAGAGCTCAGATTGCTTTGCGTATTTCATCTACTACAGGCGCTGCATTATCATCGTTCCCGTTAATGTTCTGATCATTTTGAGTACCAATGTTCTCCTGCTGTGTGGCGTACGTCTTCCATCTCATCTTCCAAAATGGCCGCTAAAGAGCCCAATACACGAGCATTCCATCCGTCCAATTTACACCACGCCACGCCAAAACAACTATTTGTATGCACTCAAAACCCACAACCAAAGATTTGGATATTGATTTGAATTGAAACCCACGGCGCGGTGCCATGTGAATGTCCCTCGATACAAATGTCCTAGGCAAAAAGTAACCCGGAATACAAATGTTCCTGAAATATAATTTCTTTTTCATATAAATTTTATGATGTAACAATCATAGCAATTTTAATTACCTATCGAAGGTCGTAAAATAAATTTTTTGTCTATCGATACGCAATTAATCGATTTAAGTATTTGTTTAAGTATTGACACCAAACGGGCTTCATTTTATTAGTATAAAAAAGTTCTATAAACTTTATTTGCACAAAGAGTAGTGTTTTTTAAAATGGCCCTTTTTTGGCGACACTTTGGAACTTTCCCAAAAGCCTACAAGCGCCAAAAGTATGTAGTTCTTCAATTTCCTGTATTTTCGAGATTTGACCTTGCGGCACGAAAAAATTGAACTTACCTGATTGGTATAGTATTCTTAAATTCCATGAAAATAAGTTCAAATCCTTGGCCTTTGTGCGTTTACGGACTCTCTCCAGTCCGAGGCTTAAGGTCGGTTTACACGCCACGATTTGCTTGAGCCAACTGGCTTGCGCAAGTCAATTTGCAAAAGTGAATGTTTGCGTGTGAACGCCACTTTTTGAATCGGGCGAGCCAAAAATTTACTCTGAGCATAATATGTGTTCATAGAAAATCGGCTTGAGGTTGATGTTTTGGCATGACTGAACAAATAAATCGTTACGTGTGAACTGATACATTTTCACGCAGTGTATGTGCACCAATTGGCTTACCCGGGCAGCTTACATAAGTAAATCGTTGCGTGTAAACCGATCTTTAGACGTAGGTCCAGTAGCAAGAAATTAATGCCAGGAAGAGCTGTTAGGCGAGCGTCTCACATTCGCTACTACTGTCGTTAGTTATTGGCACCAAGTGTAGGTGCCGGTTGGTTTTTACCCCCTCTTACCATGGTGTAGGACTTCTTTTTATGTCTCTATATTTTAACAAGGACGTAGGTTTTGATGTAAAACACATTTCCCACTGCGAATCTTAAATTTCAAATTTCTTACATAGCGAAGTATTAAAACTATCGGATTATAAACAAAATTACATTATTTCTATTTGTCTGCAAAGCGCTATCACAATAAAACTAAATCCATTAACGAAAGTTATATCCACTATCTATTTTAACAGACAACAAGAGATCGAGACATGACAATTCCATGTGGTCCTGCAGTTGTTAATAAAATAAACAAACCGAGTTATGAACTGGTTGCTAATCGTTTTATTTAGCAACACTTGCAAATAGTTTTGTCTCCGTTCAAGCGAGATCCAAACAAGGAGCCCCATTACAAAGTCCATATGCGTTTTATTTATAATTTCTTTGGAGTTCTCATATCATTCAGACACCGCCGCTGCATCAAACCACATTCTCTTAAATATACAAATACGTACAGCCATATTTAGCGCAACTGCATCTGAATAATTAGCGTTAGTTATCTGAACAGGGTGGCGATTCTTCTGGAAATTCTGGAAGTCAGGGAAATGTCAGGGAATTTTAAATTTCTGGAAAAGTCAGGGAAAAATCAGGGAAAAAATGTGAAAGTCAGGGAATTTTGTTTATTGTAAAATTAATTTAAAAATCATTAATGTTCTCGGGATAAAAATTCAAGTTTTACGCGATAATAATACAATATGGCAATATATGTATGTATATATGTATTTAGCGCCGGATCTAGCCTTTGCTCAGGGTGGAGCGGGACTGTCTTTCGGCGCCTTTTGTGGACGCTTTCACATAAATTGTATTTCGGGTTGTCCTAGATAAACCTTTTTTCGAGACCTGCCATGACGTTAAGTTTTACTGGACAAGCTTTATATTGGAAGCAGTTTTCATTTCCTTAAGGGGGTAGACTACAGTAAAATTTTCAAAAAATTCATTTCTTTTTTTTTTTGCTTTAAATTTGAAATCAGCCACCTCGAAAACCACCGAGTTAGAAATTTCATCACAAAATAATCAAGATTTCACGTTTTGGCCAGAAATTTGGGACTCTGTCCCACAGTGCAATGTTCAAACGCGTTTTTCTCGAAACGATGTTTTTCAAAACGGTGTACATGATATCTCAAGATCTAATTAACGAATTGACTTGAAATTTGACACACTTCTTTTATGGATGAGTGCCTCTGGCGTCACGTAGGATTTTGTCAATATCTTGCTTTGTTCAATAATTATTAACAATCATAACATGAAATTTGTGCCGAAAAAACGTATGTATAATTCAGGATTTTCTTTCTCGTTGCCAAAAAATGCTAAAAAAAAGGCTACGTGACGCGATAGCCAATACCATATAGATGATGAGAATATTTGGTTTTTTTGCCTCAGACGACTGGTTTTCGCAGAATCATGTACACCATCCAACAATGCGTGAAAATCATAGGGATGTGCGAAGCAACATATATCGAAATATAGCAACATACATATATCATAACAAAAAAATTTTTAAACGTTTTTTAATATGTACGGAAGATAATAAAACAAAAATTATTAGTGTAACATTATTAGTTAGTTAGCAATAAATTAATGAAAATGACCCATAAACAATGCCCGTTACTGTGCTCTACCCCCTTAAGGGATTGTGCCCTCCCCAAGTACGAGCCTTTTCGATCTGGGCTGTCCCCCTAAGGATTGAAGCGGTGGTTTCTACGGTCAGTGGTGGTCACTCATCAGCGGAATAGGGGGAATAACATGTAGCATAACGTGCACGTGCCGCAACTATTTCGAACTGATGGAAGTGCTACTATAACCTCCTAGCGGTGGCCACTGGTAAATATCATATGAGAGAGGATAGGATAATATGATCGGAAACATTTGTGTCGTTTAATGTAGGGGTTGTGTGGCTCGGTATTTTAGGGTATTGGAGCTGGAGGTTGATTTGCTTTGGAGTCGCATTTTGCCATATGTTGCTGCTGTCGCTGTGAGGGTTTAGCGGCTCCAAAAGTGCAATATCTGGAGTCACTTTGGTTTTGTAGCTGGGGATATTTCAAGTTTGGCTTTGGGCACTTTGGGACATGGGTATTTCCTGATCCCAAGCAATGCCTGCCCAAACTTGCCGCCAATATGGCCACACTTTCTGCCATTTGATCGGACTTCTTTTCTGAAGGGTTTTCAGTCGGATTCGCAAACCGTATGCCCGGAGCCTTCACCTTTTCGTCGAGTTATTGTGGTTTGGAGGAAATCCAGAGGGTCTTATTATCTTCTTATTAAGTAAAACGGCATTCTTCTCTTCCTCGAGGGCGATGCAGAGCCCAGCAGCTTCTACACGGGAATACGTAGCTTCTAGAACTCCGCACCGTGGTTCGTGTGCTCAGTCTGCCCTCCTTGAAGAGGTATCCCGAAAATTTCCCTTCATTGGAGCCACATTCGGCACCCTACTCCATGGGTTCAGAAATATCCAACTGGCCTTGCAGGTCGTCCTCTTAGGGGATATGAAAGCCTAAGAAGTGTTTGGAACTTTGAGAGGTGCTACGGTTTTTTATAAAAAGGCACCATCAAAATTGTATTTTTGCTCGAAATTGTTTTTCGCATTCATTTTGGCGCCCCTTGACACCTGGCGCCTCGAGCGACCGCTCCATTCGCTCTACCTAAGGGCCGACGTTGTATATATTAATGCTGCCATCTATGAAAGTTAATTGAGCAATAGGTCATTTGTTCTACGAATCTAAGGTTAATTAAAAAACTCATCACTGCAGAATTCAACTACAGATTTAAATTTGAATTTTCGGTTCAAGATGTAGACATGAAGAACGCAAGTAATTTATTAACAGCAGCTAGTATTAATCTGGGAATAGTTACTACTGTCGCTCTGAAAAAAGCAGAGATGCATTTGGGTGTATTTGAGTCGTTCTTATATTAAAACAACAAGAGTGAAGGACAGAGTATTCGCCCGATTAAAAATAATTTCATGGTAAATTTCCTTACTAGCACGCACGCGCCCGCAGCTAGCACGCATAGCGAACAAACAGGCACGCCACAAAAGTACGTACTCTCCCGCCACAGGTACGCACGCTCCCGCCACAGGGATACACGCTCCCGCCACTGGCACGAAAATCTAAAAATTTGTTCGCTAGAGGGATGCACTCTCCCGCCACAGGTATCCACTCTCCCGCCACACGCACGAAAATCTCAAAATGTGCCTGATGACGACTTTACATACATATATAATATTCTTCTCCATCTTTTTTATGAGGCGTAGAATTTTTATTCTATGAAAAATTTTTTTTTCTTTTATTTTAAATTTGAGTTTCATGCGTACCAGCTGCATGCTAGCTGCGGGCTAGTGTTATTTTCACTCAGGCGTGCATGCTAGCTGCGGGCGCCGTGCGGGCTAGTGCATGCCAGCTGCGTGCTAGCTGCGGGCGAATTTCATTTTTACTCGTGATTTATAATATTCGTGCGTGCCAGCTGCATGCTAGCTGTGGGCTAGTCTTCAGGCGTACATGCTAGCTGCGGGCGCCGTGCGGGCTAGTGCATGCCAGCTGCGTGCTAGCTGCGGGCGAATTTCATTTTTAATCGGGCGGCGATGAATCCAATTTTGTCAAAAAAAGTATAATCGCAAAAATTGTCAGTTGACCCTTTTTTCACTAACCCCTTCAATTTAAATTTCTAAATACCTCGCTTTCAAAGAACGATACAAATACCCATTATAAATTGATCGAACATATACATATAATATTATAGTATTATGTTCTATCACAATTGTTTTGTTAGGTCAGGGAATTTTTTAGATTAGTCAGGGAAAAGTCAGGGGAAAGTCAGGGAATTTAAAATCATCAATGGAATCGCCACCCTGTCTGAAACGTAGATGTGCTTTTTGATAGTAAATATTTATGCTAAATGGTTTGGGCGGAATTTTTAATCAGTTTTTTCTGCTCGTGTTGGATCAAGTTGCGCGAGATATTACATTTAGGAACTGTGTACGCACCCCTTGTGCAGGCTGGCGAAGAGAGATGAAATAATTGATCATTATGTGAATAATGTGGTTTTCATAATGTGATACTTTTAAGAGCTGCTATTCATAAAATTATGCGATGTAGGATGAAAGAACATGAAGTTTATTGTGCAGTGTGGACACTTAGAGTTGATATTTTGATGAATTTGTTGTTTATTGGATTAATTGACAATTTGTTTTTATTTTGGCAAATGCTTTCATTTTATCCAGGCTAACATATCATAGATCACTTTATCATACAACTCCAAGTAAAAAACCTATCTCAAAGGGAAGACTAGGTTAAAGGTAATCCGCAGTCTGTATGGACATAGAGTTGTCAAAAAATGAGTTTTGTGGTCAAAATGAGTTTTTCTGTGAGCAATTATTCCTTGATTTAAGTAAATTAATCAAGGGATTGTTAATAAAAAGGAAACCCCTAAACTGGTAAAATTGTTGTAATATTACAATATAAAATTTTATTTATGATATAATATAATAATGTAGATACATTATAGACGCAGCGCTCCCGCCAGATCCTTCTTTTTCACTACTATGTAGGTGGAGCTGAGGAAGGTTCAGTAGGGCTCCCATAGTCGCAGTCGGGCAAGTTCTTTTAGCCCCCTTGATACCAAGACAGGCCGGTCTTTGTACGCTGGCCAGCTTAATCACAGCCCCCTTTTGTTTAGTCTTGGCCCACCAAATGATGGATGCATATGGTACCATAAGCCTTATGGTCGTCGTATATAACCAAAACATTAACCTCGGTTTGAGGTCCCAGGTTTTTCCTAAATGTATTCAAAGGCGCAGAGAAAGATTTCTTTGGCCCTGGAGGGCTTCTCAATATCTCTCGCTAGCACATGAATGGCACTTTCTGTAGATCTGCCTGGCCGACAGGCAAATGCGTCTGCAGTAAAGTGGGTTCACTGTAAGACTCTCTAATATGCCTGTCGAGAATCTTCTCCATCGTTTTCAGGAGGAAGGATAGTTCTTCTACCCGATTTAGAGATAAAGACTACTCTAGCCTCTCTCCAACACCTTGAAATATTCAACAGCGCAAAACTATCCCGAAATAGTGGTAGCAGGATTGGTAAGATCTCCTCTAAGCCTCTCGGAAGCAGAGCCGGAAAGATGTGGTCCTTTCAAGAAGCCTTGAAAATCTTGAAGGTGCCAATGGCCCACTCAACCTTACTCGCAATGAAAATCCTGCTTCCAAGGCCTTTCTTCCTATTGTAGGACCGTTGTGAAAGTATTACCTCCGATGCAATGTTAGGTTCTAAGGCCAATCCAAGATCACTTACCTGGGAACCCGGGAGATGAGTGCTCATTAATAGCTCCATGGTATCCCTGATGCTCTCCGTAAAGGTGTTAGGAGTCTTGAGAGAGAGACAATGCCATTGGAGTGATCCATAGACAGAACTGGTGGAGGCTGGAATTGGTTATTTTTTCGCAGAAGGCTTTCCATGACCTTCGTTTGGATCTTCTCGCATCTTTCCTATAGTTGATGAGGGCTTTCTTGTAGAGGTCTCAGTTGCCCGAAACCTTAGCGCTATTAAGTAGCTTTCTAACGTCTCTTCTTTGCCTGCAGAGATCAAGGTTCAAAGGCTGAGATGATCGATTCCTGAAGTTTGGTAGTGACCATCAATAATCAGATTTGCAAGAAAACTTGTAAGATATTGTACTCGTGCAATATTAGCCCTATGTAAAAAAATAATAATAACAAACATTATAGATAGTCGTGTGTCCTATAAGTTTTACGGATGATTTTTTCATGTAGTTGCGTAGCTGCTGCTATGGGTCGAAGTGATGATAATGGCACCAGTTTATATAGTCTATAGCATTATGCAAAACTACAATATATTGCTGAAAAACGTTTTTCGTAACTTGAGCAGATTACTTGGGACCCCAAAATAGAGGTTTCACCTTTTTTTGGAATGGAAATGGATGAACGCAATTAAAGCTAAAGAAACCGGCTATAGAGAGTAAAGACATTCCCTGAGTAGATCATATTGACGCAAACACATCAGGTTGAGAAACGCCTGTAAGTCCTCCATCAAGCACATCAAATCATCATTTGATGTCAGATTAAAAAGTAAACTTATTAACTTAAGTAAAAACTTCTGGTCCTCGATAAAAGTGATGAGCAAAAATGGTCTTGTTCTTGCACATTTAGCTAGAACAAGAACAAGACTTAGTTATGCGTGCAAGAACAAGACAGACTGGACAAGAACAAGACTAGATTAGTTTTGTCTTGTCCTTGCGTTTGCTCTTCACTATTGATAACCTCCATCAGGAAAAATTTCGTTACATCCACGACTCTTTTATTTCACCACTGGAAGATGAACAGTGAGCAAATCAAAGGCCCATTTACTTGAATCTCTGTTTGCCTGAAATTCTTCCTTACCGATACTGCCTAAACACCCTCCGCCCCTCTCTATTTGCCTTGGTCTCTAGCACTGTGCTTGAAGAAACTCCTACAGCTGTTTGTTTGCCCGTTTAATTACCAGGTGGGTAGCAAGCTTTTATAATTCTTCCGGATGTCGCTCTTTTTGGCTGCATTAAATAGCCGCTTAAATAGCTCTTCCGCTTGGCGGTTGTCAGCTTGCAGAGCTCATTATTTCGCCATGGGGGCCTCGGTAGTCTAGGGGTAAGGCGCCTGACTACTATCCCAGATTTCCCGGGTTCGAATCCCGGCGAGCCCCACGGTCCTTCGCCTTTTCCACTTTCCCACCCACATAAATTTCCTTCGTTCTTCTCCCCTTTTAGCACTCCTGATTCCTCCTGTCATAGCCTTCGCTAGTCCTTCCCACAGTCTAGTAATAACAAGTCTTTCATCTTCATCCAAATTCCCCCCCGTTAGTTGTGTGTGTGCATATATGAACATCACTGCTGAGCAAAACTCAACGCATACTTTGTGAGCTCGGCGAGACAAAGCCAGATTCAATCTCTTCGATCAAGTATGCAGAACAGAAAAGGAAAGACAATTGAATCAGCTGTTTTCTTTCATAAATCAAAACAAACGAGCAAATTTGCACCAATACATTTCTAGTTTATCCCCATAAAAACTAATAAAAGTTTCCGCTGTTTAGTTGTGTGCAAACGCGTATAAAATATTGCATTCTCTCTCTGATAGCCTGGCATGTTCATTTGAAGAACTTGTGCATGTAGCTGTTCGCCTTTCACTCATTAGATAACCATATGAAGATGAAAGACTTGTTAATTTCTAGACTTTGGTCCTTCCCCGCTCCACCAAGCGCATGTCATCGGTTGGCTGATGAGATTAAACTCGTTTCAGGAAGCATAACACTCCAGCGAGTTGTTCTCGATGCCCCTATGTCAGAGTCGCGAAATGGTTGGTGGCATGGCATGATGGTTACATACCAATGGCTCTTGTACAAGAGCCACGTCAATAGCTTGATTGTTCCAGTTTGCACTGGACAACCTCCTCGGGTTCTATCTGCTGCTGTGAACCATCAGGATAGTCTTTTTTAATGCTAATATCTTTGGCTTTGATTCCGCCGAAGTCGAAAAATAAGGACATGATCTGCTCTTTTAGCTGTGTCAGCGACCTCTGGTCAATGCTTAGGGCAAGAGTCTGATCTCTTTGGTCCACTTTCCTTCCAATCACATGCCAAAAGGTCACCAAAAGTGGCTGGTTTTGGATCGCCTTCTTGCGAGGCACCGGTTTCGATTCTCTAACATCGTTAGAGGAAGGTCATTCTCCTCGGTTACTTTGAGATTGCAGCTTCCCAAACCCACAGTCTTGCGACAGGATTCGTACGCATTTGTGCTGGTAGTTTTATTGGCTCGATCTCTGAATTATCGGTGCTGAAATGTCGACTTTTTGACTTACATAGGTACTAGGAGAGTTTAAGAAGAATCTGCAAATTGGCGAGTTTGGCCAAAAATTATATTACTTCAATGATTCTATTGTTGCACAGTGGTTTTTGATTCACTTAGAACTGTCGGCGCCAACATGAAAATTTAATATTTTTGGTTCGCCATCTTGGAATTATTAGATATCATAACAAGTGTAAGATCTAAGGTAGTCGAATCATTACTCATATTAATTTCCCAGAAAAAGTGTAAAATTAAGGCTTTTGGTCGGCCATATTGGGTACCGCCATCTTGAATTTGAAATATTAAAAATATATAAGTTACTCCCTAGAGTCCATGGACGCAAGAATTTCACTTGTTAGAACGTTTGGTATCCGTTTTCGGTCATAAAAAAATCGCCTTTCTCAAAAATAGATGAAAATTTGGGCGCTTTTTATGAAAAAATTGTTATAACTTTTCAATAACAAAGTTTTGACAAATTTTGATCATTCCATCTGAAAGAGCATTAAAGTCTACGTAAGATATGATACCTTCAAACTTTTTTTAAGCCTTTTTTTATAAAAATTATGAACGCGCAAAGATGAGGTCAAAATTCGTCCGTTTGGGCGTTAATGTGTTAAACCAGTTGATCAGAAAAAATCACATTATCAGTTTATTCACATGGACATAACTATTTACTGCATTAGTTACAAAATGTAACATTCGCGCCTACAGAAGTAATAGTTCAATATTTTTATTATCTATGTACAAACATTTGTGATACGCCCAAAAAATATCGGTCATTTCTTATCAGTTTTCCTTTGGGGAATTAAAGTGAAGCGAAGACATCAAACTTCAAAGAAATGTGCCTAATCCCCATATCGAGGGAATTCTCTATATAAAGTACCTAACTTGGGGCACCTCTTCTCCCCTCGCAGTAAAACCGTATGGTAACTATGGCACTTTAAGTTGACACAACATATCCTATTTCTGGAGTGTTTCTGGATCTGTTTAGTAGAATCGTGAAAGTTTTAATTTGTTTATAACTTGACTCCGTAGATCGCCACTTTTTTCATTTAGAGAAAAAGGTTTTATTAAAGTAAGTGCCAAATTAAAATAATAATAATTTTTTTTAAAATAGAAATGTCTCTGTGTGTGTTCAACTTTTCTTGCAAATTTAAAGAATTTCCGGTGAAGTGAAGATTTCCATTTTTTCCTCATTCCTATACAGCTTGGTGGAAGTCGAATTGCAGCCAAGTTTTTGGCTCTATTAAATATATTTTTGCAGCGCCAAGACTCTCTGTCAGAAAATATTCTATTTCAGGATTTAAAAAAACCCCAAGTCCTAAATTTCATATCTTTAGGTGGCATTAGGTTTCATAGATAATGGCAAAGAGCTGACTGAAAGAAAGTCGCGCGACAGTCTCCTTATGTCTGTCACGTTATTTGACATTAATTTCGTGAAACATTGCAAAACTATGCCTTGCAATAATAATGGAGGATTTTGAACAAAATGTGAACGTTTGGTGGGTAATTTCCACAGTTTAAAGAACAAAAAATCGCACGTTTTTGTAAATGTGAAGGATTCTTTTTGGTACTGATGTAAAAAGTGATTTTTGTTACCATAAAAGTGATTTTTTTTCTTTTGTGTAACGCGCTTTGTTATTTTATTTGATTTACTACAATCAGTGCTTTTTAATAAGTGTTTAAATTTTTTTTTTGTAAATTATTTTAAAATTTAAATAAAAATATGGCTGGAATTTTCCGCTATAATCCCTGCAGCTCTACACCATCTCGACGTTCAACTTTAAGCCCGTTCTGGTAAGAGTTACAACTAATAAAAAATAAATTTTTACCAGTTTTGAGCAGAATAGGATAGAATTTCAAATAACACCGAGTACGTTTTACATTGCCTGAATCAAAGTTATGCAAATACATTCGTTCTATTTGAAATATGTTACAATTTTTTTCCTATGAATGTTTGCTTATAATTAAGTACGCGAGTACTAGCTTAGATTTTAGCTAATCAAATATTTGTAATGTACAAATTGTACTATTTATTGTATAAAGATAGATATGCGTTAAAAAAGAACTGCTCTAATGTGGCACAGGAGCTTTATAAAAAGATGTATTGACAAAATTTTCCTCGTCGTTAGCCAATATAACATTTTAGGCTAAACACTAAATATATACTTATCATCAATTAAAATAACGAAAATAACGAAACATTATGTGAATCCCAGTAAAGAAAGAACAGGACAAAATATAACAATCAACAAATATAACATGGAACTAATCCGTAAAGGAGTTCGTTCTACTTAAGAACTGAAACGAATAAGCAGAAATATAAAATATGTTATTCCAAACCGTAGTAAAACCAGGGGTGGCAGCACAGAAGTTGTTTCAAGTAGTCATCTGTTTGTAGTTTCCCATTGAGTTTTTCCATTTAAAACTCGTAACAACTCACTTCTGCGATGAATTGTGCAAGCTTTCCAAATTTGGAAAAAATAATTTAGTTAACTACGTATTTTTTGGAGAAAAAGATAGGTGAAGTTAAAATTTGAGTGAAAAAAAAACTTTGTTATCTTATTCATGAAAATACAAAAATACAGAGTGATATCTAAACCTTACTTGCTTATAAGGTAAACCTAGGTGCTTATAAGATAAAAAATGCAGCTAATAATGTAGAGACTAACATTCCTGCCATCTGTTTTACAGAACTAGAAACATCAATTTAGCTGCGAACTTAGTACATCAAGGCCCTGTGCCAAAATCGCAATTCAAATGTCAATTTGTATGGAAAACTCATTTCAAACTACTAATTTGATTTTCGACGATTCGCGTCTATGGAAATGTGTAAATTATTTTGCTCATTACATTTTTTACTTGGATCAAAAGTAACCGCTAAATAAATTAAATGCAAACAAGTAAATAACAATAAATTATGGAAAAAATACGGGAAAAGACGAAAATTAAAATAATCAGTTTATTGCGTATGAAATGAAAGCCGCATTCCATACGATCACAAAGATTTGTGGAAAAGGCCGTTGTTTCACTACCATTTTATTCTAAAACATTTTTTCCTCAACATTTTTTCCCTTTTTTTTGTGTGTTTCTTGTCAATCATTTTTTGGCTACTATCTAACATTAACCACTTGACAAGCCAGGACCGTGTGTATTTTTAAAGGTGAGAGTAAATCAAGTGCCGCATTATAAATAGAACTAAAATTGAATAACAAGATTTCCCATCATTCTCGTTTCCAGTTTCTTCTTGGTAATTAGAAACCATATAAAAGGAGTAATTTTTCGGAATTTTTACCATTGCAGTAGGATTCAGGACAAAATTTCAAGTGAGAGTAACCAAGTGTCGCCACAAGGAAATATGGAATGGTGTCAGACTTAACGCTCAAAATTCTTCCACATTGACCTCATTGTCTATTCTCTCGTATAACCGCCTGTACATAATGTCCTTAATGTTTTTATGTGCACAAAAATGTCCTTCAGAGCTTCCATAACAGTTTTTGTTCCTTGCTTTTGTTCATTCTAGGCTCTTCGATCTATCAATCAGGAAAAACGAAGAGTCTCTTCAGGAAATCGGGCTTGTTGCTACCAAATTTATGCCATAATGAAAAAGCCTAAAATTACAAAATAAGTTTTTATAGTTTTGTTTTACGTTACTTTTAAGAAAATTATTTTTTAAGAGATTATGAAATCCTAAAACAGCCCAAATTTTATGTAAATATTTTATGAAAGTGCCCATTAAACCTGGTGTTTCTGTTATGTAGAGTGGCGGTTTGTTTTATGCCTAGAATATTTTAGGATTTTTTAATAAATTATTTAGTTAGAAGATAGAATTCTGTTAAAAACAAATACAGTACAGTGAAGTACACTGATAAAAAAATTCTTGGCTTAAGAGACTTTTTCTTGAACCAAGCAAATAATGTTTTGGATATAACGAAAACAAAATTGTCTTCGGATAAGCAATACTCAAAGTCTTGGTTTTATTGTCTTGGATGAAGACAAAAGTTGACTAGAAGTAAGAAAAAAAATTTCTTGGTTTGAAATACTCATTTTTTTAATTTAAGCAACTCAAGGTTATAATATAGTGAATTGCCTTAATAAATATTCTCGAATTAAAACCTCATCGTGTCTTTATTTAATACAAATTTTGTTTTGAATAAAAATATTTTAGTTTCTTGAGTAACAAATTAAAAAATCTTATTTCGAAAAAGACATATCTTGGTCTAAAAGTATAAGTATCTAGCGAAGAAATACAATTGCTTGGCTCAAGAATTTACATAGCTTACTGTATTCCACTGGTTATGCTCTTTCATTTGATACCCATGTTGGGGGCGCATAAAAGAAAAGGGTAGTCCACTATTTTATGGTGGCCGCCATATTGGATGTACCATACAATTTAACATACCTACTATATGCTATTGTTTTCAGAACCAAAGGTGTGTGCCAAATTTGATCATCACCGGATATCGGGAAGTGGTCGAAAAATCGATCGCAAAATTAATTCCCCACAGAGAAATAAGTTAATATAAAGCATATAAAATATCGATCTTTATCTATATATCGATATAGCAGTTGTTTTATCCAGCCCTTTGACAAGACGTGGTGGATTTTGGTTTCCTAGGTGGTCTAGATTACCTGCTAAAAAGGTTACATATCACGAGCAGATTTTCGTTCTCTCTCGCAACCCCAGCCTCTGCATCAAGGAGGTTATCCGCCATTGTCGAAAATGGCTCACTCACATCCCCATAATTACAAATTACAAACAAAATTGGAAGATTTACAGATCGTTTGCAAAACTCGTCTCTATCTCTTGGTCTATAATTCCTTGAATATCTCTCTAACGCATGACAGTGATCTGTAAAGGCAGTTTATATCATCGGCATATATTGCCAACTGTTAAGCAGGGTTGCTTTCACTTGACTTTACGTTGCGAACTACTCTTTCTACTCGGAGATGTAAAAACATGGGTGCCAAGCCATCGCTCTGCTTTAGGCTGGTCGTCCACTGGGAGCGCATTCGAGCTGCTACGCGCTTCGGCGACATGAGCGGATACAGGCGGCTACAAGCGGCTCTGAGATACGCGGCTACACGCTACAGGGGTCGTCCACTACAAGCTTTTCATGCTGCTCAGTTTGAAGTGAACTTTGACGTAATAATTGTGTATTGTGATGGAAGAAGGGGATACATATTTTTTGGAAAATTCTACGTGGATGAGGCGTAGAATGAATAAAAAAAGACGAACGCATTGGGTTTTTTTTTATGTGGTAGTTCTAAGCTCAGGAGTCACCCTTTGTACTACTAGTCCGTCATGTCATTTGTCACGTCATGGTGCAATGTCTAACTCGGAAATACCAACTACGAGAGATTATTCCACAGTCGAGTTGTTCTATTTACAAACGAATTCATATCTTGTTGAGTGCGTGAAAGGAGGAGTTGCAGGTGCAGGGAATGGGACGAGTGGGCTAATCTGGTGTTGCGGGTATAAGATTGCCGTGGAGGCAAAAGAGCGTTTAACTCGGAGGAACAGTCACTATGATAGTAGCGATAAAATTTTGTCAGTGCTGCTACATTCCTACGGTGGCTCAGGGGGTCGATGGTGGAGCAAGCGGTATCGTCATTAACTAACTTTAGGGCCCTTTTTTGGACCTTATCTAACCATGCTAAGGTGGTTATTGGAGCGCCGCCCCAAACGAGGGAGTTATATTCGAGAAGAGGCCGAATGTAGGATTTATAAATAACAGCACGGGCCGATGGCTGGAGGAGGAACTTGCACCTCTTAAGAAATCCCAAACACTGGGATGCTTGTTTGCGATTTGGAATATGTGATCATTCCAACGCAAGTCTTTGTCTAATGTCACGCCTAAGATGTGGAGAGATGGGTCGGCCTTTAGTTCAACGTCATCCACTGTCAAGGATGGTGATGTGTTGATCTTTTTCTTTGAAATAAGACAGTACTTGGTTTTGGAGGGGTTGAATTCGACACGATTCTTCTCTCCCCAATCTAGAATTAGTTTGATGTCTTTTTTAATAGAGTTAAACATTAGTTCACGATCATCAAGACAGGATCTGGCTTGTGTCTGTCTTGTATCGAAGCTGTACGAGTAACGTAGAGTACCGTCGTCAGCGAAGCTGAGAAGTGGATTGGAGGGGATTGAAAGTAGGTCATTTATAAAGATAAGAAATAGGGCCGGTGATAAAATTGACCCCTGAGGGACCCCCCCCAGAGATGGGGTGAGATTCAGATTTGACGCCATCCAAAACTACCTTAATTGAACGGCCGGAAAGGAAACTCTCAACCCACTTATAGAGAAGCGAGTCAATTCCAATAGCTTGGAGTTTAGCTAACAAGGCTGAGTGCCATACTCTATCAAAAGCCTTGGAGATATCCAAAGCAACCAAACTAGATTCACCAGATCCATGCAAACTTCGGTTGAGGTGTTCTGTAAGGCAAACTAAAAGATCACCAGTGGATCTTTTTTGTCGGAAGCCGTATTGTTTGTCGTTTATAAGTTGGTTGGATTCTAGATATCCCATAAGCTTTTTGTTAATTATCGTCTCCATAGTTTTGGAGAGGATAGAAGTGATTGCTATTGGGCGGTAGTTGGAGGGAATGCTGGAGTTACCTTTTTTCGGTATTGGCTGCACATGAGCAAGTTTCCAAGAGTCGGGATAAACTCCGGAAGAGTATGATAGGGCAAAAAGTTTGCGCAGAGGTTTAGCCAAAGGCGAGGCGCATTGTTTTAAGACGATAGGGGGTATATTATCGGGTCCAGTGGATTTGTTGACATCGAGCTCCTTGAGACACCTGTACACCTCACGAGTCCTGAAGAAAACCCTGTCCATTAAATGAGCGCTGCGCTCGAGGACCGGGGGTAGCGTATCATTTTGGGGTAGAGAAGAATTTGAAGCAAACAGAGATGCTAATAAATCGGCCTTGGATTTTCTGTCTGTTATCACCTTTTCATCGTGGATGAATGAAGGAGTTGTGGAGGTGGTGAAATTCTTCTTGATGGAACTTACCAAGGACCAGAAGATTTTGCTACCGGAGGTTGCATTAAGGAGTTTACTTCTCAACTTGCTGTCAAATAAATTTTTGACATTCCTGATGGTGACTTTGCAGGAATTTCTCAGTTTTATATACTCTGCACGGAGCGATTCACTCGGGGAGCTCTTGTAAGCTCGAAAGGCGGCTTCTTTATTTCTGATTGCATTCATACACTCCTGATTAAACCATCTGTTGGGCCTGGCCTTCATAGATTTAGTAGAATGAGGAATGAACAAATGCATTCCTGCCTGTATGATTCTAGTGATACGGATAGCGGCAGAGTTTACGTTTTTATTACGGAAACACTGGTTCCAGTCAGTAGATTGGAAAAAATTAGTAAGCCCCAGCCAATTGGCCTTCCCATAATGCCATACAGTTCTTCTGACTGGTTTGGGAGGGGTGGGAAATTTGAAAGGGAAGCTAGCGCTAACTAAGCAGTGGTCCGAATTGCCGAGAGGTGAATCTACTGTGACGGTATATCGTGCTGGATGAGAAGTAAGGAAAAGATCAAGGAGATATCTTCCTTGATCAGCAACATCAGGGACTCTTGTGGGATGATCCACAATTTGATGCAAGTTATTGATGTCTGCAAAGAGCTCGACGTCCTTGCCAGAAGCACTGGTGCCATTTGAGTAAGTCAGCCAGTTTACATTGTGAACATTGAAATCACCCGCAACGATGATTTCACGCTCAGGATTGGACGATAAAAATCCCGAGATTTGTTCGGAAATAGTATCAAATGATGAAGTGGAGGCTTCGTTACTTATGTTAGGGCTTCTGTATAAGAAGCAAAAAAAAATATTACGTGGTTTCGGATGATGATTTTAATCCAAAGTGAGTTAAAATCTGAAGAAGTGCTTTTGTATATTTTATAATGAGCCACGTCATCGCTAACGTAGATGACAATGCCCCTATGGGGAGAGAGATTATGCACTAAAGTGTACCCCGATATCTGATATTGACTTAAGTCATTATCGGGTGATATTTGGGTTTCACTAAGTGCGAGGATTGGGGGTTTAAAGTTTAATAAGTGGCACTCAACAAAAGAGAAGTTCGCATGAAGTCCACGAATATTACAGAGGTCAATAACAAAGCTTGACTTGTAACGGGACCTCGGCTGCGCGGGTTCAATCGCCACATTCTTAGAGATATTTCCCGGAATTACATCTGCCGCAACCATCAGAGTCAACGAAATTTGCCTGCGTTAAAGTGTTATGCCTTTTGAGAAAGGGGAAAATTTCGTCGACCGACCACTGACATATAATAATGGACTGCTCATCTGAAATTATTCCATACAAATCGATGGCACCCAAAAGTATAGTTGTCGCACTCATCCATAGACCCCCAAACTGACAGAAGCACTCAGAAGTAAAATCAGACCTGATTTTATATTTTCCCTTTTGCACTAGTGATGTTTATATCTTTTGCTCTTTTCCCCATAGACCCCCGGGTTTTGACATACAGAATGTCAGTTGCTAAAACAGGCGTTAAGAACTTAAATCAGATACACATAAAATTTGGAAATTAATGAAAAAAAGGCATTTTAAAAGGTGAAAAAGTGAAAATAGTGTTTATTAATTTTTTTAAACAAAATATTTGTGTTGTTTTAATGTTTTAAGTACGTATTTAAAAAAATGTAAATTTCAAAAGTGATTCCGGTGTTTACATGGAGTGAAAAAAGGTTTGTAGCCTATGGAACAAATTGGTGCCATTAAAAATTCCTCATGAGCTGTCCATTCTATATGTCAGTGCGACCGACAGATTTCGGGTGCGACACTTGCAGGTCCGAGAATTGAGTGAGGGTAGGAAGCAAAGGGAACTTACTTGTGCTGTTCGTCGGTCGCTTGTCTGTAGAAGGGTGATGAAGCCTTCGCTTTAGCCTGCCGCACGTATTTTTTTCCACTTTGTTCTTGTTGTTTTTTTTTTGTAGGCTTGGGTTTTTTTTTCACTTTTCACAAAAAAATTTTTTTTTTATTTTATTTTGTATTCAACGGGGCGTGTTTGACGGACCGGACCAGCACACGTCCGTTTACTTCGCTGTCTACGGCCAAACTCCTAGGGTTAGCCCTATTTTAGAAAAGAGGATGTGCCTGGGGGAGTTCCCTCATCTACACGGCGAATTAGAGGAAAATCCCCTTAAATTACTATTACCGGATGAACCCCAACACATTCCAATATATTTTGGATGCCATAGCGCCAATTATCAGCAGGGATTTTAATTTTAGACAGACTATTCCTCCTGCGGAACGTCTCAGTGTGACTCTACGATAAGGATATTCTTTTTTTAAAACAAGCATTTTCTTGTGTGAAGCCGAAACGTAACAAACGAACAGTACAGATTAAAGGAAACGTACAGATTAAAAGTGTATTCAAAAAAATCATAATAAAATTAAAAAATATTCGAGTTAAAATAATAAAATCAAAAAATTTCCACAACAAAAATAAATAGATATTTTCGAATATATGTACATATGGGGCATTCCACGTCAAGTGTTCCCACCTAAAAAATTCGATCTCTGGGATTTTGATGAAACTTGGTGAAGTTGTGCAAAAGGAGGGGAGGTAATTTTGACCTGTTGCCGAGATACAGGGGCCTTGAATTTCGGGTCGTTTTTTTTGTTTCATTAAAAATCTCGTAAATTTGCCAAAAAAACAAAAAAAAACAAAGTACGTTTATAATGTATTTTTTTCTGAACTTTACAATAAAAAATATGAAAATTTTGTTAAAAAATTATTTATGCAAAAAAACAACTTTAATTTTTTTTTTTTCGATTTTTCATCAAATGCGACATTTTTAATATTTTTTTAAATGAGCTCAATCGAAAGCTGAGCGTTTTCCTATAAGATGACGTTCATTTGAAGATGGGATGCGCAGAACTTATAAGCAGGGTTTCGAACCCTGTAAATTTTGGGTGCGGGTACGGGTTCGGGTTCAATACCCTGAAATTTAGTGGGTTCAGGTTCGGGTTCGGGTTCAAGCTATTTCCCAGCAAAAACAAAACAAAGAATAGAGGTGAAACCAAAAAAGATGACGCCGGAGCGCGCATCTGGGGAAATGAAAACTGCACACAAAAAGAAATTGCCCACATATGGATAAGAAACGTGCTTATGTATTTTCAAATTTCCCCTTCGTTTGTTGCGACTATGCTAAAGGGACGGGAATGGCATGCGGGGATTCTACTGCGCATGGATATCGAGTCTTTTCTCGGCGTCATTTTTTTGGTTTCACCTTTAAAAAACTTGTTTGAAAGAAAAAGAAAATTCTGCGAAATCTGAAATTTGTAAGCGCCGCACACTTAGATAATAATTGCCGTTAAAAATTGAACCTGAACCGAATTTTTGATTGGGTTCGGGTCCGGGTTCGGGTTCAAAAAATTTAAAAAAAATCTTGAACCGGAGCGGGTTCAGGGTTCGGGTTCGGTTCGGGTTCGAAACCCTGCTTATAAGTGTTTTACGGCTTTGAAATCGGCGCGACGTACGTTCCAAGCGCGTCAAAGACACTGATCAGCCGCGGCGCGGTGCCGTGATGCTGGTGCTGTGACTTTTTTGATGGGTTATATTAATAAAATCGACAGATAATCAAAAATTTTAGCATTTTATTTATGTACATTTCTTATATCTACCTTTTGCCGTTGACTGACAAAGTAGTTTATATTATACATTCATACTTTTTGTTCGGGTTTTTGGGAAAAATTCATTCGACGATTGAACAGAATATCTTTTTACTTGCATCGTTGTTTCAGATACAGGAATGAATGTGTGGTACTTTTGTGTACCCGGAATCGTTTTCGCGCAAGCAAATCGATCTTCCAGTTCTTTCGCTGTTTTTACATTACTTTCTTTAGAACTGAAAAATATCTTCGTTCCCCTAAAGTTTTTTTTTGCCCAAGTATAGAAAACAGTACATGCTAAAATTTGCTCACTTGAGGATGCCTGTAAACTTGCACGCATAGCATTTCTTTTCAAATTCCCACCCACACCATCGCATGGACCTTTGCCATGTGCTGTTTCATGAAAGTGCCACTCAGCGGCAACACCAAAATCTTTCTCATGAAATAAAAGATTTCGAAAATTGTATTTATTTTTGAAATGCTGTGCCGCTCTATCAGAGAAATAGAATATCTTTTTAGATTGAAATTTTCTTTCAGATACTCAATCAAAATTTTCTGAAAAACATATGTAAACAGAGATAGTACCTATCATGTTTCAGATTATCAGATATAATCGCTATACTCTCATGCCCAACACTATTTCCCTTGACCATGAAACCCAGTGAGGCGTTCGGTCTTTACGAACTTACAGCCACTGATTGAAGAGAAATCAAGTCGAGGTAAAAGTGCACTACTCACTTCAAAACTTTAATAACCGACGCACCTTATAAATTTAGCTTTTGTTTAATACTGATGTGATTATACATAAATAAAGAAGTGCTGAAATAAAACAGCATTAAGTAATTAAAATATATAATAGATGCAGTTGGTTAGGTGATAAAATTTTTAATTGATTTGAATGTTTCGCCGACATCACGGCACCGCACCACGGCTGATCAGTGTCTTTGACGCGCTTGGAACGTACGTCGCGCCGATTTCAAAGCCGTAAAACACTTATAAGTTTTGCGCATCCCATCTTCAAATGAACGTCATCTTATAGGAAAAACGCTCAGCTTTCGATTGAGTTCATTTAAAAAAATATTAAAAATGTCGCATTTGATGAAAAATCGAAAAAAAAATTAAAGTTATTTTTTTGCATAAATAATTTTTTAACAAAATTTTCATATTTTTTATTGTAAAGTTCAGAAAAAAATACATTATAAACGTACTTTGTTTTTTTTTTTTGTTTGTTTTTTTTTGGCAAATTTACGAGATTTTTAATGAAACAAAAAAAACGACCCGAAATTCAAGGCCCCTGTATCTCGGCAACAGGTCAAAATTACCTCCCCTCCTTTTGCACAATTAATGTTCTCTAATAGTACAACAACTTCACCAAGTTTCATCAAAATCCCAGAGATCGAATTTTTTAGGTGGGAACACTTGACGTGGAATGCCCCATATGTATGTATGAACTAGGAGCTGTGTACTAAATATATTGATTCTTGGTGACTTTCTGTGTCTTTAGATGGCTGACTGCCCCAGCAGGATGATGGTTGTTGCGTGTTTAGTTGGCTTTCGGGGGTTCAAGACGATTAAGAGCCTACATTCAAATTTGAGGCAGTAGTCGACCGATCTTGCTCGTCAATTAGCACTTACTTCAGCTTGTTCCTAACGGTCAATTGTCGACCTTCAGGAACCCTTTGCAAAAATGGAAGCAAGCTTATTAAAAAGTGGTACGAGCTGTTACTTTTGAGCGAAACGCTTTCAGTAAATCGTTTTAATTTTTCTTTTTCGATTTCCCAAAACTAGGCATCAAAGCTTCCAGCTTTGGAAATGGAATTTTTGTCAATTTTCTTCTTTTTATTCAACCCGATCATTTGCTCGGATTCCAGCATTTTACGTTTCGCCGTCGTTGGCGTATTAGGTGGGGGCCCCATCCCACTAAGTTGAGTAGACGCAAAAGAAACCTATATTATAGTACTATTCTCTTCCTCCGAGAAGGATACATGACTCGTCTCCGTCATGGTTTCTTCTTCCTGGGACTCTTTTATTTCCGATATTTGAACAGGAGAGATGTTTCCTTTGAGTTTCCTGGGCTCCACAATATCGGACAAAAACATCATAGATTCGTAGAAAGGCCACGACGAAGTGAATTCATCTGGAGCTTCTTGTCCTGGGAGTCAATTCTGGTTCGGTGCAATGAAAACGTGCTAAAAAAGTTTACACTTGACGTTTTACACACCTTTTTCACTTTATCACTGCACTCAGCCTGAAAAGGCGATTCTGTTGCATTCGTGAAAACTTAATGCTGAATAAAGGCTGAATTGACTTTTTATACTAGCAAGTGTCAGTTTATCAAATCTAGTAGGTGGATATCTAAAGTGTAAACTTTTCACAACTTCACTCTAAATTTCACGGTGTAAAAATTTTTTATACGTGCACAGTTTTTGACAGTGGTTTGTACGATGTAAGAATCGCAAACAAAGGTGTAAACGTGTAAAGTGTTTACACGTTTTTACTACACCGAATCAGAATCGACCGTCTGACTTGAGCTTTTTTCTATGCTCCCTTCGAAATGAATCACGGAGCCCTTTCCATTTTTCTATAAATCTGTGACTGTAACAAAAAAATATTGCACCTAAATATTTTATATATGTAACTTGTACAAAGTTCGTATTTTCAAATCTACAAATAAAGCATACGCCCACGATGATAAAACCATGTAAACCAAACAATTTTCCCATGGTGTATGAAGAGAAAATGTTTTAATGCAATTACTTCAATATATTGTTTCAGGTACTTTCCATCCTCCAAAACAGTATCAGATGTAACAGTCGGAAGGATAGTCAAAGAAACACACATGCCATTTCCGACAACTTCAGAAGCAGTGGAGTTAATTAAGCAACAGTTCTGGAATAGATGGAGGTTTCCAAACTGTGTTGGCTGTGTAGACGGCAACCACGTGCGCTTACGTAAACCACGCCATTGTGGGAGCATGTTCAGAAATTACAAACATTATACTTCTCTATTGTTTTGCAAGGCGGTGCGACGTTTTTTGTTGATGTTGGAGGATATGGCAAGGAGAGTGACAGAGGTGTTTTCTCTCATTCCACTCTTTCAGAGAAACTTGACAACCAAACAACTCGCTGCATTGCCAGGAACGAATATAAAAGTTCCACATGTACTCCTAGGAGATGAAGCTTATCCCCTGAAGGCCTACATTATGAGACCATTCCCTGGGGAAACTATTAGACCCTCACAAAGAATATTTAATCAACGCCTTTCCAAAGCTCGTCAGGGGGCCTCAGTAGGCTAGGGGTAAGGCGCCTGACTACTATCCCAGAGGTCCCGGGTTCGAATCCCCACCAGCCACGATCCTTCACTTTTTCCACTTTCCCACCCACTTTTTCCACTTTCCCATGCCCTGATGCCAGAGTCGCGAAATGGTTGGGAGTATGGTGGAATAAAATATCGCGGCTAGGTTGTGGTAGCTCCTTCCTACTTCCCTCTCTCTATTTTCCGACTAGAGCTGCTGTTCGACATTGCACTCTATACTAAAGAAATAGATTGTCGAACAGTACAAAAGGGCTTTGCCTAAGCCTCGGTAGCCTAGGGAGTAAGGCGTCTGGCTACTATCCCAGAGGTCCCGGGTTCGAATCCCGGCCAGCCCCACGGTCCTTCGCCTTTTCCACTTTCCCACCTACATAACTTTCCTTCTTTCTTCTTCCCTCTTTACATTCCTGATTCCTTCTGTCATAGCCTTAGTTAGCCCTTCCCCGCTTCACCAAAGCGCATGTCATCGGTTGGTTGATGAGATTCAACTCGTTTCAGGAGGCATAACACTCCAGCGAGTTGTTTCTCGATGCCCCGATGACAAAGTCGCCAGTAATGGGTGGGAGTAGGTGGACTGCAAAATAACGCTGGTAGGTTGTGACAGTTCCTTTCTTCCCCGACTAGAGCTGCTGTCCGACATTGCACTCTATATGAAGAAAATAGATTGTCGACACAGTATAAAGGGCGTTTCCTGTGACTCTAGTCTTTCACATAAAAAAAAAAAAAAAGTCTATTACATAAAAAATGGTTATAGAATGTATTTTTGGAATTATGACCAGCAAATGGAGATTGCTTCAGAAGGGTATTGAGGTAGAACCGGAGTTTGTTGACTTGATTGTGCAATGTATATGCTTGTTGCAAAATATTGGGCCCTATTGTGGAACGAGTCGATTTGACGACTTTGAGTCGACGTTAAAATTTCATACTGAGAAAGTCGATTTTTATCGATTAAAACATAAATATGAGTCGATTACATTTTTGGCGTCGACTTGACAATTACGTAATCGACTCATGATAATGCTTTTATCGACTAATTTCGACAAAAAACGACTTTCGCAGAAAAAAATTTTAACATCGACTCAAAGTCGTCAAATTGACGATATCCACAATAGGTCCCATTGTTATCGACAAAGAAGGAGACCCTACTGCTGTCTTTACAACAAATTCAATCAGCGAATACTGACACACATGCCAGATTTATTTCATGGGGCCAAAATAGGAGCTCTAATGCAGCTCATACTGTGAGAGAAAAGTTTATGGCATATTTTTGTGAGCATGAACCCATAGATTAAAATGGACATCACATTCCAAAGGGAAAAGTATTAATTTTTGAAAATTGTATGTTTAAATTCATCATATATGTATAATTTTATATTTTTTGAAAACTAAAAATGAATTCCTGAATTTCTAATTAAAAATGAATTCCCACAATAAAATTCATATTTAAAAACCAAAATATATCATGATTCCAATTGAAAATAAAATTTACATATACAGCCTTGGCCAAAAGTATTAGGCACCCCAAAAAAATTTACCTTCCGCTAATATGAATTTAAAAAACAGCATATACCTGCAATGAGGGAACTCCAGGGTCATAAAACATTACTTAGAACTCTTTTTTGGAAATTCCACATGTCGTAAAACAAAGGATCAATGATTTGGGTTTTACGTGATTTTTTAGGAATGGTTGTTCAGTCTTCAATTGTAACTTGTAGACAAACCAAGGTGTTATTTGTAGAGTTTCGGTGTAAAAAAAAGTTGTAGTTTTATAAAATGCCAAAAAAAGTGAAATTAGTTTGGAAAACCGTGTAAAAATTCAATTTTTATATATAATGAATATAATGTATATAATGAATACTCCTTTTTACTTACCTTCATCTCCCACTTCAATCGCAACTTTTTCCCAGAGATTTCTCTGTATATTGCGGGAGTGATACTTTTATTTATCATATCCCACAAAGGGGAATATGACCGCACGACATCAATCAATTTTTCTGTGTTTTCAGAATTCATTTTGCTGCCTTCTATATTTACATTAACCGTAAAAATGCAATTTGCATTGTCATGTACCTAGTTTATAGCAGAAAAATTGAATCGATTTAACTCAAAGTTACGTCAAATTAGCGTATTAAATACATTCTATACTATGGCTTAAGCTGAAACATTTCGGTTTAAGCCATAATACGGATTCCCTCGTTTTTAGGTTAAAATTTTTTGGATGATCCATAATTCAGCTTATTTTTGGAGTAGCTATAAACTAGTAGTTCAGTCAATCTGTCGAAAAAAAAAGAATTGCACAAAAAAAAACCAGTTGGATGAAATGTAGGTGAGTCGTTAGGAAATGATGTAAGAAAGCTTACTTGGGCGTGGCCACCTGCTACCTCTGTGGGTTTTTGAAAAAACTCAAAAAAAAAACTCAAAAAAATTTTGAAATGCATTTTTCTCGAAAACTATGCATTCTACAGAAAAGTTTATTGGGAAAAAAATGTAGAGGGCATCGTTATCTACAATTCGATGGGTCTTAAGAAAAAGATATTGTTTCAAAATGTTGGTGAAAAAGATATTGTTTCAATTTATTGCTGAAAAAGATATTGTTTCGGTTTCTCGCTGAAAAAGATATTGTTTCAGTTTCTCGGTGAAGAACATATTGTTTCGTTTTCTGGCTACTATTTTTTGCAGTCAGAAAACGAAACAATATGCTCTTCACCGAGAAACCGAAACAATATCTTTTTCAGCGAGAAACCGAAACAATATCTTTTTCAGCAATAAATTGAAACAATATCTTTTTCACCAACATTTTGAAACAATATCTTTTTCGTAAGACCCATCGAATTAATGTCATTGGTGCAATATTGTAAAACAAAAAATGTGCGCAGTAGGTGGCGCTAAAGTGCCAAAAAAAGTGTTTTTCAACTTTTTCGCCCTTAAATTTTCATTTTTCAGCTACAATCTGAATGGAAAAATTGTTCCTTACAATTTTACAAATAACTTTTATATAAACATTTTTTTTATACAACTTACCGTTTCAGAGCTGCAGCTTGTGAAAGTATGAAAATTCCAATATTACGCTTTCACAAAGTATAAAGACAAGCAAGGGGCAAATAAAAAATGTATTTTTTTTTCACTTGAAAAGTAATAATCTATATTGTTTATAACAAATAAATCTTGGAAATAAGTATCAATATTAGACCTTTATAATACGTTTTCTTTAAATTTTTATATAAAATATTTCATTTAGTTGAATCAGTTGTGAATTATTTTTGTTACAAAATAATGAATTAAAAATGTTAACAGTTACAACGATTTTATTGATCTTTTGAGAAATTTGGATTAGGTCAACGAAATAATTTTATTGATGTCGTAAATTGGCTGTACAACCAGATTTTCATCAAACCTATAAGCGCAATGTATTTTGATCGGCCGACCGGCCCACAATCGATAGTTTTGGTTGTACAACCGCACTTCGCTGTACAACCAATTGGACCGTGTATGGGGGCCTTAAATCGGCCCTTTTGTTAAAACTATGCCAACACTGCCGGAGAAAGTCCCAATAGGACCGAGAAAATTACCGTTAGCACCACTGCGCTGTTCACGCAGCGCTGTATTACACTATAACTTTGGAACGATAGGTTGTACGAAAAATTTTTTTGAATAAAAGTTGTTTGTATAATTGTAAGGAACAATTTTTCCATTCAGATTGTAGCTGAAAAATGAAAATTTAAGGGCGAAAAAGTTGAAAAACACTTTTTTTGGCACTTTAGCGCCACCTACTGCGCACATTTTTTGTTTTACAATATTGCACCAATGACATTAATTGTAGATAACGATGCCCTCTACATTTGTTTCCCAATAAACTTTTCTGTAGAATGCATAGTTTTCGAGAAAAATGCATTTCAAAATTTTTTTGAGTTTTTTTTTGAGTTTTTTCAAAAACCCACAGAGGTAGCAGGTGGCCACGCCCAAGTAAGCTTTCTTACATCATTTCCTAACGACTCACCTACATTTCATCCGACTGGTTTTTTTGTGCAATTCTTTTGACAGATTGATTGAACTATAGGTAATATAAACCTTCCTCGTAAAGGTCATTAATTTCTTTAACATAATCTAACTTAGAAAATATATAAACGTATATGTTGTAGTATGGCCCTTTTTAGACGAGCCGACACCGAACAGACAAAACTTAACTCTTATCTTTCATTCTCTTTTGAGTCCCGGTGGAATGTCGGCTGGGCATTTTCAGGGGCGGACACCAACGAACGGGCAAACGAACGAAAATATTGGGTTTTGTTGTTGCTTTTTTAAAAATTAGGGGCTATACAATTGAAGAACTTTACTTTAGACTTTATATTTATGGCACTGAATTGGCTATTTATTTTTTGAAGTAAAGTTTCTTTTAAATATATTCCTATTGACTAAACTAGCTGCAACATTCATATCTCAGAAGATGTTTAGTAATGGTGGGTCTTTTCAGTTCCGTTCACTAAAAAAACATTCTAAAGATCCGTTCATTCGGTTCATTTGGTTCATTGGCCTAAAATATGGTGAAAACGTCAAAACATGGAGTGCCCTTAAATGCAACTACAAATAAACACCTGCATTTCAATAAAATACTAAACACAATTTTTGCTACTATAAGAATCAATGAATTTGCTATAATAAGATCAAACTTCCAGTTCGAACTAATTGACTTACCTTATGATATCCTATTCAAATAAATTTAAAACAATCCTATTCCCGTTAAATTTTCTATAATCCTCCTACGCTGGAATAATATATTGAAATTTTTATAATATGTGTTATTAGAACTCTCCCTAAATCTTAAATGTCCTTCATGAAACTTTCTTAACTCTAGTCTGCTTTTAAGAAAATTATTTCCTGATTCGAGCGGCTACGCGCGACATCCAAAATAATTTGGATTCGCGCGGCACGCTCGAATACTCCTATAGCCGCCCGCTCGAAGTCGCTTGCAGTGGACGACCAGCCTTAAGCCTTCCTTGACTGAGAGAACGGGTGTGGGCGTGGTGCGCTAGCGAAAACTTCCTATGTTAATAAAATAAGAATATAGAAAAAGAATCTCACGCTTTTTGACATTTCGAAAGGTAGATTGTTTCCATATACAGGATGGACTTTACATTAAAAAATTTTTTCTGTTCGACATTACACTCTATACGAAAAAAATAGATTGTCGAGACTACAAACGGCTTTCCATGATCTTTCTAAGTCTTTCACTTAAAAAAACGTTGTATCGTGTAAACGCCCCTTTTGTAAGACTAAAGCTATAAAAACTACACACATGTTCAACAAGATACGAAAGGCTCTATTTTCAAGATCATTTCTTAGAAGCAAACATTGAATCATTCAAAAAAAGAACCGTTTAATTTAGTCTAGAAAACGTTATTTTTGAGATTACGGCATCCGACTGCCATCACAGAGGTTAGGGAATCGAACCCGAACGAGATAGCATAGTCCTTCGTTTCTGAACCAACTTCAAAAATCATCATTACTTTAAAAAATTATTTTTATTTATTTATTTATTTACCATCGTTAACAAATCTCCACCATCAAGTTTCAAAAGAATTCGAAAATAATATTTTATTGCTTCTAAAATTCATCGTGTTACAAAACTAATGGTGAACATTAACTGTCAGAAACTATTTAACATATTTGAACCAAGTGTGGCCACATCCGAGCAATTATCGCGCACATAGAAGCGCGTCAGCAACAGGCGCTCCCCATGCAAGCGTGGCCCGCCACGTTTGGCAACATTTTGTTCTAAACTATAAAATCCCTCGGTAATTCTAAACCGAAAATATTTCGACATCCTCCCCATACTTAAGATTCGAATTGATTTTATTTACAAATTGCCGAGTTGAATAGACTAACCAGGGTTTGTTTACTTATTTCGCTCACATCCATTCCGGCGTGCGGCTTCTTTCCTTCGCAAATAGCAAAATTTTTACAATGTTGCTTCTTATTGTCTTGTATGTGATCTGGAGATGAGCGCGTCCAGTTTCCCGTCATGCAGTCTAGTTCATGGCTAATTAATATAATTCCAGAACAGGAACCCACTCCGGAAAATGGCGGTTTGTTTGGTGATTGTAGATTTGTATTCGCTCTATTCTCTTCTTTTTTTTTTGTTGAGTTGCCTGATCTTTGGGATCTGAATGTTCCTTGGCGTCTAGAGATGAAGCCATGTTGATTCTGTTTTTTTCCACTAAAAATAGATTGAAAATCGAAAGAGCAGACGTAATCGCCAGTCGGTAAAGAAAGTTCGAAAACATTTGGTTTGTTTTACTTCTGTTGTTTTGAAAGTTTTTGTTTTTTTTCTTCAACTTCTAGTATTACGATGAGGTTGTGAGCTGATAAAAACCGCAAGAACTTGGGCATCTGCCCTCTTTAGATGCGCTTCCTATGCTGCGTCATCTTGATATATTCTCTGGCGCGATGTGTACCAAAGTAGTAATCATCTTCGGGTCTCCCTATTTGATCTAATTTTGTACGCATGCAGGCAGGCGATCTATTTTACGTGCTTCACTCCGACTTTGTGCTTATTTTCAATTGAAATCATTTTCTTCGCCAGCCTCTTGGCTGTTATATATTTGAAAATGAAATATGTTTTAGCAACTGGGGTAGAGGTCCATGCTGTAACGTCTCTTCTGGTCGTAACAAATTAATTTTTATGAGACATAAAAATTTGAACGGCGAAGAGGTTCAAGCCTTAATCAAAGGAAATTGCAAATAAATCTCTCAATTATATAAAGAACCTTAACTATTGTACACCTTTTATGTTGTAACAGTCTGTGAAAATATAGTTCGTGTGTTCATTTGGTTAAATCACGAAATGGTGTACTCGTACTAATGCAATCCAACTACGTCCATCCAAATTCGTACTCCGAGATGTTACAAGATTATATTTTTTCGGACATTGATTGTGGTATAAATATGGATTCGGTCTTTTTCGCAAAAAACGGCACACATTGATTTGCCATTGTCGAACAAAAGATACCATCTATGTACCGGATTCGTAAATTGTAAGTTGTTTGAGTGCTACCCAATAAAATACCTCTGTCAAAGTGATATTACAGTAAACCATCTATTCAAAGAACTGGGATGAACTTTAGAAATCTGACTTTTTAATGGAAATAATGCATTTCGATGGTCCTAACAAGTGCTTAGAATGACAAGCTCTTTAAATGATAAGTGAAGAAATTCAAATAAGCGCGAGTTAAATGTGGAAGTAACGATAACTCTTGCCAGAGAATCGCTTCTTCAGAAAGGAAACATTAACTCTACCGCTAAGGATTTATACAAAAACTCACACATAGCTAGTAGAATAAAAGCGGATAGTCGGTCGGAGTTAAACAAGATAAACCGTTATACGCGATAACTTCCAAACTTATCAGACTACTGAGAAAGCTTCTAGCAATGCTACTGTCTTCCACCCCGAACGACGGAGCTCCCCAATATAACGGACATCTATTTTGTGACGTTTACTACTTAACAGCTTGAAGTGTTTTCTTTGAGCCTGATAGGGCAGCTAAATAGTCCAGGAGGGATAGGGAAAAAGTTGAAATAAATCTACCCTCCGATTTTTCGACTTATAATTAAGAGAAAAATCTAAGCAAATCAATGAATTGAGTTGTGGATAAAAATCGATCCAGGGGAACATGTGGAAATTTTTTTGCAGTTTCCCTCAACTGTATCCGCATTATTTATGTTTAGACTTGGACCTATCCTTTCTGCTAGAGTTGCCTGATATCTCTCCAATACGGTCTGTTCTTGTAGGAGGCGATCAACGTCGAATTTCTTTAGTTTGTTGTTTTTTTTCCTTGAGTGGACAGCCGACATCTGAATCTAGCTTTAACTAGGAAGTGGTCCGATTCACAATTCGCACCTCCGGAGGATTTTACTTGGAGGATACTGGAAGCTGTCCTTCTGTCTATGAGAATATTCAATTTTTTTGTGAATGTCCTTTCTTAGGAAATATGTTGAGCTGACGTTCATATTTTTACTCATTGCGAAATCGATAACACGTTGTCCCTTATCGTTTGTTGTTTCACTTAGGAGAGTATTAATGCTGTTGAATTTAACATAAACATCTACATGTTATTCATCGACTACAAATATGCTTACGATAGTGTAACCGTAATGAGGTATTTGATGTTATGTGTATCTCGGAATATCTAAACAACATCTAAACATCTTGTAGAACTGACGAGAAGCTCGATGAAAGATGCAAAATGTTGAGTCAGAATTAATGGTGAATTATCTCCACGTCTCAAAACAAATAGGAAATTAAGGCAAGGCGGCGTACTCTCCTACTTGTTATTAAACGTGGCCCTGGAAAAGGCAGTAAGAGATGCTTCGATTAACACGTCAGAGTGTATCTCTGACAAGTCAGTGCAAATATTAGCCTGTTCCATTGCTGCTGGAAATAAACGAGTACAAAACAAAGTATATGAGCACAAAAAACGCCAGAAGTAGCAGACAAAACAAAACGATCGACACCTACAATATAGAAGCAGTAGATGAGTTTATATATTTAGGCCAGGAAAACGGAGACCAGGTCGACCTAAGAAAAGATTTATAGATGACATCGAGAAGTCATCCTCAGTCGGGAATAAGAAACTGGAAACGTCGGACCTGCGATCGAGCATCATGGAGGCGAGCTCTTAAGGAAGCGAACGCCAACAATAGGCTGTGGAACTCCTAATGATGATGATCTTTGGAGTTGCCTAAATCTTCAAAATCCAATTAAACTTCCTGGACGAATACTATGTCCAATCCGATTTAGAAATGACGTCCGTTTTAGTGCGGCTAAAACAGGTAAACATGTCGCTAAAAACGGAAATGATTGTATATAGGAATAAGAGCTGGAATAAAAAACTTGCGGCATTAGGCAACACATCCAAACCGTTCTGGCGTTTGGCCAAAATAATCAAAAATTGTAACAGAACTGCTCCAACACTGGAGGTTAATGACAGCAAGTACATAACTATGGAAGAAAGGACGCTGGTAATTTCTGAATCTCTCAATCAAATAAATGTTGCCCCACTATAATTTACACCCCATGAATTAGAAGTCAAAGATAAAATTCTAAACTTTCAAACTGGAAACAGAACCAACGCCTCGAAAGTAAGAAAAATAATCTTAACTACCAACAGTAAAAAGACGTAGTGCGATGAGAGCTCTTGCTCTTGCAGTAAAAATTCTCATAAACACGACGATGAAAGAATCTGATGTTTTTTTTCCCGTGTGAGGTATTAGGTCCAAAGGTACTGCGGCCGTTAAGTTGGCCTATTGTACTAAAACCCCTACACCTCATATTTGTAGGCAGTTCAGTTCAGCAGTCTGCTTAGTGGTTTGTCGCTTAGACTTGAGTGTTCGAGCAGTGACTTCTCAAACAAAGAGACCATTGCTCCTCGCTATTGCAGGGCACTCACAGAGAACATGGAGGGCAGGCTCATCCTCCTCTAGGCAAAGCCTACATGTAGGGTCCTCCGCCCTTCCTATCTTCCATAAGTGATAATTTAGGGCACAGTGTCCGGTAATTAAGCCAACAAGTGTCCTAACATCACTCCTACTGCGCCGTAATAATTCCTTCTTAGGGGACGGACGCTTAGAGTTGGCCAGTCCAGGCGCGGACCTCCAGCGTTCAATATGTTTCATCAAAGTCCGATCGGCCAGGGCTCTTTGCAGTAAGCTGGACGGTGCCCCAATAGCCGGCTCTGGACCAATGAATTCTAAATCAGAGCCCTGTTTAGCCAGGGCATCCGCACTTTCATTGCCTTCGAAGCTCCGGTGACCCGGGACCCAGACAAGTGTAATTTGATTGAGAACTGATGTTTGAATCTGATGTTTAGTCTTACCATAAGAACAAATGACATGGAACACAAAATAGAGTACCCCTAAAATTGTTTAAATAATAGTGTGTATGATACTAATTGTTGAATTCTAATTAAAATTATTAGTGATTTATTCACCAACAATAATGATGTTAAATAATATTTATTTACGACCGTAACCCAATGTTTTTGTTTTAATTGCGGAATAGATGTTCCATTTCGACTTCTTCAAGCTCTACATCATTATTATCATTCATATTAAATGCAGGAAAGCATACTATTAAATTACAATAAATAAAAATAAAGTAGGTACAATAACTTATATATTTTGTAATTCACGTTAAGTCTGTTACGATAAATCATGCAAGCGATTTCACAAGAAGAAGACCAAGACTTAGCTCTGCTCGCAAAATTAAGACTTAGCCATGCGGCAAGACCAAGACTCACTGTGCAAGATAACCACCAAGGGTTGATTAGTCTTGTCTTGTGCTTGCGTTTGCTCAAAGGAACTCCCTGAACCTCACTAATAATTCTTACAATCATATATAATTGTTGTCTCAAACTAAATTATTTCCCAGCCATATGGAAAAATGCACAAATGGCAGCTACCGACCAATTAACATACTAAGCGTAGGTAAATTGTTTGAAAAAATTCTGAAACAAAAAATTATTATTTCAATAAAAAATTGAAAAACATTACCAGAACATCAATTTGGTTTCAGAAGTAAGTTCAGTACAAACCATCCACTGACCAAAGAAATTAAAAGAGCTTGGGAAATAAGAAATCGGTCAGTCGGCACTACTGGATGTAAAATACGCATTTGATGCAGTGTGGCATGACGCGTTAATATCGAAGCTTATCAACTATAACCATTTTATAGATATTATTAGGAGTTTCCTAACAAACCGCACCTTCAAGTTCGCGTCGGACAGAGACTGTCTGCGCAGCAACGTATCACCACAGGTGTATCCCAATGTTCTGTTCTGGGTCCCATTTTTATATATACTTTACATTGCTGACCTACCGGATATGAAAAACTGAATTCTCACATATGCTGATAACATAGTCATCTTCACTTATATCACTTGCTTTCTATTATCTTTCATACTATTTGCTTTCGATACCATACAAACTTCTGCTGCGTCCCATGGGGCGATATTTTCTACTTTGGAGTACTCCCGAGTATTTGCAACTACCCCTACTCTTCTTTGGGAATATTTTACTCCTAGTAGAAACTCATAAAATTTCCGCCAGGTTTGTGAGCTTTAACCACTTAAAAATAGATGCCTTTTTGATTTTTAAGGTTAAATAAACTCGCGATTAGTTATTTGTAAGTGTTTTTTTTTTAAAGTAAATATACGATAAGATATAAAATTTCCTTTTATTTAAAAAATAATAATTTGAAATTTATAAGCAAATCTTTCAAGGGATAATATTATATGCTGCCCCTATTATGGCATCACTGCCAAAACTCACATAAGCAAGCCCCAACAACATGAAATTCTAAAACTATGCTTGAATCTACCACCATATTATTTCACCAGGCGACCACACCTTATATTAATGTCATTTCACCGGAGTTTACCCGACTCTTGGAAACTTGCCCATGTTCAGCCCATACCGAAAAAAGGTGGTTTCAGCCTTCCCTCCAACTACCGCCCAATAGCAATTACTTCTATTCCCTCCAAAACCATGGAGACGATAATCAACAAAAAGCTTATGGGATATCTAGAATCAAACCTACTCATAACGACAGACAGTATGGCTTCCTACAAAAAAGATCCACTGGCGATTTTTTAGTCTGTCTTACAAAACACCTCAGCCGTAGGTTGCTCGGATCCGGTGAGTCTAGTCTGGTTTCTCTAGATATCTCCAAGGCTTTCGATAGAGTTTGACAGTCAGCCCTGTTAGCTAAACTCAAAGCTCTATTGGAGTCGACTCACTTCTACATAAATGGATCGAGAGTTTCCTTTCCGGCCTTTCAATCAAAGTAGTATTGAATGACGTCAAATCCGCATCCCACCCGATCTCTGCGGGGGTCCCCCAGGGGTCAATTTTATCACCGGCCCTATTTCGCATCTTTATAAATGACCTCCTTTCAATCCCCTCCAACCCACTACTCAGCTTCGCTGACGACGGTACTCTACGTTACTCGTACAGTTTCGATACAAGACAGACTCATGCCAGATCCTGTAACACCACTGACAAAATTTTATCGCTACTATCATAGTGACTGTTCCTCCGAGTTAAACGCTCTCCTGCCTCCACGGCAATCTTATACCCGCAACCGCAGATTAGCCCACTCGTCTCATTCCCTACACCTGCAACTCCCCCTTTCACGCACTCAACAAGATATGAATTCGTTTGTTAATAGAACAATTCGACTGTGGAATAATCTCTCGCAGTCAGTATTTTCGAGCTCCTACAACATCCAAGAGTTCAAACGCAGGGTTCATCACCACATTCTTCAACTCCCCGTACCTTTTAACCTTAACATATTCCCCCCACCCCTCCCCTGTACTGTACTGCTGCTGCTTTAAACTAAAATATTGGAACATTTTCATCGACTCGAAACGATAAATATTCCTTGCACTTATTTTTTGAGGAATTCCATTGAATGTTTAAAAGAGCAAAACACACTCATCGTTTATTGCGAATTTCTGTTGTTGTACTTGAGAGCTTTTGTACTGAATCTGTTTACCTCTTCGTTTAGATTAAATATGATTAATAGAATGAGTGCACAGGAAATGCCCAACAAAACTGATTTAGATATTCGTTTCTGTTGCCACTCGGGGTTGCGCACTTTTTTCTTCTTTTTACATATAAAATTGTACAATTCATGCTCTTTTCTTATGATAATAAACAATTTTATTTATGGTTTAATTTTCTTTCAGCACCAGTCCTGGTCAACTACAAGATGTTACCATGGATAATTCAAGTGAGTATTCAATTTCATAAACGTGCTTTCTTATTTATTGAAAAAGAACAAAATCGAAATTTCATAAAAATCGCGTTCTAAAATTATTCACAGACGTTATGGAACTAAAAATATCTTGGGTTATTGCCAAATCTTCTAAAATCATCATATTTCACATAATTGAGTTCGCTGAAATACGGCCGAGGAGTGGGGATAATCTTCGGTAGATCATGACTAGAAAAATTAATATTGCTTAGTGGAAAAGTTCTAAACAACATTATTCAATTGTTTTTGTTTGATCTGTGGTTTTAGTAAACGTTTTTATTTTATTCACTCCAAGCGATGTTTTGCTTACTCGATGTTAGTTCAAAGTTCTTTATAAAATTAAATTGTGGTCAAATATTCAAACAATGTTTTTTGCGGAATTTTTTTGTTATTTTTAGATTTTATAAACAAAAACAATGAAAAAGCACAAACGTGCCTGTGTTGGCACCATTCTGGTCGAAATTAACACTCTGAACAAATTTACGTTTAGATGCTTGAAAAATACTTTTACAGAAAAACAAATTTGTAGATTTAGACAAGATGGATATATTTGAGAGGAAGGTACTCCGAAGGTTATATGTACGTCCCAATCAATGAAGACAACGCATGGAGACTATCAACACTTACATCGCTCTAGCTTGTTTAGTTCGCCTGCTCTGTCGTGTTGAGTAAACGTGTGTTCGTGGTGCTCGTCACGAAAATGGAAAAACGAAATCAAGAACAACGCGCCGCGATAAAATTTTGCGTCAAATTGGGCGAAAGAGCTTTGGGAACGATCGAACGATCAAGCAGCGTGGGATCGTTTTCCACTTGTTCCAAACAGTCTTCTGCGACGGTCATTCGATGCTGCTTTTGCTCCTCGGAAAGGTTCCTTGGAACCATCTTCGCGCACAACTTTCTCACCCCTAAATCGTCGGTTAAAATTTGTCTGTTTCACGGTTCATACCCAGTTCCGACGCCAACATTCAAACTGTTAAACACCGATCTTCACGGATCAGAGCGCGCACACGCTGCACTATCAGAGCACTATCACCATGCACTTTTACAATTTTAGCGTACGTTTCCGAAGCTGTTTCGCCCAATTTGGCGCGTTGTTCTTGATTTCGTTTTTCCATTTTCGTGACGAACACCACGAACACACGTTTACTCAACACGACAGAGCAGGCGAACTAAACACGCTAGAGCGATGGCAAATATATCAATGGAGTGGGGAAGGATGCCGAGAGAAGGGAAAGGGAATTTCAAGGTCGCAGGGTTACCACAATCGCGGCAATATAATCGTCTCATTACTTAATTGTCACACCTCGTACTAAGCTACTGCTAAGCCAGCCATGTCCAAAGAATGGATGAATCAGTAAAAATCAAATCAAACCTTGTATCTACTACCATATGGGAATGGAGCAGTTGGTAAATCACGTTTAAAATAGGAAAACAATGTTAACCCTGATTCAGAAAAATTCATCAACATAAAAAACTGGAGGCAATTTGCGGAAAGGAGAGAAGCGGATGGAGACAAGGCTCCAATTGCAATATAAAGCCATCAAAGAAGCAATATCTGACAGCAAGTTCAGCGCAAAATATATTTGAAGAATACAATAGGAAAACTACCCTGGCATTGTTTGCAATTTATATACTAACCAAGCCATAGACTAACTCCGCCGTCGTCTGGTCCCAAGCCCAGGGTGTGGAAGGAGGAGGGTGGTCGACCTGCCGAATTGACCAGAACCGGTCAATCCGAAGAACCGAAGAAACTAGGCAAGAAACCGCATTTTTCAAAGCGGCACCGACAGCAGCGTATCCGCGGAGACTTTCCGCTCGGACCGCTAGCTAACGGATCAAAGAAGAAAGGAAGACGCCATAGACTACTTGTCATCAATGATCGTACCGAAAAATATTTGATAATTTAAATGGCCACTAAACACTAAGTGAACTTCGACTCATAGGCGACAACTTTGCTCGCTACAGTCTGGTGTGTGGGCTTGTTAGCTAGTAAATAGCCGTGTGTCATCATAGTTGCTAGCAAACTAACTGTGAGTATCTCATTATCAGCTTGTGCTAACCTAGTTGGCTACTGAACGGGTGGAAAGTTGTGTGTGTCCTCGTCACTATCGCACTGGCTCACTCGCCGGCTAGTAGCTTGTAAACTCGCTCAATGTATTCGAGTCTTTAAAGCAATCTGAATCACATACTCGTATTGTGATACGCATTAGCCCCGATATATCTGTACCATTTACAAGGAGGCTGAAGCTTAGTTAAATACACCTAGGTGTAATCCTAGATAGATCCTAAACTTCAGAAGAAAGCAACATCTCCCATTTCATTTGCCGTCAATATACTGAGAAAACTTAGGGAATCAAATCGAAGTTCATTCATTAGTATAGGTACTGCAGACAATGATTAGATCATAGATACCTACGTTGCTTTTGTATGGTGGCCTAGTAAAAACTACATATAAAGCTCCTTTGCTACTGCAAAAACTGCAACATTTTAAGACTCCCCGCATACTCATCAGAGCTAGCAAAGAGGTTGTCTCGGCTGAATTGCGATTGCTCCTTTGGCAGTTAAGCCTGCCGGCCTAGGTGTGCATCTGATCATGTCTAGGCATAAGAATTTTGAATCGATCCCCTTTTCCACTGGTTAAGTAGAGGTCAAACCGTTTGTCTAATCGAATCATGGTTTGGTTCTACGATCAGGTAACCAACCGTTTAAACCTCCTTTTTAGACTAGGCGTCTTATGCTCCAAGATGCTGCAATGGGTCATTCGCTTTCAGTTAATATTAGGTTATAGCATAGAAGAATGCATTGAAGTCTGTCTGTGCATCTACAAAGGCATAAATCATTAGACATTTAGACAATTAGGCTGGTCTGAACGCATTTTAGGACTAGGATTGTATTCATGCGCTCAAACTTTTCGCCAGGAATTACGCCGTTATTCTGAAATTAAAACCGGGCTATGACGGGCATCAAAGCACCCAGATTGCCAATAAAAGTGAAGGTTCAGTATTTATTGGACCGGAACGCCACAAGTCATATCAGTATGATACTTAAGGTCGCCTCGGCACAATTGGAAGAAGTAGATGCAGTTCTTTCAATACTTCGTCAACCTAGAATGACGTTCCCGTCATAGAAGAAACAAGAACTCAAAATCATTGTGGACTCGTTTTTAGTCATGGCATCATATTAACAAGTTAGGACTAACCAATTACTCAATCTGTAATTTTTGATTAATTTCTCCTTAATTTCGAATTATGTATTTACTAACGACGTTCGTTATTTTTGTACCGCGAGAACCAAAAACTATATCGACCAAGAAGAATATTAACGAAAAGATTCTCTCAAAATAATTTAATAACATTCAGTTGGGCGTTTTTTTTTAATAAAAAAAAATTCGGCTAAGTGTCAGCAAGACCTTAAATGGATAAGTTTTGCTAATATCTAATAAACTCGATGGAATTAGACCCGTTTTAAACTAAGTGATCTTTTTGGATTCTGCACAGCGACAAAACATCACTTGTCAAAATTCGACGTTCTTTAAAAATCGTGCAAAAATTACTTTACCCTTTACAAACATCACGAATTTTTCAAACCTTGGAAGCACTTTTTTGACCTGGAATTGTTTTTTACGTCCTCTGTTACTGGGTTTTTTGCGTGGTTTGGTATTCCAGCCGGAATCGAGTTAGAAATCTATACGCACTTTTTTGGTATATTTACTTGTGCTTTATTTACACTCTTCTTACAATTTTTCCTTATTAGATTTAGTTTTCCTGGCTATAAATTCTAAAAATAATAGATTCCAGTGTTTTAATAATTATTTACAACAGTTTCATTACTTACACCTTGTCTATCCACACGCCCAAGTAACAGTGCAATGTCACTTTTGCAATGGCCGATTTACTAGATTCTCTTGTCTACTTTTACAGCGGTGCTACTATCTCTAGTTGTTTATTAACGTTACTATCTCCAGCTGCTTATAGCGTCGCTAACACTCCCCCCTTAAGAGGAGTGGGACCCGTCTTACTACCCTCTTTGGCGACGCTGACGTTTAATATGGCTAGTTTGCTTACAGGTCTTTTATAGATTCCATCGGCTGTTTTAACTACTGCTTGGCGAGTTTGATTATCTTGACTTTTGATTATGTCGATGACTACTTCTTTGGGCAAGTGGTTTCTTGGCTGTTCATCACTGACAATTATTACAATATCACCAATTTGCATGGGTTCGGTGTATTCACACCATTTTGTCCTTCTGGTTATTTCCGGTAAGTATTCGCGTATCCATTTCTTCCAAAATTGGTTGCTGGATTGTTTTGATAACTCCCAGTTTTTTCGTGCGATCTTTCGGTCATTTGTTAGTATCCCGAGGGGTTTAATACCAGTCGAGGACCCTAGAAGAATGTGGTTGGGAGTTAATGCTTCTTCTGTCTCATCATTTAGGGGAAGATACGTTAGTGGTCTGGAATTTTTGACGTTCTCCACCTCTGTCATCATATTTATCAGAGTTTCGTCTGTTGGGTTTCGATGTAGACTCATGGCTTTTAGTGCCGTTTTGACTGATCTAACCAGTCTTTCCCATATACCTCCCATATGGGGTGCAGACGGTGGATTGGATTTCCAGCTGGTGCTAGGACTGTTGAACTTGGTTGCTAAATTGTTACTATCAATCAGCTGCAGTTGTCGTGCCATTTCGTTGCTAGTACCTCGGAAGTTTGTGCCGTTGTCTGAATATATCTCTTTTGGTATGCCCCTGCGATTCATAAGGTTTCTGATAAGATACAAGAATCCGTCGACAATGTGTGTACTACCTCAATATGTATGGCACGTGTTGTTAGACCGGTGAATAGGACTCCCCATCTTTTTTCAGATCGTCTTGGGACCGAAATAGTCTAATAGTCATGGGACCGAAATAGTCCATGCCGATGTAAGTAAATGGCCTGGTAAACGTAGCTAGCCTGGCGCTTGGCAGCCCTGCCATTATGGGTACTTTGGGTGATGTTGAGTTTATTTTACAAGTTGGGCATTTTCGTCTTATCGACTTCAATATAGTGCGGAGATTGCTGATTATGAAGCGCTGACGTAATTCATTAATTACAGTTTCATGATTCTAGTGGTGGTATTTCTCGTGATAGTAGTACTATCATAGTACCTTATCAGTAGTTGCGTTATATGATGATTTTTATATAGTATAACCGGTCTCCTGGTATCGAAGCTCACGTCTGCTAGCAGGTCGATTCTTAAATAGGCTCGCATGATCCCGTTTTCATCCAGGTAAGGGGTCAGTTTATATATACGGCTGCTTTTGGGTAGTGCTCGTTTTTTGTCATTTGGTAGTTCTTCATTCTTTTGTAGAAGGGAGCGTTCTTCTGGATAACTTTCTGATTGTATTATTCTAAAGAGCAAGATTTCCGCTTTTTCTAGTTCTTTTTGTCCCAATGGTCCCTTACATTTATGCTGTATATTAATTGAAGTATTGTTCACAAATCTTACGAGGTAGGCGACAGTCCTTAGCAGTCGATTCCATTTAGAGAAACGTTCATAGAGTATGATCGGTGAATGCATTCTTATGTGGTTGGTATGCTTCTCTGTCCGTATTTCTTCCGTTGTTTCTCGAGTAGTGTTCAGTTGTGGCCATTCTATTGGCGATAGATATAGTATTTTAGGTCCTTGAAACCACTGATCATTACTGTTCAGTGTAGGGACTCTTTTCCATTTGGTTGCGCCGTCTGCGATGTTCTCTTTACTGGGTATCCAATGCCAGTCTTGTGGTTGCGTTGTTTCCAGTATTTCACTTATTCTGAAGGCAACGTATGGCTTGTACTTACGATGGTCTGACGATATCCAACTAAGGACTGTTTTCGAGTCGGTCCAGTCGTGCTTCCCTTTGAATCGAAACGTTTGCGATTCCGAGATTGTTTGCGCAAATCTCGCGCCTAGTAGAGCAGCTTCAAGCTTCAGTCTGGGGATGGTAGCCGCTTTTATTGGAGCAACCCTTGTCTTTGAACCGACAAGAGCGGTTTTTAGTTGTTCTTCTACCTTTACCTTTATGTAAGCAACCGCTTACATTTTCACTTGCGTCTACGAAGATGTGTAAATCTGTGGAATTGTACTCACGACTATGCCAACCGTATGTGTAGTGTCTTGGGATGTTGGTTTTTTCCACATTAGGCAACAATTTGATCCAGCCTTCCCAAATGGAGTGTTGTTCATCGTTTATCGTTTCATCCCAATCTATATTTGCTCTCCAGATATGCTGTAATAGGGTTTTTAATTGTATAAGGTAACTTCCCAGCAGGCCTAATGGATCGAACATGGACATTAGGTCCTTGTTACTTCTCTTTTAGTTGGACGTTTTCTGCCAGTCAGAATGTCTCTGTTTGTTACGTTGTAGGTGAGACTAATAATGTGAAGGTGCCTGTGGGGGTATTCCACCACATGCCAAGAACCTTTTCCATGACGGATGAGGTGTCTAGGTTGTTATTGGTATTTGCAGGGTCCTTGTTTATATTTCTTAGGACCGTTTTCGAATTCGAGATCCAGTTTGTCATTACAAAGCCTCCCTCCTTTTGTATGTTTTCTACTTCTTTCGCTAACTTAATCATTTCTTCTTCACTATCTGCACTGTCTAGCCAGACGTCTACGTAGTGATTTTCTTGTATGGCTAATACTGCTCTAGGGTATTGTGTCTTAAAGCGCATGCGTTCCAATTCTTCACTTATTGGGCTATGGCTGGTGAACAAGCAGCCCCAAATGTTAGGGCACGCATAATGAATACTTCTGGTCTTTGGGGGTCTGTGTCATTGGGCCACAGGCATCTTTGGGAATGTTGGTCCTCTTCTTTTAGCAGCACCTGGTGAAACATTTCCCTTATATCGCCTGTTATACCTACTTGTTTTTCTCTAACCGCAATAGTACTTTAAGTAGCGATGGGAGCTGATCAGGCCCTTTTAGCAAGCAGGAGTTTAGTGAAATACCATTATGTTTAGCAGCTGTATCATATACAATACGTACTTTGTTGGGCTTTTTAGGATTGATTACTGGAAAGATGGGTAGGTACCATTGCCCTTGGTGCTTCTTAGCTAATTCCATTGGGGTTAATTTCCTTAGGTATCCCTTCTTTAGGTATTCATCTATTTGTCCTTGTAATATCTTCTTGATCTCGGGCTGTCGGGGTAGCTTCAACCCTTTAGGAGTACCCCCTACCATTAAGTTCGCCTTAATTTAGTATAAATCAACCACCTTCGTAAATAAATATTAAAAAAAGTGCATTTCATCTCATTAGTTTTCATTATTACTGAAATAATCGCGAAAACCCCCTAAAAAGGGGTGCTTTTGCATTTTTAGGGGTGACGCCCTAATTTTAGGACCGAGGGACCTCGATTTTCGTGATCAGCGACCCCAAAAACCTTTAGGGTTCGATTTTCTTAACGGTGTTATTTTGGAACACCCCCCCCCCGCGTTTTGAATGGACTACAATGGACATACTAAGAAGCTCAACCTTGTCCTGTTCGTAGTTGTGCAGTAGTGGGTGGTGATGATAAGTGCATCTGTTGATGTTGCAGTTGCAGTTGCTGGTTTCATAGCATTTACTACGGTGCATCTTCAGGCACCTTTTGCACAGCTTTAAATCTTTTATTATTTTCCACCTATCACTACGTGTCTTACTGGGAAAGACTTTACAATTTTCCACTGAAGAACATCCTTGTTCACATACAAGACAACTTCCTTTTTTGTCGTGCGTGTTAATGTATGCACGTTCCTTTGGTTTACCTTATCTCGTGGGTGACTAACGTCATACGCTGCTTCGGCTAGCTCATATATCCATTCCGAGAAATCGAGCACTGATGCTACTGGTATGTTTTTCTTATGCAGAGCCCAATCTATTTTTATTCTCGTCGGCAGCTTGTCCACTAGCTCCTGAAGTAGTATGGGGCTTTGTATATGGTAATTCATGTCCGCGGCTTCTAGTGTTAAACATAGGTTTTTTATTGCTAGAGCAAATTGCATTAAGCTTTCAGTTTTCTCCATTCTTACTGTGGGTTCGGTTCTTATTCTCTGCAATATAGATTGAACTTTAAATCTGGTTTTCCGAGCAGCATCTTTAATGTTTGAATAATATTTGGTACGTTGGTCGGTAGTAGCAGTCTATGCTTTACTGCTTCCATGGCTTTGCCTCTAAGGCAGCGTTGTAGACGTAATATGTTTTCTTGCGGAGAGAATTGGCAAGTCTTTGTATTTTCTTCAAAGTTACTTATAAATAGGCCATTCCTCAGGGTTCCCACTAAAGAGCGGTAGCTCTTTGCCCAGGATCTGTCTTGCAGCTATGGCGCGTGATGTAAGTTTAGCTGGTTGAGTATTTTGCCCCCAGTTTCTTGTATCAGTTCTTCTATCTGGTTGCTTGTCGTTTCCGCATTCGTGTTCTGTTTCCGTGGCGCATGTCGAATCACTACTCTCAGATAAGTCGCTATCGGACGTAGCTAACAGTTTATAATTCTTCTCCATATATTCTAACTTGATCTTCTCTTCCTCTAATTTTCGTAGAAGTATGTCCTTCTTCTTAGATTCTTTTGATGAAAGCGCTGACTTATTACTAGGCACTTTGTTCGATACATCGAGCGTTTTTTTGTTCCCATTCCTTTTGACGTTCCGGGTTGCACTTTGTTTTGGTACGAGTTGTGTGTCGTGCCTTTTGACGTTCATTTTGACGTTCCGGGTTGCACTTCGTTTCGGTCCGAGTTGCGTGTGTTTCCTTTTGACGTTCCGGGTGGTACGATACACTTATGACATAACCAGGTTCGCTTTTCTACTTCGGCGGTAACTCCTGCACAATTAAAATGCTCCCAGGCATCACATTTATCGCATTGGACCATTTCATCTGTATCCTTGTCGTCACACCTCTGGCAACTATACGAGGTGTTTTCCATGGCCTTCGCGGCAGCAGTAGACATACCGATGGAACCTAAGATCCCTAAGACTTTTCCTAAATTAAATTCTATTCCAATTTGTAGATGATTTCTCAGTCGCCTAGTCCCGTTACCGACTATTCCTAGGCTAGGTTTTATCTCTAACTAAACTTTGTTTTGTCTTTGTATAATCTTTATAAACTGGGTGTATTTTTAAATTATAGGGAATTTTAAGTTTAATTTTCGTTCACCATTACCGCATGTATTATTTTTATATGCTTAATAAATTCTTGTTCGTTATAAGTTTATAATTCATAAAAAGGTATAATCTACTTTATACTTCACCGCATGTATTGCTTTCGTAAGCTAAATGATATTTTTACTTTATAAAGATAACTAGCTTATTTTATTGTGGGTTTGTTATTATAATTTATAATGAAAAATCTACTTTTAGTAAAATTGGTTGTAGCCTCGCATCTGCTACGTATACAACCTTATGCGAGCGGTGTGTTGGCTTGTGTTCGGCTATGTTAATTGTAGCCCAGGACTCCGCTGAGTATTCCATCGTTGGCTGAAAATCCTTGCCATGTGCCGGTTCACCTAACCTCAACTTTTTTCTTTGGTGTCAATCTTTTTCTTTAGTAATTTTTTTTCCGGTATTCCAGCCGGAATCGAGTTAGAAATCTATATGCACTTTTTTGGTATATTTACTTGTGCTTTATTTACACTCTTCTTACAATTTTTCCTTATTACATTTAGTTTTCCTGGCTATAAATTCTAAAAATAATAGATTCTAGTGTTTTAATTATTTACAACAGTTTCATTACTTACACCTTGTCTATCCACACGCCCAAGTAACAGTGCCAGGGAGACTATACAAGGAGATATAACTCCGTGTTGTCACTTTTCGTTTGATTAATGAGGGCGCTACAGTCACATACACCCCAAAAAACATGGCGGATTATATTCATGGCCAAGTTCGTTAACTATTAAAATATTTTATGTTTACGCCTAACTTGAAAAATCAGCTTCTGATTTTTCGTATTTAACCATTTTATGGATTTTCCAATGAATTTTAATTAATTCCCAATGTTGTTTTTGCATTTCGGCAAACAATTTTGAAGTAATCGTCGGGCACGTCAGCTTTAGGCGACATCTGTGGTCAAAAATGAACTAGAAGTTTAGTTTCTGCTATGCATCTATTTCCGGTTATTTCCCCCATAAGAGTTATATCTCCTTGTATAGCCTCCATGAACAGTGCAATGTCACTTTTACAATGGCCGATTTTCTAAGGCTGCTCGCACACTGCATCAGAATTTGAACGAATTTGTGCGAATTCTGATGAAATTGTATACATTTTCATCAGAATTCGCACAAATTCGTACAATTTCTGATCCAGTGTGCGAGCAGCCTTCTTGTCTACTTTTACAGTGGTGCTACTATCTTTAGTTGTTTATTTACATATTATTACAGCGGTGCTACCATTATCGTTACTATCTCTAGCTGCTTATAGCGACGCTAACATCCTCCTTTCAGGAAATTGCGGTTCATCCCGGAATTTCCAGTAGTTACCGAAAAATTTGTTCTTTCTGGTCAGGTCTGACAAGTACTTTACATTGATTAGTTTTGCTAATATCTCCGGAAAGTTTTAGAATTTCCAAATGAAGTCATTCACTTCCCAGTCTATCAGCGGCGCTTCAACACGCTCAATACGAATTCGAACACCCGATTTATTGTAGCGAACGGAGTTCGAAGGTCAGTTGTAAATGCGAGCGTGGACGCAACAACAATAGATTTGTTCCAGTTTTTTTCCTGCAACAATGGGATAATTTTGTCAAAAATCCAGAAAATAAAGAAACGACTTTTGGGCAATTTCTTGCAAATAAAGATGAAGATAACTTAAATGTCGATTGTCTATGTGTATGCCGCTTTTTAAGATACCCACACACATACAAAAAATTGTCAATTGAGAACTTGCAAGAAATCGCAGGACCGAAAACCTCCGGCTAATTCCTGCACGAGGGGAAGTGAAAATTTCCCCGCTTTTTCTGTCATGAGAAAGTAAAGAAACACATATTGGGTGAATTTTTGCTCCCGCCGGATCCCACATTCGAGTTCTTGAACAAAGCTAATTTCATACTCCAGAGGGAAATAAAATAATTCGGAGATCCGTTCTTATAGCATAGAAAAGGTTCAGGTTACTTCTAAACGAAAAGTTTTATTGACTGTGATCGTAAAGACGGCTGACTGTATTCTCGGCGAAAACTACGTATAAATTTGTTTCAATTGTACCCGTGAAGTTGACACCTCGTTCCAAAATTCTTGTTTCGATTTTTGTAACATTTTTCTTTTGTAGAATGCCATTTGTTGCATTTTCAACCGCCCATTTTCGGTGTAGTAATTCCCTCCATAGGGGCAAACCCATTTCATATTCTGCTTCCTCTGCAGAAGTCTAAATAAAAGAAACGATGCCTCGATATCAACATTTGATGATATGAGTCAAATGGTAGTAGTATGTCTTTGCACACATCAACAAATTTAAAATAAACTGTAGTCTTCCTTATAAGAGTCCATAATATTTCAGTTCAAGGAGACCATCGGCTTGAACTATTTTTTACTTTTTTTATTTCTTATCAAACGAGATTAATCGATATTACCCAAGCCACTGTTTATCAAAACGAACAAAAGACCCAACAAATTTTTGCCCAGATCATCGGTGAAAATGAAAAAAAAAACAGGTTTTATTGAAAAACCTGCACCTCTTATGTAATCCCAAGCACTGGGACGCTTTTTTGGCGATTTGAAATATACATATACTCATTTCATGGCAAGTCTTTGGCTAATGAAACGCCTAAGATGTATAGGAATGGGTCGGCCATTAGTTCAACTTCACCCACCGTCACGAATGGAGAAGTCCAGCAGCTCGAAGGAACTACCATAACCAGCCGCGATATTTGTTCCACCTACTTCCAACCATTACCTACTATCGCGACCCTGACATCGGGATGACGAGATGCAACTCGCTGGAGGGTTATGCCTCCTGAAACGAGTTGAATCTCATCAACCAACCAATGACATGCGCTTGGCGGTGGAGTGGAGAAGGGAATAGTGATGAGCAAACGCAAACGTCTTGTTCTTTGTTCAGTCTGTCTTATTCTTGTTCTTGCAAGCATAACTTAGTCTTGTTCTTGGTCTTGCTAAATGTACTGATGTAAAATACCCAGGTTTTTATAAATCAGGGCAAATATCCAATGTTCATAAATACCCGGGTATTTTACAATTTAAAATAAATCCGTTCGGAGTAAGTTAAACCTTGGAAAATGTTCACAAACTAATTTTTCTGAGTTTTTACATTCGAAAATTATTAAAATTAAAAGATATTTGAGTTGGAACGGTTGAAAGAAAAGGAAACAAAATCAAACAGCTCTAACATGAAAAATTAAAAAGAAAATGCTTGAGAAGTGGACATACATAGTAAAATTCTCTTTATTTATCGTTAACAATATGAATTGAGCAATGACAACCTGGGTAAAAATTAATTAAGCTTAAATGAAAAAGGCAAAAAGCTATGTAGGGGTGTAGGTTAAATGCAAAATTACAATATACATAAGACCTACATTACCATATCTTTTAATGTCCAAAACAAAATAAAATGATATCATAAATCAAATACAAAGACGATCTATTCTGAAAATGGCGGGAAAAGCAGTGTCAGTTTGACTTTTGGGTAGGATAAGCTCAGCAGTGTTGCCAATCCACATGCTTGCTGGCAGCTGGCATACATCTTTATTATACTGAAATTTCCCCCTGTTTTGGGTATTCAAACGACCATCGAGTAAATACCCAATTTATATTTACCTTCCAACTGGGTATTTACCCGGCCTACATCACAAGCTAAATGTGCAAGAACAAGACCATTTTTGCTCATCACTAGTTTGCGCACAATGCATGCAAAGTCATTATGTATTTATGTACAAATGCTTTTGCAATTATCATACTAAACAGTAAATATACACACATGTAATTAAATATATCATAATTACTTGAACATCATAATCAATTTTATATTTTTTGTTTTTAAAAGAATGAGTTTAGGTGAAAATTTTGCAAGAATCTTGCTAAAGTCTTGCTCTGGGTCTGGTTCTTCAGAGTTAATCTTGTTCTTGCAAGCATAACTAAGTCTTGTTCATATTCTTGTTGTTGCTAAATGTGCAAGAACAAGACAAGACTGCAAGAACAAAACCAGTTTTGCTCATCACTACAGAGAAGGCTATGACAGGAGGAATCAGGGGTGGTAGCATGTAAGTTGTTTGAATCGACCTCTTCATATAAAAATCTTACGTGCTTCCACCCCAGGAATGTACAGAGGGAAGAAGAAAGAAGGAAAGTTAGGTGGGGGGCATATCACCATATTTTTTGTTCCCTGTTGGCAATTATTAGATGGATTGAACTATGAACCAGTGACTAATTTCCTGTTTAAATATAAAGTTTTTGGGAAGGCAATAATCTCAAAAACTCGGTGTAGCATTTTTCCAAATTCCATAGTTCCATCCGAATCACTGACACATAGAATGGACCGCTAATAAGAAATTTTTCATGGCACCAATTCGTTCCATAGGAGGCAAACTTTTTCACTGACATGTGTATACTTTTGTAAAATAGTTGTAAGCCTAGTTATCAACTTTAAACATTATATTTCAAACTCGATACAACTTTTAGATAAGTTACCAGAAGAAGTGTTTTAGAGGAATTCAGTGCATTAGCTTTTGACATACATGATCAATGGTTCCAGATCAATGCTTGTGGAAAAGTCACAGTTCTATGTTTCTACATTTTCTGGTAAAATTTGTTGATTACTTCCTTAGCCGTTACGTCGATTTCCCTGTGAATACTCAAAAGAGCAGGACCGATCAGCCGCTGTTCTCCAGTTGCACTATTTTGCCAATCCTTTAAAACGCCTTAAAGTTGAAAACTTCTTTCGTTGCTATCAATACTGGTCACTCTAATCTGCAGACAGTGAGCGACTTTCGGAAAAGATATGATTAAAAATTAAAGCATCGATGAATATGTACTATGTGCGTTAGACGATAGACTGATATATATTGACGAAAAGACTGATAAGATATTCAGCGCCCGTGGGCTACTAAAAAAACTGCGCCCTCTTCATAAGAAAATACAAACGATGTCTAGCGGGAGATAGGACTATCACAGGAGAGAACAAAATTAGCAATTAAGTTTCCTCTTTACCAAATACCGTAAAGCTGCAAGTGTCTATAAGGCGGGCGCCTTTGTTGCAGTCAAGGGAAAACCCAGACCAGTTATGAATTGGAAAAGACAGCTGACCACAAGGGACCCAGGATAGCTCCAGTCGCAGCAGATGGCGGATGGGGTTAATCATTAGGGGTATGATACGTCAGAATGGCCGAATATGAGATCTGAGCTCGATTTGCATTCAAACAGCGAGCTTTCCGAATACTCCATTCTATTGAAGTAGACTAAACTGTGAGTCCTAGAAAGAAACACAGTTGCCTCGACTCCCAGATCCGGCGGGTCGGAAGTGAGTGCGGATTTGACACTTTGCGATTCTCAAATCCGCAACTGCAAATTTATTTTTAACATTTTCCGCCCTGTAAAAGTGTGATCCGCAACAAATTTTCTGCGGATTTGAACGACAGATGCGCCTAAGATAATCCGACATCGCTAATTTCATAATCGCGTGAGTCTTCACTCCAGCGGCGGTTCGTAAGATTCAGGATAAGGGAAGCAATGAGCAAGGCGAAGGATAAAAGTAGTATCGAAACCTTTCATTAACAACCTTGAAAAATATCTATTTAAATATAGATGCGTATATCTCGACATGTATAGATCCGAAAAAAACAAAAAAAAATAGAGACTGTTCGTTATGTTTTCATCTGTACACATAAATTTTAGTTCTGTGTTTATAACTTCGGATTTTTTTCAGTGAACTTATAAACACAAACTGGTTAGAATTTCGGATCAGAATATCTTATACGAGTCCCAAAAATTGACCTCAAGTTTGAAAATTAATTGCTCTTTAATTTTTGTGCATGGTATGAGGTTTTTTTCTTTTTAAAATGTAGTATTATTTTATGATGATGAACAAGAAAATTTTATTAAGGCCCTAATACACTCAGCGACGAAGTCCAACATGAAATTCAGTTCCAACAACAAAATATTAAGGGAAGCTTAAAAAAAAATACAGTCACAAAATTAAACTAACCCAATCTCAAAAACATCCTAACACAGTCAAAATTACCTGTTGTGCACTGCTTGCAGTGCACAACACGGCCGCCGGAGGGGAAATCTTTGCACAATAAAGGGGTTCGGCTGCATTCGTATGTCTTGTTGGGCTCTACTTTATGAGTGCGTGCCCGAGGTAAATTTTCTGGCGACTTTCAAGAAATCTCTTCTGCGGTGTCGCCGGCTAGAAATTGAAGCCAGTGTTAGATAATTATGAATGGAAATTGAATTAATGTCGCAGTAATGCACTCTACGAACTTGTTCCTGTCATGGGATATGGAATAGATCTTTTTTGTTTGATATTTAAATTTTTCATTCATGTGAAATTTTGATATCGCTGCTTTTGCTGATTTGAAATTTAGCAAGTGCTAGATACTAGTTTTTTTTGTTTGGCTCCCACCCCTTTACTAAAAAATCTGAAAAACACCCCCGACTTTCCGAATTTCCGGACCTCCTACCAAATTAACCCAGAGGTCCAGCAAAGCCCATATTTACATACAAAAATAATAAAAACCATAAAAAATGAATTTACGCAAAATTTATCTACACTCATGTTGTAAAATACCTGTGCAAGGGATACACCTTTTTTGCGAATCTAGTTCCGGGAAGTTGTTACGGCTAAAAAGACAATAACGAAAAACAAGGATGTCATAAAACTTAATTATTACATGAAGGTAGTATTTGCCATTAAAATATTTTCTTGGGTTTTTCATAAAGCCAAGATAATAAACACCGATTGATCACTACCTGACCACCGGCAAGAATCCCTAAATTCTCAAATCAAGGAAATCACCATCAAGCAAGTCATTAAAATTCTTGCCAAACAAACCGATTTTTCCTCAGATTTTATTTTTTCCCGAAAATACGATCACCATCCATGCCTGCAACAAAAAAGGTTTGAAATTTCCCCTGCAAAAGCCGAAGCAGAAGCTCTCACTTATACAAACGCATCTCGTGTATGATTACGCAAATGCTTTTATACAGAATACAACTAGCGCAGAGATTTGCTTGGAGCGGAAATTTGATGTATTAAAACTGAAGAATTTTAGGGAATTTTCGTTCTTAAATTTTGTGGACAATTTTTAAAACATAATTTACTCATGAAAGAAGGCTAAAATTCAAAAATTTTCCACCATGAATAGCTAGATAATCGATTTAAGTTTATCGTACATTAAAAAAATTTTAAAATTTTTCCACCTAAATAGGAGTATTTTCCGGGCGCAGGTACGGAACTTTGAACCATTATAACTAATATACTAATAAAAAATATTAAAATTTTCCACCATGAATAGCTAGATTTATGTTTTCTTAAAAATACCTAATTTAAATTATTTCATTTGGTTGGATAGTTTTCTTAATATTCGCGGGCGCGCGATACCCTATAATTGCTCGATTGAGTGTATTAGGCCCTTAAACTTCAAAAAAGTGAAAAAAAAAAAAATCGGTGCGCATTTTTTCATTAATATTTTCGAAATAGTTTCGCTGCTAGCAAGCATTTTGGGCCTTTTTTTCAGGTTCTGATGATAATTAAAGTGTCCAAAGAATATCCGTTTAAAAACTGCAACTACTACTTTCATCTCATTTAATTTTTCACAAATGCATAATTAAACCCTGCATACCTTCAGTCGTATGCGAGCACCCCTACACCCCCGCAAACCATCATTACATTCTCCTTTCAACAAACACTTCAGGCAACCCGTACTTAAAAATACAATTCATAAAATATTCTCTATCCCTTTAAATCATCATTAAAGAGAATCATACAAAATATAATGGAAGCTACAAAGTTATCTGCTTATATTCACCACAACCCCCTGTTTTCCAATTAGAATCAACAATAAATAAAGAGGAACTTCACCTATCCTCGATCTCATTTTTCGTTACTCAATATGCATAAACGTAAATTCATATTTAAAGAGTCAAAACAAAATTTCGAAGTAAAATTTTAAGAGCATATTTAATATTGCTCGAAGCCAAAACAGATTACCAGAAAACGAAACCGGAAAACAAAGAGAATTTGGTGGATATCCAAAATTTCTCTTTCTTCGAGTTCTCAATTCCGCCTGTTCGGTTCCGAAGAAGCTGCATTTAGCTCAGCTTCTGAGGGCACTGTATTAACGCAAACCTTTGCGTGAGTGTAACTTCAAGTAAATAGAATGTGTTGGAGTTTTCACATAGATATTCTAGCCCAAAAAAGCCTCTGAATAGAGAAGACGAGGAAGAGCAATTTATTAAGCACGGGGAAGCATTTTGGCAACACTAATAAATAGCATTCTTTACGTATTTGTGTCGATCCCGGTCAGTGGCTGTGTTATATTCATTCAAAAACCGGGAGGGATATCGTTTCTCAGCAACCATCTCGGTGAAAACGCTTCACTTGGCTAAATGTTTGAAGCAGACCCTTCGCAAAACCTGAACTAATTTCACTACGCCTATGTCCGGGATCGACAATGTATTTTGTTGTTGTGGGGTAAAGTGAATGTATTTTGTTGTTGTGGTTAAAGTGGAGGGAGAGAATTGGAGAGAATTCTCGAATTTCTTGATCCCAAGTGCTTCCCTCAAATCCGTGTACATGTACGCTATTTTCGGTTCCTTATCTTCTCTATTCAAAGAAAAAAGCTGGAGATATTACAGCTTCCCCATGTTGTGTAAGTCTCGGCCACGATAAGAGTAGGAGAAAAATTTAACGTCTTGAATTAACGGAGAGAGCCACTTTAGTATTGTCACTCTGGCTCTCGCCGCTCATATCATGACCATGGCCTAACACAACATGGGGAAGCTGTAATATCTCCAGCTTTAGTGTTTCCAGAGGAGGAAATATATTAAGATTTTTCTTGTGATTAATCTTGATACATATATTTAAATTTATTTTTTTAGGAAGTTGTCTATTTGGTCAAGGGATGCAGTGCTTCCTTTGCTTCCAAAGAGGAACCGCCACTGCTTCACTCCAGATTTTTTGATTAACCAAATCCGCGGCTGCGGGTTTGAGAGTCGCAAAATGTCAAATCCGCACTCACTTCCGCTCCGCCGGATCTGGGAATCGAGGCAAGTGATTAGAAAGACACATTTTGTCGACAATCATTTTTGTGTTAAATAAAATTTTGTAAAAAGGTTATATTTGTAGTGTATTTTCTTCGCGCTGAATGTACCACCAAAATTACAAAATGATATTATAAAAGTTCAAGTTGAATTTTCTTCATACAAAAGGCATTTCGGGGGGTTCCGTCCCCACTCTCCCCCACTTCCTACGCTACTGCATGCAACCGTTGTGGCGGAGGTTTTTTAAATTTTGCTTATTATCATTCCAGAATTTTATTTACCTTTCTTCTTTTACTGCAAAGATAAAAAAGTTGTCGTATTATGTCGTTTATTGAAAGTTAAGAGTTAAAATATTTAAGAAAATGAAAAGTTTGCAGGTTTTGAATGTCAAATAAAAATTATAAAATTTTTTTTTAATTTTGGCACTACCTGATTTTATTTCTGCCAGTGAATGCACTGAACTCATAACACGAATATTAAACAAATTTGAGTTCGGTGTCAAAAGCGTGTAAATAATTGCAAATGTGCAATCCATTAGAGCATGTCAGTGGTCCGAATATTGCAGATCAATAGGGACCATCGACATCATAAATAGGCTGGTGCCGGTTCCGCTTCTGTCAAGAAGCCTTTGTTTATACATACTACGCCTAGAACTGCCATCACATCCCAATTATTAAATAAGTGTTAATTCCTGGTTGTCTTCAACACGGAGTATACTACTGACTTTTCACTTATAGTAAAGTGGCAACATACTTTCTTTCATATGTTTCAATTTACAATAAGACTGAAATATATCATGTCCGATCTAATCTCTGGTGAGTTATACAACTTGTCTGGCCCATCAACAGCGTTAATTTCACCTGTTTGGCTTCAGCAACGAACGCCTCATCTTCATCGTCTTTCAAAATTAAAACTGAAAATCTTAGCCAAATAATCATAATGTTTTCCTCAAAACGATCTCAACGTTTGCGACACCGACCGACATGAGTTTCTTATTTGAATTCGAAAATTCCAATCGTCGCCCGTTGGTGAACAAATGCTCGACAGCTTCATTCTTCGACGAATTACGTCGTGCCTCCATGAAATCTTTGCCGCAAATTTAAAAAAAAACTACTTTCATTTTGTTTTCTTACAGAACGCATTGAAACTTTGCATACAAATTTCCAAATGATTAGAATAGAATTTGCGTGCGACCTTAAGTAAGGTAGAATTTTTCGATTAGATATGTACATATATCCGAGTAATTATGCCTTTTCTTTTGTACATTACTTCCGATTTTCAATACCGATCGTCGCGCTGTGTGAGCTTTCTCAAACTGAGAAATGCATGACCCTTCCAGTCCTGTTCACAGTTTCGCTGATGATGGTACTCTGCGTTTCTCTTACGCCTTTGCACAATTGCACGTAAATATCTTTATTATAAAAAAATGTTCATTACATACCATTTAAAATATGTAGAAAGAAACTACTGAAAAAATTTTGTTGTTCTAGTACATCATTTACAATAATTTTACAAGATCTAATGTCCACTTTATTCTGTATAATAAATTAATAAATATTATAGGTGTAATCACATACATATATATAGATGGCCTTGCATATAATTCCGAAGCTTCTCGCCGCCCTGTACTGGACTGTCTAAATATATCCGTATAAATTTCATAATTAGAAGAACTAATTCCTTTGGCCTATTTCAACAAGAACACTAAACTCCTAGTCATTCGATCTATTTCTAGTATCCATTAAGCAATGCTGTGTGGATTGTAGTTTTCCGTCTAGATGTTAGATTTGAAAAGTTTACATGAACTTCGCAACAAATCTCCTGTTAAGATATTCGGTCATTAAAACTCACGAGAAAACTTCCACTATCAATTTTGTTACACTTTCAGACTCTGGACCAAATTTTCTCGGTTTTGCAACAAGAACGTTTTTCGGCGTGCTTGCAGAATGAAAAGATGAATTAAGAAATTAGAGAAATATTCTTTTTATTGTGAAAGAAATGAGTTTTGAGTTAATTTATTAACAATTAGGACAAATGACATTGTTGTTTTGAAGGGAATTAAGTCGTTTTTTTAGGTTGGGTTATAACACGAGAAGAAATTGTTGTTGTAGAATGTTCGAACATTCGTTGTTTTTTATCGCTTCTTTCAACATTTAAGAAATTTTTTATGTGGAAATATAAAAAATGAAACAACTTAACCCAATAATATTACCATAGTAATTCCGTTAGAAATGATTGTGCCAATCGTAATATTTATTATAATATTGTTTGTGAGCCATTCTCGTAGTTTGAAATAACTGACTTGCTTCACAGCACCCATTTATTCTTTAATGCCTGATTTCATGGATGTAATTTTTCAATACGCTACATTTATACGAAATTTAATGTGTGGTTTCGAAAACAAGAGCTATTTTTAAGCAAAAAAATTAGTTTGATATAGGTCAGAGTCAGTTTAGTGTCATTTAAATACGTTTTAAATTTTCCAATGTATTTATTATTGCGGTTAGTATACATATGTATATGGGACATTCCACGTCAAATCGGACAAAATTTTTCGACCCCCCTCCGTTTTGGCTGAAACTTTTCAGGGACTTTGGGCAACTATTTAAGACTACAAAAAAAATTTTTTTTGAATTTTTTCATTAATCTATTGATCAATAAAAGTTAAATGTGTTTTTCGGGATTTTCATGAATTTTAGATTTTGGCTCTATATCTTTCGTTGGGGTCGACGTTTTTGATAGGTTTTACATGTTTTCAGGTCAGAGGGGTTGTTTATAAACAAATTTGCTGAAAAACATAAACATATTTTCGAATTCAATGTCAAAAGGTCAAAAAATAGTAAAAAACTTTAAAATTAAATTTCTCAAATACCCCATCATCGAAATGGACGTTATTGGTCTCAAAATGTTCGGGAGAAGTCACTCTAACACCTCGATAAAAAATCTCGATGGGCCCTCAAAGATTTCAAAAATTATGAGTATTTGTTTATAATCATTAATGTTTATTGAACCCTTTAACCTGGATATTTTTGAAACGTCACCAATTTTCACCAAAACTTGTTTATCGGGGTTTTTTTGGTCGCTGTTTACGAATCTGCGGTCTTTTAATTGTGAAAATTTCACAAACAATTATCGTGATTTATTAAATATTGAAGTTTCTCATATAATCTTCTTTTATGTGCGCTTAAAACTGATGCCGTTTATGCAAATAAAAGTAGATTATATGAGAAACTTAAATAAATATTTGATAAATCACAATTATTTGCTTCGTTTTCACAATTAAATAGCCAGCATATAGGCCACACGACACGAAATCGCACAACACAATCGGCGGGCAAAAAAAACTCACGAATAGATTTCAAAATAATATTAATCTCTGTACATTTACAACGGTACCGAGCGAGCGAGCGCGAACCGAGAACAAAGAAAGAAATTTAAAGGGCCCATTGCACCCTCCGCCCATTGTGCCTGAATATTTTTCTCTTCTCTAAAGGCCCCCATACACGGTCAAATTGGATGTACATCCAGGTTTTCATCAAACCCATAAGCCCAATGTATTTTGATCGGCCGACCGGCCCACAATCGATAGTTTTGGTTGTACATCCGCACTTCGATGTACATCCAATTTGACCGTGTATGGGGGCCTTTATATTCTTTGTTTGCGCTCGGTCGTACGCACTGGCCGATGATGCCCGATAACCGATTTTGTCTACACGTGGTACTAAGGCCCCCATACACGGTCAAATTGGATGGACATCGAATTACGGATGTACAACTAAAACTATCGATTGTGAGCCGGTCGGCCGATCAGAACTCGTTGCGCCCTTGGGTTTGATGAAAATCTGGATGTACATCCAATTTGATCGTCTATGGGGGCGTTTACATTGTTTCCCAATTTCGCTTTACGCGTTTTGAACACAATTCCAGTTGGAGTCGCTACCACGCAGCGAAGCTTCTCCAAACTGAAATTGATAAAATCATTTTCGCGGAATAACATGTCCGACCACCGATTGTGCTATTTGGCTATAATTTCAATCGAAGACGACCAATGTGACATAGGAGGACATAGTCAGTCGTTTCGCTTCCATGATCGATCTACGTGCCTAAATTTTCGCCGTCTCAATAACGCATATGAATCGACGGCTAAACATTACATACGTAGTGCTAAGGCAAAACTCAATATGTCCATATGGGTTTCATATGGACATATTGGGTTTTGCCTTAGAATCGTCGACATAAGGCGTCGTCCATTAATTACAACTGTAAAATTGCTAGAAAACTGGGTTACATTGAGTAAAACATGTTTCTTCACTACATACTCCCACTCCCCCACTTCACTTTTACAGGCCGCCGACAGGCCATGTCAGCAGGCGCAGGCGGATGAAGGCCACACAATACTCAGTCTGACTAAGGGATGAAGACTTCAGGTATCACCCTGACAGGCCGTGGGCTTGCAGATGACTTCATGATTTCCTACAGACACACAGGCGCAGACGACAGTTTAGTATAGCAGGTAACTAATTCAAGTGCAAAAATGTTCATGGGCTCAACGAAAACTTGAAAAACACAAAAAGATTGGTGATTGGAAAAACCTTTAAAATACACCGACCACCATATTTGCTGACACAATACGCATGCGGCGCTGAGAAGTGAAATGTATGGGAAATTCTCTCGCAGGCAGCCACTGTCACCGCCTCCGCGCCTATCTCTTTGTGCCTTAAGGCGACTCCGAACTCACGCCATGAACGCCCGTGAACAAGCGCCAACGCGAGTAGCAGCGACAATGCACAGCCAATAAGAATGTGAAAAATACATTTCTTCCCTTCAAATTTCACTAAAAAATAGTTCATTGAGTTCCTTTTAGCTTTTTCAAAAAAAAAAAGCTTATACAGAGGCTCTGTCCGTCTGTCCTTCTGTGACCTTCTTTCATCTCCGAAAGTACTGCCACTGCAGACATGGGCCATATCTCAAATTGTAGCTCTTGGTCAAAAAACCTAAAACTGAGAAAATGGTCTGGAAATTTCAACCTGAAGTATACTTAACAACAAAAAAGAGATTTCTCATAAAGTCCATATATCGGTAGCCTAGAGCTAAGGCGCTGGAATCCTATCCCGTGGAACCAAGTTCAATCCTCGGCCGCGAAATGGTGAAATACAATTTTTTTTTACTTCGGGGGAACATGTTTTGAATCTATCACTAAATTATATTATTTAATAACTCAGGAGAATATAAACATTTATTACTTAATTAAAAGTGAAAAATATCGTTTTCTTTTTTTTTTATGGCTCTTTGTCACAAAAAATATTTATGATTTTAACGGAACATTTTGCAGGTTTATGAAAAATGAATAATCACAGTTATTAAAATTATTAGTGAGTGTCAGTAGATATAAAACGAAAAGTAGATGTCTAATTTTTACCAGGGAATATTAACGCTTATTGAAATGAATGAAAATTTATAAATTTAATTCCACGAACGGTGTATTTAAGACCTTCCTTATAGTCCATCACTATAAGGAAGAGATTTTTCTCAGAATTTTTAATATTTTACAAAAAAATTACAAACGATTTGCCCCATATTTAAAAATTTTTGCAGCCCTTTATCTAAACGTATATTTTTAAGTTTTTATTAACTAAATTTGTATGTATCTCTTCAGAATAACAAAAAAAAATTATAATAAACCAAGCCTGCGTTGATGGTAAAATCTCGAAGCGGCGACTAATTAAAATCTTTTGGGACATATTCAATTGTGAGCTTCAACTCAATCTGTAATAAGCAAAATAAGCCAAATCCGTTCTTAACTATAACTTTTATTTCACGTTGCATTGATTTAATTATTGTCACAATGCTGTATCCTAGTTTGTCCGTGGAGATTCATAAGTATTACACTGACCAACGCTATATATAATTAATCTTGCAAAGTTTTTGTTATAGGCTTATCTAGGTTATAAGTTGTGAGACTTTGCGTAATCTAAAACCTAACAGTACATATTTAACAAACACTACAATAAATCACCATAGCCAAGACCCTCTCAACTACAGGCCATGCAGTTTTATCTGGCACTAATGCAACCATAGCTGAGAATAGTCCCAAAATTTGACAGTTGCTGAGAATTTAATGGCGCAGAGTACGTTCGCGAGTGTTTTCGTTATAGTTTTGTGGTAAAAAGTGGTAAATTATTGAAATTTATCGCTTTAAACCATATACAAGGATTATCAGTGATTATTTCTTTAGTGATTTAATAGAAAAAAATATAAAAAAATAGTGATTTAGTGTATTTTTGGTGTTTTAATTGTTAAGGTGATCAATTTATTTTACATTCGCGGTGTTTTTTTTTCGTGTATATTAAGGGAAAATATGCTGAATATTTAATTAAAAGTGATTTTAAAGTCATTAATTATTTTATTTTGCAATTATTACTATGTAAACATATAAGTACAGAAAAGTGCGAATGGAAAAGTGAATAAGAGAAGTGTTTTTCTGCACCTATATTTTTAATAATAATATCATAATATATGTATTAATCACTTTAAAATCACTTTTAATTCCATAACTACACAAAACATTAAATATTCAACATTTTTTTCGTAAATAAACATGAAAAAACACCGTGAATGTGAAAAAAAAGTTGATCGCCTTAACAATTTGAACACTTAAACACACTTAATCACCAAATTTGTTTTATTTTTTTTAATGAAATCACTAAAAAACTATTCACTGATAAATCCAAGTGCAGTAAAAGTGTTAAAATACAATATTTTCTCACTTTTTACTGCAAAAATAAACACAAAAATTCTGCGCGTACGGCTTCCGCGCCATGTTACTCCGGTGTGCGGTGACTTTTGGGACTATTACCACCACCACGAAAAATTCATCTACGAGGCCTGTAGTTGAGAGGGTCTTGCCATAGCTTAAAAAAAAGAGTACCCCACAATTCACCACCAAGAATTGAACCCTGGTCCTTACGCACTCCGATCTAGCGCCTTCCAAATACTCCAAACATGAACTTGTAGGAATGTGGCAACATATTTATTCATTCTTACGGGCCTAATACACTCAATCGAGCAATTATAGGGTATCGCGCGCCCGCGAATATTAAGAAAACTATCCAACCAAATGAAATAATTTAAATTAGGTATTTTTAAGAAAACATAAATCTAGCTATTCATGGTGGAAAATTTTAATATTTTTTATTAGTATATTAGTTATAATGGTTCAAAGTTCCGTACCTGCGCCCGGAAAATACTCCTATTTAGGTGGAAAAATTTTAAAATTTTTTTAATGTACGATAAACTTAAATCGATTATCTAGCTATTCATGGTGGAAAATTTTTGAATTTTAGCCTTTCATGAGTAAATTATGTTTTAAAAATTGTCCACAAAATTTAAGAACGAAAATTCCCTAAAATTCTTCAGTTTTAATACATCAAATTTCCGCTCCAAGCAAATCTCTGCGCTAGTTGTATTCTGTATAAAGCATTTGCGTAATCATACCCGAGATGCGTTTGTATAAGTGAGAGCTTCTGCTTCGGCTTTTGCAGGGGAAATTTCAAACCTTTTTTGTTGCAGGCATGGATGGTGATCGTATTTTCGGGAAAAAATAAAATCTGAGGAAAAATCGGTTTGTTTGGCAAGAATTTTAATGACTTGCTTGATGGTGATTTCCTTGATTTGAGAATTTAGGGATTCTTGCCCGGTGGTCAGGTAGTGATCAATCGGTGTTTATTATCTTGGCTTTATGAAAAACCCAAGAAAATATTTTAATGGCAAATACTACCTTCATGTAATAATTAAGTTTTATGACATCCTTGTTTTTCGTTATTGTCTTTTTAGCCGTAACAACTTCCCGGAACTAGATTCGCAAAAAAGGTGTATGCACAGGTATTTTACAACATGAGTGTAGATAAATTTTGCGTAAATTCATTTTTTATGGTTTATATTATTTTTGTATGTAAATATGGGCTTTGCTGGACCTCTGGGTTAATTTGGTAGGAGGTCCGGAAATTCGGAAAGTCGGGGGTGTTTTTCAGATTTTTTAGTAAAGGGGGTGGGAGCCAAACAAAACAAACTAGTATCTAGCACTTGCTAAATTTCAAATCAGCAAAAGCAGCGATATCAAAATTTCACATGAATGAAAAATTTAAATATCAAACAAAAAAGATCTATTCTCATATCCCATGACAGGAACAAGTTCGTAGAGTGCATTACTGCGACATTAATTCAATTTCCATTCATAATTATCTAACACTGGCTTCAATTTCTAGCCGGCGACACCGCAGAAGAGATTTCTTGAAAGTCGCCAGAAAATTTACCTCGGGCACGCACTCATAAAGTAAAGCCCAACAAGACATACGAATGCAGCCGAACCCCTTTATTGTGCAAAGATTTCCCCTTCGGCGGCCGTGGTAATTTTAACTGTGTTAGGATGTTTTTGAGATTGGGTTAGTTTAATTTTGTGACTGTATTTTTTTTAAGCTTCCCTTAATATTTTGTTGTTGGAACTGACTTTCATGTTGGACTTCGTCGCTGAGTGTATTAGGGCCTTACGTAAAAAGGTACATTCCAATGCTAGCTAACTTTCAAAGGAAGTAAACAACTGATTTATAACAACAGATTTTCTATTATTTATGAAATGTATTTTGTATATTTTATGGAAATTGATAATCACAGGTAAAACGAAGAGTAATGTAATATTGCCATAGATGGAGTGTTCACTATTCTTTGTCATAGTATTTGCTTCTTTCAGCAGCATCTACATGAAAGATACGTTAGTTTTTCAAGTTATTTGTTGGAATGTTTTCGTGATTCTTCACAATCTCTACTTAATATATTGTCATCCAGTCTGATGTGCTATTCAACAGAAAGGATACCATGAAAAAGCGTAATTAGTGGCTAGTGTCTAGGCACAACATCCCACCAGTTTTCTGAACATTTTGAAAATCTTCGTAAAATTCGAATCTCGTGATTCCGGGATACAAATTATTCTCCCGGAATCCATTAGTATAGTAGTATAGCAGAGTATAATTAAAGATATAAACAAATTAAAAAGCCGAAAATGAGCTTTTTTTTGCAATTTATGCAATGATTGTGATTTTAGAAAGCATAATCTTTTCAATGGCACTTAGAGGTCCCGCCAAAAGAGTTGATGCCGAGAAAGTCGCGTTTTCCATGCGCAGTAGAATCCCCGCATGCCGTTCCCGTCCCTTAGCCTAGTCGCAACAAATTTCGAAGGGGAAATTTGAAAATACATAAGCGCATTTCTTATCAACATGTGCGCAATTTTTATTTGTGTGCAGCTTTAATTTCCCCAGCTGCGCGCTCCGGCATCAACTCATTTGGCGCGACCTCTACTTAAAGAAGATTTGATTTTTGTTATCGCCGTTATCGCTTGTATAGTTTGAAAAGGGGAAATGGGCTACTTTAGAAAAAAAATTATTTCTAGGATTCGTATCGTGTTAACCTTCTAGCGGTGGCCACTGGTAACTCTCCTATGAGAAAGGATAAGCTGGTATGATGTGAGACTTAACCTCATCCGGAAAAAAAGAAATATTACGGAATGAGCAACATTTGTGTCGTTCAATGTAGGAGTGGTGTGGCTCCGTATTTTAGAGTATTGGAGGTTGATTTGCTTTGGAGTCGCACTTTGTCATATCTTTTGCTGTGGGGGTGGAGCGGCTCCAAAAGTGTACTATTAGTGCAATTATAGTGCACTTGCTTTTTTTTGTAGCGGGGGAAGTGACGGAATGTGGGGCAACCGCTAGCGTTTTAAAGTGGGGAGTTGCCCGCTTTTACAGTGAGCGACACAATTGTTGCGAGAGGCCAGGACCGGATCCCAGTTGTAGAGCCTTCTAATAATTACCCCTTATGGGGATATGCAAACCATCCAAAAGCAACTACTCCAGCCCGTTACATTTGGTAAGGAAAAAGGACGGCGGATGGCGACCATGCGGTAACTATCGCCGTTTGAATGCGGTCACAATACCGCATCGGTATCCCATCCCCTTCATACAAGTTTTTCAACTACATGTTACGGGAAGAGATTTTTGTCAACCATCGATCTTCATAAAGCATACCGCCAGATACCGATTGAACCGGATCACGCCACGAAAACACCCTTCGGACTTTACGAGTTCAATCATATGACCTTCCGGCTTTGCAACTCGGAACAAACTCTGCAGTGTTTCATGCACGAGATCCTCCGGGGTCGCGAGTACGCCTCCTCGTATGGACATGGCTGCGAAGCTTCCGCCTCTTGAAGAGCATTGAGAACATCTACGCGAACTCTTTTCTATATTCCGAGAACACGACTATAAACATGTGTAAGTGCCAATTAGGATGAGAGTAGGTGAAGTTTTTCGGCCACGGTTAACAAGGATTCGACCCCTGGAGGAGAAGGTCGCAGCCGTAAAGAACTTCGAGCGTCCTAAGTTGGCTAAAGTTCCTAGCAATCATCGCATTCTATCAGAGGTTTATACCCAACGCGGTGAAAAATAAAATGATCGTCCGAGTCATGATACCAGGAAGCAAAAAGAACGGCACTGTAGAAATAGGCTGGACATCGGAGACAATCGCAGCTTTTGAAGGATGCAAAAAAGACTACACAGAAGCGACACTATTGGGCTCCCATCACCGGACGCCGAACTCACGTAGACGCTTCCGAAGGGCTCTGCACCAAGCCGACAGAAAGGACCTCAAGCCACTTGCGTTCTTCTCTAACAAACTGTCTGCAGCGGAAAAAATGCAGTACCTACGAGAGGGAACTGTTGGCGGTGTACAAGGCAATCGGGCAATTCAGGAACCTCCTGGAAGGAAGGGCTTTCCACGTCATAACCGGCCACACTCCCCCCCGTACCTTTATAACCCCTCCCCCGTACTAAGCTTACTGCTAGACATTGCACCATGACGTGACAAATGACATGACGGACTAGTAGTACAAAGGGTGACTCCTGAGCTTAGCACTGCCACATAAAAAAAAAACTCGCCCCGATGGACAAGGCAGCTTAATTATATGAGCCAGCCATCACTGTGGCATTTTAATCACACGGCAGGTCCTATCTACTGCCCTTGGTAATTCCTTAAGTTTTAACAAAAAAGCGTTTATCAATTCTTATATGTATTATTCAAATGTCCTTCGTTCATTGTTCAATTGTGCAACGTTTATTCGCAGGTGGAATGCCGGCAACAATGGAGTGAAGACTGGTGGAACTTTCCTTATCACTCAGTACCGTGATAGCGGCCCCGGCTATCGTGCTTATGTACTTTTGATAACTTAAAGGTGACTCCATGGACCATGAAAATATCCATGGATCGGTAGTTCGCTCGATTGTTCCTGCCACAGTGTGCTTAAAGGGTGGCAAAGCACAAACGGATGAAACACTTTACAGTCCCTGAAATAACAAAATTAGTTTCAAATTGTTTGATCGAAGTAGGTAAAATAAGTATGTCAAATAAAAAAGATTTTTGTAAGAAAATTCGTTAACAATTTGTATTTGGCAAGGGTCCATACATCTTCTAGACTTAAATTACCATTAATAAAAATTCAAGTCTTTTAACAATAAAAATATTAAGAAATAAGAATGGATACCAGTGGGTCTAATAATGTGTGCGATATCGAGCGTTTCGTTGACGGTTAAAAATTAAAATTTACAAATTTATCCAAAAATATAAAATTAAACCATTCCTCAAATATTTTTTTCTTTTCTAGATGTCCTTGGATACAGATCACCAATACCGCATGCTGGAACTTCTTCTCCAGGGCAAGGGCGCTCTATTCGAGAATTTGAAGAGCAAATGGCCTCGCTCCGAAAGGAGAATTTTAATCTGAAGCTGCGAATATATTTCCTTGAGGAGAAGATTCCCGGTTACAGTTCATCAAATCCGGATGGGCACGAGAGCATAATGAAACAAAATATTGAGCTCAAGGTACGGAATTCCTTTGCATAATTTAAGCGTATAATATTGGTTCAATGCTTCACACATGGGTTGGGTGCTTTGCCCTGATTATTTTGCATTTAATTTTCTTTTTATCTAATTATGTTTTCATTTTAGTAATTTTTTTATTGTTTGTTAAATGATGCATAAAAACTACATTACTGAATTATCATTAGGTTGAGATGGAAATCTTGCGTAAAGAACTTCAAGAAAAACAATCACTATTGGGTGAAGCAGCTAAGGCTTTGGAATTAATGGAGCAGTCACAAAAGGAAACTGAAGAAAAGAGTCAAGGAATTATCGATGATTTATATCAAAAAATTCAATACTTAGAGGTGCGTTCTAGACTTACATTTTTAGGTTGATTTATTTTTTTAGTGTAGATTTTTGATTAAATATTTTATACAAAATTAATTTTCTAACAGATGGAGAACAAAGAACTGGAAAAATGTACAGCCGCTAATCAGATAGAACAAATAATGGGGAGAACCGATATTACAGGAGATGTTGAGGCGATGCGAAAAGTTGCTAAAATTTTTTACTATCAAATATTTATTTTATTTTTAAAGTGTTTAACTGTGATATGAATAATGGCTATTTAAAATAGTTTTACGAGTATTTACATATGAGATAAAATAGGAAGATTTTTTTGATAATTGATATTGTTTATAATTATGGGAAGATTGAGAGAAATGAAGTATAGGATGCATTTAAACAAAATACTTCCGGTAAATTTGATAAAAAATCGAAAGGTTTGCTCTCCACTTAATTAAATTTATCTTAGTGAACAAGTAGTCATTTTATTTATTTCTTTTAGTCGAAATACTGGCACATAAATAACCATTTTCTATCTCAGATGGTCTCAAGCGTTCAGATCCCAAACATACCATTTTGAAACTTTCTGGTGAATAGGACGTTGTTCAATATCATAACCAGCCTTATTTCAATATTCTTTGGTCTAATAACTAAATTGATCATATTTATTTTTTCAAAACTTAATTATTTTGTGTGCTTATATGTTGCATACATAAGAGTATAAAACTTTATTTATAACTTAATTAAAACAATAAATTTTTATAAAATAACATCTCAACTTATTATTTTGAATATTCTATTGAATTGGTTTCAATTTCTCTTGATTTTTCTGAATGTAATTTTTCCTTTTGTAATGTAGAAAAGTATTTTCGAAAAAATATTTAACAAGCTACAAATAATTCCATATCTACTTTTTTATTAAAAGTTTGGCGTGGTAGATTATTTAAACGGAGCAAAGGACAAATTGTGAACGTAAAAATATAAACAATATCAATCTTCAATGAATCTAAACAAAACGACAAAACTTTAAAACCAAAGTATGAATAATCGTTAAATTCTTTAAAACTCTTAAAATCATTAGGACTCGTTTCTAAAAACGCTAATCATTGCACTGACGCGCAGTGTGTGTACATTACAAATACAGGGGCCATTCTCTATTACAATATTGTTATTTTTTTAACGAAACTGGTTTTAGAATATTGTAATAGAGAATAGGGCCCCAGCTGTGCATTTTTTAATAGTAAAGAAACTTAGTTTACTGTGTTAGATTCAGCAGCAAGATCAAAAGCCAAGTGTCTCAAGATCAAATACTAAGACCTTATTGAACGAAAATGTCCAGAGTTCTGTAAGTTGAGTCTTCTTTAGGTATTGCACACATCTTCGCTTTTATTTAGCGTACTGTTAAATAGAGTGATTACATGTCAGGGCTATATTAAAAATTCCGCGCACATCAGATGAATTCGCATTCAGATGACAAAATATCAACAGAATTCGGATTTTCCAATAAAAACGAAAGCCACTTTTGCCTCAGGAATATTATTCTTTGTCTATATAGAAATGAATCGGTCGATAAATCGAAGTTGTTAAATAAACCCCTTGTTTCAAGTCAAAAATTTAGACGCACCACAAATGTTCACCGGATAAATTCTAGATAAAATTCACTCTCTCCTGTTCGTCATCTATATACTCATCGTACATATATACAATTATATTTCTGTATCCACATTCGCGTGCTTCACAAGAACTTTTAGCCAAAATTCAAGAAATTCAAAACTTAAAGGCTTTGGTTTATTCGACTTCTTCTAGATATTTTGTTATACATATAATCGATATCTGTACCTGAAAGACATGACTCCGTGCAAATATATTGAAGTTTTTACACGAGCAAATAACGGCCTATCAATATCTTAATCTTATTTAAAATCTACATGTAGAGTTCCCCAGTTCATATTTAAAACCTTGTTTAATTCTTGTATAATTTTGCATTCCTTGCATTTCATTGAATGTAGGCTGTATTCTTTAGAACTAGGTTCATTATTGAACGACGACATCAGGTATCTCTCCATTTTGCAATTTCACTTTATTTAGGAATCTAGAACGACGGAAAATGTTTTTAAGTGTGTATCATCTTTCGAAGAACATCTCAGAAACGATTGCATTCCAGTCAGTTTTTCAGAAAGCACCCACTGCACTTGAAATGTCTCTTATACGACTCTTTTTAGTGTATCTAACAGCAGCTAGGTTAAAGATCATCAATAACTATTTCGAATTAGGAAATTGCTAATTCGTCGTTCTCGTTTTGTCGACTTATTTACTAGTAATTTTCATGTGAAGTTTAATTTTTCTTAAATATTACAATATTAATATTCGTAATTATTTACATTCATATTTATTTTCATTGAAATATCAATTATTGAGTGGCAATTCAATCACAGTTAAACCCTTCCGACAATTTATAAAAAGAGAGAGTATTAAATATTTTGATAATATAATAATAATACAGGTTCGTGAGCTAGAAGGATGCGTAAAAAATTTTGAACAACAGATTGAAGAATTAAGTGGACAAATAAATAAACTGGAAACTCTTGTCACTGAAAAAAATGAAAAAATCAACGAATTGGAAGACACAATTAAGCAACTAAAGTTCCAAAATGCCGAACTAGCAGAACAATTGGAAAATAAGAATAAGGAAATTGCAAATGCAGAGGTAAGATTTTTTTACTACATTTATGAAAAGGTTGTAGAAGAATGCACTAATTTTCAAAAAGTACACATAAATAAAGGATCCCGTACAATTCTTGTTAAAAAAGTTTCGTTTTGAGATATATTGTTCTTCGCACAAATTTGAACAGATGTTTCAATTGCCATTATGCTTAAAACTTACTATTAAAGAAATTTAATTATGTTAGAGCAACTTGACTACGCTAGTACGCGCATAACCCAACCCACCCAAGTAACATACAGCGCTGTTGAGATCAACAGCACAAGATTCATGCAACTTGACTTATAGTTATTATAAGGCTGCTCGCACACTACATCAGAAATTGTACGAATTTGTGCGAATTCTGATGAAAATGTATACAATTTCATCAGAATTCGCACAATTTCGTACAAATTCTGATGCAGTGTGCGAGCAGCCTAAGAGCTAGCAACGTCTGGAAAAAGTGAATTTTAGGTAAGGTAAGCAGTAAAATTACGAGGTCGTATTTAATTAGCTCCAACTGATACTGGGCTGGACGATTCTTTTCGAAGTGTACGCTCATCATCTTTTATTGAGGACATAAAATACTGGTTAAAAACAATATTAATGATATTTCCTATACTAAAAAGGTATGAAAATTGGCGCGATGTTAGCAAAGACAAAACTATTTAGGGCCCATTTAAACGCCAAAGTCAAGGAGGAAGTGCTTTATCTGATATTTGAAGATATGTAGGTACAAAGTGTGAGCAAACTCCCAATATTCTTGAATTTTGCTCATATTTTAAACCTACATACATATCTTCTAAATGAAGTCACCCATTTTGTCACATATTATTATTTAAGTTTAAGTAAATTTAATTTTTTTTTCTTTTCCTAAAAACCCTGTATCTTAGTGTAACTAGAACACTTTTTTTCTCCAAATACATCCAGGAATCACCCCTGAAAATATTAGCCACGTAATCCAACCGAGGATTTATTGAAAGTCTGATGACCTATAGAAGTTAGGACTGAGGGGATATGAGTATTTTAAATCTATATCGATATCTCATGAATGGAAATTCTTACGGGTGTATAATATCTTTTTTTGTAGGTAATCGTATAATCTAAAAACTTTGTGAACACTATTTTATGATTAGACTTACTGTTTAAGAAATATTAGCCAAAAACGGAAGTTTTTTAGGCGGTGGTTTTTAGAGGTAGCGTACAACCAATTTACCAAACCTTTTTTTACCATATTCTACTACAAAAAAAACTATTTAAAAAAAATTAGTGAGCCAATGAGTGAAATTACACGGCCATTCACTTGGGACTCAAGTCATACCTGTCTGAGTAAAATTTGAGTATTACACGGTGCATTTAAATTTCTGCCTCTTTTCCGTGTAACAATTCTATTGTCTATGTGGTTGTGCACAAAACAACAAAAATTCTTATAATTATCGCAGTCCCAGCGAAGAAAGTTATGCTTGTGTTAGTGTAATTTGCTGTGAGACCGAAATTTTTCTTGGATTCACAAGTGAGACCAACACATGCACTTCCCTGCGCCCCCTTGTCTAAAAACCGGTTTATTGGAAGTGATTGGAAAGTGAGTCAGGGAAAGTGATAGGTCGTGTAATTTGGCTCAATGCCCTTATGACACTCGCTTTTTTTCGGCTGATAAATCTGTTGATTAGAGTGAGAGGAAATTTTAGCATAGGAAATTTAAAATGGAGTGAGTGACCAACAAGTTTGACAAAATTTGAATGGAAAAAAGGAATTGCCATAAGCATTCTAGCAGTTCAGCTGGAAAATATTGAAAAAAATTTCCATATTTTTTGACGTTTCTTGATTTTTCGAACGTTTGTGACAGACCGTTATACCAAAAATTACTCAGAAAGATACGACAATGCAATCCTTTCTGTGCGAAGAAAAAGGAAAGTAAAAATCTATTCATTCTAATCTATTCATATACGCGCTCCGGAATGGCGAGAGGGCGAAGCAACGGCAAACTACACAAATACACGCAGAGCAGGAAGTACACGAAGATGGTACATGAATTCACACAAGCAAAATAAAAGTCCAGACGGCACAAAAAATTGCGGAGAAGAGAAATCAGTGCGTCTCTTTCGCACTTCGTGAAATAACATTTCTTTATTTACCCTCTCTTTCTTCGATTTTTGTTTTGTTTTTAAATTGAATTTTGTCTCGCTTGCACCTTGTCGATTGATATATTCACTCGCAAGGGAGCTTATGGGAAATTTTGAGAGCGTCGTATCTTTGTGGGTAATTTTTGGTTATACCCCGGCTTCACCGCTAAAATTTCGCAAGTTCGAGCAAATTAGTCTACAGTACTTCAAAATTTCCCGATTTCCCATACATTTTTCACATTTTAAAGTCAGGAAAAAATGCCTGCTTTGGGCCTACAGAAGCGCTGAGGCCAGTGAAGCCGAGGTATTATAGATTTTCGTGTAGTGCTTCAATAAGTAGTTAATAAAGGAAATAAAGGATGAAGATTCGCATCTCTTCAGAAATATTTTAAGAATGACACCCATTCAATTTGAGTGCATTTTAAATAAAGTGAAGCCCCACATATCCAAAGAAGATACTAATTTCCGGTAGTGTGTAGGCCCAGCAGAAAGATTGCAAGTAACTCTACGATATTTAACTACTGGTAAATAGTTACATTTGTTACTACTGGCTACTGGTAAATAGTTACAATTGTTTGAAATTTCAGCTGAAACTCAGACATCTCTGCAACTTCCTTTTAGAATTCACCAATCCACTATATCTAAAATTTTAACAGAAACTATTCCTGTTATATATGAGGTGTTAAGTGGAGAGTGTCTGAAATTTCCAACAGAAAATTAAGATTGGCTCAAAAATTCTGAAGATTTTTATAAAATGTGGGGTTTTCCGAATTGCATTGGAGCAATCGATGGTAATTTTTTGTAAAAAAACAAAACCTTGAAATTGACATTTTACTTTTAGGAAAGCATTGCAAGATAAAACCGTTGAAGACATTTGCATCCAATTATTGGTGCTATAAAGGAGAGCACACTTTTGTGTTAATGGCAATTGTTGATGCCAACTATAGATTTTTATATGTATGCAGACGTAGGAATTAATGGTCGCATTAGTGATGCTGGAATATGGTTGAGGTCTGATTTGAGAACTGCAATTGAAAGAAAGCAAGTAAATATTCCAGAAGACAGAAACCTCCCCTCTACGTCTGTGCCATCTCCCTTTACTTTTATTTCCGATGACGCTTTTCCACTAACAGAATATATGATGAAACCATATTCAAATAAAGAATTAACCGTCGACCAAAGAAGATTAATTACATGCTTTCACGAAATAGACGAGTTGTAGAAAACGCCTTTGGAATACTAGCAAACAGATTTCAAGTGTTATTTGCCCCTATTTTTCGTGCGCCTGCTTCATCTATTAAAGTAGTTCTGGCTTGCGAATGCTTGCATAATTTCCTGAGAAATCTTCTTCTTTAACGGCTCTACAACCGGGATCCGGTCCTGGCCTCGCGCAACTGTTCTCTCCACCGGTCCCGATTCTGAGCCGATGTCACCCAGTTTGGCATCCCTAAACTCTGAGCGTCCTGGTCCACGCCATCCTTCCAGCGAAGGTTGAGGCTCCCTCGCTGTCGCACCCCATAGGTCTTACCTACGGCCCTGAGAAATCACGCCATTTAAAATAACGCACCATCCGACAACTTAACAGAAGAACAGATCGACTTTTTAATTTCCGAAAACTTTGTACCCACACAAGCTGCGAGGGGTGGTGCCTCAAGAAAAAAGGAGAAGAAATAAGAAAAACTCTTGCAGAATATTTTCAAATATTTAATTCTGAAATTATTCTTTAGTTTTCGCGCCTTTTAATTTGTATTTCATTATATTCAAACAATAAATTATTAATTTTATGTTCAATACTATTTTGTAAATCGGGGTCCAGACTGTCCATGTCCGCCCTAACACTTTCGGCAAATAAAGCATTTCGGGTTTTATTTGCAAGTAAACTTGTTAAGGTTTTTGAGCTTTGGAGACAAGCGTCAACCAATAGTTCATTTTTATTTTTTGTTGAGTTCCTGGGTTTTTTTGATGGATGCCTGGCAATTGGACGAACTGCATCCATTGTTTTCGAGGTGAATGGAATCGGACTCGAAACAGGCATTGATGATGATGCTATTGGTACATCCTCCTGGAAATTGAAAAATTCCGCTAAACTATGATCGGCGGACAAATCCTCTTCGTCGTTAGGTAACTCCGTAGCAGTACTGTACTCCGTACAGTAATCATCATTTAACGCCTAAAAATATATTCATAATTTCTTGTTTCTTATACAATTTCCGTTACCTCTAAACTTCTTTTATTAAATTTATTCACCGACGGCATAGGTGTTATAGTTTCTTTTAAAAAAATTAATATACTATAAAACTTCCAAGCTGACTCCTCATATAACTCTACATCTGACGTGCCAGCCCCACTTTTCTTGCTTTTTGTAATTTTCTGATTCCCCTTGCCAAAGTAACATTTAAGGTTTGTCCCCTTTTATATAACTTCATCTTAATAAAAATTGTTATTTGTTTGTTTTGTTTTTTCGCTAAAATGTAACACTTACGGTATTGAAAATTGGCATTTTCTTTAAATTCTATATTCAGCTTGTCTACCAATTTCATCCAAAACATGTGCTTCTTCCCTTTGTTTTTATATCCGATGTGGCTCGGATTCCATACGAACTCATTCATACGCACTTCTTTAATAATATATATAATATAGGGCACTTTCGAGAATTCACCATGGTAGCTACCGGTCGAACCAGCAGCTAATTTACCATGTTCGAATATTGATCACTTACCATAAGTTACCACTCACCATGTTCGAATATTCACCGGTAAAGTAACCGCAGTCTCACCATAGGAACCATATTCGTGTGATGGTTTGAAAAATATTTATTTTTTTGACGTTACGATAGTTTTTAGATTTCTGATTTTTTAGAGTGGGTTTTTTATATGATGATGTGTGATATAAATGGAGCAGTAAATTTGTAGATATTTAAAAAAAAATCTTGTACATGAAAAAAAACACAAATGTCAAATTTTCGTTCGAAAATTAACCACTTAACCACATCTATCAATCGGTAAAAACCAACCTCAATAACCATGATCAGCTTACCAATATGGTACCGTCACCAAAAAGGTAGCTACCGCTGGTGAATTCTCGAAAGTGCCCATATTCGTCTAACCAAATGAATTTATCCATTATTAAAATATGTCGTTACTTTTGCAAGAACCTGGTAATTTTTTTTTTTTTTTTTTTTTTTTTTCAAATATTAAATACGTTATAACAGACAACAATTGTCAAAACATATTTCAAAAAATAATAAATCAATGCGTCTCTTTCTCGCAAAATTAGTTTTTCTAGCAGATTTATCAGCCGAAAAAAAAGCGAGTGTCATAACATTTACACTCCAATCATGAATTCCGTACGGAATACAATTCCACTGAAAATACAATTTCCACTAAAGTTGGAAAGAGTATCATGAATTCCACTGGAATTGATACTAACCCATGCCATAGAAAATTTAAATCGAATTGTAATGCGACTGGTGCAAATGTCAAACGATTTTTATATCTTTTTGCGGTAAAGAAATTGTATTGTATTGAAATTTGCTATGCCCTCCCTTTCTATTAACAACTGTACTATTTTTTTATATTGCCACGCGGTTGTTCTCTGTGCTATTATTTTCAAGTATTCTTATTACCAAATTATCTTGCTTATTTTGTTGTGTTTAAAACTTGAAAAAGGACTTGCCTTGCAGTTTACTACATACAATCAACTTGATTTCAGTCAAACACGTAATTTCCACTGTAATTACCCAATGGAAACAAAAGGCGTAAATTTGACATTCCGTTGGAAATCATGATACCTAAATTTCCACCATTTCGAAATTAAATTTCCACTCCAGTGGAATTCATGACAGTTACCTAGTTTATAGCTACTCCAAAAATAATTCGAATTATGGATCATCCAAAAATTTTTACCCTATAAACGAGGTAAATCGAATTATGGCTTAAACCGAAATTTTTCGGCTTAAGCCATAGTTATAAGAATGTATTTCTACCCGTTTATACGCTAATTCGAAATTTTGACGTAATTTTGAGTTAAGTCGATTTAATTTTTCTGCTATAAACTCGGTAAGTGTTTTTAGTTAAAGGTCAAGCTAACGACTGGACTATAAACGCTTGTTTACTCAACTGCCTTCTGAAACAAGGGAATTCTGCTCACCAGCCGACAAAGGCTGTGACGCAGGCAGTACCAGACTACCAGGTGAACAAACAGGTGCACCGCACCGTCCGCTAGATGAAGACCCGAAGGTACCCTATTATTAATCGGTTAAGCCGGCGAGATTCCTTCTTAGCGCTCCCTGCCACAACAAAATCGATTGATGATTAAAGTATATGTATTGATAAATACTTAGATGTTAGCTTAAATAGAAAGCCGGAATACATTCCTTTGCTTGTCGCAAATACAATTTTAGATGCACAAGTAAGACAAATGTTACATGAAAACCTTAAAACTATTTCACCTAAATTCTGGACAATATAAAGGAATGAATAATAATATATTTCAAACGGAAAACTCGTTATGGTAAGACAGATGACATAATTAAGAATCCTCTGTAAATTTTTCCATTTTGGAAGCACACGATAACTTGAATCTGCACTTAAGATAAGCCAGGCTTAGTTATCAATGTTTTACTGTTGTACACATCAGTTAGTTTATAGTAAGTAATGCACATTCGCGTATTATCATCAACACGAAATGCTGTCCAAAACTACGAAAATACTAGAACGCAGCATTTTTAGACTTACGTTTTGCGCGTTTTAGGCATTAAAACTTTTGTTCAAAGTTATATGAACAGCGACATATATTTTCTCGAAAATGAACTCAGTTGTAGGAAGTCAATTTTCCTTATGAATTGTGCCGAGTCCTTTATTATGCTATTCTAACTATAAAAAAAAACATAAAGAAATGTATTGTTGTAAACAGTTATTTTCATTTAATTTTTAAATATATTTTATTTTACATTCTTTAATTTATAAGATGCAAAACAGTGAAAGTACTAAAAAGCTACTTCAGAAAATAGAAGATGAAAATGGTACCCTTTTATGTGAAAATAAAAACTTATTAGCCATGACAAAACAGCTTAAGATTGAACTGGAGTACGAAAAACATAACTCAAATGAGAAGGATAAAAAATTAAAACATCAACAAAAGATAATGGAAGAAATGCAAGTAAGACATCTTTCATGGTTGATGCTCAATTAAAATTATTCTTGCAATGCTTATTAATAAATTAAATAGTTGATTCATAATTTATTAACGTTGAAATTCATAAAAATTTTCAATTACAAATTAAGAAGTAATAAAATCTATTGAATTTATTAAACCTGAAATGTTTCATAAAATATTGCATTTACTTTCGAAGCGGAAATGTACTTCATATAATACAAAGAATTTATGGTACGCCTGGTGGTTACCCTTATTATAATGTACTCAAGAAATAAGTTTCCTGTTAGTATAAACTGAAAACTTGTTACTACATGTTGTTAGATTTTTATGTGCCTAATGCTATGGACGCACAAATGGCATTTTTACTATTAGTCCAGTCAATGCACGGTTTGCCTGGCAATTCCACCAAACAGCACCGATTGGCACCAAAATTTGGCTGTAGGTTCTACTTACCCTCTACTTCAAAGTTGTCAATGTGCCGACGGTTGCTTTTACCCTGGGGGTCGACGCCACCCCTTCTAGGGGGTTAAATTTTTTTTAATAAAAATAAGTATGGGAATGGATAGATTGACTAATTCTAAGCAACTTTTGTTTTATAAAGTTTTTACTAAAAGTCAATACTTTTCGAAATATTCGAGAGTGAAAACGTCAATTTTTCAGCAAAAAAAAACCCGTTTTCAGACGGTTTTTCATGAATAACTCTAAAAATAAGTATTTTATGAAAAAACCATTCAAAGTAAAAATGTAGCTTATAAAAAAACAAAAAAAAAATACTGGGTTTAAAATATCACTAGACCTAATGCTAACGGAGTAATAGCTTGTTAAAGGTTGGGTCTTCTTCGCCAAACGTCAAAATCGTAAGTTTCAACGTGAAATGTCCGAAAAACAACGCATTTTTCGGGGAAAACTCATAAAACTTTTTTTGTAGTGCTTGGAAAAACCTTTAATTTTCTTTTTTTATAAGTTTCTAGTACCCAAATTAAGCGAGTTATGACAAAAACAAAATTGATCCCCATTTTTTTGGCAGCAAAAAAATGTGAAAATCACCCCCTAATTACCACCCCAATTGAACGTGATCGTTACCACTTTACAATTTACTTCATATATGTACTTATAATATGCCCTATAAGTTTGACCGGTTTTAAGTGCTTGGTTAAAAAAAAATGAGCTTGAAGTGAAGAGAGCTTTTTTGCAAGTATGCAAAAAATTGTCTTTCTTTAAAAATAACTCAAAAACTATGAAAGATACGCAAAATTTAAATAAGTGAAAAATTGTAGGTTTTCTTTTTCTAAAACTTCTGGTTTTTTTACTTTTTCTGTACGATGAAAATTGAGGAAGATATGGCCGTTTCAAGTTTTCACATGTTCGCAAATGCAACGTTTTGAAGCTGTTTCAGCTCAAACTTTTTAAAAAATAAGAGCTTACAAAAAAATTAGTTTACATCAGCTTATAGCTCTTGGAAAAACCTATAAAATAGTTTTTTGTTGAACTTGATAGCTCAAAAACTAAGGGAGTTATGGTAAAAATACCCAATCACAAATTTTTACAGTTATCAACACACGTATATAACAACCTGATTCCTTCATCTTTTCACACCTTCCCAGCCGGAAATTTATCAAGCGCTGTCAAAAGAAATAAGAATGCAGCGCTTCCAATTCATATGTTGTGGAAGTTCTTTGGAAGCACGCACTCTATACTCCCATTTTTGTGCAGCTGAAAGATCACGTCGGTCAATGAAGGTAGCCTCTAAGGAATTTAATTTTACAAAGGATTCAAAATTATCAGTAAGTCAAGACAAATTTTTCTCGAATTACAAAAACAAGAGTCGTTTTATAAAGCACCTCATGCAAGAACTACAAACAAATTCTATCAAATGTTATCAAGAGAAAGGGGAGGCTGACGAATTACTTGTTGAAATTGCTATTAAAGATAGCACGAATTTACAAAAAGTGATTGTAGCGGAAGACATCGATGTGCTAGTGATTTTGACCGGCAGAGCTAGGGCTGACGAAGAAATTTATTTCTTGAAGCTCAGTAAACAAAATGTCGCTGCAGCTGTGTATTCTTCCAAATCCTTAGAAACTAATTATCCAAACAGTTCAAAATTTATTATATTTGCTCATTGCTTTACTGGATGTGACTCTACTTCTGCGTTTTACCATAAAGGAAAAACAAAAATCATTGATATTTTAGATAAACGACAAGACGTTAGAGAAAAGGCATCGATTTTTTACAACAATCGTTCAACCGTTGAGGAGATTTTATAAGCTGATTAGTATTGCACTGTCATTTTGTACGGACTTGCCAAGGATACTCAATGTAATAAATTGAGAAAGGTTACTGACTTACCTGCATATCTCGAAAAAATTAGATATGAATCTTTTATAAAAGCCACCACCAAAAAAATGCTGTCAAGTTGTCCTCGCTCGTTCCAACAATTGATGCTTTAAATGAGCATATAAAAAGAGTTTATTTGCAAATCCAGTTATGGCTGGGTAATAAAAATATTAATCCACTTGATTGGGGTTGGGTTAATATTGAAGGAGTATTTGCTCCAATCAAAAATATAAATCAACCTGCTTCTGAAGAGCCGTTAAAAATGATTTTTTGCAGCTGCAAAAAGGGTTGTGGTTCAACCTGCGGTTGCCGAAGAGTAGGACTCTTCTGCAATTCAACTTGCTCAAGATGCAGCGGAGACAATTGCCTGAATAGTGCTCCAATTGTAGATCAGGAGGAAGACGAGAATGAGGCAGATGAGAGTGAGGATGAAGAAGAAAAGAGTTTTTAATTATGGTTTTTGATTTTTTTTGTGTTTTTTATATCAAAAAATATATTTATTGTTTTAATTAAAAATTTAAGAAAATTTTTAATTTTTCCTATTTTTTAAATCAAATTTTAAAAAGTAGGGGTTGTTTTTATAGGGGTTTTTTTATAGGGGTTGTTTTTATAGGGGTTGTCTTCATAAGGGTTGCAACTTGTAATTCATGATGCAATGATAATTTCGATCGATTAAACGCTTGAATCTACAATTTTACACTTATTTTCGAATAGGGGTAGTTTACACCCCTAAAAAATAAAAAGCAACCGTCGGCACATTGACAACTTTGAAATATAGAGTAAGCAGAACCCAAATCCAAATTTTGGTTCAAATTGGTGCTGTTTGGCAGGATTGCCAGCTTTCGCCGTTTTTTCCGTGCATTGACTGGACTATATGTTATTGATGCCAATATCATTAGTATAGTGGGTGGTGTGAATAAAAACTGAGTGCAAGTGTTCACTCCCATTTTTGCAGGGAACACTTAGTTTGGCGTGAATAAAAATAACCTTCGTTAGGTTTCGTTAAGTACTTCACTCTGTCATTTCCCCATATCAAGTGAACACTTCTTTTTGGTGTGAATAAAATTATGTTTTTACATTTGTTTGCGAGTGAACGCTCGTAAAAATTAAGGGTAGTGGCGAGGAGCTTTGAAACGAAAAATGTATGATGTAATTGATTTTTTGGATGAAATAGATGAAGAGATAATCGATGGAGTAAAAAAGTAAAAAGGAAAGTTCAACTTCAACAATTTTGTCAATTTATTAAAACTATGCTTTGTGGATAAATGCCATGTGTATAATCCAGAGCACCAATTGCACTAGGCAATTTATTTTTTGCCAACCATTCCTTTATTTCTTCACGTGAAGTCGGAGAGTTGATCCATTTCTCTCTAGTACTACAGACCTCCCAAATTATTTTGCCAATATTATTCTATGGATGCCAAGATATTCACCGACTTGAAAGCCTGGATCACCTACATGTCTTAAGAAAGTTTTAATTTTTTCAAGCTTTGGTATAGTGCCACCACGAGTTTCTTCCTTATTGTTATAAACAACGACTTCAAGTTATCACCGGAATCACCGCTGACCGTGACTTTTTCTTTTCCGAGGATTAATATTCAAAAACGTGTTAATTCCCTTTTTAAGTAAGGAAAATAGGCCGAAAAAAGAAATAGCGAAATAGCGGAAATGATTGGGTACAGACTGAAACTTGGCAGAGAGCTTCCTTTTAATTCGGGACTTGTACAGGTCATCAGACGTTGGATGAATCCTTTGTGGGACTACGTAGCTAATATATTTATGGGTCATTCCTGGATGTATTTTGATGAAATGAAATTTGAAAGAGATAATCGATGGAGAAAGTTAAAAAGGAAACTTCAACTTAAAGGACAGTTTCCTCATTTTATTAAAAGTATGTTTATCCATGTTTTACGCATAAAAGTCATGCATTCAATCCAGAGCATCAATTTCACTAGGAAATTTATTTTTTGCCAACCATTTCTTCTTTGCCTTCTTCATTTCTTCACGTGAAATCGGAAACTTGAGCCATTTATCTGCTCTTGTGCATGTAGTATTACACACCTCCCAAATTATTTTGCCGCTGCTGTTTTATGGATGCAAAGATCTTCACCGACTTGAAAGCTCGGAAAACCTACATATCTTAAGAAGGTTTCAATTTTTCCAAGCTTTGGTATAGCACCCACCACTTTTACAAACTTCAATCTATACAGCTATCATCGGAATCACCAAATCACCGCCCTTTGTTGGAATACGTAGCTAATATTTTCACGGGGGATTCCTGGATATATTTGGAGGACAAAATTGTTCTAGAGTGGGCTATCCACATTACCCACTAAGATACAGGGTGCTTACGAAGAATTGTATTTATTTTAAATTTACTTAAAGTTGAATAACTCGTAGACTAATTATGGTAAAGCAACATACTTAGGCTCATCTTTTATGTACATGTGAACATCTATGTCAAGTTGCGAATGAGGGCGTATGAGTATTTCAAATCTTTAAAACGGTGATATGGTCATATCTTATGAATGGCATTTCGTTCGGGTTAATGTATAATAACTTTTTCTGTAGATGATCTTCAAAACTTTGTGAACATTATTTTTCGATATAATTACCAACTGATATTTTGAGCCTAAAGCCCTTCCCTTGAGCCTAAACCCCTTATAACTCCTTATTAGGCACCCTAAAAGGAAGATCTCTGTAACCTTTGCAGCATGCACCCAATCATTTTCGCTATTTTTAGTATTTTACCTGTACTACTTTGCTTTTTGATAAAAATAAAAAGTTTGCCTGCTTTGATTCTTACTTGACGTACAACTTTGACACTTCAACACTTGAATCCCAAAATTTCCCATGAGTGAATTGCATTTGAATGAGGAAATTTTTATTCTCACCAAATCGAGTGTTCATTTTTAACGAATCACTCCACTCAGAAGTGTTCACCGTAAGTGAACACTAAGTTTTTATTCACACCGCCCAGTAACTATGGTTAGTATAGTATACTACACGTCGATTTTGCGCTATATAATTAACAGCTCTCAGTTGTCGTTGATATCGGAATAACATAATTGACTTTGAATCAGTTTAAATTTCATTCCGAAACGAACCTGGTGGCATTGGATGAGACCAGCGACATAAACCCACGTGTTAGTGTTGGCAGCTCTTTATTTTGCTGCGCCAAACCTAATCTTGTTTGGGGTATCACCAGGAGTATATTTATAAGTTTTCGTGAACCTTGTGCTACTTTTGTTATAATAAATTAAACTTTTTTAGTACGTTTTCGAGCTTAAAATGTGAATAAGTCCGGCTCTATAAATCGGATCGGGAAAACTAAAAACCACTGTCTTTTTAATGAAATTGCCAATAAATTGTTTTTAGTTTCAAGTCCCTGAAGTACATATGTATATAACCTACAAAACTGAAAAAACACTAGACCAATTTACATTAAACTTTCAGGAAATATACTTTGATGTTATAAAAAGACTCTGAAAAATTGGTGTCAAAATACTAAAACCATTGGCCAAAATTACATTTGTTATCTAAAATTTGTAATGCCCGCCATTTTATGCCATTGAGTCCAAAATGAAATTTTGTTTTTTCAAAATGTAGATATAGCTTTGCAATTTTTATAAAGTAAATTTGGTTACTTTTTACTGTTATAAAAAACTCAATTAACAATAATTGCATTTTTTCGGCCTTTTAAAAAATAAAATTAAAATATTTTATCAGATCTGGGATAGCACTTTGGGAGTTTTAATTTAAAAAAAGTAAAGTTCACTCTTGTTAACGGGAACTCGAGATATTTAACTTTTTGCAACAAATTTGGACTGTACCATTTTGAAACCTATTCATTTCATGTAATAAATACTAAAAAAAAATTGTAAAAATTCCAAATCTAAATTTTATTTAGCGTTCACCAAAGCCTTAGAAAAAAACTACCACTCCATTCACATAGAGAAACCTGCCACAGAGGACTTAAGAAATCATTAAAGCCTCGACATTAATCAAGTTTTACTGCAGGTCATTCTTTTTAGCTCAGATTACTTTTTTATGTGATATTAAGTTGAATTTCATGAAGTCCATTCTTTTAATCAAGTCAAATATTACATAGTAATGTTATTGTCAAAGAACGGTTGTATTCTTGGTGTTTGAGCCCAGTGCTAGGAAAAGGGAAATTTAATAAGCGGTTCTGAAATCCCTTCAGGAGTATCCAACATATCACTTCCCAATTCAATTTTAACTTGCCTTTTTTTCAACTCATAGTGTTACTGTGGGGAAGCTGAAGTGTGATACGTTGTCGGACCCCAAATGAAAGCTTCATGTTTTTACCACGTTTATATCACGTAGCTTTTCCTGTTCGATATATTTTGAAATTTTGGACAGAACTTTAGTTTCGATAGCAATGTAATTTAGTATACTCAATATACCGGTAAACCCATAATGGCAGCCGGTACAAAATGGAGAATTTCCTTTTCAACACGTTTTTTTCTTCACAAACTCCTCGAAATGAGATTTAAATAAAATGATAAGTAGATTACAATGAGCTATGTGACGTCATTCTAAATACAATACGATACAAATTAGTGCCTTACCTAAGAAATAGAGGTCGTTTTTAACCACATCAATTGAAAGATAATTTTAATACCTATAACTTTCTCATTTAAGTTTTTCGGATCCGAACTCAACTTTTTGTTTTATTGGCGAAAACCCGTTTTTTGACTTTTTTGAATTTTTTAGGTTAAGTTAGCCAATGCCATTCCGTAAAAAAACATGCTATCACGCCCATATTTTTTTTCCCTGCCTTCAGTTGTCTGGAAATTAACATTGTGAATCCGTAGATTGATTGGACTATAATTTGACTAGGCTAATATGCGTAGTTCGCTTGGCAATGCAATGTGACAACATTTTGAAAAAAATAAAGACGGTGGTTCCAGATGTCGGCCGATTTTTGTGTTAAATTCGATATGACAGTTTTTTTGTGGAAGACTAGAGGCTCAGGAAAAGCCCTTTATACTGTCCGACAATCTATTTTCTTCGTACAGCAGCTCTAGTCAGGAAGGAAGAAACTAGCCGGAATTTTTCATTCCACCTACTCCCAACCATACTTCCGCGACTCTGACATCGGGGCATCAAGAAACAACTCGCTGGAGTGTTATGCCTCCTGCAACGAGTTGAATCTCATCAACCAACCGATGACATGCGCTTTGGTGGAGCAGGAAGGCTCAGGAATGTAAGATGGAAGACGAAAGAAGTAAAGTTATGTAGGTTGGATAGAGGAAAAGGCGAAGGACCGTGGTGCTGCCGGGATCCGAACCCGGGACCTCTGGGATGGTAGGCAGATCCCTTAATCCCTAGGCTTCCAAGGCCAGTTCTGGGCAAATAAATGTTTCTGTTGCTCTTATGGCAATCACTTCCCAACCTTTCGCAGAAAGTGTCTTGCTCTCATTTTAATTGGGCCTTAAGGAAACACAGAAACTGAGACATTTTATGTTTCGCAAAACTAAGTACTATCTAACTATTAAATGCATTTCGAAATAATACAATCGAACTACTTAAGATAACGCAGGAGATTTTCAAGCAGGGTTGTCAAACAGTGGATCATCCACAAACGAAACATTCCTAATACCATAAATGCTTTTGAAATCATAAGAAGAATACACAGCTAAAACAAATTTTTCCTTAGTGAACTAAAAAAACATAATGACAAGGGAGGAGTGTAAAACACAAGGCTGTAATTCAGTAAACTTCCCTTAAGAATCAGGTCTGCGGCAAGGAGAAGCAGTCTCACCAACACTTTTTACTAAAATTGCTTTGGAGTCCATAATCTGGAAATCATAAATATATCAAAAAACGAACATATTTTTAAGAAACATTCAAATAAAAGGCTGTGCAGACTTTGCATCGCCATAATTGGACACAAATCCGAACATTTTAAAACAAAAAGATCAGCCAAGTTTAATCTTGGTGTAAATTACACGAAAACGAGTGCCACGGAAAGAACAAAACATCAATCTTGACGATGTTATAGTAGATAAGAATAACATAACGAACAACATATGCCTATTATAGCCGGAAATTAAACCTATTTCGTACTAGTCCAAAAGAACCCGGAAATTTTCTGCAGAATCTAATACTGGGACACTAACCAACTAAGCAACTTATTAGCACAAATTCTTCGAAATTAAGATTATAAAATATGTATATATTTCTATATAGATTAACCAAAACCGACTGATTGCTTGGACATTGTTGATCTTATTCAGGATACCAACAGTAGTAGAAAACCAACAGGAAAAAGGCGTGAAAGAAGGTCAAGTAATAGCTGGTTAAAAAATTGTAAAAATTACTATTAATTAAGCAGAATAGAAGTAGCAAAACGTAGAGGGTTATTCATTTTATATTGACGTTTTTTACGTTTTCTTTTTTAATTTCTAGTTGAAAATATTACAAAAGTTAAATGTCAAAAATACCTGAACTAAATCAAATTGTAGCACAATACTATTTTACATGATATCTACTCAATTTTGGTTGAACTTCTTTCTCAATTTTAAAATTCCACCCCACCAGAAACACTTTGATTTTGAGCATAGTGACAAAATTGGCTATGTTCGATCATCAAAGTCAGAGTTGCCCCGTAAATTAACGTTGTCATTAAATATTGACAAATCCCGAAAAATCCATGACGCACTGGCATTTATAGGATCTTTGCTGTCCGACTTGTTAAGAAGTCAGAGATAGTTATGTTTCAATTCTACTAGATATTTTATAAAAGACTTGAACAATGTTGTCATAATAGCAGCATTCGTCCTTTTTTCTACCACTTTGCGGAATCTTTACTAAGCAATTATTTTCCAAAAATGACACACTGCGAAAAATGGAAAACTTTCAATAACAGAAAAAAAGTTAGAGTTTGTTAACAAGTATTAATTCAAATTTATTTATTAAAACTAGTTATGCCGAGTTTAAATCCGAATTTTTTCACTTATATTAATAATAAAACCAAAAATGCATTACTAGAAGCAAGCTTTAAATGGTCGTCACTTAGGAGGTGATCTTGCCTACATTCGTTGCATGTACTAATCTACCTTCAGCCTCTGCTAGTGTTTGTTACAGCTGATATTTGTGATACTATCTTCATATGAAGATAGCATACATATTCAGAATTATTTTCGAAAAATTTCCTTTGACCGCATTTTTTTCTTAAACTTTCTGTTTCTATTTCATGATTTGTTCCTATTTTCACCTGTACTTCATATAACTATGGTTCAAATAATATATGTTTTCACAGTTAACAATCTTAGAAAATATGCGGCATAATAGCAAGCAATTGAAATCCATATCTGATTATCAAATAATGATAGATGATTTACGGGCAGAAAAAAGAAAGCTCCAAAGAGAAAATTCATCACTCAAAGAGATTATAATTAAGCTAGAACATTTAAAATGGAGACAGAATGTTTTTCGTGAACCAGAAATATATCTGGGGAAAAGCGAAACTTCTCAAAAATTATGCAATCGAAAAAATTCAGTGGTCCCTTTTTCTACGTGTTTACAAATGGCAAATCCTTTGTTTCATCCAAAACCTCATGAAAAGATGGATTCAAATATTGGAGATAATCGATATAACTCTGAATACAAATTAAAAGAGAAATTTACCGCGAGTATGAACAAAAAGAAGCAAAGCATTCCTAGCCCATACGTAGACCCAAGAATATATCATCGTGAAGCTAAGAATTATCAGAATTCCTATTACGAATTTTTGGATGCAAATTCCAATACTCAAGATCTTTCAATATACCCAAGTAAACAAGGCACACCTGCAAATTCAGCAACTCGCGCGGCTCTTAAAGAATATACAAGAAGCAACTCAGAAGAAAATTTATTGCCGTGTGGATCCTTATTAAAAATATCGAAAAGCGATTCAAGCATTTATTCATCTTCGAGCCAGCAAACAATAAAATTTAAAAATTGTCACGAAGACAAGTTGGCCGGTAATAATTTGCAAGATACACTACAATACTCTGAAAAGCCTAAGGTAATCTTTTCATTTCTTAAATTAACATTGCCATTTTTTGAATGTTATCCATTTAAGTAGACGGCATTACATAAATTTTCTTCCTAGGCTAGCTTCATTGAAAAAAAGTTGTTTACCACATCCGGAATTAAGTATGTTTACAGCAAGTTCACTAAGTTTAAATAAAATTCATCAATTTTTAATTATTATATATATGCAGCTACATGTTTTTAGGATGTTTAATTAATTTTTTGAATGTTAATTCCTTTGAATATTACGAACAAATTCTCTGTCCTTACATTAAATTTGAATTTGTATGAAGAATTGTATTTTAAAATGTTAGTGGGCTTGAGCAATAAATAGATAAAATGTGTGATTTTTGCATTTTATACAGGAATGCATTTAACAAACTTGACAGGTTTATTGAAAACGTGCGGTTTTTACGTTACTTATACCTCTTCTGTGATTACCAATCTCCGATTCGATGAAAATTGTCATTGTTAGTATGGACCATATTGCTAATAGAGCAGGAGACCGTGAACCCCAGATCTACGTCATAGTATTAATGCAATTCCAAGTAAAATACAATTTACAGTGGAGTACGAACGAAATATTGCTTACCACGAAACCAATGTCCAGTCTCGGTCCGATAATACACTTTTCATGCGAATTTGTTCTTATATGACGAAACGCTAATCGCTTAACACGAAAAAACTTCAAATCTCTTAGACGTTTTTAGTACTTTTTCAACATCAAATTTTTTTTTTAATTTGGAAAAAAAGTAAAGGTTAACTTCATATAATTGGAAAAAATGGTTGAAAAACCAAAATTTTAACTTTGACGAATTTTTGTAAACTTCACAATTACAACCTGTATATAATATATACTTATGTACATTTACGGTTAATACGAAATTCGGATATCGCGAAAACCTTGGCCTGTCCCCACGATTTCGTGTTAACCGATTTCTACTGCATTAAATTTCAATGTCTCCAGTATGCAAAGAGTGTGGTAATGGAGGACGTTCCGTAGGAAATTTAAAAAATCATCGCGTATACTATGACATAAGTAGGCAGCAATTTTTAGTACCTTTGCTACCTGGTATCTGTCAAAGCAAGACCCTCTCAACTACAGGCCATGAAGCAGAATTTTTCGTAGTGTTGGTCTCGGTCCTAAAAGTCACCGGAATAACATGGCAGAGAGAGGCAGTATGAGAAAATTTTTGTTATATTTTTGTAGTAAAAAGTGATAAAATATTGTATTTTTACACTTTAACTGCACTTGGATTTACCAGTGCATAGTTTTTTAGTGATTTCATTAACAAAAATAAAAAAATTTGTTTGTAAAGTGTGTTTTAAGTGTTTTAATTGTTATGGCGATCAACTTTTTTTTACATTCACGGTGTTTTTTCATGTTTATTTACGGAAAAAATGTTGAAAATTTAATGTTTTGTTTAGTTATGGGATTACAAGTGATTTTAAAGTGATTAATACTTATATTATGTAATTATTTTTAAAAATATAGGTGTAGAAACACTATTCTTATTCACTTTTCCTTTCACACTTTTCTGCACTTATATGTTTAGCAATAATTCCATAATAAATTATTTAATGACTTTAAAATCACTTTTAATTAAATAATCAGCATATTTTTCCTTAATAAATAAGAAAAAAAAAACACCGCGAATGTAAAATAAATTGATCACCTCAACAATTAACACACTTAAAACTCACTAAATTTTTTTTTATCAAATCACTAAAGAACTAATCACTGATAATCCATGTATAGTTTAAAGTAATTTTTTACAATTTTTTTTCCACTTTTTACCACAAAAATATAACGAAAACAATCCCGAATCTATTCCGCGCCATATAAATTCTAACCAAATGCCAGGTTTTTAGGACCGACTTCAGCTATGGTTGTGTTAGTTCAAGAGAGAACTTCATGGCTTGTAGTGGAGAGGGTCTTGGTCAGAGCCACTGCGGCATGTTTCTTAGTAGCCAAACGTTGTTACCTGCTATAGTGTTCTCACGATTTATTTAAGCGTTTATACTATGACGTAGTCTAGCGTTCACGGGCTCTTGGACCCATATTATAGAAATCTGAAGGTTTTATTAAAATATTTAGTCCATTCGCTTGGCAAAAATTATGAACGCCTTTTATACCTTACACAGTTTAGTAAAATGAATAGGGGCGCTTTCAAAAATTCGGCCGACTGCAGCAGCCGGAGCAGTTAAATGCCATTGCTTGCTCTGTTTGCTTACCAATTGCAACTTCAGTTGACTACTTCGACTATTGCAGTCGGCTGAATTTTTGAAAGCACTCTAGATATGAATCTCTTCATTCGGCCGGTAACAACCTAACATTATCAATACTTCCTGCATCTGAACTGGGGCCTCGGTAGTCTAGCTAGACGTAAGCCGCCACCACCATCTCAAAGGTCCCGAAATCCAATCCCGCCAGCGCCACGGTCCTTCGTCTTTCCCACTTTCCCACTTACCTAACTTTCTGTCTATCTTTTTTCTTCCCTCTTACATTCCTGATTTCTCCTGTCATAGCCTTCCCTCCTCCGCTCCACCAAAGTGCATGGCATCGGTTGGTTGATGAGTTTCAACTCGTTTCATCGTTTCAGGAGGCATAACACTCCAGCGAGTTGTTTTTCGATGCCCCGATGCCAAAGTCGCGATAGTAATGGTTGGGAGTAGGTGGACCAAAAATATCGCAGGTAGGTTGTAGCAGTTCCTTCCTTCTGGACTAGATCTGCTGTACAACATTGCACTCTATACGAAGAAAATAGACTGTCGCCAGTACAAAGGGCCTTTCCCTAAGCCTTTAGTCGGTCACATAAAAAATTTGAAATGGTATATTTTAGTTCAATTTGATATTCCCTGGCAGATCTATGTTTTCGTTCCAGTTCTTTTTCATTGCAGCTGGTATAAAATACTTCCTCAAAAATATTCACCATCTCTTTTAGGCTATTTCATCCTCTCTGCTCTCTTTGAAGGATGTATTAGAACTTAAACAACTGCTTTTAAAATTTACGCGATTGCCAAAGAAATGTGTTTAGGCTAATGATGTAGAAATGGAATTAGCACTAGCACTTATTTCTTTTTCAATCACACCATGCGCATAACATAATTTCGAGCTTAGCTCGAAAAATAGTTAAGAGGAATCTGTGGAGTACATGATGAAAAAGCCGTGCGCCTTGCGTGGGAACTTTTGGATGTTGCATGAGTTCGGAAATACTGACTGTAAAAGTTTATTTCACAGTCGAGTTTTTCTTATTATAAATGAATTTCTAGACTGAAGTGTGCGCAAAAAGAAGGTCTGTGGACTGTGCGAGTCAGCCGAGCATGGTAGTTGTGTTGCAGGAAAAACATACCCGTAGGACAAAAAGGTTATTTGGGTCTTTCTCTACTAAATGGAAACTGGTCCAAACATATCTCAAATCAATGTCCAAACATATCCTCAAATGTTTTTTGTTAAAAACAAAGTGAAAAAAAGTTACTTAAGAAAAAGGAAAATATTAAGTTAATGATATATTTTGAGAATGCTGCATTATTTTCTAATTAGTGTGCCATTTATAAACGTTTTTATGAAAATCTGCGACATGGGAATGTTTTTATGAGTTAAAACAAGTTTTATTTTGAAAGACTTGAATCAAACAGTATTTTTTATTTTATTTTTTATTTATTTTATTTTTTATTTATTTTATTTTTTATTTTATTTATTAATTTAATACAGGAGTGAGTAACACAAGACTTTCATCTTTTAGAGTAACCGAAAAGAAAACATAAATATATAAAAATTGGGAACTTAATAAATAGCTTAAACTAACCTTAACTAGATAATTACACAAATTAATTAAAACTATTTCTGTGATCATAAAAGCATAGAAGAAAGAAAAATTAGATAGACTGAAGAAGAGAAAATTAAGAGGAGGAGAGAAAAATAGATGCTTGCTTTTTGAACGCCGCGATGTGCCTATTCAGAGCCATGATGTCTAAAAGACGAAAAACGTCATATCCTAATAAGGAATTCCGTATACCCGAGACGTGATCCGTCCGTCTCAAGTGAAAGATATAACGCAAGCAATCATTAAATGCAACCGTAAGTCGTTGACGACAAGATGAGTCAAAAGATATATAAACCAGGGAGCCATAAAGAAAGTGCGGTATAACAAGAGCTTAAACTAGTTTGGCACGAATAGATGGTGATAAGAGACTACCGTAGAGCCAAAGTTTACGTAGTGTAGCATAGATCTTCGAGAGCATAAGTGAAACTTGACTGAAGCAGGATAGTTTATAATTAATAGCAATGCCAAGATTATTGACACATTGAACGAAGGGAAGAGGAACATTATTAAGAAATATGTTAGGAATATTGTCCAGGGACAGTATTTAACGATAATTGGTAACCAATTACAAAAAATAACAAAAGCTTAAACAATGAGGAATCTTTCCATTCAGGGGAATGTTACCAGGTGAATGATATTCCAAGCACCCCTGTCATGTTTATCTGCAGTAACACCGCTTCTTACACTGACAAAAATTACAGTCGCCTGCGTTTTTCTACCATATACGCAATGGCCATACCGGTGACGTTTCGTTCAACGTAAAAAAGCCTTTCCATATCCAATTTTTATTTACGATAGGGAAATGTTATGTTAATATCGTACTCTAATAATTATCTAAACAAATTGTTTGCACCTGCAATAATGGGTTTGGCACACACCCGGTAATGTTCTCTGTAATGAAATAATATGATTTCAGTGTTAGATGCGAATTAAAAACAGTCAAAATTATAATATTAGGAACAAATTCAATTTAAAAATAAAAATATGTAAGGCCTTAAAAATACTGATGTCAGCGATTTTCCACTTAGTAAAGAAAGACCCATTTATTCAGTGTAACAATCATTGTGGTAATATCGGTAAAATTTGCCAGGACTGCAAATAAATTTAAATAAATATTTACAATAATGCATGATTTATATGGTCAATAGATGGGCAAATGGTGCCACCACCGCTAAGTATGAGAGTGCGATTTTGCCCCTTGTTCAGTCACGCGAAGGTGTCTTGCCGAATATACAGTCACCGAAATAATTATAGGTTCACCCATGAAAACCTCAAAAGCGAAAGCAAAGCGTTAAATTTTTTATGTGAACCTATAATTATTTCGGGGACTGTATGACTTGCAGAGTAAAGCATGAGCCGCCAACTGAAGAAAAAATGTGCATCTTTTAAGAAACCCACTAAAACGGGAAAAAAAGAGAAGGTTTTATTACCGTACCGTGAAACCGTACTTCTTTTTTGATGTGTTAAATTCGCCACAGTTCTTGCGGCCACAATGAGTTGGTCATCCTTGTTGATTGCATTGGACACGAGTTGACGATTATGCAGACAAGGTCTGGTAGGGACTTTTCTAATGTTATCGAAAGCATAAGAGTTGCGCAAAGCACCGCGTGAAATAGAATTTACTCCGGGGAACACCGGCTGAAATAGTATCGGGTTTAGATTCAGCGTCACCCAATACTATTTTGATTGAACACCTAGAAAGGCTCCATCTAGTTCCTTAGAACTAAGTCTGTACCAGGAGTTTATACAACAGAACAGGTTGCCATACTCTGCCAAAACCTTGGAGATATTTGAAGCAACATACAGGATAACGACACGAATAGGTCGCTAATAGAAGTTTTTGCTCTAAAATCGTGCTGTCTGTCCGGTACATTTTAGATATATTTCATCGGCTTTCTATTAATAACTGATTTTGGAGAGAATACAATAAATTGATGTTTTCCCATAGAATAGAGCCAAAACCCTTATTCAGTGGCTTATAAAACTCGCCCTTGTTATGATCGTCTGCGTCTTCAGTTGGTGATTCTCCGTAGTACTGCTTAGTCTGGTCGCAGGTGCACGGTAATAAACTGGTGCTCGCTCAGCTAATGAGGTTGGGCCCAGAATAACGAATACGCCACTTATATGGTTCTCAGTTTCTTTTCTCCGAGAATATAAGAAGGACTCACCGTTTGGGCAGATATGTTCCGCCGCATCGGGCCATCTGATCTCACTGAGTCCCATAACCTTGGTTTTATACCGGTTCATCTCGTTAAGGACTTTCCACCAGCGTTTTTACATTCCATGTTCCAATTCGTGTCCTGGGTTGAAAAACAAAGGTCGTCATTGTGTTGTCCATCTGATTTCGAAGCATTGTCTGTCGATTATAATAAGGGTATATTGTGGGGGCCCACACTGGGACAGAAAGCACTTTTTTGGTTCAAAAATTTCTAGAGACCACAATTTTTAACCAATCTAGATATTTTTTTTTTATTTTGAAGGTAAAATGATTTGTAAGATATCTGTGGAAGCCGAATTTGGATTTTCCCTTCCAAATATGTTGCACCTAACCTCAAATGTAATTAATTTGTGCTAGATAACACTTTACTATCAATATTAAGCTTTGATCTATACGATAAAATGAGACAATTTGATGTAATTAGAGCCCCAGGGGAGGTACAATGACTTTTTTTTTGATTGATTATTAATTATTACAATCAAATTAACTAGTGCATAGGGTGCATATGAGGGGGGGAGGACCCCTTTTGACCCCCTTAGAGGCAAACGCGGTCCTGACCTCTCGTAAAAGAGCTGCAACTCCACACTCCAAAACACTAAAGATTGACCCGCTTTGGAATCACATTCTGTTAAATCCCCGCTACAAAACCAAAGCAACTCCAGAAGTGCACTTTAGATACTCTTATAGTGCACTTCTGGAGTCGCTCCACCCCCACAGTGAAAGATATGGCAAAATGCGACTCCGACGCAAATCAACCTCTAATACTCTAAAATACAGAGCTGCACCACTCTTACATTGAACGACACAAATGTTGCTCGTTTCGTAATAATTCCTTTATCCGGGTTAGGTTATTAGCCTCACGCCAACCTTACTTGGAAGGGACTACCCCGAGCATATTAGCCTATCCTCTCTCATACGACAGTTACCAGGGGCCACCGCTAGGAGACTATGATCACACTTTCATTAGTTCGAAATAGTTGCTGCACGTCCATGTTATGCCACATGTTATTTCCCATATTCCGCTGATGACTGGCCACCCAAGTTTTAATAGAAGTGACAAATCGGGTTCCATCACCTTTCGGGGCCTTTGTTAGCCATTCGCCCCTGCAATTAGTATGAGTGAGTTTTTAGCTCGCAATTCAATGTTTTTGCTGAACTATCTTCTTTATTAGATACCCTGTTCCTGAGGCATAGCGGTATGATAACAAAAAAGACTATATCGCTGTTGAAAGATTTAAAAGAAATGGTGTTTTGAACAAAGGCAAAGCAATAACAGCAAGTGTTATTTACTAAGAGCCTGTTTAGACGGTTCGCTTCCAGGGGCGTTCCTCACGAACTTGGCATATGAAGAGGGAAGTAAGCATAATGAGCGGTACCAGCGCATTTATTCCTTCATCCACAAAGTTCTTGAATAACGCCTACTTAGAGCTCTTAGTGTCGAAGAGTGCCATATAAAGAAATTTAGTATAACATTTTGCACTAGGTTTTTGTACAAACCTCGTGTATAAAATTGTTTTCTATCAATATTTATAAGTGGAAAAAGATTCGAGCACACATTAATGTTATTATTACACTAGAAATAAAAGAAAAATAAGAATATACGGAATAATCGCTCACGTTATTAATCATTTCATTTTTGATACAATACTTATAAACTTACTCTTTTTCTTGAAAATTTTCGAAAAATTATTTCATTTCTTTGAATGTGACGATGTCGATGTAATACTGCTTGAAATATTATTGCAAACATTTCTAAAAATACTCGTCTCTTCATCTATAATCTGCATACAACCTTCAGCAATGTTTTCCTTTATATATTTATTTTGTTTTTTCTTTGCAGTATCCAAAATTAAAAGAAGAACTATACGATCATAAGAAGCAGCTGGCGGATAAATTGTGTCTTCTTGATGAAATCGAATCAAAACTCAAAGAGAAAACTTCAGCGCATGAAAAATTGTGCAAAGTTATTCAGCAATTAATGCTTAATACGAGAAATCTTGAAATGGAGAATAGTAGACTCAAAGACTTGGTAATTTTCACATATTTTTATAATAATTATTTTTAACGAAATATTTTCATACATCTTCAGAGCACAGGTCAAAATGGATCTCAACTAAAAGAGGTAAATAATTTTGCAATGGTTTATATTTATACCATATTTATATCATGTCCCTTTTTCATCGTTTACGAACAAAAAATTGAAAATAGCTTTTGAAAGAAACAAATGTATTAATTCGTCGAGCAACATTTATTCGTGAAAATTTAATTTAAACAAGAAAAAGTTATCGTATGAAATCATTGCATTTATTAAATATATTTAATTTATTTGTTAAAATATATGTGTTAACATTAAATTGTGTTTTATTCTGCTGCAGGATTTCTATTCTAACCAGTCAACAGGAATGTCTAAAACAACGAATGATCCTGACGCTGTTATTGAGATTGCTATTTTAAAATCAAAATTAGACAAATTAACAGAGGAAAAAAATGCTGAGGTTAATAAATTAAAGTTGGAAATCAAGAAAAAAACTGCCAATTTACAGGTAAGCAAATTAAATCTTGTTGGTTATTCCGTTATGAATATTTTCTTAGTATAAAAAGATAGCAAAAAACCAAAAATGAATATTTCGAAATAACACGATCTGGCTGTTACTTTTTTACAATAATAGCTCATCATTCTGTAATTGTTTTGACAGATATGTGAATGTGAAAATTGTAAAAACGAATTTATAACTAACATCCGAAAGCTCATGATTAATTCGGCATGACAAATTCAATATGATAATAGGTCAAAATCATTTTAAAGGAAACAAGAATTAATTTATTACAGTAAAGTACCTTCTTAGAGCCTCCTTAAGCCAATTAAGTAGATGGAAAATTGTTAAACGGAAATCACTTTATAAAAGTACCGCCGCCTTATAGGAAGACTGCAGTATCAATTGCAATAAAATACGCAAAGTGTACCTACTTATATGTTGTGCAATTCGTTCCTTACTGTCAGTAGAGTAAAAACTTTTCTTATTTGGCTAAAGTTTTTGATACTTTAAGTATTAGTTTCCTCGTCGGAAACAATTTGTAGCTAGTTAACTTGATCACTGTCGTATATTTCCGTTTGTTCACACTCTTCACCCTTCCTTTTATTTGATTTCGACTTAAGCATGTTCTTTTTTACTCAAGAACGTATCTGCCCAATAATAAGGACGCATGTGACGATTGACTCGTCCTTTGCACTGAAACAACGGTTGTCCCGATTTCATTCGATTGCTAGCTGCCAATCAAAAACCGACGTAGTACGTACTACCGATTCCGCAAGTGCGTGGAATTTCAAAACAGTTGCATCAATTTCATTTTTAAAAAGTCGTCGATGGCAAATTATTATTAGTTTCCTCTGCAAATTATGCATAGAGGACTTGATTCGAGTGTCATTTGTTTGTGTCCTTCATATAAAGCGAGGTGCAGTGCCTTAATATTTAATTTCAAAGATCTGAATTTCCTTAGCTTTCCTTAGAACAGGCACACACAATTGGAAAGTCATATGCAATGATTGGCCTAGCAAACGTTTTCAAGTAAAACTAGTTCTGACACCAATATCATTTACGACACATCATTACGCATTAGAGCTTGTGAAACTAGTATAGGTATTGCGCACGTGGATATACCAGTTGCTTTGCGCAAGCTAGTGTTCAATTCAAAACACAACTTGTCGCCCTCTGGTATTCGCGTAACATACTGGTACATTCTTATAATCGCAGCCCGATTTATAAGATGGTCAAAAGGCTATCCATTTCTGGATATTAATGCTTCAACTGTGGCAAATCGCTTTGTCACTGAATGCATCCCACGATTCGGCGCACCCAATGAAATCATTACTGATTAAGCCTCGCAGTTCGACTCTAAACTGTGTAAGCAAGTTGCCAAATTAATCGGTAGCCACCGAACTAGGATAACCGCCTACCGTCCGTAGGAAAACGTGATGATCGAACGTTTCCATCGACAACTTACAGCTGCCTTAATGACAAGAGCAACACTACTAATTGGAGTGAAGATGCCACTCATCTTACTAGGCATACTTACAGCAATTAAAGCTGACTTGCAATTTACATCGGCAGAGCTCACCTATGGCCAGATTGTCCAATTTAATTTCTATCCCGCCGAATAAACATTCAGTCGAGCGCTCATAATTTCTCACTCGTCCTCGTTCGCACATGTAGAATTTAAAGGCACGCACGCTTGATAATCAAGTCAAATTGATTTTTACGTGCTGTTATTGGCTTATCAACTAGTCACTCAAGATTCTTTTTGTAGACTTGCACCTGGTTTTTTTCCTGAGAATTTAGGAGCTGTGAGCGATGATCACGGAGAAAGATTCCATCACGGCATTCCACAGATGGAAAAGCGCTATAATAGAACCCAAGGATGTTGGCCGATTACTGATGGACGATGAAAAGGGGTAACCAGGAGCTAAATGTACTCGAAAATCACATTGAACACTGCAATATTCAGCAATTGAAAGTCTGTAGTTGAAGAAGTCAATTACATTATTGGCAGCACCATATATCTTTATGGAGACATAATGTTGCAGTTCTATCAGTCTCTCTCCATTATTATTAGTTGCTGTGCTCAGGCTATGACGACCAGCTGCTGTATTTCCTCTGCCAAATGCTACTTTTGCGTTCTAGTCGCCAATCATTAATACCATATCCTCCCTTAAAGTCTCATTTAATACTGTTGTCATTTGCGAATAGAAGTCACTTGTCACTTCAGTTGGCGCGTAGCAAGGGATCAGTGTTATTTTCTTTAGAAAATTTTCTCGTATAAAACCTGGTCATAAATGAATGAACTTTCCAACTCATCATACTATTTGCTACATTCCGATATATTACAATGCTTACTCCACTTTCGCTTGCTCCTTGGCTATCTGAATATATGAGCTTATTATTATTTTCCATATTAATTTCGCCAAAGTGCGGCCATCTCATTTCACATATTCCAAGTATCATCAGAGGAGGACATAAACCATTAATCTTCGAATCACCTACACTTGTTTGTTACGAAAGATAAGCTTAAATAATTTTCTTAAACAAATTTTTCATTTTATTTCACAGAACTTGGTCAACACAGAACTATGGGAAAAAAATCGTGAAATTGAAAGATTAACAAAACTTATTAATAAATCGAATAACTCTCTGCCATGTAGTCCTGTCCATGAGATTGATCAACTCCAGTTATCCTTCACAGACACTGAATATTATCAAGCCTTAAAACGGAATAAGCACTTGCAAGAAAAAATAGACACTCTAATACAAAAATTAGTAAATGTATCGGACAGAAATGCAGATCCAATTATTCAGCAGTTAAAGAGTGAAATAAATGAAGCACGAGAAGAAGCAGATAAAGCAAATCGTTGGAGAAAAGATTGTGCGGAATTTTGTGCCATTCTTACATCTCGATTAGAAGAACTAGCTGGTTTCCTAGACTCACTTCTAAAACAAAAAGATGTATTGGGAGCTCTTGCTGCTGATAGAAGACGTGCCATGCGTAAGGCTGTAGATAAAAGTTTAGATCTTAGCCGAAGCCTAAACAATAATATGACATTGTCTATTAGTGGTATTTCGCTTGCTGAACATAGCTTAGCACAATTGAGCAATATCTCAGGATTATTAGATTCAAGCTTAGAAAATAAAGAGAATAAGGCATCTTTAAAGGATCAAACAGAATTAATCGAAAATCTTAAAACTGAAGTTAAGACCCTTAAAAAAGAACTTGATCGCAAACGTTTAACAGAATACTGTAAGAAAGAGCGTCGTAGTCTTCCACCTTTAATTTTGGATAATCAATCAGAGTCCGAAGCTTGGTCTGAGCCCGATCGAAACGTGTCTTTGCAACGAATAGGTTTGGAGAACTCAGTATGTGCTAATCAAAATAAAAAAGAGGAAAACGCGTTGACTAGCTCCGAAAGTGGGACTGATACAAATCGAAAGTCAAAATCAAAGGCCCACGAAAAAATAAATCAGTTAGAACACATAATATCACAACATGAAAATCGTATCCTTGAAGCACATTGTGAATTGCTTAAAAATGATGATAAGCTTAAGGAAGAAAATCAAAGATTCATGGAAATTAACCAGGAATTAGAAGAGTACAAAAAAGTTAATGGCATGCTAGAGATTGAGATTGCAAACTATAAATCACATTTTGATAAAATATTTGCGGAACAAGAAAACTTAAAGCGTAACATTGAAGAGAAAACATCTGTAATTTCCAAAATTACTGAGGAAAGGGATCAATTACATATTGAAGTTCGTGTATCAGAAATGAAAATTGATACTCTTAAGACTGATATTGAAGAAATTAAAACCAAACACCAAAAAGAATTAGCAAATATTGAAGAAAGAGAGCGCGAGAAATTGAATAATCTACAAAAAGAATTTTTGCTTAAACTTGAACAAAAATTAAAAGAACAAGAAGAAATACAGAGGGAGCAAATAAATCGTGAGGCACGTCATATTTATGAAGAAGCCAAACGTAAATTGGACGAAACTAATAAGCAACTCGTTGAAGCTCAAAACACAATTGATTATCTTAGAGAAAATGAGGTTGAACTTAGTAATAGTTTGATTGATAAAGAAAAGTCTATGCGAAATCTCAAAAAGAATCTAGACGAGTCTACATTGCAAGCCTCGAAAGCTGTTATTGAACGAACGAAAGTGGTAAAAGAAAAACTACTCTTGGAGAATAAAATTCAAGAACTCATAACTAAATTAACCGTTCTCGAAGAAGAAAAATCGAACTTAAATATGAAGATGTCGCAACTTGAAAATATGAATTCACTTTTACAAAAGAAAATATTAAATAACTCAAAGAATAATTACACAACTACTAAACACATGAGTGATGGTTCACATTCTGGTTATACATCAGAGGAAGTTCCTTTGCCAACTCGTGGCGCTACCCAAAGATTGGAGAACTCGTCTCCAGATTTGGGAATTGAAAGTGATGCTGGAAGAACTTCTAGTGTTGAATTGTCATCTGCACAGGCTCCAATGTTAAAAACTATTGAAATAAAGGGTTCTATAAAGGAGGACGCAGAGGGCGGTAAGTATATTTGTATAGTATATTTCGCTGAGCTATTAGAATGTATTTCATAATATTTGTTATTGTTTTTGTCATATTATTGTGTTAATGGCAAATTATAACTTTTGAACAACAGTAACGTGAAATTACTCTATATAAAAGATTAAGTGAGAAAGGATTCAAAATATAGAGTGAATGGGGGAGGGCGCGGTGGCAAAGGGCGAACGGGGGAAGAGGCCGGTGGTAGTACTGTTTAAATTTTCCCAAAAATTACTCCGTATTCCGCCTAGCCCTATGACACGGTAACCCCGTATCCTGTGTAGCCCTATGATACGTTTTCCAAATCCATGACACTTGCCCATTCATCCGTATATGGTACGTTAACTCGCGTTACTTGGTTAATTTTTTACAAAAAAAAAATGTTTTTTAAAAACTGATCATCGATTTTCCATCCATCCAGTGACGCTACAGCCCAAATCGAGCCTTGGCCTCCTCTAGGGCATTTCTCCAAGTTTGACGGTCCCTTGCAGCATGTCTCCAGTTCCGGATGTTGAGCATTGACTCTGCGTCAGCCGTCACAGAGTCTATCCATCTCCTCCTGGGTCTACCTACTGGCCTACTTCCCGAAATTTCTGATGCCATAAGCCGTTTTGGGATGCGATTGTCCTCCATCCTGATCACGTGGCCGGCTAGTTTCAATCTGTTGATTTTTATGAAAGTTGAGAGTTGTGGGTCGTCAAAAATTTCATACAACTCGTTGTTGTATCTTCTTCGCCATATTCCATCCTCTCTGATTGGGCCTATTATGCATCTGAGAATTTTCCTCTCGAACCTGTTGACTCGTTCCTCTATGTACTGGGTCATAGTCCAAGTCTCGCTACCATAACACAGTACTGGTCGTATTACTGTTTTGTAGAGTGAGAGTTTCGTTTTCGTGTGCACAAATCTTGAGTGCAGGATTTGTTTTTGGGCATAAAAGGCTCTATTAGCCAGTAGTATTCGTCTAGTTATTTCTTCTTTTTCTTCGTTTCTTTTTGTGATAGTAGACCCAAGGTAGACTGTTTTATCGACTACTTCTAGGTTATGTTCGTCGATGGTTATATTTCTTCCTATTCTAAATCGTCCTGCTCTGGATTGTTGCATCACCTTTTTTCTTCGTTAATCTTCAGGCCTATGTCCTTTGCCGCCTCTTTTAATTCAACATAGACTTCTTTTGCTGCCAAAAAGGACCTTCCCACGATGTTTACGTCATCCGCATATCCAAGTAATTGTAACGACTGGGTAGCTATTGATGCACTTCGCTGGACTGACGTTTTCCTTATCACCCATTCTAGGGCCAGGTTGAAAAGCATGGGGGCCAGCCCATCCCCTCGTCTAAGCCCTTGACGTACTTCGAACTCCTCTGTTACAACATGTTTTATCCTTACTTTCGCCAGTGAGCTGTTTGTGGCGCATTTGATTAGTTGTACCAACTTTGATCATCGATTTTAACGAAATTTTATTTGATATATTTTGGGCCATAGGGCCATTACTTCCTCTTCTTTAACGGCTCTACAACCGGGATCCGGTTCTGGCCTCGCGCAACTATTCTCTCCACCGGTCCCGATTCTGAGCCGATGTTATCCAGTTTGGCATCCCTAAGTTCTGAACGTCCTGGTTTACGCCATCCTTCCAGCAACGGTTGGGTCTCCCTCGCTATCGTACCTCATAGGTCTTACCGCAGAGAACTTTCCGAGCAGTCTTATCTTCATTCCTACGAGCTAGATGCCCTGCCCACCGGAGCCTACCGAGCTTTATTTTCTTCACAACATCTATATCGTGATAGCGCTCGTAGATCTCGTCATTGTGGAGTCTCCGGAATCGTCCTTCCTCACATATGGGGCCAACAATCCTCCGAAGTATTTTCCTTTTGAACACGGCCAAGAGCTTTGAGTGTTTTTGCTAAGTACCCACGTTTTAGATCCATATGTGAGTACCGGTAAGACCATCGTTTTATATATTAAAAGTTTAGACGTTATGGTTAGATGCTTGGATTTAAAGCCTTGACAGACTATAGTAGGTTTTGTTGGCTTTTAACAGAGGTATTTCTGATTCCATGCTATTGTCGGCTGCTACTATTGACCCCGGTAAGTAAATGATTTTACCACGTCAAACTCGTGCTCCTCTACCTTGATTGTGGGACCAATGGTCTTGCAGACGAGGCCACCATGTACTTTGTTTTGCTTTCGTTAATATGCAGTTCCAGATTTCCTGCCGCCTTCTCAATCTGAGTGAAAGCTTCTTGTACAGCTGTTGTTGTTCATCCCATGATGTCAATGTCGCCTGCGTAAGCCAGTAATTGGGTGGACTTGTGGAGGATTGTGCCCCTTGATGTCACACCCGAATCTCGGATCACTTTCTCCAACGCCAGGTTGAAAAGGAGGCAGACCCGACCGTCCCCTTGTCGGAGTCCATTATATATGTATGTTGATTGGTCTGGACAGTGTTCCGGATACCTTTACTTGGCTTGTCACATTGGTAATGATCAACCTACATAGTCTTGTCAGTTTGTTGGGGATGTCGAATTTTCTCATGGCTGTGTAGAATTCTACTCTGGCTATGCTGTCATAGGCGGCTTTAAAATCTATAAAGAGGTGTTGAATTGAATTTTGAAACTGACATTTTTCCATAGTCTGCCTCAAGGTGAAAATCTGATCAGTAGTTGATTTGCCTGGGCTGAAGCCACACTGGTAATGGCCTAAGATGATTCTGGCGTATGGGGCCATCCTGTTTTGTAGGATAGCGGAGAATATCCTAAACAAACAACGTATCTTGTATCTTAACTTTATACCGCGATAATTAGTGCAGCTTTGATGTCTTAATAAAAAATGCTCAGGCGAAGAAGTTCTAAGAGAATAGAGCGAAAACAAAATCTGGTCGGCACTTTCATATTTAGATCATAAATGTAAGGAAATTTAAGCTTGTTGGTTTTTCACGAATTGATAAATTGCTTATTATTACTGCTGAAGATCTCGTTCACTATGGAATAGAAGATATGACATTTGTACGCTCTGAAAAAAATGTACAACTTTGGATTAAAAGGTTTACATATTACCGTGTATTTTTGTAACCCTATTAGGTATTTTCATGAATGAGGCAGCAATCTATGAAAAATACTCTCACCTATCTAAAACTGTAAAAGTGAAGCCAAAAAACAGTTTTTTATTAATATTTCAACATCAACCAGCTTTTTCTCTAAAAAATACGTAGTTTATCATTGTTTTTTACAAAATGGGGAAGCTTGGACAATTTCATATGAATAATGTCCGACAACTTTTACGCTACGGCCTTTTCTTTTGAAGTTATAAGCAATTTTAGTGTTGAAATTGCTCTATTTCGTCCTTTTTTAGAACTTTTCCACCTGAGCTTTGTACCAAAAAAAGCACCAAATGAGGCCGTCCCGTTTTTTGCAGGGTAGTATTTATCATACAGGGTAATGTGTGAAGCTCTACCCAAAATATTTCAAAACGCCGCACATAAGGACGGATTGCCACGTTACGACGACAAAAATAAAAAATTTTAGCTGACCAAAACTAACTGCGCTATATTCTTAAATAACCGTTATATAATACTACAAATGAACAATGGCGAGATAGTAACATAATTGGCTGGTAACACGCGCTAAACTTCCCCCCTCTGACCCATCGTTAACGCGAGAATCAATTGCGCTCGAAGTATCTACAGCTTATTACGCTTGTTTGATGTTATTTTTGTTAAGAGTCATGGTATTTCAGCATGGAGGAAGAAGCGACAGATATGTATTTACAAGAATTTGTTAATAAATTAAAATACTATACTATATATACTACATAATAAGACGTTTTTCTAAGTATTTAATAAATAACTCCCACAAACTGTTATTTCAAGCAATAAACATTAATGATTTTAAAAAATTCATAAAGCGGTCCCCATATTTCCCCCTTTGTTAAACAGACCCTATTTTCTAGGTAGTCGTGACGACCATACTTTACGAGAGAAAAAGTTGCTTCGCCATTCAAGTGTAACGAACGATTAGTGCAATATGTGATGGACAAGTTTTTTGTAGTCAACCTATCTGAAACTTTATTAAAACAGATAAAATATCAGACGAAGGTTATGGCGTGAATTTAAATATATGTACGACCGTTTTAACGATAAGCATGGCAAGTGGCTAAGTGCTGAACTGAAGATCCCAAATATTGATTCAAACCTACCAACTAGACCTCAATCTGCTTCTTCGGAAAAGAGCCGTGGCAGGCCGACAAAATCATTTCAACGCTGTACTGATCGCAGCAAGCAAAGTGAAGCTTCTTGTTTTACATTTTAGTTCTGAAAAGCCATGTTCAGCTGCAAAAACGTTAGCGAAAGTTAGAGCTACAAGTACTTGAGACAATACTATTCTAGGAAAACTTCAAGGATAAATACCAATGTGAACATTTCCATCAGACCCTAGTTGTGTTCCTTTTCTACTTTTAAGTATTTCGGAGTAAAATATTAAAGGCACGCAAAATTTGTTGATTTGAGTAAAACCTAACCTAACATTTTTGATGTTATTTCATTTGTATACAAATAAAACGTTAGAAGGATTTGCTACATAATAGAAATTAGGGTGAAATTACTCTGGTTATCTCCTCTGTGAGACCAGTTGTAGTTCAAAGTAAAAAGAGTAAAAAATAGCAGAAAAGGAACACGACTCCTATCGTGACCAGTAACAGGCAAAAACCTAAAAAAGGACACCACAAATTTAATGAGGAATGCTAGGAATGCTTAGCGTGCCCACCTTTCTTAGTACCAAAGCTGCGGAAGAGGTGGCTAGCGACATTGAATACGATGATAACAATGAGGAAGATACTGGTGACGATGAGGTCGAGGATAAATACCCTTAGCTTTGAAAGCGAATGTAAATAAATTTGTTGATTTTTTACTTGGGTTTTTGACTATTAGTGAACTTTTATATTGACTATATTCATCTAATATTGGTTCGTTTTATAATTATGTTAATCGAAATATTATGTTGAGATGATATATAAGCCAAAAAAATAAAATATCGGCGTTATTATTTTTGTCGTCGTAAATTTGCTATCTGTCCCAGTGTGCGCCGGGCGTTTCGACATAGATACATCAAATAAACGAACAATGCTAAGGTCTCTCCATCGATCATAATACTCTGCTCAAACGGTATTTTAAGTATCTCGCTATACGAAACTGAGTTGACCCGAACTTACACGAGGCACTACATTTGTCCCTTACTTGATGGTAAATTGTACTGAGGCCTCAATTTTTTTAAATGTCCCGGTTCGAAAATAATGTCCTACTGGTATATGGGCGTGTTTTTTTTTTTTTTATATGAAAGACTAGAGTCTCAGGAAAGGCCCTTTATATACTGTTGACAATCTATTTTCTTCGTATAGAGTGCAATGTCGAACAGCAGCTCTAGTCGGGGAGGAAGGAACCGCCACAAACTTATAATGCCAAACAAGTACCCCGCGATAGTTTCAGTCCACCTACTCCCAACCATTACTATCGCGACTCTGACATCGGGGCATCGAGAAACAACTCGCTGGAGTGTTATGCCTCCTGAAACGAGTTGAGTATCATCAACCAACCGATGACATGCGCTTTGGTGGAGCGGGGAAGGGCTAAGGAAGGCTATGACACGAGGAATCAGGAATGTAAAGAGGGAAAAAGAAAGAAGGAAAGTTATGTAGGTGGTAAATTTGGGAAAGGCTAGGACCGTGGCACCGCCGGGATTCGAACCCGGGACCTCTGGGATAGCAGTCAGGCGCCTTACCCCTAGACTACCGAGGCCCCCAAAAAAGTTTCACATAGTTCCACTTTATATCAATTTTTTTTAGTCGCAATAAACATTAATGATTTTAAAAAACTCATAAAGCGGTCCCCATATTTCCCCCTTTATTAAGCAGACCCTATTTTCTAGGTAGTCGTGACGACCATACTTTAGCACAAAAGTCGTTTCAAATCATTTGTTACGAGTTTCGAATAGAAAACTCAAAACAGATGACTTGAAACTACTTCTGTGCTGCCACCCCAGCACACTATTCAAAGCCTACCAAGCCATGTTGTAAATGTCAACATGTTGAAGACTGCATGGCAGCGGGAATTTTTTGCACTGTTGTGTAACCGGAAGCACCCAGTTGTATAATACTTTTATCTATAGACTAAGTGCCCGCGAACAAGAAAAAAAATTTATACATACTCTCTTAAAACTTTTTGTATGGTTTAAGGACACCTAGTCTACCATCTTTTGCTCTGCGCAAATTTATGAAACTGGGGCTCTTTTCCTCCAGCTTGCTCGAAAATCAACCTTTTTATGGTGCCCAAAAAGTTTATAGATACTGTTGTTCTAACAATCATAGCCGCATGAGATGGCGATGATACGCGCGAAACAATACTCGTCCGACAAAAATGGTGGACCGTTAAGGATGTCTACCACCCCAAACCTGCTAAGTTATGGGCTTCCAAAAATTTATTAATAACCACCTGATTTTTTCAGGATCGCTTAAGAAAAATATGTGGAATTACATGGTATATGTGTCCGACAAAATTTGTTTGCGCTGTTTCGCCGTCCGACGAGTCAAAGTCGTCTATTTCATGAAGCAAAAAAAATTTAACGAAACTTTAACAAACGATTGGGTGGTGCAACTCATTTTTGCAAACTGGAACTTTAACAACTTTGTTATTGTTAAAGTTAACTTTAACAATAACTTTAATCAATGATTTGGTGCAACTCACCCTTAGTCTACTAGTTATAGACCCTTTGTCAGGATGCACCTTCCCTTTCCTACAATTCTTGTGGGACTTTTATTGGGAAATTAAAAGACGGATAGCCTGGCTGGCTAGACAGGGCTCTGATATTGCATTTATCGGTCCGGTGCCGCCTATTGGGGCACCCACTAGTTTGGTGAGGAGGACCCTTATCAAACAAACTGATGAAGCACACTCAACGCTGGAGATCGGGTCAGAGATGAGATTGTCTATACACTACGCAACGAGTTGCGCACACTTCATTTTGTTTTCGTGGAGAAAACATGTTTGAAGGTACTTGTTTGGCATTATAATTGCAAGTTTTGCAGCAAGTGAGGCGATGCATTTCGATGAACTCCCTCCAGAATGCTTCATTTGCTTTCTTCACTGCCATTTTCTCACTTAATTTGATCACAGTACCTACTTGAGCAATTAAAATTTCGATGACTTTAGATTGCACCAACATCTCCATACACGAGGAAACAACTTGCGCAACATGCTACGTTGCGCAAATTGTTCGACCGTGTATGGGCCCCTTAAGCGGTTCCTTCCTGTGCCGTCTCTTATCGCAGCCAAGGAATATTTGGGGGTCAGTGGAAAAGTTGACAGGATTATAGTTGAGCTGAAATTTCCCGAGGCAGTGCATTTTTCCTTTACACGATGGTAAATTGTACTGAGGCTCAATTTTTCGTACTCTAAAAGATGTAAGTCTTGTGTAGTTCCGTACTTTAAAATAAATAAAATAAAGTATAGGAGTGTTGTACAGTAGGCGAAGCAGTAGTCGCGGTAACTTTGGAACCAAAAGAAGCATAGCTCTACAAAAGTAGTGATGAAACGATATTATCGTCCCTAACTAGTCACTTCCCCAATGACTAATCACTGACCTTAAACCAAACCTGCAAAAATTGCGAAAAGAATAAAGGTCTGTAAACATCAGCATGAAATTGGATAAGATGAAAAGGGTAATTTCGAGAGGCCTAGCAGGAATCCGATTGTAGAGACAAATAAGTAATACCTTAGACATGCAAAGTTTTTTAATTTAATTCTCAATTAATTCTAATTATCGGTAATGGTCCTGTGTGTCTACTTCAATTGAAAATTAAGGGCGCCTAATGTCATATTTTTGATAGTGATCGAAATATTTTCCTAATATTGTTCTTTACAGATTTGTCACTGATAAACAAAACCAGTTAGACATGCTGTATGTCATCTACTTTGTAATTGCATTTGGCCCATTGGATTATAGGAATGTATTCATCTTTCTCGATAACTTTCAAAAGCTTGTAATTTCAATCACCCCATGAAAAGTTATTTTTGGATGTGAGCTAAATTGCAGCGATGCAGTGCAGCGGATATGCTCATACCACTCATCAAGCTATTCCTTCAATTGGACATCTTTTTTATTTGTCATTTTTTCACGGGTTTTATTGCTAAAAACACAATTCAGGGTGGCGATTCCATTGATGATTTTAAATTCCCTGACTTTCCCTTGACTTTTCCCTGACTAATCAAAAAAATTCCCTGACGTAACAAAACAATTGTGATAGAACATAATACTATAATATTATATGTATATGTTCGACCAATTTATAATGGGTATTTATATCGTTTTTTGAAAGCGAGGTATTTAGAAATTTAAATTGAAGGGGTTAGTGAAAAAAGGGTCAACTGACAATTTTTGCGATTATACTTTTTTTGACAAAATTGTATTCATCGCCGAATACTCTGTCCTTCACTCTTGTTGTTTTAATATAAGAACGACTCAAATACGCCCAAATGCATCTCTGCTTCAGAGCGACAGTAGTAGCTATTCCCAGATTAATACTAGCTGCTGTTAATAACTTGCGTTGTTCATGTCTACATCTTGAACCGAAAATTCAAATTTAAATCTGTAGTTGAATTCTGCAGTGATGAGTTTTTGAATTAACCATAGATTCGTATAACAAATGACCTATTGCTCAATTAACTTTCATAGATGGCAGCATTAATACAGCGCCGGCCCTTGGGTAGAGCGAATGGAGCGGTCGCTCTAGGCGCCAGGCGCCAAGGGCGCCAAAATGAATGTGAAAAGGAATTTTGAGCAAAAAATAAAATTTTGATGGTGCCTTTTTTTCAAAAAACCTTACCACCTCTCAAAGTTCCAAACACTTCTTCCCCTAAGAGGACGACCTGCAAGGCCAGTTGGATATTTCTTAACCCATGGAGTAGGGTGTCAAATGTGGCTCCAATGAAGGGAAATTTTCGGCATACCTCTTCAAGGAGGGCAGACTGAGGCCACGAACCACGGTGCGGAATTCTGGAAGCTACGTATTCCCGTGTAGAAGATGCTGGGCTCTGCATCGCCCTCGAGGAAGAGAAGAATGCCGTTTTACTTAATAAGAAGATAATGAAGTTTTACTTGATAATAAGACCCTCTGGATTTCCTCCAAACCACAATAACTCGGCGAAAAGGTGAAGGCTCCGGGCATACAGTTTGAGAATCCGACTGAAAACCCTTCAGAAAAGAAGTCCGATCAAATGGCAGAAAGTGTGGCCATATTGGCGGCAAGTCAGGCATAGCTTAGGATCAGGAAAATCCCATGTCCCTAAGTCCCCAAAGCCTTGCAATGTCCCCTCATCGGCCGTCAGCACCTGGCGAACAACCACGATCATATCCGCTTCGATCATTAAGGAAGCAGAAACCCAGAGGTAACCAACTTAAGAAAGGCTGGCGTGGTTGGCGATACACCGTGGAAGCAACTTTGGTAAGAAACACTTGCTCTAATGCCCTGTTATGCTATTATTTATTAAAAGGCTCTACAACCGAAACCAGGTCCTGGACTATCGCAACAAATGTGTCGCTCACTGCTAAAGTGGTGCAGCTCCACGCTAGAGGTTGACCCGCTTTGGAGTTACATTCCGTCACATCGCCCGCTACAAAACCAAAGTGACTCCAGATATTGCACTTTTGGAGCCGTTAAACCCTCACAGCGACAGCAGCAACATATGGCAAAATGCGACTCCAAAGCAAATCAACCTCCAATACCCTAAAATACCGAGCCACACAACTCCTACATTAAACGACACAAATTTTTCCGATCATATTATCCTATCCTCTCTCTTAGGATATTTATCAGTGGCCACCGCTAGGAGGTTAGCACTTCCATCAGTTCGAAATAGTTGCGGCACGTGCATGTTATGCTACATGTTATTCCCCCTATGCCGCTGATGAGTGACCACCAATATAAATAAGTCACGGCTGCTTCCGCAGGTTTCAAAAAAAGGTTTATGTAAGACAACCCGAAATACAATTTATATGAAAGCGTCGACAAAAGGCGCCGAAAGACGGGACTGACCAAAGGCTAGGGCCGGCGCTAAATATATACATATGTATATTGCTATATTGTATTATTATCGCTAATGGCTTATCGCTTATTAATGATTTTTAAATTAATTTCACAATAAACAAAATTCCCTGACTTTCACATTTTTTCCCTGACTTTTCCAGAAATTTAAAATTCCCTGACATTTCTTGACTTCCAGAATTTCCAGAAGAATCGCCACCCTGCAGTTATTATTTCTGCTATCGAATAGGAGATCAGAATTTTAATGAAATGCCTTGGTTTTAAGTTTGTTTTTGAACACTTTTTGGGTCTTTCGACTAAATGGTTTGTACACCATTTAGTTATAAAAATCAACCATTACTAAATTTATCATTTCAATTTTAGAACGTCTGCGTATTAAAGAAAATTATATTAAGTTACGTTTCCTTAGCTCAATAGCTGAAATTTAACCTGTTCAATATTTATCGAATTTCATAAATTATCACTCTTCACTTTTTTCCAGACAAAAAGCTCCAAAGTAATGAAGTCGACAATAACCCAGTCGATGAAGAAAATAATCCTCAATTGTGTATCACTTCGCATGACTGTGCTAAAGTTGAACTAGAGAATAAAGAACTTCGACGGAAATTAAACCGGACGAAACGAGCTTTCGAGGATACATACAGGAAGCTGCAGGAAGCTAACCAAAGAAAAGAACAAATTGAACGTGATATAAAGCATCAAATCTTAAAGACTCAAAACGTATTAAAAAATGTTCGCACAAACATGGAAAGTGAATTAGAACATAACAAGAAAGACTAACTCCAATAGGAGCACAAAATTATTATTTTTTAAATATTTTGGTTACTATTGATACTATGGTAATTAAAGTAAAATTAACCAATTCAGGGCCTTGCACAAATAATTTTCGTTTTTTAAAGTTGATTTTTAATACAATTTAACAATTGACCTCAATTTTAGTTTGTTAGTTTTTTAAGAATTGTGTTTTTTTCTTTTAATTTTAAATTAGTTTTTGGCATAGTTTTTAATTGAATGAATGCTAGAAAAGAAAACTAAACTATGTATTATATTTGACTATAAACTAAAGATATTTGGATGAACAATTTCTTATAAAAGGCGAACTCAAACGCGTATATGCCATTCATATTGAATGAGATTTAATTTTAATGTCTTCAGGTTTTACTTTAATAATTACATGAAAATAGTTATAATGTTTTTTTTGTAGTAATAAAAATTAAGATTTGTATTTTATATAGGGAGAAATTTTCTAAAATAAATAAGAAGAGTAAGGGTTTTTAGATTTATCTAATAGACAGGAAAAATTAATTTATGATTTTTTTTTTTCAAAATTAACATTTTATTCGGAAATTGTGTTCTTTAATAAGTCGTGTTTCTTTTTCAACATTTGTTTTATTCTGTTACATTGTTTCTAATAATAATAACAAATAAATTTTGCTCAAATATTGTAAACAAAAGCCCTTAAATCCGTCTCTTAAATATGTATAATTGTTAATGAAATCAATGTTTTAATTTTGTATTAAAAAAACTATAATAACTGTAAATGGTTATTTTTAATATGTTACTAATGTCAACATAGAAGGTATCTGTATAACATGGTTTTTAGCTTTTTCAAAAAAAAAAAGCTTATACAGAGGCTCTGTCCGTCTGTCCGTCTGAAGCCTACTTTCATCTCTGAAAGTACTGTAGCTACAGACTTGGGAAATATCTCAAAATGTAGCTCTTGGTCAAAAGACCAAAAACTGAGAAAATGGTCTGGAAATTTCAACCAGAAGTATATTTAAACAACAAAAAAGAGCCTTTAAAGAAAATATTGTGACTAATTTTTGTGTTCTAAGGCTTATAACTTCTTAATTATTCATTTGACCACAAAATTTGTAGATTATTTAATTTTAAACAAAAAGTGTCCTTGCAAATTTCCGGTAAGATGTGCCGTTTCGGAGATATAGTGGAAAAACCATTTGCATACGTTTTCCAAGATGGCGGCCAAGGGGGGGGGGGGTTAGAATCCCGAAAACTCAAACTTAAGCTCACCCTGACCCCCCCTACACATCCCAAAAATAAAACCTTGTCCTGCATTTTTGCAATGTTAAAGTACCATTTCCATGGACTATAAAGGGCTAGGGAAAGTCCCTCGTCTGTAGGGCTGCGAGTTCGATCCTTCGGCTCGCGGTGCTTTTTTTTCGTCATAATAATTTTTTTTAATTTCCTTCGGGGATTTTGTTTCATATGAAACAAGTTTTTGACATGAATACGTCTCTAAATTTGCTTCCAGAACAAAAACCGATGATAACGAAGTTATGGCATATAGTTTTTATTTGCTGCTCAAAAACTATTGTTTATATTGAATAAAGAAATATACCATGACGTGGGTGAAGAATCAAAGAATTTTATTGTTTACATTTGATTTCCTTTTTTGTAAGCTATGATGATTATATTGTAGTGTTTGTTAAATACTTTGTTAAGTTTTAGATTACGCAGTCTCACAACTTATAACCTACATAAGCCTTTAACAAAAACTTTTCAAGATTAATTATATATAGCGTTGGTCAGTGTGATACTTATGAATCTCCATGGCCAAACTAGGGTGCGGTAAGCCGAATTTTTAACAATAATACATGTATGTTTAAGTAAAATAATACACCTAATTCTGTTGTGCAAAGTGCATCACATTAGATTTTCCTCCAATCCAAAGAAAAATGTTTAGATTCGTTTTCTATAGTGTTTACATGCGGATGTGCGGAGTGCGGATCAATCTCCACTTAATATATTGTCATCCAATCTGAAGTGTTATTCAACAGAAAGAATACCATGAAAAAGCGTAATTAGTGGCTAGTCTCTAGGCACAACATCCCACTAGTTTATATCCAATACTTTACTTTGACAATTTTCTTTTTTATCGTGAAGGTATTTCATAATACTTTTAAATGAACATGTTGCTGGTTGCCTTTTCCATAGCTTACAATTATTTTACAAAAAGTAGTTAAATTTTGTAAACCATGGAAAAGTTGAAAACTCACTTTATTTTCGAATATGAGTTTCGTGGTTGAAAATAATACAATACTGGGGCCGGTTCGTGTATGGCGAACGACGATAATCGTACGAAAAAAAATTAAAGTCGAAAAATTTTGTCGACGAAAATTTTAACGTTCGCATAGGTCGAAAGAGATTTTTTCGTGTCCTCGATAGAAACCACAATATTGCAACACGAGAAATGTTACAACAACTGCTATAAAAATATACAACTATTTATTATTTAAAAATTATTAATCATAATAAGGCAAAAACTCGATAGCCCAAGACCTTTCGAGTGCCTTTCGTCGAGACGAAATTCCGAACGAAAAAAATTCGAACCCGAGACGAAAAAAATTTTCGTTTTCGACATACTCGGACTGGCCCCAGATCACCTGAAAGGAGTACCAAATGTTTCGTACGATTTTGGCTAATGAATGCATAGTTTAATCTTCAAAATAAACCACGCCATACCTTGGGTCAGCGCTCGCTCTAGCGGTTACGTCGCCCCGAATAAAAAGACAAATTGCCGCCCCTAAAGAATATATATTGGCTGATTCATTTAAAACTCCCTTTTTCAGACATCAAAAATAGAAAAAGTTAAATTTTATCGGGTAGTCTTTTTTTATCATACAAAACAACGATTCTATACATTAATTTTTTTAAAGATTTATTTGTTTCAAATGAGGAGGTTATTATCAAAAGGTGACATGTCCATACTTCAAGTATTTTTTTTTTTTTTTGAAGGATCGATTATCCTTGGTAAAATGCATAGTTTTTGCTTGAAAACAAGTTTAAAACCGCGCTATATCTCGTATATAATAGACGGTAAATTCGGTTATTTTTTTCAAATTCGAAACATGTCCCAGTAACCGATTTTCTTCCCTAAATTTTCTTCCCCGCTTACCAAGAAAAGCAATGTTAAATTAAGTTTATAAGAAATATATTTTAGTTTAAAATGAAATGTTGAGTTCATTTTATAATTCAAAATATTAAAATAGTATCTATGATTTCAAAAAGGTACATGTCCACCATACCATTAAATCAGAAAGTGACATGTCCATTGGCATATTACAAAAAGGTACATGTCCATTTTGTTTTTGCTTTTTTCACAATAACCAGTTAATGCATTTCTATGATTTTTTCACAATAAAATAATAAAATACTTTATGTGTGTCGTCATATTTTTTAAAAATAAATATCTTTTAGGACTAAGTTCATGCACAGTTTTTACTCATTGCTGTAAAAAAATGAATGGAGGACATGTCACCTTTTGATAATAACCTTCTCAAATGTTGCTCGCGGCTAACATTATCCCCTCGGAAGTTCAATTTTTTAATGAAAGAGAATTTGACTGCTCAGCGAATTGAAAACCATGGTAGCACGGGTTGTGTGACAAGTAGCGCCCCGTTTGTTGGAACCTAGTGTCGTTGAGATCACGGGCTTCAATTTTTGGCACTTGCTCCGTTAACAGACGCCATTCTCAGTTACCTTCCAGTCGGCTTCATTTTTCATGAAATATGGACCGATGATTCCGCTAGCCCAAAACCACGCCAAACCGCTGTTTTGTCAGGATGTAATGGCAACAATTGAACCTCTTCGGAATTGCTCCTTAGCCCCCAATCTGCAATTTTGTTTAATGACGTAGTAAGGTTTTTATTTCTAAGTCCTCAGTAGCCGTGTTTGTATAATGAACTGTATGGTTCTTCCCCATACAAATCTCAAAACCCAGGTTTTATCGGGGTTTCTATCGAGGTTTTGGGAAATTTCTTAACTTGCATATTGCATTCTTTCAGGGGATGACCTGTTGTTTCGGGGGTTGGCATGTTGCATACTTTCGGGGGTCGAAAAGACGTACTTTAAAAATAAAAACAACAGGACAAGTGACAGCTCCGATTATGATGATTTTTTTAAATGTTTGTTTTTATATATTATTTGAAATCAGAAAGATTTCAATGTTCACAATTAAAAATTTATATTGTTTACACGATTTATACACAAATTAATTTGTTTACGAAATTTATTATTTCAGTCGTTTGGGATTTTGACCTCTAATTAAATGCTAACTCGCTATGTTTTTTAAAAATAGTTGTTAGCGATCTTAAGCTTTTTGCCACACAAACAATCCAAATTAGGAAATATGATGACCGTATGAAATACACTACACAACGAGTTGCAGAAAATTCAGTTCCGTTTATGTTACGCTGCCAGTTGCACAAGAATTTTCAAACGCGTTTGATTTTCTTTTAACAGTTGCGCGACACATCAAATCGCCCCTTACATGGGGAGAATGTTTGAACAACGGGCTGCGTTGCGTAAATTGTTCGACCGTGTATGGGCCCCTTAAAGTGGGGCAACAGCAAAATTGATTGTCGTAGATAGTTCTCAGTTTGGCGTAAAAATGGTCACAGCCAGGGGCGGATCCAGGATTTTGATAAGGGGGGGGGGGTCCAAAATTTTTTTAAGGGGGGGAGGGGGGGTAGACATTTTTTCCTTGAGATATATGCATAATTACCACGTATATACAGGTCACCATAACGGCTGGACTACCGTGTTATAGAAAAGCCATTGGTGCTGTCCAGTCGTTATGGCAGTGCATATAGTTTGTTCGCAAATTCAAACTGCGCGCCAACCTAGTCGCGATGACAGCGCCGTGCGATTTTTCTTTAAGTTTTTCCGTTGATATTTGCGCCATCTATGAGCGTGTTTGAGCGTATTTTAATTATTGAAGTAAAACTTCCTTGCTCTCGTTCTGGGGATTGTGAATTGATTCGCTCAGGTACGAGTGAATTCAGAAAACTGAAACGAAGACAAAGACAGTTGTACGAAACGGAAGTTGCCTTCTCACTCATTTACAGCTGTCACAATTCAGAATCGGCAAAGACAACAAGGACAGCCATATGAAACGGAAGTTGCCTTTTCGCTCGTTTACAAAATAACGAGAAAAAAACAAAAATCCCGAACCAAATTAAATACAACAAAACACAACAAAACACAAACCAATTTACTTATTACATACATACATAATATTTAGGTTCCACTTTATTTAATTTATTTCACAATTTGGTTTCCACTGGTTTCTTTAACATTTTGAGCTGGAAAGTTGTAAAGAGCTCAACCAAGTAACTGACAGCGACAGCCGTGATAGCAATTAAGTGATGCCATATAAATAAATTTTACCAAACCAGCATATTTACAATTTATTTAAATTTGAATATAGATGGCGGAGGCATCGTTAAAGTAAAAATGAGCAGTCGGTTAATTAAAAAAATTATAGCATGTACACACCGACTTGGTTATCTCTTTATGTGGTTTCAAACTATTTCAAAACTAACAACTGTACACACTAACTCGATTGGTTATTTCTGTCATTTGTATTATTCGATATCGATGTCAATTCATGTTTTAATGTGTCAATTATATGTTATGTTTGTTTTTAATTATGAACGTAATGGTCATAAAAATAATAATTAAAAGAAAAAAGGAAGCTACATATTTGGAGTATAATTTGTTATGTATTTTTTAGCAATGTTGTGCAAATATGTACATATGTTTGAATTTCTTGGCCACAGTAAATAGAGCCATGTGATGCTAATGCACTCGCTATTTCTTTGAAAATGTGTGAATTTTTCCTATTTCCTTTTTTTAACCTTTGCCCTTGTGGAAAAAACAGATCTTTGTTTCGTTGGCGGTCCTGCAAGACTCATTTTAATTTCAGCGAAAAATTTAAAAATATGTCAACAAATAATATTCAAATTAAATATCATGACTGTTGACAACAAATTTTGGTAGATTGTTGAAAACTTTCATTGATAGGTGGCTCTCATGCCAGTTAATTATCGTGGTTAGCCCCGTTAACCATAGAAATTTTGCTTGGTTTGTGATTTTTGCTTGGTTTGAATATGTACGGCAAACCACGCACAAACCATCAAAATTATCATGGTTAACGCTTGAAACCATCTCAATAGTGGAAACCAAGTCGGTGTGAACATGCTATTAGATTGTGCATTAACTATTAATAGCATGTACACACCGACTTGGTTACTACGATTGAGATGGTTTCAAGCGTTAACCACAATAATTTTGATGGTTTGTGCGTGGTTTGCCGTACATATTCAAACCAAGCAAAAATCACAAACCAAGCAAAATTTCAATGGTTAACTCGTTAACCATGATAATTAACTGGCATGAGTGCCATCTATCAATGAAAGTTTTAAACAATCTACCAAAATTTTATGTCAACAGTCATGATATTTATTTTGGATATTATTTGTTAACATGATATTTTTAAATTTTTCGCTGAAATTAAAATCAGCCTTGCAGAACCGCAAAAGAAAAAAACACGTTCCTGTTTTAAAACGTTTGAGATTCGAAAAACACTTAAATATTCATTTTACAAAACATTTAAAACTCCTTCAATTTGTAATAACATAGACATGACATTTATATTTAATATTACAAATGACAGAAATAACCAATCGAGTTAGTGTGTACAGTTGTTAGTTCTGAAATAGTCTGAAACCACATAAACCGATAACCAAGTCGGTGTGTACATGCTATAAAGCTAAAGTTAATAGTTAATTTTCGCTTGAACAGGCTTTACTTAGTTACAAAGTGTTACAATAAAGTTGCACATTACAGATCATTTTTGAAAAATATTTTTAAAATAAATTTTGAATAACACATTTAACTTGAATTTGGAGGTGATCAGTGTCACATTTAGTGGTTTTCTTTGGGTTACCAATCGGATTGTTTTCTATTTAGGCAAGTGATATGTGATAAGATATAATATTTCCTTCTATTATGTAAATAGTAATTATTCCAAATTTATTTTAAGGACAATAAATTAATTTGAGGATATGTTTTTCTCGCATTAACATTTGATACCAAAAATCGCGTTCCATTGGCCATGTATTTCGGGATATGTACTCGAGAGTCCAATGAACGCAGCTAAATCTCTTATAATTCTTAGATTACCAATTATAAACACAAGACTTGGGCAAATGAAGAAAAAAACAAAAATACAATAATAAAGAACAAATACATATGTACATATGTAGACAAGTATGAATGCAAGGTTTCACTTCTGCCTTGTGTTCTTTAATACACAATCATATTTTTTTCTTTGTTTCTTTCAACACGCATTGTGTAAACATGCCGAAGTTGACAAGTGGTTAGTATAATTTCAAGTGAGAAAAATTTCTTTTCAAGTTCTCTTACTGAGAAAACACGCCTCACAATATGAAGAGGACATTGTTTTCCTATTTCACCCGCCTTGATCCAGAATCAGAACCAGAAACAAAGAAAAATGAAAAACAGGTAAGAAAAATTGCAATAAAAAAATGATAAGTATATCGGAAAAGCTACTATTTTTGCACAATGTATTCATATAATTTATAATTTCAAAAAAACTGAAGATTCTCATTAGTTTTTAGCTAACCATATTTTTTTGACACAGATTGAAAATGCAGAGAAGCTTAACCTCGAAGAAAATCCACCGGAGACTGGAGGACAATCGACTTCCGAAGATACGTCAGTTCAAAACAAACAAGAATTGCTTCCATTCAAAAACGACATCGCTCTAGCCACGTCTAATGCTTCAAATACAAGAAACGCGAGTGAAATCCTGAACATTATCGACGACTCGTGGGTGCCACCAGCTAATTTTTCGTTCCCGACATCAACTGCCAAAAATTTATCTTTTCAAAGAAAATGGCTTGAGGAATTTCACTGGTTGGCATATTCTGCGAAAGAAAATGGCGCATATTGTAAGTGCTGCATAGCTTTTGGCGTGAAAACCGGTGGAATACGCGACGTACGTCTGGGGAAACTCATCAACAAGCCGTTCAACACTTGGAAGCACGCGAAAGAAACTTTTCGGAACCACGAAAAACTTGATTACCATAAAAAATCCATCGTTGCTTTTGAACATTTACGCGATATTCAGCTTGGCAAAACTAAATCTATTGATGAACAACTCGATAAGCAGAAAGAAAAAACTAAAGAAGAAAATTACGAACGACTGAAACCCATAGTTAGTGCTGCAATAGCTTTGTGTGGACGTCAAGGAATTGCACTTCGTGGCCATAGAGACGATGGATGTTTGTATAATGAAGAGGAACCTGACGCGGATGATAAAACTGATGGAAAATATTCGAACGAAGGAAACTTTCGTGCAATTTTACAGTATCGAGCTGAAGGTGACGAAACACTCAAGAAAAACCTTTTGTCTGCTCCGAAAAATTCAACATATTTGAGCAAAACCATTCAGAATGAAATTATCGCAACTTGTCATGAATTGATCAGAAAAAAAATCGTTGATCGAATAAATCAATCGGAAGGATTCTCAGTTTTAGCCGACGAATCGACTGACATTTCAAGCATAGAGCAATTTTCCATTTGCACACGATACTTGGATTCACAAACAAATATTTGTGAGGATTTCCTCGGATTCGTTCCCGTCACTGACGTTTCTGGACAAGCTCTGGCAAATTCCATCATGAATTATCTTACCGATATCGGCGTGGATTGCTCATTCATGTACGGCCAAGGATACGACGGAGCTCCGGCAATGAGTGGCGAATTTCATGGAGCACAGGCTTATTTGAGGTCTCATTTTCCTCTCGCAATTTATGTGCATTGCGCCGCACACAGCTTCAGTTTGACCATCAATGCAGCTTGCGAAGTATCTGGTATCAAAAACGCGTTGGGAACTATCGGAGCAATTCAAGCATTTTTTCACTGGCCCAAGAGACAAAGCATCTTGAAGAACGAAATTTCAAAAATGACAGAGAAAAGTGAGCGAAGAAAAGAAAAATTGAAGTCCATTTGTCCTACAAGATGGGCTCAGTCTCATGAAGCTGTATCAAGATACGTCGAACTTCAACCGGCTGTTATTGAAGCGTTGGAAGAAATAAAAACGTGGAAGGATCGAGAAACTTCACGGGCAGCATCTCAACTTTTGACAGCGATTTTCACAATCGAGTTCCAAATTTCCTGTCATATTATGGAATCAATTAATTCCATCGTTTTGCTATTGAGTCGAGAATTGCAATTGAAAAATCAAGATCTGGGAGAGGCCACGAAATTGGCTGATGATGCTTTGAAAGACTTCAAGGAAAAGCGTGAAAACGTGGTTTCATGCTTCCACATTGTTTATCAAAAAGTTTCTGAAATTTGTTCGGAGTACGAGATTGAAATGAAAATGCCTCGTCGATGCAGTCGACAAAAAAATCGTTGCAACGTTGAAGCGAAAACAGTTGAAGAGTATTACAAAATCGCATTTTACATCCCATTTCTCGACACATACATTTCTCATCTTCAGAGTCGGTTCGAAAAACACAAAACAGTTTTTCAAAGTTTTGGACAGCTATTCCTCAAACAAGAATTCGACGAGAAGAAATGTGCAAGCCTCTACCAATTTTACGAAGAAATACTGGATTGTTCCGAGAGTAATTTCATTTCAGAAGTCAAAATGTGGAGACAACGGATCTGCAATCAAAACATCGAAAATGCACTTGATGCATTAGCAGTGAGTATCTCCCAAATTCAGATCATTTTTGGCTAAAAAATAATGCCAGGTTTCTCATATATTGTACCAAAAAATTTGATTGATTATAATACTAATAGATTATCATTTATTTTCTATTTAATTTCAAAACAAAATTTTTTAATTTAAAAGAATCAGAGAAAAATCACTAATAGACGACTTATTGACAATTAATTGAGTAAGAGATTTTTTTGGTGCAATTTGGAACAAAGTAAAATAAATAATATCCATTGAAAATCTAAATAGAAGGAATTTTTGCAGACCATAAATGGCAGAACTTTCAAAAACGTCAACAAAATCCTACGAGTTTTGGCGGTGATACCCGTGACCACAGCAACTCCAGAACGATCATTTTCGACTTTGAGGAGAATGAAAGATTATCTGAGAAACACGATGGGTCAAGAGCGTCTCAATAGTCTTGCATCTTTGAACATTCATCATCGCATAACTTTGACTGAAGACGAAATTCTCAGAAAGTTTTTTGAAAAGCCTCGAACCGTTTGTGGATTATATATTTTTTTCTTGATCGGTCATATTGATTATCTTCGTAATTATCTTCTTCGTAATTATCTTCTATTGCATTTATTATTCGAAAACAAATTAAAATTTGTGTAAAACATTCAATAAATTACGAATTTTTATTAATAACTTTGTGTTTCAACTTCACCAACATGCCCAATAAAAGCATAAAATTTGAAAGTATATGATCCCATGGGGGGGGGGGGTCCGGACCCGAAAACCCCCCCCGTGGATCCGCCACTGGTGTCGAGAAATGGGATGTAAAATGTGACTCACAGCATGTCATTGTTGAATTCAAAATTACCGCTAAGTTTCACGAGCACTGGACATACAGTGCCCGAAATTGATTTAAGTTCACCCAAAACTTCTATGTTCCAGAGCGTTTTCCTCAGCCCCATTTTGTTGTGGAAATCTGAATTTTAACACAGTTGCCTTTCTAGGGGTTGCGATTAAGTGGTAAAAAAATTATATAGCTAGCTCTCTTAATAACGGTGAAGTAAAAGCATTTCAATTTGAAGCATTTTTAGTGCGAAATTGATTTAAGTTCAGTAAAAAATATAAAGAAAAAAGGGTTCTTATTGCTGTAAATGAACTTTATTTAATATTTAATCGATCCTCCATTGTTTTATGACTGGAAAAATTCTTTTTCTCATACTCGTCACTAATGTGTGGAGCATTTCCTCCGGAATTGAATTCCAAGCATGTTAAATGCTTATTTTGGGCGATTCTAAATTTTCAAACCGCCTTCCATGAGCATACACCTTTCTGACTACAATTCTCCATAAATCTTCTACCAAATTTAAAGCCGTAGAGTGTGCCAGCCAATCCAAAAGTGGATACTTTTGCTCCTCAAACCACTTCATAGTAGCTCTTTCTTTATGGATAGGTGCACTATCCTATTGAAAGATCCAATTATCGCCAAGCGCTTCCTCTCCAAATGACAGCAAAACATCGTCCAAAAGTGAAATTTAGTGTGCAGCACACATTCGGCTACTTATCAAACAAATTCTACTCTTTGTGCGAGCAGAAAAAGCGGCCCAAACCATCACTGTGCCTCCTCCGAAATTTCGGCTCCAAGGAACTTCAGGTGTTTTCTTAAGGTTGCCCTTTGCAATGCGAATTCGTAGTAGACGGATCCTATGATCGGTAGATTCATTCGTACCGCAAATTAATTTCGGTTCGTATTTACTTTCGTATCGCATTTCATGATAAGGCCCCAGGAGCGTAAGAGCTACAAAATTGTCCTGGGGCCGTATTTGGTTTCTCGAGTCGATCCAAAAAAGCTCCTCGACTTTCTCTATTTAGCTTCACGACAATATCGACAGATAAGCGCGGCCATAGAAAACCATCAAATTGTGGTATTACTCCAAGGGCAGTAAAACACGTTTATTTAATTAAAATATAAATTGTTTAAAGTTTATTGCATGCATAAATTGAGCTTTTTAATAATCGTCAAACGTCTTTATCGACACGTAAAGAGACGATATCGTGTTGCCAAATCCAATTTTTATCTATCGACAGAAGATAATGTTGACTCGAGAAACCAAATACGGCCCCTGGTCCATCGCAAAGCGAAAGTTAGAAGTAATCTTAAATAGCGCAGTGTCACAGCTACGTGAAGGACGGAAACCTGGGGCCAGTTCACGCAATTCGACACTCGACGTCGACATCGACGCTTTATGAAAACGACATTAATTTCTACGACGTTGAATTTGGGTTCACGTAAGTCGACGTGTCGTTTTCCCAAAATAATTTCTCCTAAAGGTATGCAAAATCCAATGAAACCGCTGCCCTTTTCACATTTACCCCGTTTATAACTAGGTCCAAAAGTTGAGTCGAGATTGAGTTGAAATTTCGACCACCGTATATGAAGTTGAGTTGAGTTAAATTTGGGTTGAAATAGAGTTGAATTGATTCAAAACATAACCTCAAATTTTTGTGGAAAATTCTCATTTATAGATACGTAAAAATTTAGAATGAAATAATTTATTTTTCCTGTACCAGAAAAAAAAAAATCAAACACAAAACTAACGCCGACTGCGGACTTATGAAAAAAGCGATAAAATTTTGCTAGAGCTGCAACATTCCTACAGTGGCTTAATGAGTCAATTGAAGAGCAAATGGCGCTGTCACCAATAAGTTTGAGAGCGCGGTTTTGCACCTTGTCCAGCCAAGCTAAGATGGTTCTTGGGGCCCCGGCCCAGATATACGAGTTATATTCAAGACGGGGACGAATGTAGGACTTGTAAATTATAGCCCTGGCAGACGGCTGAAGGAGAAATTTGCACCTTTTGAGGAATCCTAGACACTGGGATGCTTGTTTAGCACTTTGGAATATGTGGTTATTCCAGCGCAGATCTTCAGCTAATGTTACGCCTAGGATGTTTAGAGAGGGTTCTGCCGTTACGGTCTTGTTGTCCACTGAAATAGAAAGCGGTTCGGTGCAAGTTTTATTGGAGATGAGACAGTACTTAGTTTTTAATGCATTAAATTCGACACGGTTCTTGTGGCCCCAATCAAGAATTCGTTCGATGTCCCTGTTGATTGAATTGGTCAACAGTTGGCGATGATGTAGACAAGGTCTGTCACGCGCTTGTGTTACATTATCAAAACCATAGGAGTAACGTAGAGTACCGTCATCAGCAAAGCTGTGGAGTGAGTTGGAGGGGACTGAGAGCAGGTCATTTATAAAAACTAGGGAGAGAGATGGTGATAGAATTGAGCCCTGGGGAACACCTGCGGAGATGTGGTGGGGGTCGGATTCGACGCCATCCAATACTACCTTGATTGAACGGCCTGAAAGGAAGCTCTCAATCCAGTTCTTCAGAACAGAGTCAATACCAATAGCTTGGAGTTTAGCCAACAGAGCGGGATGCCATACTCTGTCAAAAGCCTTGGAGATATCCAGAGCAACCAGACCAGATTCGCCAAATCGGTGTATACTTCGGCTGAGGTGCTCCGTTTGGCATACGAGGAGGTCGCCAGTAGATCTTTTCGATCTAAAGCCGTATTGTTTGTCGTACAATATTTGGTTGTATTCAAGATATTCCATAAGCTTTCTTTTTATTATTGTCTCCATAACTTTGGAGAGAATAGAAGTGTAGTGGCCGTGTAGAACAGAACCACTATAAGTTCACACAAGCCACTGCAATCGAAATCGATCAAATATCAACTAGATCTATCGACCAAAACGGCTAGATCACCGATCGGTGATCTAGACCTAGAAAAAACAGCTTCCGGTATTCTGGCATTCTCTCTCGCTAGCGACACGAATAAGAGTGCAAACACCTCGCCGGTTCCATATAAAAATATCATTTATAATCCTTAGATTAATGTAATATAAATAAACAAAATATATATCAGAAATAAAAGACGAACTATAAACATTAGTGAACAAGTGCGTTTTTATTTCGTTTGATTTTTGAGCACACAACAACAGTTAATTTGGTGACCCCGACGTGCACGCGTGTGTAACGGTGTTCCTCAATAAATAAAAATTGAACAAACATAAAAATTACATTTCGACTGAAAGAAATCAATTTTGGAGTGACAAAATAAAATCATCGATTTCTATAGGAGGAAAGGAATCAACCTTCAAAACCGGACATTCAACAGATAATTGTTTTTAATCTTCATTATACTCCCAACATTTAAACCTTAACTGTTATTTTATATTTCTTTGCATTTCATTTTTAGGACATTTATTTTGGAAAATTTTCCATTTGAAATTAAAATAACAATTTCGACACCGATCGAAGACCTCACAATATTAAATAAGAACAATAGAAGGCTTTTTTTAAAAAAACAAAAAAAAAACAAAAACAAAAATTTCGGAACTTTAAAATTAATTGCCCTATAAATAGAGTGGACAATGCAACGATTTATTCTTTGATTGAAATGAAAGTGTTTTTACGCTGAATTCTTATTTACAGATTATTATAGAATAATTTTAAAGTGATAATAGTGAACCAACGTGACGTGAGAAATAACATTACCAACATCGGCAAACATTTGGCCTGCGGTTTCTCCTTATTTTATTTCACGCCGTATTTATGCTGTTAGGATAATCTCACGCCACGTTTGACATTTTTTTTGTTTTGTTGTTGTGTTTTGTTTTCTTCAAAACATTTCGTTTGCACAAAAAAAAAACAATTCAAACAAAAGAACACAACAGTTAAATTGTTGTTAATATTAACAATAAACAGATTGTTAGGAATCTAACATTCCTAATCGAAACAAAAAAAAACCCGTAGCAAAACACACCAAATTTTATGCATTAAGAAAATCAAACCACAATTTTATTGCGATAAGAAAAATGCATTTTTATCACGAAAGCGGGCTCAGATTCTGTCTGCGTTCATCTGAAACCTTTTGTCTGCTCCGAAAAATTCAACATATTTGAGCAAAACCATTCAGAATGAAATTATCGCAACTTGTCATGAATTGATCAGAAAAAAAATCGTTGATCGAATAAATCAATCGGAAGGATTCTCAGTTTTAGCCGACGAATCGACTGACATTTCAAGCATAGAGCAATTTTCCATTTGCACACGATACTTGGATTCACAAACAAATATTTGTGAGGATTTCCTCGGATTCGTTCCCGTCACTGACGTTTCTGGACAAGCTCTGGCAAATTCCATCATGAATTATCTTACCGATATCGGCGTGGATTGCTCATTCATGTACGGCCAAGGATACGACGGAGCTCCGGCAATGAGTGGCGAATTTCATGGAGCACAGGCTTATTTGAGGTCTCATTTTCCTCTCGCAATTTATGTGCATTGCGCCGCACACAGCTTCAGTTTGACCATCAATGCAGCTTGCGAAGTATCTGGTATCAAAAACGCGTTGGGAACTATCGGAGCAATTCAAGCATTTTTTCACTGGCCCAAGAGACAAAGCATCTTGAAGAACGAAATTTCAAAAATGACAGAGAAAAGTGAGCGAAGAAAAGAAAAATTGAAGTCCATTTGTCCTACAAGATGGGCTCAGTCTCATGAAGCTGTATCAAGATACGTCGAACTTCAACCGGCTGTTATTGAAGCGTTGGAAGAAATAAAAACGTGGAAGGATCGAGAAACTTCACGGGCAGCATCTCAACTTTTGACAGCGATTTTCACAATCGAGTTCCAAATTTCCTGTCATATTATGGAATCAATTAATTCCATCGTTTTGCTATTGAGTCGAGAATTGCAATTGAAAAATCAAGATCTGGGAGAGGCCACGAAATTGGCTGATGATGCTTTGAAAGACTTCAAGGAAAAGCGTGAAAACGTGGTTTCATGCTTCCACATTGTTTATCAAAAAGTTTCTGAAATTTGTTCGGAGTACGAGATTGAAATGAAAATGCCTCGTCGATGCAGTCGACAAAAAAATCGTTGCAACGTTGAAGCGAAAACAGTTGAAGAGTATTACAAAATCGCATTTTACATCCCATTTCTCGACACATACATTTCTCATCTTCAGAGTCGGTTCGAAAAACACAAAACAGTTTTTCAAAGTTTTGGACAGCTATTCCTCAAACAAGAATTCGACGAGAAGAAATGTGCAAGCCTCTACCAATTTTACGAAGAAATACTGGATTGTTCCGAGAGTAATTTCATTTCAGAAGTCAAAATGTGGAGACAACGGATCTGCAATCAAAACATCGAAAATGCACTTGATGCATTAGCAGTGAGTATCTCCCAAATTCAGATCATTTTTGGCTAAAAAATAATGCCAGGTTTCTCATATATTGTACCAAAAAATTTGATTGATTATAATACTAATAGATTATCATTTATTTTCTATTTAATTTCAAAACAAAATTTTTTAATTTAAAAGAATCAGAGAAAAATCACTAATAGACGACTTATTGACAATTAATTGAGTAAGAGATTTTTTTGGTGCAATTTGGAACAAAGTAAAATAAATAATATCCATTGAAAATCTAAATAGAAGGAATTTTTGCAGACCATAAATGGCAGAACTTTCAAAAACGTCAACAAAATCCTACGAGTTTTGGCGGTGATACCCGTGACCACAGCAACTCCAGAACGATCATTTTCGACTTTGAGGAGAATGAAAGATTATCTGAGAAACACGATGGGTCAAGAGCGTCTCAATAGTCTTGCATCTTTGAACATTCATCATCGCATAACTTTGACTGAAGACGAAATTCTCAGAAAGTTTTTTGAAAAGCCTCGAACCGTTTGTGGATTATATATTTTTTTCTTGATCGGTCATATTGATTATCTTCGTAATTATCTTCTTCGTAATTATCTTCTATTGCATTTATTATTCGAAAACAAATTAAAATTTGTGTAAAACATTCAATAAATTACGAATTTTTATTAATAACTTTGTGTTTCAACTTCACCAACATGCCCAATAAAAGCATAAAATTTGAAAGTATATGATCCCATGGGGGGGGGGGGTCCGGACCCGAAAACCCCCCCCGTGGATCCGCCACTGGTGTCGAGAAATGGGATGTAAAATGTGACTCACAGCATGTCATTGTTGAATTCAAAATTACCGCTAAGTTTCACGAGCACTGGACATACAGTGCCCGAAATTGATTTAAGTTCACCCAAAACTTCTATGTTCCAGAGCGTTTTCCTCAGCCCCATTTTGTTGTGGAAATCTGAATTTTAACACAGTTGCCTTTCTAGGGGTTGCGATTAAGTGGTAAAAAAATTATATAGCTAGCTCTCTTAATAACGGTGAAGTAAAAGCATTTCAATTTGAAGCATTTTTAGTGCGAAATTGATTTAAGTTCAGTAAAAAATATAAAGAAAAAAGGGTTCTTATTGCTGTAAATGAACTTTATTTAATATTTAATCGATCCTCCATTGTTTTATGACTGGAAAAATTCTTTTTCTCATACTCGTCACTAATGTGTGGAGCATTTCCTCCGGAATTGAATTCCAAGCATGTTAAATGCTTATTTTGGGCGATTCTAAATTTTCAAACCGCCTTCCATGAGCATACACCTTTCTGACTACAATTCTCCATAAATCTTCTACCAAATTTAAAGCCGTAGAGTGTGCCAGCCAATCCAAAAGTGGATACTTTTGCTCCTCAAACCACTTCATAGTAGCTCTTTCTTTATGGATAGGTGCACTATCCTATTGAAAGATCCAATTATCGCCAAGCGCTTCCTCTCCAAATGACAGCAAAACATCGTCCAAAAGTGAAATTTAGTGTGCAGCACACATTCGGCTACTTATCAAACAAATTCTACTCTTTGTGCGAGCAGAAAAAGCGGCCCAAACCATCACTGTGCCTCCTCCGAAATTTCGGCTCCAAGGAACTTCAGGTGTTTTCTTAAGGTTGCCCTTTGCAATGCGAATTCGTAGTAGACGGATCCTATGATCGGTAGATTCATTCGTACCGCAAATTAATTTCGGTTCGTATTTACTTTCGTATCGCATTTCATGATAAGGCCCCAGGAGCGTAAGAGCTACAAAATTGTCCTGGGGCCGTATTTGGTTTCTCGAGTCGATCCAAAAAAGCTCCTCGACTTTCTCTATTTAGCTTCACGACAATATCGACAGATAAGCGCGGCCATAGAAAACCATCAAATTGTGGTATTACTCCAAGGGCAGTAAAACACGTTTATTTAATTAAAATATAAATTGTTTAAAGTTTATTGCATGCATAAATTGAGCTTTTTAATAATCGTCAAACGTCTTTATCGACACGTAAAGAGACGATATCGTGTTGCCAAATCCAATTTTTATCTATCGACAGAAGATAATGTTGACTCGAGAAACCAAATACGGCCCCTGGTCCATCGCAAAGCGAAAGTTAGAAGTAATCTTAAATAGCGCAGTGTCACAGCTACGTGAAGGACGGAAACCTGGGGCCAGTTCACGCAATTCGACACTCGACGTCGACATCGACGCTTTATGAAAACGACATTAATTTCTACGACGTTGAATTTGGGTTCACGTAAGTCGACGTGTCGTTTTCCCAAAATAATTTCTCCTAAAGGTATGCAAAATCCAATGAAACCGCTGCCCTTTTCACATTTACCCCGTTTATAACTAGGTCCAAAAGTTGAGTCGAGATTGAGTTGAAATTTCGACCACCGTATATGAAGTTGAGTTGAGTTAAATTTGGGTTGAAATAGAGTTGAATTGATTCAAAACATAACCTCAAATTTTTGTGGAAAATTCTCATTTATAGATACGTAAAAATTTAGAATGAAATAATTTATTTTTCCTGTACCAGAAAAAAAAAAATCAAACACAAAACTAACGCCGACTGCGGACTTATGAAAAAAGCGATAAAATTTTGCTAGAGCTGCAACATTCCTACAGTGGCTTAATGAGTCAATTGAAGAGCAAATGGCGCTGTCACCAATAAGTTTGAGAGCGCGGTTTTGCACCTTGTCCAGCCAAGCTAAGATGGTTCTTGGGGCCCCGGCCCAGATATACGAGTTATATTCAAGACGGGGACGAATGTAGGACTTGTAAATTATAGCCCTGGCAGACGGCTGAAGGAGAAATTTGCACCTTTTGAGGAATCCTAGACACTGGGATGCTTGTTTAGCACTTTGGAATATGTGGTTATTCCAGCGCAGATCTTCAGCTAATGTTACGCCTAGGATGTTTAGAGAGGGTTCTGCCGTTACGGTCTTGTTGTCCACTGAAATAGAAAGCGGTTCGGTGCAAGTTTTATTGGAGATGAGACAGTACTTAGTTTTTAATGCATTAAATTCGACACGGTTCTTGTGGCCCCAATCAAGAATTCGTTCGATGTCCCTGTTGATTGAATTGGTCAACAGTTGGCGATGATGTAGACAAGGTCTGTCACGCGCTTGTGTTACATTATCAAAACCATAGGAGTAACGTAGAGTACCGTCATCAGCAAAGCTGTGGAGTGAGTTGGAGGGGACTGAGAGCAGGTCATTTATAAAAACTAGGGAGAGAGATGGTGATAGAATTGAGCCCTGGGGAACACCTGCGGAGATGTGGTGGGGGTCGGATTCGACGCCATCCAATACTACCTTGATTGAACGGCCTGAAAGGAAGCTCTCAATCCAGTTCTTCAGAACAGAGTCAATACCAATAGCTTGGAGTTTAGCCAACAGAGCGGGATGCCATACTCTGTCAAAAGCCTTGGAGATATCCAGAGCAACCAGACCAGATTCGCCAAATCGGTGTATACTTCGGCTGAGGTGCTCCGTTTGGCATACGAGGAGGTCGCCAGTAGATCTTTTCGATCTAAAGCCGTATTGTTTGTCGTACAATATTTGGTTGTATTCAAGATATTCCATAAGCTTTCTTTTTATTATTGTCTCCATAACTTTGGAGAGAATAGAAGTGTAGTGGCCGTGTAGAACAGAACCACTATAAGTTCACACAAGCCACTGCAATCGAAATCGATCAAATATCAACTAGATCTATCGACCAAAACGGCTAGATCACCGATCGGTGATCTAGACCTAGAAAAAACAGCTTCCGGTATTCTGGCATTCTCTCTCGCTAGCGACACGAATAAGAGTGCAAACACCTCGCCGGTTCCATATAAAAATATCATTTATAATCCTTAGATTAATGTAATATAAATAAACAAAATATATATCAGAAATAAAAGACGAACTATAAACATTAGTGAACAAGTGCGTTTTTATTTCGTTTGATTTTTGAGCACACAACAACAGTTAATTTGGTGACCCCGACGTGCACGCGTGTGTAACGGTGTTCCTCAATAAATAAAAATTGAACAAACATAAAAATTACATTTCGACTGAAAGAAATCAATTTTGGAGTGACAAAATAAAATCATCGATTTCTATAGGAGGAAAGGAATCAACCTTCAAAACCGGACATTCAACAGATAATTGTTTTTAATCTTCATTATACTCCCAACATTTAAACCTTAACTGTTATTTTATATTTCTTTGCATTTCATTTTTAGGACATTTATTTTGGAAAATTTTCCATTTGAAATTAAAATAACAATTTCGACACCGATCGAAGACCTCACAATATTAAATAAGAACAATAGAAGGCTTTTTTTAAAAAAACAAAAAAAAAACAAAAACAAAAATTTCGGAACTTTAAAATTAATTGCCCTATAAATAGAGTGGACAATGCAACGATTTATTCTTTGATTGAAATGAAAGTGTTTTTACGCTGAATTCTTATTTACAGATTATTATAGAATAATTTTAAAGTGATAATAGTGAACCAACGTGACGTGAGAAATAACATTACCAACATCGGCAAACATTTGGCCTGCGGTTTCTCCTTATTTTATTTCACGCCGTATTTATGCTGTTAGGATAATCTCACGCCACGTTTGACATTTTTTTTGTTTTGTTGTTGTGTTTTGTTTTCTTCAAAACATTTCGTTTGCACAAAAAAAAAACAATTCAAACAAAAGAACACAACAGTTAAATTGTTGTTAATATTAACAATAAACAGATTGTTAGGAATCTAACATTCCTAATCGAAACAAAAAAAAACCCGTAGCAAAACACACCAAATTTTATGCATTAAGAAAATCAAACCACAATTTTATTGCGATAAGAAAAATGCATTTTTATCACGAAAGCGGGCTCAGATTCTGTCTGCGTTCATCTGAGCCGTTGGAATTTCAAGCAACAAACAAGTTGCAGAATTGCTTTATTGCAATTTTAATTGCTGAGAAAATTTTGTCCTCAGAATATTTTTATTTTAAGTTTAATGTTTGTTTTGTTTTGGTTTTTTTTGTTAAGAGAGTATGTATATAAGTTTACGAATAGAATAAAATAATTCAGTTGTTAATCAACTTGAAAGGCGTTTGTTTAATTAAACTTTTCAGAGCATTTCAAAGATTTGGTGTCTCGGTACATGAACCAGAGACACTCACTACAACAGGACTAGGTATCAAGCACCTTTGTCCTAATTTTAAAAAATATTACAAAATAGAGCATAAGAGCTCTACATTTTTCTGGTGACCCCGACGTGATTGTTCAATCACAAATACGTTTTTGGATTCATCAACATCCACTCAACATCCACCATGGAGGAATTAACCAGGCGGCAAAAGGAGATTGGAACTGAAATAGAGCGCATTGCTCTAAACTATTCCAAAACCAGCAGTGCTCGGAGAACAGCATCCTACATCCAAAACAAGTTGGAATCGTTAGGTCAACTGTGGAATACTTTCGAGTCAACTGACAACCTCATACGGCAAAAATATGATGATCAATGCGATCATCCATACTTTGCCAAAGATTATTATCAGCAGATAAAGGATGGATTTGACAAGGTGTGTGCTAACATGAGCACACAATTAGCAACTCAACGGATCTCATCAGAGATCAGTGATGACCCTGCAGCTATGGGAGACCATCAGCAGACTCCCCAACCCTATATGTCTACAGCAGCAGCACGAGATGATGCCACTAATCAGCCCTTACTTACTGAAGAAGGAGCAGCGGGTTTCAGGCCTACCACAACCAATACAACTAATCAAACTTTTCCAAGTGCCACAGGGGCGATTCCTAAACAAACAACTAATACCAAAGTGAAAGCACCGCAAACTATGCATTCCACATTGGTAAATAGAGCGAAATTAATGACCAGGTCATTGGAAAACACGCTACAGGGCGAGGTTCCAGGAAGAAGCGTGCAGACATCGCGATTCTACCAGTTTAGAATTGATATGATAGAACGTCAATGGAAGGAAGTACAGCAACTACAGTACACCATCTGGGAACAGGCAAACATCGCAAGTGATGAAGAAAACGCAGATTGGTTCTTCGATTTAGAAAGGCGAGTACAGCAAAACTTACTCTACTTGTACGAACGCATGGACTCCTGCAAACAACAAACTTTGGAATCCGTACCAACTCTGGATCAAGGCACCAGCAGAGCATCAGCCGTAAAACTGCCGAAAGTGACTTTACCCAAATTTGAAGGAGATTACCTCAAGTGGCGTCAGTTCCGTGATTTATACAGCGAGCTAGTTCATAAACAAGACATTGCTGACTGCCATAAAATGTGGTATTTAAAGAACAGCCTTCAAGGGGAAGCTGAGAAACTCATACGTCACTTCACAACTTCTGACAGTAATTACCAAGCAGCGTGGAGAGTCATTAACGAGCGCTACGAAAACAAGAGGCTACTAGTTAATGCATTAATCAACAAACTTCTTTCACAACCAGCTCACAGTGTGGAGAGTGCTTCAGCCGTCAAAGCAATCCATGATACAAACCAAGAGTGCCTGTTAGGTTTAGAGAATCTTTCCATACAAACTTCACAACGGGATGCCCTGCTGCTGCACATCCTAATAAAGAAATTAGATAGAAGCACACATACATTATGGGAACAATCCCTCTCCGAGCCTAGGTCATTACCTTCTATGACAGAATTTCTTAAGTTTTTAGAAACTCGTTTCCAGTCACTGGAAGCTGTTGGAGGAAGGCCGAAGACATCCGAAGAAACTCCGAGAAGACATACAGCTGGAAAAGCCTTGTCATTAACTACCCCGTTCATCGAGAACTGTTCCCATTGCAAGGGACAACATAAATTATACAACTGTGAACGATTCTTAAAGCTGTCAACACAAGATCGCCGAGCAATCGTAAGAAGTGCTCAATTGTGTATGAACTGTTTTAAACCAGGACACAACTACATCAACTGTGCCTCAGGAAGTTGAAAAAAATGTTCACTTAAACACAACACCCTTCTTCATACGGATCTACCACGAGCTCGCGGTAACCCTGACTTCAGTCAGACCAAAAAACCAGCAGCCACAAACTCTTCATCATCAACCATGCCGTCAGTGGGCAAACATGAATCCGCAGCAGATTCGGCTACACTTTCAGCCAAAGCAACTCAACAAAACAATGGATATGTGATCCTTAGTACAGTCCTCGTCAAGAAGGGACCGAGGTTCAATGCCGAGCGGTCCTTGACTCAGGATCGCAACTGAACTTTGTGACAGAAGAATTGGCAAAGAAGCTCCAACTAAAGAGTGAACTCAGACCATCTAACATCGAATTAGTTGGTCAGATTAAGTCTGAAACAAGTGGACAAACCACCGTTACACTTGAATCCAGAATTAATGATTTCAAAACCGACATGGCCGTACATATATTGCCTCAAATAGTGTCACCACAACCATCACGGCCACTAAACAGTAACAAATGGCCAATTCCAAAGAACATTCCACTAGCCGACCCGTTTTTCTACAAGCCGGGCCCAATAGACATTCTCATTGGAGCTGAGTTCTGTCACTCAACATTAGCGATCGGACAAATTAAATTAGGAGACGAGCTGCCCGTATTGCAGAACACCGTTTTTGGCTGGATAGTTGCTGGAAAAGTGCAGCATTTATCACAAAGCCATTCTATATGCACCATGTGCTCAGAAGATGAGCACCTCAGCAATCAAATTCAAAAGTTCTGGCAGCTCGAAGATGTCGAAGGAAGAAATGAGAACTACACCTCAACTGAACAGCAGTGTGTGGATCACTTTAATCAAACTCATCAAAGAGATAGCAATGGCCGTTTTCGAGTTCGGTTGCCAATGTTGGAAGACCCAGAAACATTGGGAGAATCAAAGGACATGGCTTATAAGAGATTCCTGTCCGTGGAACGTAGACTTAGTGCCAATCCAGAACTAAGAGAACAATACGCTTCGTTCATTCATGAATATGAAGCTTTGGGACACATGGAGGTGGTGAACTTCAATAATATCGGGAGGCCTTACTTCTTTTTACCACATCATGCAGTTGTAAAACCGGAAAGCACTACAACAAAAGTACGGGTGGTCTTCGACGGTTCCGCTCGCACCTCCTCCGGAAAATCTTTGAATGACATTCTTCACACCGGACCGGTCATCCAAGACGATGTATTTTCAATACTATTGCGATTTCGACTACCAAGGTACACATTCACGGCGGATATAGAAAAGATGTACCGCCAAATTCACGTTGACGAGCGAGATCAAAATCTTCAATTAATATGGTGGCGTGACAGTCCTGCAGACAAGTTGAAATGTTACAAACTAAAGACCGTGACTTACGGCACAGCATGTGCACCGTATTTAGCTGTTAACTGCCTACAACATCTGGCTGAAGAGCGAGCTGACGCGTACCCACTAGCACTGAGGGTAGTAAAGAGAAATTGTTATGTGGATGATGTTTTAGCTGGATCAGATAAACTAAGTGAAGCCATTGAAATGCGATGTCAGATAGAATCCCTGTTAAAAGAAGGAGGATTCTTACTCAGAAAATGGTGTTCAAATCATCCACAACTGCTACAAGGCATTCCGTATGATCAACATGAAATACAGATAGATCTAAATAATGGATCTGATAAGCATATTAAAACGATGCGTCTTATCTGGTACCCTAACAATGATATATTCAAAATAAGATACAACAGAATGGACCATAAAAAGGTCACAAAGCGTACTGTGGCATCCGACATTGCACATCTGTTTGATCCATTAGGCCTAATGAGTCCAATTGTAATTACGGCGAAGATATTTTCACAAACCTTATGGTCCATAAAGTTAGATTGGGATGCAGCCTTACTCCAGGAACACCACACTTTCTGGACCAACTTTAAGAAGGAACTTGACCTCCTCAATGAGATCTCCATACCTAGGCACATATTTTCGCACAATATTCCAGAGAAGGTACAACTTCACATATTCACTGACGCCTCAGAAAAGGCTTTCGGAGAAGCTGCATACCTTCGAGCACTGTATAAATCAAAACTCATAACTGTACAGTTACTATGTGCTAAGTCAAAAGTAGCACCACTCAAGCAACACACCTTACCTCGGCTAGATTTATGTGCTGCCAAGCTAGGCTCCGAGCTTGCAGATCGAGCCCGGAAAGATCTTCAGCTCTCAAAGGAAAACATCTATTTCTGGTCTGACTCAGAGATTGCATTGTCCTGGATCCATTCGAAGTCATCATCGTTCCACACCTTCGTGACAAACAGAGTTTCCAGCATTCAGCGACTATCCAAGCCGACCCAGTGGAGACACGTTTCGTCTCAACACAACCCAGCAGACCTCATTTCCAGAGGTCTTTCACCAGAACATTTACGACAACATTACACTTTTTGGTTTCAAGGCCCATTTTATCTTCATGGAGCAGAATCAGTCTGGCCACCTCCGTTTCAACAGAAGTCGGAATGTACGCAGGAACGAAGAAAGGTTGCAATGGCAACCACTACAAGTAATGAACACATCATAGACACCATAAACCATCGAAATTCATTTAAAAGGTTAGTGCGAATTATAGCCTACGTCAGAAGATTTAAGTATAATGTCAGGAGCCGCAAGACATGCTCAGGAAGGCTTGAAGCCACAGAATTACACGAAGCACGAACAATTATTTTGAAGCATATGCAGTTGCAGGAATTCAAGGATGACGCTCTACATTTAAGACGTTACCACGAAGTATCGAGAACTAGCCCGATTGGTAGTTTAGCACCTTTTCTTGACAATGATGGCCTTATCAGGGTTGGTAGCCGCCTTCAAGCCTCCAATCTCCAGTTCGATTCCAAGCATCCCATTTTATTACCGTATACACATCCATTAACAAAGGTGATAATGACAGAACTCCATAGGGACAATCATCATCTTGGCCCTCAGGCACTACTATCGATGGCGAGGCAAACCTATTGGCCCATTAAAGGAAAAACACTATCAAGATCGATAGTGCAGCATTGTGTTTTCTGTTCAAGAGTAAAACCTAATGGCTGGTTTACACGTATTAAGTAGTTAAGTGTTCAACTAAATTTTAACTTAATTTTAAGTGACTTAATTTCAAGTAATCGTTTACACGTATTCAACACTTAATTTTAGTGAAGCTCTTTAGTTCGCTAAAGATGGGCGTCAAAATTTTAAAAAATAGAGTCATAAAATTTGTTTTAAATGAGATTTTCGACGAAGTAAAAGATGAAATAGCCAGAAAAGAGAGAATACCTAAAACATTGTGGGTGAGAAATTGGATAAGCAGGAGAAATTAATACGGCGCTAGTGCAACTTTGTTCCATGAATTAGATGGAGAAGATAAACAAGAGTATTTCTCTGGGCTACGTATGTCAGAAGAATCCTTTAATTACTCTTGCTGTCTAAAGTTCAACATGAGATACAGAAAAGAGATACTGTAATGCGATGTGCATTAGAACCAAAATTAAAATTGCATATTGTACTATATTTTCTCGCTACTGGAAATAGTTTTCGCAGTCTATCTCAAGCCCTTGTTGTTTCGCTTGTTTGTTTCCTTCTTTATTATTTCTTACATTCCAGAAACATTCATGCTTTAAATGCTCTTCAACGAACTGCATCGTAGTGTCTTCTGACCACTTTGACATTTTCAAAATAAAATATTCACTTACACGAACGCGACGCTATTCAAACAAATTTATGCATCTAACTAAAATGAATCACTAAACCCACCTACTAAACGGAAAAATAGAAAAAATTCTATGCTACTTGCTTACTTACCCCCTAAATTTCAACTTGCAACTTATTACTAAATTCAATGTTTACATGCATTAAGTCACTTAAAATTAAGTTAAAATTTAGTTAAATACTTGACTACTTAATACGTGTAAACCAGCCATAAGACTCTCAATCAACTAATGGGAAATCTTCCTGCAGCTCGTATCCAGCAGTCAAGGCCCTTCATAAACAGTGGAGTGAACTTTTGTGGGCCAGTATGGGTCCAGTACAAATTACGCGGAAAACGTCCTCAAAAGGCATATATCGCAGTATTCTGTTGCTTCGCTACTAAGGCAGTGCATTTAGAAATCGTAAGTGACCTTACATCTGAGGGATTTATAGGTGCCCTTAAGCGGTTTACTTCACGAAGAGGGCATTGTCGCCACATTTATTGCGACAATGCCACAAACTTTGTTGGTGCTAAGAGACAGCTTGAGGAGGTCAGTCAACTTCTTGATTCAAAAACTGCAATTGACAAGATATCGACTACCTGCAGTTCGAAAGGCACTGATTTCCACATGATACCCCCAAGGGCACCCCACTTTGGTGGTCTTTGGGAAGCTGCAGTCAAGTCAGCCAAACACTTGTTACAATCCGCACTGGCCGCAGCTTCCATGACATATGAAGAAATGGAGACAGTAGTGACGGAGGTCGAAGCTATATTGAACTCAAGACCCATTACCCCAATTTCGGATGACCCCAAAGATCTAACTGCCCTTACAGCAAGCCATTTTTTGATTGGGGAACCACTGACTGCGCCAATTAACGCTCATGTAGAGCCCGACAAAGCTACACTAGTCACAAGGTGGAAGTTAGTCACAAAACTAAAGAATGAATTTTGGCGGCGATGGCACAAAGAATACTTAAATCACCTCCAGTTAAGGTCCAAGTGGAAACACTCAGTTCAAAATATTGACCGTGGCACGATGGTGATCATCAAAGAGGAAAACACTCCTCCACTTAAATGGACATTAGGGCGGATAGTTCAAACCTTCGAGGGAGATGATGGACATGTGCGTGTGGCTGACGTTAAAACATCCACGGGCATATTTCGTCGTCCCATTCATAAACTAGCGCCACTTCCGATTGAAAAACTAGAAGACGAAAACAGTGAGTTACCAATTGCAGAGAAAGAACCGCCAACCGGATCAGCATCACCTACAGCTTCAACAAGCTCAACAAACCATCATCGACTGCCCCAAGGACAAAATCAACATTCCAAAAGAATGAAAATGTCAATGGGATCCGCCATTGTGTCATTACTCCTCACCTGCCTTTTCATTCCCGGCCACTCTTGCTCACCTGTAAATACAACAAAATTTGCAAACCAACCTGGAATATATTTTGAACACTTAGGACTAGCCAATATAATTGCAAGCGAATGGAACTTAGTGGTATATTATGCCATGGAATCCTATTGGAGAGAAGTTCAGCTACTGCAGCACCATCATCAGGAGCTGCAAGCAGCTTGTAAATTGATGGAAAATACTGAAGCGTGCACTCACACATCAATTCAACTGTCACATCATATCAACGAGCTTGAAACAATCAACAAATATCTTCTCAAAGACACCACTCCTAGCAGATCAAAAAGAGGCGCAGTTAACATAATAGGCAATCTGGCGAATGTGGTATTTGGAGTGCTAGACTCCACCTATGCAGACGAGATGTCGAAAACCATTGAAAACATAGCACAAAATGAAGAACAACTTCAACATCTATTAAAAAATCAGACGTCCTTATTAGATGCTACACTGAATGTCATCGCCTGAGATGAGCAGGAAATTAGTGCACATTTTAATCATTTAAAGGACCAAATAAAACAGATCAATGATAGTATAAACGGAATAAGACAGGAAAATCATCAGCAAAAAATATGGCAGATATTCACAAATATTGCTGTTCAGGCGTCTTTTCTGGGTTCAAATCTCCATCGAATTCAAGATACCATAGCTGATGTAATAGTCGATGCTCAACATGGAAAATTACGCCCTCAACTGATTCTACCAGATCAACTCGAACGGGAGATAGGAAACATTAAAAAACATCTTCCATCATCTTTAAAATTACTTGCTCCATCAGACGACATTCTACAGTACTACAACTTGTTATCTATAAAGGGCCGAATTCGCACACGTCAAGCCATCTTCAGAATCACAATTCCACTAGCAACGGCTGACAACTTTGAGCTGCTTCATATTCTTCCCGTTCCAGTGCCACTTAACAGCACATTTGTTGCCATACAGCCAACATATCCCTATCTAATGATGAATCTTCACCGGGACCACTACTACCCACTGACAGAACATGAGTTAGCATCCTGCATATTGACAATGAACAATCAATATTCGTGCAAACAGAATCATCCATTATACAAACTAGGATCAACCGTTTGCCAATGTGAGGTTACTTTTCTCAATCAAGCGAAGCAGTCCTCGTCATGTCGGATAGTTACAGTAGAAGATGGTCCTCATTGGATCCAACTGCAATCGGGAAACCAGTGGATATTTTCATTAACCAACAAAACTACCATTAACGTGGTATGTGGAGAGGTTATGACTCAACTAGCCATTGAAAATAGTGGCCTACTCAGTTTGCAAGATGGTTGTGTAGTCAATCAACCACATCTAACTCTGCAAGGACGGAAGAACCTATTCTCAACTACAAACAAGGCAGTTCTGCCAGTCAGCAATATAACCGAAAACTTACAATCAGCACAATTAGCTCCAGCGATTTTCCAGACGCGCCATTACCTTCCACATCTGGAAAAAATATCAAGAATTAAGAAGCAGCTCCATGATTTGGATGGATATCTCCCAAAACTACACCATCTTAACACTCATCATTTCGCAACATCATATCTATGCATTGCTGTCGTCATCATTATAGTGGGATACCTCATATACCAATGCTACAAGGGTCGATCTCCATCAACATCAACAGGAAGACAACCAGCCATCGAGATGGAGGCATCACCACCACCTATTGAATTTACAGCCAATTTCGGACCCACGGCTTGTTGAATGGAACATTCAACCGTGGGGGAGGATGATAAGGAATCTAACATTCCTAATCGAAACAAAAAAAAACCCGTAGCAAAACACACCAAATTTTATGCATTAAGAAAATCAAACCACAATTTTATTGCGATAAGAAAAATGCATTTTTATCACGAAAGCGGGCTCAGATTCTGTCTGCGTTCATCTGAGCCGTTGGAATTTCAAGCAACAAACAAGTTGCAGAATTGCTTTATTGCAATTTTAATTGCTGAGAAAATTTTGTCCTCAGAATATTTTTATTTTAAGTTTAATGTTTGTTTTGTTTTGGTTTTTTTTGTTAAGAGAGTATGTATATAAGTTTACGAATAGAATAAAATAATTCAGTTGTTAATCAACTTGAAAGGCGTTTGTTTAATTAAACTTTTCAGAGCATTTCAAAGATTTTGTGTCTCGGTACATGAACCAGAGACACCCACTACAACAGGACTAGGTATCAAGCACCTTTGTCCTAATTTTAAAAAATATTACAAAATAGAGCATAAGAGCTCTACACAGATGAAAACAGCAATTAAAATTAATTAAAATTAAAAGTTTTACCAAAAAAAATAAATAAATATTACATCAGTAGCATAAAAACATAACTGAGCGTGGTACCCAAACAGAAACGGAAGGCTAGACAAAGCAACAAGTCAATATAAAATAAATAAGACAGCGAAAACAGGATAAGTGACGGAACAACAATAAATTGGCAAAATACTTTTATTTACCTATATTTAAAATTTATATTGCTTCATTTTTATTATTGACTTTAAGGTTTTGATTTATTTTATTTTTTTTTATTGCCATTTCATTTATTTTTTTTCTTTCTCTTTGCTATTTTCATTTTGCTTTTCAGTTTGTTTAACTCCACTTATTAATATTTTTATTATTATTTTTCTTTCTTTTGAAATTTAATTGTGCATCTAGTGTATTTATTACAGTATCCGATTTTGTTTTTCCCCTTAATCATTATATCTATAGAAATGTCAAGAACCGGTGAGATACCCAACGCAGACGAAGAAATGCCCGTGGAAGGGCCGAAACCAGGAACGTCAAACGTCGACGCCGTTTCGGCGAAATTTAATTTTCCGGGTGTTTGGACCCAAAGTCCGGTCTCCTGGTTTATACAGGCAGAGGCCCAATTTTCTATATCAGGCATGACTTCTGATAAGTCACGCCTATTTCATATTATTCCGGCCCTGCCTGAAGAGGCGATTTCTAGCGTCGCACATATATTGTCCGACATAGCGACGGCAAAATATGACGACGTGAAACAAAAGTTGCTTGAAAAATATGGTCTATCAGAGACAAAACGTCTCGAGCAGCTACTGTCAGCTCAAGAACCAGGAGACAGAAAGCCCTCCGACTTCCTCCACTCCCTTCGAGCGCTGGCTGGCAATAGCCGGGCTGTCACGGAGGAGCTCATCTCAAGATTGTGGGAACGACGCCTCCCACAGACAATCCAAGTCTCGCTGGCCCCGTTGAAAGACCGACCTTTAAGCGAGAGGGTCCAGGTTGCCGATAATGTATGGGAGGTTCTCCCTCACGGCAACATCTCGTACGCGTCCGCGGTTCGGGCTGAAAGAGCCCGCGAACCAACAGTGGAATCTCTACAACGAGACTTCCACAAGCTCAAAGCTCTGGTGCTACGGCTTAGCCAGCGCCAGAAGACAAGTAACCGGCGCGACCGAAGTAGAACCCCGGCAAATAGAAAATCGACATCTACTCATAGAGCGACCACCAGTACCAGTGACAGAGGGGATACTCTGTGCTGGTACCACAAACAATATGGTCCCAAGGCGACAAATTGCCGCCCGCCTTGTAAATTTACAAAAAAAAAAAAAAACAAAAAACTAGACGACCAGGGGATCGTTCAGTCGACGAGCAACCAAATGATGGTACGCTCACGTCGTCTTTTCGTCCGCGATTCCAATAATCGAATCGACTTTTTAATCGACTCGTGCTCGGATTTATCCATTGTTCCGGCTTCGTCCTTTCCGGCATACAACGGATGTGCCAATTTACTTTTACGGGCCGCTAACGGAACAGTAATTCGTACTTTCGGCACGAAATTATTGGAACTGCATCTTGGTCTTCGCCGAAGATACATCCATAACTTCATCGTCGCTGACATTTCGAAAGCCATTCTCGGAGCGGACTTCTTAACGAAGTTCGAGTTATTAGTCGATTTTAAATATCGGCATTTAGTCGACTCAAACAAACCTTCGAATCAATGTGTGTTTTACAGTCGACTACAAGCTCGAAGAAATAGAATGGCAAGTTATAGGAATCTATAAAGAGCTTTTAACGAAATATTCTTCGTTAACAAAACCTCCAAACTTTAACCTTCCTGTCAAACACAATGTGCGCCATCACATTGTGACAAATGGGCAACTTCCTTTTGTCACCGCTCGGCGACTCCATCCAGAGAAGCTGAAGGTGGCAAAACTTGAATTTGAACATATGGTTCAATTGGGGATTTGTCGACCTTCGTCATCCCCGCAGCATCTCCACTTCATCTGGTCCCTAATTGGGACTCACATGATTGGAGGCCATGTGGCGACTACCGTCGCCTTAACGCAGTAACAGTGACGGATAGATATCCTATCCCACATATTCAAAACTTCTCCGTGCATTTACACGGCTGCACCATCTTCTCGAAGGTAGATTTGGTACGTGCGTACCACCATATACCTATCGCACCAGAAGACGTGCATAAGACTGCATTGATTACGCCGTTTGGTTTGTACAAACTCACTCGTATGCCATTCGGGTTACGTAATGCCGCCCAAACGTTTCAGAGGTTTATAAACGAAGTCACGAGAGACCTCGACTTCGTCTTTGTCTACTTAGATGACATCTCGAAAAATGGAATACTTCCTTCTTCAGATCGGGTTAAGGCAATCGCTGATCTCGCGCCCCCCACTTCTGTTAAACAGATACAGAAGTTTTTAGGAATGGTGAACTTTTATCACCGATTCATTCCTAATTTAGCTAAAATGTTGGTACCAATCAATGAGCATTTGAGATATCTTCTCAATCGTGTTCGTGCCACGAAAGATAAAGAATTCCCTTGGCCCGCAGAATGTGAAGAAGCATTCCTCAAAGTAAAGACTTCGATGGCAGAAGCTACATTGCTAAACCATCCACTCGAGGATGCCAAATACAGTCTAACGACTGACGCCTCTGATTATGCTATCGGAGGCGTATTAGAACAATTTGACGGTCAACGCTGGCAACCATTAGCTTTTTATTCTAAAAAGTTGTCGCCTGTGGAACAGAAATATTCTGCATTCGATCGCGAACTACTCGCCATCTATGCGGCGATTAAACATTTTCGCTATTTTGTCGAAGGACGCAATTTCGTGGTCACACAAAGACCGAACGATCCCCTCGACAGACCAGACATCTAGATCTGATTTCACAGTTTACCACAGATATTCGTCATGTGTCTGGTAAACAAAATGTGGTCGCAGACTTTTTGTCACGCTCACTAGCGACTGACAACGTTGACTCCGTCACCTTCGACTTGGCTACTTTAGCACAAGCCCAAAAAGGTGACAAAGAGTTACAAAATCTCCTACAACACCCCAGCAAAGGCTCACAAGTAAAGCTAGGGCCCCTGTGCTGAATGTCGTATTTGCTGTCATATGAAGTGAAGGTAATACAACGGTGTGCTGATAGTCGATTCTTGTCGTGTAAAATCGACTGTCATAAACGACAGATTATTTGGTGTGTTGACAGTCGTTTTTATTGTAATTTTGTTGTCACTTTTGGTCGGGCTGTTTGCGTTAGTGACAAAGATGGAAAATTGCAGTAAAATTTTTACATTTAAACTAGATACATATTTGTTATTGTGTTTAATTTTAAGTATTTAATAATTTCAGAATAAACATTACAAATAGAAAATAATTCAATTCGAATTTTAGAAAACGATCCAGATGTGGCTAAAGGCCAGATATATGCTGAGAATTGCATGGTGACAAATTTTATAAGTGTTTGGGATGAAATAATAACATAACATTTTCAATTCTTCGCGTTTACTATCTTCATCTTCCGAACTGATAACTCAGCAGAATTGAACATCTTTAATCTTAAATTGTTTTCGCGAAACATAAACTCAAAAATGTTTATTCTTCAAACTATAAATGTTTATTCTACAAATTAAAATTGTTTATTCCTCACGAAACACCAAAACTTAGCACCTACATTCTCTGAACCCTGTGCTGAGAGTCGTAATTTGACTGAAACGACAATTTCTTCAACAAAAACGACTTGTCACGCCACCCGACTCTCAGCACACCAACTAAAAAGCGAGACGACATCGACAACTATGCGCGACTGTCATATGACTCGACATTCAGCACAGGGGCCTAGTTCTCACACCTATACCCTTTACGACGCATCAGGTCTGGTGTGAAACTAGCACAGGTATTCCGCGTCTTTATATACCAGCAAGTTTGCGCAAGCTAGCGTTCAATTCCGAACACAGCTTGTCGCACCCTGGTATCCGCGCTACCCGACGAACCATCGTTAAAAAATACTTCTGGCCGGCAATTAACAAAGACTGCAATGAGTGGTCTCGTTCTTGCCTCGGTTGTCAAAAATCCAAAGTGACGAGACACACTAAGTCTCCACTTGAAGCCTTCAAGCTTCCAGATAATCGGTTTGAACATATCCATATGGATATTGTGGGACCACTTCCGCCATCTCGAGGATACTCGCACATCCTTACAATCGTAGACCGGTTTACGAGATGGCCAGAAGCCTATCCAATTCGTGATATTAACGCTTCAACAGTGGCAAAGCACTTTGTCACTGAATACATCCCACGATTCGGAGCACCCCTCGAAATCACAACAGATCAGGGTACGCAATTCGAATCCAAACTGTTTAATGAAGTTGCCAAATTAATCGGTAGTAACCGAATTAGGACAACCGCCTACCATCCGCAAGCAAACGGAATGGTTGAACGGTTCCATCGGCAACTTAAAGCCGCTTTAATGGCAAGGGAAAACACTACTCATTGGAGTGAAGACTTGCCCTTTGTCTTACTTGGCATACGTACGGCAATCAAATCCGACTTGCAATGCTCACCGGCAGAACTCATCTATGGCCAGAATCTGAGACTGCCCAATTCAATTTCCATCCCATCGGATGAAAATCCAATCGAGCACTCAGAATTTCTCACTCGCCTTCGTTCGCATATGCAGAACTTAAAGGCAACCCATCCTCGACAACCCAGTCAGAAGGATGTTTATGTGCCACAAGCCTTTGAGGACTCCGACTATGTTTTCGTGCGTATCGATCGCGTACGAAAACCTTTTGAGCCCCCGTATGAAGGCCCGTACAAAGTAATCAAGCGATTACGTAAACACTTCGTCGTCGATTTGAAAGACACAAACAAATCAATTTCGATCGACCGGCTGAAGCCAGCCTTTGGTTGTGACCGCGACGTCGACGAAGCCGAGCCACATCGAAGAGTAACTTTCCGTTAACGCTACGCTGGGGGGGGGTATGTAGTGGCCGTGTAGAACAGAACCACTATAAGTTCACACAAGCCACTGCAATCGAAATCGATCAAATATCAACTAGATCTATCGACCAAGAACCAGTGCTGCCAGATATACGTTTTTTTACGTATTATACGTTTTTCCAGGAGCTTCCGAGAGCAATACGTATTTTTATAGGTTTTTTCAAATCGATACGTTTTTTATACGTATTTGGAGAATTATTCGTATTATTACATACTTTTAGGGTTTTTATGGTTCCTTAATAGGCGCGTTTTCATGGCCATGGCAGAATTACGCTGCCGGCATGTTATACTCATATAATTCCGATGAGGATTGAGGACTAGTTATGGTTATATGTGAACACGACTGCAAATATTTAGGTCAAATTGTGAAATGTGAATTTGTCACTTATTGGCTGTTGACAACAGGTATGGAGAAGTCGCGATGTTAGATTTTTTAAAATATTTGTAATTATTTTGAGTGCAGTGCAATAGAATAGAGGCCATGAGAATTTTTAGTCGAATCAACTTCAATAAAACGAAATTGCGCAACTCGCTCGAAACAGAAACTTTGACAGGTATCTTGCATACGTCTGCTTTGATGAAAAACAAAAACAGCGTATGAATTTGATTTCAAAGAAATGGCAAAAATGGTGAACAAAACGATGTACAATAAATGAATGCACATATCATAAAAATGAAATGAATGTATTATGAATGAAATAGTTAATATTTATTTATTTTTTGAATGAAAATATTTATTTTTTATTTTTGTAAAATTGTATCATGAAAATGAACTGATTATTTCATGAACAAATATTTATTATTTATTTTTTGAATAAAAATACTTATTTTTTATTTTTGTAAAATTGTTTTTTATTTTATATTGATAAATTTTCTTTTATGAAAATTAGTATATTCTTGCATATTCTTCTTGTGTAAAAGTTCTTCACTAGAATAGTGATTCTGTAGGCTGTTGATTCAAGCACTAATCTGAAAACGAAACTAAACATGACATGAAAAACAATACTACGATGTTTAATTAATTTTTTCTATCGTTATAGCTATTCGTTGTACTTCCTAAGAGACAGATAGTCGATACGTTTTTATACGTTTTTTTACCGTCCCCGCCAACCACTTTTTTCCACAAAATACGTTTTTACGCAGTTCATGATCTGGCAGCACTGCCAAGAACGACTAGATCACCGATCGGTGATCTAGACCTAGAAAAAACAGCTTCCGGTATTCTGGCATTCTCTCTCGCTAGCGACACGAATAAGAGTGCAAACACCTCGCCGGTTCCATATAAAAATATCATTTATAATCCTTAGATTAATGTAATATAAATAAACAAAATATATACCAGAAATAAAAGTGAACAAGTGCGTTTTTATTTCGTTTAATTTTTGAGCACACAACAACAGTTAAAGAAGTAATTGCTATTGGGCGGTAGTTAGTAGGGTCACTAGCTTCACCTTTTTTCGGTATGGGCTGAACATGAGCCAGTTTCCAGGAGTCAGGATAAACTCCGGAGAAGTATGAAAGTGCAAAAAGTTTGCGCAGAGGTTTAGCCAAAGGTGAGGCACATTTTTTAAGAACTATATGGAGAATTTTGTCGGGGCCAGTCACTTTGTTGGAGTCCAGCTCTTTGAGACACTTATATACTTCAGTTTCAACTCGACATCCGTTTATGACTGGGTTGAACCTAGTCATAAACGGGGTAATTATCCACAAGGGGCACAAGCTGCGAATAATACTAAAACTTCAATAATGTGAGTAATTAAATTAATTAATTAATTAAACAAATTCATAATAATATTGGAAAATCTCAACTCTGAATTTATTTTTGTACATCTAACTCTTCTTGGAGTAGTTATAATTGTTATTTTTCAACTAATAGTTTTTATTTTTCTATTGCATTTTGCTCGTTCAGAACTGTAAAAAGTTTTGTGTAAAATTATTTCTGCTCTGCTCTAATTGGCACCACAACTCGTTTTTAATACAACAATAAATCTTCTCTGGCGTCGAGAAGATTAACGACACTTTTAAAACAACAAACATAAAACGTCGACTTGCGTGAACCCAAAACGACATTTAACGCGTCGTTTTCAGTCGAATTGCGTGAACTGTCCCCTGATTGGTACAGACTTAAAAGATTATTTTGGGTTAGATAGAGTCTAACTTGGGAGTCCATTATTTTCTCGAGCGCTTTGGCCCGAAATCCTCGACAGATTTTGAAGTGGCATTCTTGGCAGTAGGGATAACAACTAACGCTTCTTTCCCCGCTGTGGGGAAGACATTGAAAGTCAGACAGTGGTTGAAGATAGCCTTTAATAGGGTAAGCGACATAAGGGAGGATTAGTTTTATGAATTGTGGAGCAACTTCATCAGGACCCATCGAGATCACACTTAGCTATCGAGATCACACTTAGCAGAGAATATTGCATCTAAATTTGGTGAGTCTGTTTGAAATAACCATTCATGTCGTCAACATCGTAGCTGCAGGAGAAACTAGCATCTTTATTCACACCTAGATTCCTCCGAGTGTTCCAGAGCTTTTTTGGAGCTACCTTTGGGTTGACTTTATTTTCATAATAACGCCGTTTCGCATCTTTGATTTTCTTATTCAATTAGTTTCTAGCATTTTTAAAGCGAGAAAGATTTATTTCTGATTGGTTTGTTTGTACATGGCATGCAAGAAATCACATTCAGCTAGCGCATATTGTATACCGGTTGAAAACCATTTAGGATATTTTATATTAATACATTTTTTTTGAGAGGAGCATATTTGTCCAGGAGCAATTCACATTACTGCTGAAGGTACTCAGATAGCTTTCTGTGGTTACGTTTCGTGTATATTACAGCTGCCCGGGCAAACCAGTCCGTTTGACTACATTCAATGAAATGCAGGGGGTTTGAGCTGTGAAAAGGATTTAACTTTGTTTGGGTGAGTAAACAGCAGAAGATCTAACTTCGATGAAGAAAACGCTGTGATAAGTTGGAATTTGATTTAGCGCTGATGTGTCAAGGGTTTGCAGGAGAAACAGCACGTTATCTGAAAGTTCATTTCTAATGAAAATATTAATTAACCTTGAAATCACCGCCTATTATGATATTTTCGTAACAATGAGTTAAATCTTGCGGCTTTCAAACTCAGAGAAAGCATCTAAGCAAAACTTCTGTGGGGACAGTAAACTGAAGATAATATACATTTTTCTAGCCCTTTGTCAATTTCAACAATGATATACTCAAACGCACCAGAGCTGGAGCAATGAAGCAGTGTAGACTTAAACACTCCCTGACGTAAATGGCCACACCACCACCCCTTTTGCCTGGTCGTATCATTTCGAAAAATTTTGAATCCTTTCTTCTTTCTTCTTTACGCTCCTTTGATAGTTGCCCTCCAGCGGACTCTATTTTGCGCGACAGCTCTCAGCTCCGACCAGGGGCCGGTTCGTGTATGTCGAAAACGAAAATATGTTTTCGTCTCGGGTTCGCGTAGGTCGAAAAATTGAAAATTTTCATCTGAAGCCGACGAAAGGCACTCGAAAGGTCTTGGGTTATCGGGTTTTTGCCTTATCATGATTAATAATTTTCAAATAATAAATACATAGTTGTATATTTTCACAGCAATTGTTGTAACATTTCTCGTGTTTCAATATTGTGGTTTCTATCAAGGACACGAAAAAATTTCTTTCGACTTATGCGAACGTTAAAATTTTCGTCGACAAAATTTTTCGATTTCAATTTTTATTCGTACGATTATCGTCGTTCGCCATACACGAACCAGCCCCAGGTTTTTCCAGTTGCTCCGGCTTGTGCCAGTAGGGCTCTCCTCCACGTTGTTCCAGGTCTCCCTACTCGACGGGATTCTTGCGGATTCCAGTCAAGGGCTGTTTGGCCTGTTTCGTTTTCGCGTCGCAAGGTGTGACCAACCCAATTCCATTTCCTTCGCCTGATATGGCCATCTGGCCTTTCTTGGCCGCACGGCGCCATAGTTCTTCGTTTGAAATTCTAATTTCTCTGCGAATTTTTAGGATACGACGCAAGCATCTGCTGATGAAGACTTGTAGGCGCCCCGTGATGAATAGGGTGACTCCATGTTTCGCAACCGTACAAAAGAGCTGCCTTAACGTACGAGTTGAACAGACGCAATTTGGTGTTAGTGCTTTATTTATTCTGGAACTGATGTCTTCTGCCCCACCATTTTCGGTAATAATGCTACCGAGGTAGCAGAATTTATCTACCAGTTCCACGTCACGGTTATTCAGCGCGGACTTATCGGTTGGGCAGATATGCGCGTCCGCATGGGGCCATCTGGTCTCGCTAAGTCTCATGATCTTGATTTTATATCAATTCATCTCGTTGAGGACTTCATCCAGCCGTCCCTCAGCAAGCAGTGTTCTCACATTCCATGATCCGATTCGTGTCCTATGTTTGAACGAATGTTTGAACAAAATCTACACTTTACCTCGCCATATCTCAGTTAATATTGCAGATATCAAATTTTAACATGCAAGTAATTCAACTAACTTCAACTAATTCTCAAAATATTAAACTATATCCGAACGGTATACATCATTTAGAAACAAAATTGCGAATGTTTGAAATTTTTCCTACGGATTCGTGAGATTTTTTTCTGGCGAAAAAGTTGTTATAGATTTTTTAAATTCCATTTTTTGGCTATTCTACATTAGGCCGAGCGCTGGAGCATTTCCAGTGGTTTTGGCGTGATGTAACGGACTTTTTTGGTGGATTCGTTTAAAAATGACATCCCCAACAATATCTAGGGGGCGCGCAAGCATGAAACGACCTGGAAAATTTGTGGTAGCCCAAAAATTGAAAAATTCACTAAAAATTCACTGTTTTTTTACCTTTCTTGTTAAATATATCTTGTTTTGTTCGTTATTGGATTTGCTAAAACTTATCCTAAGGTGGATTTTTGAAATTTGAGTTTTTGTATTGCAAAATAGCCGAAATCTGCGAAAAAAAGTACCTCACTTTAAAGTTATCCCAAGGAAAGAAGAGACCATTATTTTTTATTTTGGAATTAGATAGTTTAAGGCAAGTTTAACTTACATACATATATCCAAACCCCGATCCCTGCCGGTCAAATAATTTTAGCATCATGCATTTAAAAAGTTGAATTTGTTACTGCGCCAAAAGAAAATCTTTCATGTTGGTCCTGGTTGATTGGTTTTTTTACGTATGCTCTAAGACTCTCTTTATAATATCCAATCATAAAAATTCTGGTTTTTAATTTTTTTAAGATTTTTGGCAAAAAAACTGCAACTAAGGCGTTTTTTCCAGAAAAATTGCTAACTCGGCGACGCCAGGAATGCTAGGCGCGTTTCAAATTCGCACAGTTTCTATTAAGCACAACTTTCAATAAAATAAACAGCTAAATTGGTGCAATAGAAACTGAGTCCTGTTTCGAGCGAAAAAAAGTTGGTTCGGAATCGGACAGAGGAGACGACTTGTTTGTAAAAGAAGAATTGCATCTCGGGCCCAAATGGATATTTGGGAAATCCTGCATAAAAACATATCAATTTATAGAAGAATAACACTTTGTCTGACGGGTAAATTAAAAACTCATCACGGACGCATCATTGCACTGCATTCAGCAATTGGAACTAGCTGAATTCTGCAGTGATGAGTTTTTGGATTTACCTATAATATATTAATAATTTACTAACACCGCCATACATAATGTATATATTTAAAAAATGAATTAGTTTATGTTTTGTATTATTTATGAATAAAATTCATTATTTTGTTGCATTTGATAAATGATGTATAATTTATTGATTTTCAAAAGATCCTTCTAGCATAAAATAATCTGCAAAATATCCGCGAATCTTCTCTGCAACTTGTAATGGACCATTTGCAATGTTGTCTCTATAATCTAGTAGTCCACACTGTACATCTACTTGACAACCAGCAGAGGCACCCATGTGAAAGAGGAGATGCAGGCATGCGGCAAGATTTTTGCATCCTCTCACGAAAATTTCCGAATACTACACGAAGGCAAGCCGAAGTCGAGCTCATGGGAACGTGGCCTTAATCAACTCGCTCGCTACGTTCGCTCGAATTAAACATTTACACTCACCGGAAAACTATCACTTTTCTTTACTTGTAGAATAATTTACTATTGTTCTGCGGGATCATGTTTCGCTTTTTTTCGTATATTTGTCAAATATGTCCTATGATATTCTCTTTTTTTTATTCGCTCTATGACATACACTACCGCTCAAAAGTATTAGGCCACCCTGAAAAATGAGTTTATTCGGGGTCAGGGAGTTAATTAAAAATTTTTTGATGAACAATAGTTGTTTTTTATTTAAATTTAAATTAAGAATATATAAAATCAAAAATAATCAAAATAATAAAATCATTTTACAACAAAAAATTGTCGATAAATATGGAAAATTCAAAAATACGAGGGTGGCCTAATATTTTTGAGCGGTAGTGTACATTTTTATACAGAGTGTACCCGCTAAGTTTGCTATTTTTATGCTGCGTAATATCTTCTCCACAACCAGGAGCGCGTTCAAACCCCTTACTATAGTAAACCATGAGGTAAGCGGTGGTTATGCTACATCACTTCACTTAACCACGAAAGTTTATGTTTAACCATGAAGGTTTTTGAACGCACCGTGGTTAACTACGTGGTAAAGAAAATTTAAATTTTTTTCCATAAAATAGTGTCGGCTATTTGCCTCAATTATTTCCAATAATTATTTATTTAAAATAATCTCACAAATCCCACTTTGATTTGTTCATTATTAACATTAAAACAAATGTCAAAAAATTGTTTTTATTCTTTTTCTTCTTAACTATCGCTAACCATGCTCCCGAGGATGGTTAAAATTTAACTACACCATGGTTAGCCACAGGAGTTTTTGAACGCCAAAAAGTTATGCTCGTGGTTATTTTGTAGTTAACCACGGAGTTTTTGAACGACAAAAGTTTACCATAGTTAACCATAGTAAGGTTTTTGAACGCGCTCCAGGGAGACTATACAAGGAGATATAACTCCGTGTTGTCACTTTTCGTTTTATTAATGAGGGCGCCACAGTCACATGTACCCCAAAAAACATGGCGGATTATATTCAACCGGTTCATGGCCAAGTTCGTTAACTATTAAAATATTTTATGTTTACGCCTAACTTGAAAAATCAGCTTCTGATTTTTCGTATTTAACCATTTTATGGATTTTCCAATGAATTTTTATTAATTCCCAATGATTTTTTTTGCATTTCGGCTGACAATTTTGAAGAAATCGTCGAAATGGGTAAAATTCAGCTAACTTCATGTGGGGCACGTCAGCTTTAGGGGACATCTGTGGCCAAAAATGAACTAGAAGTTTATTTTCCGCTACGCATCAATTTCCGGTTATTTTCCCCATAAGAGTTATATCTCCTTGTATATACTCCATGTACACAACACTCAATAAAGTCAGCTGATATCATCTCACAAAAAGGATTAATATGTTGTATTTTTTTAATTAAATATGGTAAACAAAATGCTGCATATATCACCTCTGCTCAATAATATGCAAATTTTGAAGCAGAAACTGAGTCTATACATTGACACGTATGTATATATCATCAAGAGAAGTGACGTTTTCGGATTCAACGTTAAGTTTGTTCGTCCATTTAGTTGGGTGCAAGAAATTATTAAGCAATCATAAGCGATGAAGTCTTGAGGTTGTGGCGCTATAACCACATGGGATGAATTTTATCACGTCATTATAGGGATGCACTGTTAAAATTTCAGCCGTTTAGATCCCGTGGTTTCAGCTATGCGTAATCTGCCAGTAATTGTTTTATATATAAAGATATTTGTATTAACTAAAACTACTGTATTTTCCGGAACAACATTAACGAAAGCAAGAAATTCTGTAAGCAAAATGAAAAATACATACCAAAAACCGGATGAACATAGAGTTTAAACAAAACTATGTATTTTACCAAAAACTTTAAGGAAAGCAAAAAATCCTGTAAACAAAGTCTAATCTATCTCTGCACCGAATTTAATCAAAATCGGTTCAACGGTTTAGCCGTGAAAGCGTATTTCGTATTTATAATATTAGTAAGGATTCTCATTTTGTAAAATTACATTTTTATCATATTCTTTCAAAATAAAATAGCGACACATCAATTTAAAAGTTTATTGTTTGAATGACGTTTCATATGTGTATTTAGCACGCAACGGTAGGCAAACTGCATTTCACACACTTCACATTTGAATGGGCGCTCTTTAGTGTGAACCCTTTTATGCGTGGATAAATTTCCAGAAGTGGCAAAAGTCTTCGGACACTGGTCACATTGGTAAGGCCTCTCACCAGTATGTGTTCTAATGTGTTTCTTCAAAGCATGTTTTGAAAGAAAACGTTTTGTACATATATTACATCCATGCCTTTTTTCCTGTGTATGTATCCTTCGATGCGCTGCCAGAGTATGGGAATGTCCAAATGCTTTACCACATATATCGCATTTGTAGTTTCGTTCGCCTGTATGTAAAACTTTATGTGATCGAAGAGAAGCAGGGTCCGAAAATGATCGGTCGCATGTTTTACATGTATAAGGTTTTTCTCCAGTATGAATATAAATATGATGTTTGTAATTACTTCGCTGCCTAAAGCCTCGTCCGCAATAAGGACAGTGAAAAGGTGTTTCGTTATTATGAATAAGCATGTGCTGCTTCAAATTCTGTTGTAATTTGCCGCAAATTTTGCACCGAGTGTGGTATCTTATTCTTTCTCCTTTCATACTTTTCCATACCTGAAATTAAAAATTGTAATCAATAAAAAGTTGAAAGAATATTGGATAACTAATTATTTGCATCAGTTTTGATATGATCGTCGAAATTCAGGAATCATTTTTTTTTTTACTATAAATACGTCATGCAATTAGATATGTCTGCCGTGCAAAGGACAAATGACCTATATGCATTATAGGTCAAAATGGATTTGTATGCATTTTTGGATGTAAAATATTTATATTGATCTTTAAAAAAATTTAAGACTGATTGTTCTTTTAAATTAAAAGTTATCACCTCGTTTTTCTGGAATTTTTGCATATAGGTAATTTGCCCTTTGCACGGCAGATGTCATAATGCAATGCCTAGTAGCACAGAATAGCTAAGCTTTTACGTGCTTTCGCTGAGACAATATGAGAGAAAGCTCTTACCAATTTAAAAAGGTCAACTTTTTCTTGCGACTTCGTTGGCAGAGGGACTTACTTTACACACATATACAGCAGATTATTGTGGAAGAAGTCGATGGAAGGTTTCTGGTGGTGTAAGGGAATATGGGAGCGTTGCAACGTCTTTTATTAAAAAAAAATGTGTTTGAATAATCCGGGATAAGAAAAGGGTATAATAATGAAACAAAGAAGAAATCTGCAAAACATGATTTTGGGTACATAAAAACATTTGGAGTTATCTAAAAAAAATGTGACCTTCAACTTTTTTAAAACTCGAGGTCGAGCACCACCTATCGGAAAAATTTTATACTACGTGCACAACCGCCACATAGCCAAACATATTCAGAATACGTCTCGTGCGCGTATATTCCTTTCAACTAGCTCCATGGAGGCTCCTCAGTCGCGGTATCATCCTCCTCGCCACTATTAGTGTCCCTCGGTCGCGGAAGTTCCAGGGACTGAGTCGACCTCTATGCCGGTATTGGTAGCAACCCCTCTGCCTCTAATAGTGGGGTCGGGGTCACCAATTTAGTTGTTTTATTAATAATTACATACTTTAATATATAACATTTTTTTTAGATATAAGGCACACTATATATATTTTTTTTATTTTTTTTATTTTTATATTTGATTATTTTTTATTAATGAAAACTTTGGGTATCGCCATGGAGGAACCTTCGGATAGTAGTTTCTCTTGAGCCTTGCACCCCTCTGGTTACGGCCTCTAAATATCTTCATCTCAAGATTCTCTCCGGAAACTAAGACGGAGTCTATCTGTGAATATTTGAGGAATAAATCTATAGACCACAGTTCATTACAGAAGAGTTAGCAAGGCTTCCAAGCTAGTTGCATCTTTTATTTTGTCGGCACCGCCTGTCTAGATTGGGGCTCTTACCAAGCGTCTCGTTCCGCGTACCCGTAATCGAGCTCATCACGTAAACGCTTTAACTTCAACTTCTGGTCCTCAGATATAAAAAAACTCGAGACGCTTTCCCTCTACTACCAGAATGTAAGGTGTACCGGGTCAAAAATTAAAGACATCCTTCAGGCATCGATGGCTAGTGGTCTCAATGTCATAGCATTCACTGAAACCTGGCTCCATGTGGGCATTCCCAATCCTGAACTTTTCGATTCCTCCTACCGAGTCTTTCGGAGGGACCGCCACACTGACTCGGAAGCTCGTGAGCGTACTTGTTGCTTGTAGAAGCCATCTTAACCTGATTTCGTTTCCCAGCTTCTCTAACTACCCTGACGTCGAGCTTATTGCTCTTAAAATCTCCTTTTTTTAATTGAATCCCTTCCTGGTGTGCTGCTATATCTCACAAGATATATTGAGCACATTTGACGATGCGGGTAATAACCTCTTTTTTTTATGTGACACCTTAGGGAAGGCCCCTTTGTACTGTCGACCATGTATTTATTTTTGAAATGTCGAACAGCAGCAGTGAAGGAAGGAAGGAACTGTCACAAACTAGCTGCGGTATTTTTATTTTTTTTTATTTTCACCTACTCCCAACCATTTGCGACTCTGACATCGGGGTATCGAGAACAACTCGCTGGAGTGTTATGCCTCCTGAAACGAGTTGAATCTCATCAACCAACCGATGACATGCGCTTGGTGGATCGGGGAACCACTAATGAAGGCTATGACAGGAGGAATCAGAAATGCAAAGAGGGAAGAAGAAAGAAGGAAAGTTATGTAGGTGGGAAATTGGGAAAGGCTAGGACCGTGGCACCGCCGGGAATCGAACCCGGGACCTCTGGGATAGTAGTCAGGCGCCTTACCTCTAGACTACCGAGGCCCCTCTATGATATTCTCGCACTAATGATGAACTACTTCTTCTAGGTGATTTCAATTTACCCAATATTCAGTGGGTATATGTCGAAGATGACGATAACTACCTTCCTGAAGGCAACCTTAATACTAACGAATCCTGCTTTCTCGATTCCTTATTCTCGCTTGGCTTGAACTCGGTATGACTAATGTATTAGGGAGGCAGTTTACTGACTCAGTCAACATGACTGTAGAACCCAGTCCAATAGTCATGACGACTATTGACAATTATCACCCTCTTCTCTTTCTTAACTATTGCTTCAATTCAGAGAATACTTCTTGTCCGGAGGTAGCAACCCAATCCTTAAACTTTAAAAAGGCTAACTTTAGTGAGCTGTCATCTACACTTGACTTGGTTGATTTCAACAACCTACTTTCCGCAAATGAGTTGGATGACAATGTGGCACGATTTTATGACATATTATATGAAGCCCTCGTTTCTTGCGTGCCTTATGAGCCCCTAAAATTGCCCAGTTCATCTCCACCTTGGTTCAATAATGAACTCAACCATTTGAAAAATCAGAAGAATAGGCTCTGGGAAACCTATTTAAAGAGAAAGGACTCTACGAGTCTCAATTCATTTATCAATTGCTATAACCGATTTCGTTAACTCTCTTTTACTCTGTATCGTGAATATTTTAGCAGCATGAGTGATAAAGTGTTTACTGATCCTAGAAACTTCTTCAAATTTGTAAACTCTACGAAAAAAGTTGATAACTACCCTAATACTATGTAGCACACGAACTGGTCTAGCTGTGAGTCGCCTGCGATTTGCAATATGTTTGCATCATTCTTTCATCAATTTTTCTCACCTTCTGACTTTCAGCCTAATGGCAATCATTTTCGTCACATAATTCCTAACCGATACGCTCATTTTTTACCTCTCTCAATTACCACTGCTGATATCGTGAAACTTATTGACCAACTCCCATTCGAAGTTCCTTCTGGTCCCGACGGTATTGCTCCTGCTGTCCTTAAGTCCTGTGCGGAGATTCTGCAGTCTCCTCTGAAAACCCTTTTTCAAAAAACCTTGGATAAAGGGTTTCCCTACTCTTTGGAAGAATTCGTTCATAATTCCTATTCACAAAAGTGGTAGCACGAACGAAATGTCGAAGTATAGACCAGTTGCGAAGTTATCTGTTATACCGAAACTTTTTGAATCAATTCTGCAATCGTTCCTATCTGAAAGAGGCTGGGGCTCAACGAATGAACATGGTTTTCTTGCAGCTCGTTCCACTACCACCAATCTTCTTGATTTCACTTCTCAAGCTCTCCTCATGTTAGGCTAACCACAAGCCCTTCTAGTATGGTTCCAGTCTTACTTAGCTGGCAGGACCTACCAGGTTCTTTTTCGTGGATCCAAATCAGTAACCATTGAAGCGTCGACCGGTATCCCTCAGGGAAGTCATCTTGGCCCTCTTCTCTTTATTCTATCAATTGATGGCATTGTTCCCTTGCTAAGACATTGTAGATATTGATTTACGCTGATGACATCAAATTGTACCGTAACATAAAGAGTTTTGAGGATTGCAAAATTTTGCAAGTTGACCTTGAGACCTTTTATTTTTGATGCGCTAACAACAACCTGGTTCTTAATATTAGTAAATGTGGAATCATGACTTTTAGTAGGAGACACGGTCCTATAATTTTTAACTTCACCTTTTCTAGTAAGGGTATCCCTCGTGCTAATTTTGTTAAAGAACTCGGGATTCCCATCAACTATATTTCTTCTAGGGTAGTTTAGGCCTGGCTTTTATAAAAAGGTGGTCCAAAGCACCCCTTCATCACTAAACACCTTTACATTTCTCTTGTTAGATCATTACTCGAATATGCGTCCCAGGTTTGGTCTCCTCACTATTGTACTCGCATGTTAGAACTATTGAATCGGTTCAAGTTTCCTGTTGTTTGCTTGGGTTACATGTTAATTTGGATGTCTTTAATTTTATAATTTTTAATTTTACAATTTATGTTTACATGATTAGTTGAGAGCGTCATCCCAGTGCTTGATTGTGCTGAGTCGGTTAATTTTTCTTGGCCCAGCTGAGAAGTGCGCCTTCTGTGTTAGAAGGGTTTACTCTATTGATACTAACACCGAGCGCATTGTAAATAAAAAGGCAATCCGTTATTTTTTGTTGGCCGCCATTTTGAATTTGGAATGATGCCAATCAGCTAATAGTATTCTAGTTGTCATATCCTTCCGTTTGAATGTGCGTAATGATGTTGATTACCATAAATTTTCGAAATCATTAGGAGTTAATAGGCCCCCATCCACGGTCACACATGTGTGACGAACATCTTTCGAAGAAGAACTGCCATTTTCACACACATAGAAGTTTTGACATTTCTAGGCCATCAACGAGCAAAAATTGCTTCACACTTGTGTGAGCGACAATAATAATAAAAATCTTGTGCTTTTTTAAAACCAATTTTTAAAAATTATTATATGCAATTGCCTAATCGTATCCGCCATGTTGATATTTTTAAATGAAAAAAAATTTCTTGAGTGTTAAAAAAACCAAAACAAATCGTGTTTTACGTATTTTACACTCTCATTCGCAAAAATTCACCCATACAATGACGCAGGTGTGAAGGAAAAATCAAACCCGACGAATATTTGCTTCATACGGCGGCCAACTTCGAAAATTTGTAGTTTACACACGCATACTATGAAATAATTTCGATGTTGGCCGTATGTCGCACACTTGTGGGGGCCTAATCTTTGTCAGCGTTAGTCACAATTATTTATGGTAATAAATAATTATGATTTTAGGAGGAATAAAATTATATTCCTCCTAAAATCACAATTATTACCATAAAATCACAATTGTTTAAAGGATATTTTTGTAATGTGGGGTGAGAGGCAAGCACTGTGACTGTTAAAAGGTAAACATCTGTTGACATTTTTGGAAGAACCTGCCTGGATCGATGGATTATATGCGGCTGTACAATTTAGTTCCGAAATAATGACTGCTTACGATAACGTGGCTACGGCAAAAATTAAAATATGGACCTGAACTTTTATTCTTTATGGTTGTAGTGACGACAGGAAGTAGTTTAGTAGTGGTATTAGTACTAGGAGTAGTTTTAGAAATATTGCGGGCGCTAGGTGATACTAGGGGAATGTTACTCTCAGCTTTAGTGGTGTTATTAGTTTTAGTTTTATTATTATGTGCACTATTTACAGGAATTTTGCACTTGAACGAATTCTACTCTTAGTTATTTTAGGCTTAGATTTAGTTTTAGTATTTGTTAGTGCCTTAATTCTAAAAATCTTAAATTTACTGCTTTAATTATAATTCCACCGTCGAAGAGTTAAATCCTTCCATCTGAAAGAGTCCGATGTTGTATTGAAGAACACTCACTCGTATCTAGTGGGCATGAATATTTTGAAGCTTTTTATTAACCTTTTTCGGGACAGTACAATTTCAAAACTGTGTAGCTCAATAGAGAAACGAGTTAAGAAAACTTTGTTTACCCAAGTGGAATCTGCTTGTACTGGAAATAGGCAGATACACCATCGTGGTAATATGTTGGATATTATAAGCGTATCACTCGAACTGCTTCGGGATATTATCGTTACGTTTTTAAGGCTTAACGGGTTCGTAGGATTAATTAAGGAATACACTTTTTAATTATCCACACAAAAACTTATTTATTAAAAACCAACCACAATTTAATAACAAAGCTAGATTCTCCGTTCCGATCGATCTAGAGTCTAATAGATGGCGCCATGTTCATTTAGTGTATAAATCGTTATTCAAATCCTAACAAAGTCGTTATAAATAACCGTTGTTTCAAACTTCTATCAGATGGCACATAAATCATCACATTATTTTATCATCCTATTCTTTCCTGTCCTCAGCTTCATTTTTGCATTTGCTGCTCTTATGTTTTCCAACCTAATTTTCCATTCATCAAGCGACCAAGTTGTTCCAAATTTATCAGTGGCGGCTCCTGCCTCTAAAATTTGGTGGGGCTTGAGAAATGATTTTATAAAAAGGAATTTAACTCTATTCGTTGCTATCAAATTTAGGCCTATCCCACTAATTTTAAGAATATAAGCTCAACTTCTTTGGAAAACGAATAAAATAAAAGAATAAGATATTTAACAAAACAAAACAAAAATTCAACAAACCAGTAAAAGAAAAAAGAGAAAATAAACTGTTTTATGTAAATAATCTGTCCGATGTTCTTTTTGCTGCGCGAACAATTCAATAGCTTTTCATTACAATTTGGAATCTCGGGAATATACATATTTATTACATATTGATAATGTAATCTGTTAATTCTGTTTCATCAGATTGAACATACACAAACTTTTGCTTGAAATTCAGATTTCAGTTTATCTAGATAAACGTGTAAACAGCATTCATGTAACTAATTTTTGAAGAGTTTTTACGATTTGATTATTCTTCAAGTAGTCATCGAATGTGATATCTATTGATCTGTTTTATGTAACCATATCAGGAAATATTCCTCGATTACTGTTTGATTCACATTCATCGTGGCCACTAAGAGTAAAATTGTGTCCACCGCAAAACTTTAAGATATCTAAAATTTGACTCAATACTTGACGATTATTTATATTTCGCTATAGAACTCGCATATCCTGCATTGATCAGTGCGATAATATTGACCAACCAGAAGGTTTGGTAATTTAAATCATTTTTTAAATTCGTAGCGCTTGTTTCATGGATTTTAATTTTTTCCGATACATGTTTTAAATCCCGGATACCGCCTTTTGCCCAAGCCGATTCTCCTCTAAACGAACCGCAATAAAAACAAGACAATGAATTTTTTTCTATTCTTATCGTAAACCATTTCTTTTTTGGAACACCATTCCGACCAAAATTTTCTACTTTAGTGTTTTGCAGTGGAAATTAATTTAAAATCAAATGATTGATGCGACCCTAAACGTTTAATTTCTAATCTGCTGCTAATAACAAAGGAGAAATTTTTTTCTTCAATAAATTATCTACGTGATTAATTTGAAGCAAAAACAAAAATTGAATCAATATACATAAATCTAATCTAAGAAAAATATATATACAGGTATATATTAAAAAATGGTATATTAATATTTAACAATAATTATTATTAATAATTTAATACATACTAATTATTGGTGAATAATTCAATATATATGTATCTACCGTAATTTTGCAATCACACATTTTTCACTTAAATAAACTTGAAACTTTCAGTTAAAATTCAATCTCCAATTAGCCATTTTTCCAATAAGAATTTCTCTTTTTACTACTTATTACTAAATTTATATCCAAATATTTGCTACGGGCTAAATAAAATCAGCCCTTCACGTATATAAAACCCACAAGTGTAAAAAAAGTTTCTAAATGTTCGGCCAATTAGTATCAAATGCAGGCAAAATTTTTTTAGAAATATAATCAAGAGAACTAAAAGAAGAATCGACAACACTGGCACTTTCTGTGCGCGAGTAAGCCCAGCAGAGCGAGAGAATCCATACATGCCAGTGAGAGAATCCCAATGGTGCAAGTTACACTATCCATCACTCGATACTCACATCAAAACGGTTTGTGTATGATGCGGGTATTACGCTAAGCATTCATTTTTCTACCTCTTTTTTGTGTAAAGATTGTGATGCGTTTGTAGTTGTGCAATAAACGCAAATGAGAGGGGGAATTTCTCATAGTTTTCGCAGACCCCGAGTACGATGTTATATTTGTGTTAGTGTAATGGAGGGTGAGTCTGGCAAATTTTCTGGCTCAAAAGTGAGGAGTCATATGACGCATGAATTGTACTTCCCTGCGACCCCTTGCCTAAAAAACCGGTTTTGTGTATGGGGGTAATAAACGAAATGAATGATAGTGTAACTTGCACCAATGAATCGCTCGGGGCTAATAAATTTTAGCCCCGCTTGGTAGAACAAAAGTGCATGAATCAATAGCTTGAATCAAGAAATTTAGCATACAAAATGGTTCATCTTCGGGGCTGACTCAACGATAGCCCCTGAGGGTAGAGAATTACATGTAAATATATTTTTCCTATAGGAATGGCATAATGATTCGGCCAGATTATTTTGATAGAGAGAAGAGAGCTTAGAGTTTTTCTTTGTTTTTGTTTTTTTATTTGGTTTGTTTTTGATACTTTTTTTATGAAGTTCAACTTCGAATTTTTTTGTGGGGTATTATTTTGAGATTTTTTTTAGAAATTGTAATAATAGTCCAGGCGCCAGAGCAGTGAAACCTAGAACTTTTGGTTTTGGCGTGATGTAACGGACTTTTTTGGTGGAATCGGTCAGAAATGATATCCTCAACAATATTTAGGGGGTGCGCAAGCATGAAACTCCCAGGAAAACTTTTGGTAGCCCAAAAACTGAGAAGTTCACTAAAAATTCCCTGTTTTTTGGCCTTTCTTGTTAAATATCTCTTAACGAAGGCTTCTAGGCGAAAAATTTGTTGAGCAAGTTTTGTTCGTTATTAGATTTGCTAAAAGTTACCCTAAGGTGGATTTTTGAAATTTGAATTTTTGCATTGCAAAATAGCCGAAAACCGCGAAAAAAAGTACCTCACTTTAAAATTAGCACAAGGAAAGGAGAGACCATTATCTTCCAATTTAATTTTGGAATTAGATAGTTAAAGGCGTGATTAACTTATATCCAAAACCCGATCACGGTCGGTCAAATAGTTTTTGCATAATGAATTTTGAAATTAAGTGAATTTAAAAAGTTAAATTTGTTACTGCGCCAAAAGAAAAACTCCCATGTTGGTCCTGAATTTTTTACGTATACTCAAAGACTCTCTGTACAATATCCAATCATTAAAATTCTGGTTTTTGAATTTTTTTATGGTTTTTAATTTTTTTAAGATTTTTGGCAAAAAACTGCAACTAAGGCGTTTTTTCCACAAAAATTGCTAACTCGGCGACGCCAGAAATGCTAGGCGCGTTTCAAATTCGTTCGAAAAAGGACTCAGTTTCTATTGCACCAATTTAGCTGCTTTTTTTTATATTTCAAAAAGGAATCAAAAAGGTTTAATTTTACTGGATGAATCGATATGGACAAATTTTGTTCAGACTAGTAGAGGCCGAGTAATTGCTTTGAGCGTGGTGTTAGTACAATTGCACAATACAAAGTATGTCATTGTGAGTTTCTAGACTAATATTCAGTCAGCAGCAGCAGAGCCGGTTCTTCAAGTTAATCGACACTGGTATTCTTTCATCGCGAGTAACTTCAGCGGGAAAACTAGCGAGGGGTTACTCTTGTAACTCAAGAATTCTTTAATGATTTGTGTAACGGCCTGCATGGTAATCGAAAAATTCTACTGGAAATTTAAAAAATTGGAAGTCTTTACATTATAATGGCTAGGTTAGCATAATTAGCTAATGACTTGTGGAATATATTAGTTGGAGATGTAATGTGCTTTTACTATTCTTTGTCTTTGTTTTGTCGAAGCCTCTTTTCTTGAGGTTATTCCGTCCTCAAAATTCGTTCAGAGTGGATCAAAAAGTCAAAAAGATTTCTTGCTGGTAAAATCCTCACCAAATGTAGCAGAAATGGAATGGTAATTTCGGAAAGCAATGCTGAAAACAGTAGCAGTAATTTATCCTGCATGCCTTACATGGTAATATATGTATTCAATTAATACATTTCACCTCTGAAATAAGTCTTCGTCTATAATGCCTACGGTAAGTACTTACCACCCTAGGACTCCCTATGTAAAAGTAACCAGCTCATTACCACCTCGCATACCTAGTCATTACATTTCCCGCTGGGACTTACTTAACTTTACACGAAAATATCGATGTTCGTGTCGATAAATTATACTTGCAGACCGCGAGTAAGAGTAGGCGAAAGTGAATAAAGTATAGTATGCTTTAATCAAGCCGAAATTTTCTCGTGAGCAGGTTATTACAGTTCCCTTACGCTAAATCCTAAAATACCGGTTTCACTACTGCCGAAGAAATACTGCTGTAGATTGGGGAATTCACTTCAGTAAGTACTATTTTATTTTTATACAACTTCAAATATAAGGTCGACATTATAAACTAAGGTCCGATATACCGCTCATTAAATAAAACAGCACTTGAGATCGTAAAAATCTTCGTGGCACGACTCGTTTACAATGAAAGGGTCTTCTTGCTTTTTTGCAGCTCGAATTGGGACAATGAACCGTCGGGAGTATAAATTGGTCCACCAATTTAAACTGACTTTTTACATGTCGTTCAATGAGTGAATGGACCTAATCACCCTCATTCTGGGTGTGCCCTTTGATAAAAAAATTATGGGTTAATTATTTTATGCCAAGGCATCGTACTGCGTATGACTGACCGATGACCGTTTGACTCGTCCCAAACATACCATTCTCAGCATTGCATTGCAACTAGGACTTAAATGCAATAAAGTTCATTTGTAATAGGTTTTGATTTAAAAATAATCATTACGTTGTCATTATAAGAAATACGTAGGTACCTACCCCATACTTTTAGAGGGTCTTGGATTTTCGTCGACATTTATGATACAAGCTCATATTCTATGTCTACTACTACCTACTATGTTGGTTGGCTGTTGTCCTTTAGAGCCATTTTACAAAATAACTTCCCACGGGGAATCGCAATTGAGAGCAAAAGAGGAAGCAATCATAACAAGTTCAGTTGGTTTTTCGTTAATAGTTAAAAATAGTGATGTACAAAAATGGTCATTCAGTTTTCTCCTCCAAGCTTCTCGCTCACTGGCTATAGTCCTCCAATTTCTTACGCCCAACAGGTGTTCAGCGTCTGTATCTACGGCATCTTTTCCTCGGTCATCCTGCTGTCACCGATTATGGTTCCCTTATATATTTTCTTCACTGGTCTGTTTTCCTGCATTCGCGTCCTGCCCGTCGTAGTCTATTTATTTTGATGTAGTTGACGGTCTCTATTTCTTTGTAGATTTGGTACAGTTCGTCATTGTATCTGATTTTCCACATACCGTTTACGTTTAATGGTCCAATAATGTGTCTTAAGATTTTTCTCTCAAAAGCTCCTAATTAGTTTGCGACTTCAGGCCTTATAAGAGATTTGTATAGTTCAAATTTAGTTTTCCTGTATAACAATCTTGATTGAAGTACTTTACGCAGTGAATAAAAACTTTGATTGCCCTGTTGTATTCTGCTTTTAACTTCCTCCAGCTCTTCGTTTGTTGACGACACTATTGTTCCTAGGTATTTAAAGCTCTTCCCTACCTCTATTACTACGTTTCCATGACAGCTTGAGTACTCGAAGGCTTGAAAATTTCAAGAACTCTAGCGCGTATTATGCTCTGCCTACTTGAAGCGGCATATTAGCTTAAACTGAGCTTGAGTTCTTTAGCTGTCATTTGAAGTTACTATTATATTTCTTTTATTTCTTCCTTTTATCGTGCTTTTATTTCTTCATTAATATTTTTGTCTCCTCATATTCCCACACATTACCTTTTAGACACATTTACAGGCCTAACTTTCGCAATTTCGAGCACTCAAGCTTTCAAGCTCGGTTTACATGACAAGCACTCGAGCCGATCACAAAAATCTTTTTGATCGACTCCAGTCGAGCTGCTTGCGTTTACATTTGTACTTGAAGTACGCTTCAAGCTGTCATGGAAACGCACTATATATTGGTCTTGAAGTCTTGTCTTCGGCTTGTACATTAAGCAAAACCAAGAATAAGACTAACACTTAGCCATGCTCGCAAGACCAAGCCCAAGGCTTAGCCGTGCTCGCAAGACTAAGGCCAAGACTATATTAGTTTTGTCTTGTTCACTAGTTATGAAGATTTTAATTTTGAAGTTTTGGATTTATTTTAAATGTTTTAACGTTCCGTGCAGCGAGCCGCACCGCGTAACAACAAAAAAATTCAGACAAAATTCGGTAATTTTTCTAATTTGTTTACGAAATTATGTTTAACAATATTTTATTGAAAGTTGTGCTCAATAGAAACTGAGTCCTTTTTCGAGCGAATTTGAAACGCGCCTAGCATTTCTGGCGTCGCCGAGTTAGCAATTTTTGTGGAAAAAACGCCTTAGTTGCAGTTTTTTGCCAAAAATCTTAAAAAAATTAAAAACCATAAAAAAATTCAAAAACCAGAATTTTAATGATTGGATATTGTACAGAGAGTCTTTGAGTATACGTAAAAAATTCAGGACCAACATGGGAGTTTTTCTTTTGGCGCAGTAACAAATTTAACTTTTTAAATTCACTTAATTGCAAAATTCATTATGCAAAAACTATTTGACCGACCGTGATCGGGTTTTGGATATAAGTTAATCACGCCTTTAACTATCTAATTCCAAAATTAAATTGGAAGATAATGGTCTCTCCTTTCCTTGTGCTAATTTTAAAGTGAGGTACTTTTTTTCGCGGTTATCGGCTATTTTGCAATGCAAAAATACAAATTTCAAAAAACCACCTTAGGGTAACTTTTAGCAAATCCAATAACGAACAAAACATGCTCAACAAATTTTTCGCCTAGAAGCCTTCGTTAAGAGATATTTAACAAGAAAGGCCAAAAAACAGGGAATTTTTAGTGAACTTTTCAGTTTTTGGGCTACCAAAAGTTTTCCTGGGAGTTTCATGCTTGCGCATCCCCTAAATATTGTTGAGGATATCATTTCTGACCGATTCCACCAAAAAAGTCCGTTACATCACGCCAAAACCACTGGAAATGCTCCAGCGCCCGGACTATAAATTACAAAAAAAAAAATTGCGTTGCAAAAATGAAAGTAATTGAAAATGTATGATTATGATTTAATCGATAATTTCTGGTGGGGCTAAGCCCCACTAGCCCCTAAGGACGAGCCGCCACTGAAATTTATGTATATATTCTCAAAGAAAGTGAATAAGTGGAAGATTCCGAGATATGGTTGATGGTATAGAGAGAGTTTGAATATACATATACATAGATAGGTTAAATTAGAAGAGCAAGTGCAAAATTATCGCTGCAGTTATTGTTCTGGACTGTTGAAGTCTTTCTAGTTCAAGAAGAGAATTTATTTCCTCTGTCCGATCAGGGTCCGCATTTGCTTCATCTGCTTGGGTTGGTGACTTTATTTTGTCGACATTATTAAGTGCAGATGCAAGGTAAAACAGCTCGGTTTCCAAAAGATTAAAACGTCTTCTCAGGTCAAGTTACCATATCATGTCGTCAAGGAAAGAGAATTTATCGAAACATTCGGTGGCTTTAGATTCTTGAATCTTGCCACTTTGGGAACGCTCCTGGAGAAAGCTAAAAAAAATTCTACCTATTTTTCAAGTAACATCAGATAGTCAACTGAGTTAAATGCTTCAGAAAAATCGAGCAGGACTAAAGTTGTAATTTTATTGTTATCAAAGGACTCAAAAATATTAGTTGAAACTTTTAGGAATGCCGTTTCGCAGCTGGGCCCAGACCTGATACCAGATTGTCATAAAAAGAGAAGACGTTTGATTTAGATAGTACATGAGCTCCTTAGAAAGAATTTTTTTCAAAAACTGCAGAAAGGAAGTATAGAAGACTGACAGTGGCGGTTCCTCTTTGGAAGCAAAGGAAGCACACTTCCCTTTGACCAAATAGGCAACTTCATAAAAACAAATTTAAATATCAAGATTAAAATCTCAATATTTTTCCTCCTCTGGGAACACTAAGGATGCAATGTACAGATTTTTTTTTATATAAAATGTACAATTCCAATTTATCATACTGCTGTAAACAAAGAGTAAAGCCTTAGCCGCTTAGCCACAATACGAGCGGTGAGCGGCAGAGTGGCAAATACTAAAGTGCCTCTCGCCGCTCTTATCGTGGCCGAGGCCTTACACAACATAGGGAAGCTGTAATATCGTCAGCTTCTTTGCCGCAGAAAATAAATGTGAAAACTCCAACACATTCAATTGAATTAAACTCAATTGAATTTAACTTACAATGAAGGGAAACGCGTTTAATTCTATATATCAAAAACTATGCATTTTACGACAAAAATGTATATAATCTTTTTTGTATTTTCGAGTACGGAATTATGGATTTGTATGAAAAATCAAATGATATCAAATTAGTAGTTGCAGTTTTTCAACGGTAAATAATATATTTTGACTTAAAATTTTAACCAGTTATTGTTCACATTATAAAGTACAATTTCTGGAAAATCCATGAAAGTTCACTGAAAAAATCCGAAGTTATAACCAAAAAACTAAAATTTAGCAGTTTTTTAAGTTTTTCATGTACAGATGCAAATTTCATATTGTAACCGCTGATAGCCAATATTATGACGAACAGCCTTTATTTTCATAACAATTCCTAATGTTTTGTTTATCTGATTCCACTATATGGCAGTTTGTTTTAGTTCAGGCTTTCGATACTTTTATCGTTTATCTTGCGCATTGCTTTCTTTATCCTGAACCTTACTAACCGCCACTGAAGACTGATTGGACGGAAATTAGATGGTTGCTATGGAGATACCTTTTTCCAAATAGGTACAGCAAGAGTCTGTTTCCATTGTTTTTATAGAGAACAACGCAGGAAAAAGTTCGTGAAGGTTGATACAACATAAGGAAAAGCCATCAGGTATGGACAGATTAGTCAAGTTATTTTTAACTGTAATAGAGTTACTTTCAGAAATGGATAAAAAGTACTCGTTTATAATATTGGGCTCTAATAACACTTGTTGAGCATAATGCCCATACATACTTAGGTACGTTTACAAATATTGTGGCATAATTTTTGGGAGATAGATTAGTAGTGTCGAAGAGAGTAATAGTAACCCTTTTATTACGCAAGTTTTTATACATCGCTCCATTGCGCGTTCTTTTGTATTGATGGTAAAGAAAATCGCGTTCAGCCAATGAAGAATGTGTTTCAGGAGTTAACCAGGGACAGCGACTGGGTTAGATATTAATTGTACGTAATGGAACGAATTGCTTAAAAAGACCAATCATTACCTCATACAAATTTTGAAGTTTTTCATCCACAATATTAGAAGTGAATACTGTTAAGTTTTTACGCCTTAATGGATTCGTGGGATTAATTAAGGAACACCCTTTTTAATTTTCCACACAAAAACTTATTTATTACAAACCAAAACACAATTTAATAACAAACACAATTCTTAAAGTTCACTTTAATCACTTTCAATTTAATATCTCGCACTATTAAATTCTATTTCTCGCTTTATAATTCACTTTTAAATCACCACTTTTCACTGTCACTGTTATCATTATACGAAGCCGCAATGCATTAATTTCCAAGTAGCTGTAAATTGATGCTCTTAAAGTTTCTAAACCAAATAGAGCGAAACTGCCGATTGGAAGGAACTGCATCTTATAGAAAGACAAAAAAAAATCATGATCGACGTAACTAGGAGGAGTGAGTTGGTTATGAAATACCGCTTTCGTAATGTCACTTACCAGCAAATAATCAAGTTGAGATGGTATGGTAACATACAAGGGGTGAGCAAGCAATTGACAATTTCTAGATTGAGAATTTGACAGGGATAAAATGAGTTGTTTAAAGAGGTGCTAGGTTTGGGCGGATATCATATTTAAGTCCCCGCAAGTGATTTTCAAAAACAAAAGGGAGACGGTCATTTTTAATTGAGTGACGTCATCTAAACAGAAGGTACCAGGCGGTCGGTAGATACCAACGATTATGCATTTTTCAAATCTAGAATCCACTTCAATAGGCGAAGATTGGGTATTGATGAATAAATAATGGAGCATTTCAAGGAGTTGTGAATATATATTCCAACTCCGCCTCCCCTCCGAGATACAGGCTCATTTCTAAAGGGGTTATAGTTGCAAATGGACAGAAGTCACACAATTCACATTCTTACTAAGCCGTTTTTGTTCACTAGAACATCAGATTTGGAAAAGACATCATAAAAAAATACAGGTGCGGTCATGGCACCCCCGTCAGGAACGAAGTTGCTTACGATTGTTCTACAACTACGAATGTAACTCCACATAAAATCTGTACATTTTATTTATTTTTACTTTATATCATGTCGAAGAGGTTGTGAAGAAAGTAGTAAGGCTATAGGGATTCTGGCGCACTTTCTTATGGGATTTAACATAGGGGTCAAAAATTACTTTTCCGCCATTTTGAAAGCTTTATTTGTACGTGGACGAACAGGGAAAGCTCTTTATGTACGTGGACGAACAGGGAAAGCTCTTTATGTACGTGTATGAGGTGTTTTAGGTTTGTGTCTTGGATAAGGTGGCTGGGAGTTGGTGGGTGGAGATGGGTGAAAGCTTTATTTGTGTGTAGATAAGCAGAGAAAGCTCATTTTGAAAGTTTTATTTGTACGTGGATGAACAGGGAAAGCTCTGGGTGGGAGCTTTGATGGTGTGAATTGCACCTGGAGTGTTTTGAAAGCTTTATTTGTACGTAGACGAGCGGGGAAAGCTCTGGGTGGGAGCTTGGGGGGGATCTCGGGTTAAACTTCGATGTGTGTGTGTGTGAGGTCGGTGCTGGGAGGGGCTGTTAGAGGAATTAAGCTGTGGGGATCCTGGAATGAACTTTGGAGCGTGGATGGGGGCGCTGAACTTTCAAATAAATCTTAATGAAACCTCAATCTGCAACAACAACTCAGCAAGCGGCAAAAAGAGCGTGGATGGGTGCGCTGAACTTTCAAATAAATCTTAATGAAACCTCAATCTGCAACAACAACAACAACTCAGCAAGCAGCAAAAAGAGCGTGGATGGGGGCGCTGAACTTTCAAATAAATCTTAATGAAACCTCAATCTGCAATAACAACAACAACTCAGCAAGCGGCAAAAAGTCATGCCTGAAAAGATTGTTCCCATAAATTATTACCGCAGCATATCAACAACAACAACAACAACAGTGAAGATCCACATCCTCGACCGTACTGTCAAGTGGTCGCGATAAACAAAGGGAAGTTTGATATGCTGCTGCGAATTTAGCGTGAGTCAGTTTCCTAATATAATCAAAGACAATTTTGAACGGGTACCGGAGGATTCCCTATCATCCCATGCCATGAACGTTTATCGAGATAAACAAAGGGAAGTTTTGCAAAATATATTGAAATCGATATTCTGTGAATTTAGTGTGAGCCAATTTCCAAATATAATCAAATACAATTTTGATGGTGAGTTCCTCATCAATCATAAGTGTGAAAAACCTGAAGACTTCTTTAAACCGTATCGTGAAAAATATTAAAATAAACAAAAGGGCTCCCAGATTTTAGTGTATGATTTTTAATATAAACATTACCAATATATAAAAGAAAGGTTTGCTTCATGCTACCAAGGTGTATATTCCACTATTCGATCATGTAGCAATAAACAGTATGCTGTTGTGTTAGTGGGAACAAAAACTATAATTGACTGGAATAGCATCAATTTGTACAAACTTGAAAATATATGTCTTCCCTTGCGGCCCGGAATTGATTACATGGAAATGGAAGTTTTCATGATGCACCTGTGTAAACAACTTCCGGTCTATAGCTTTCTTACGCAGGTAGCAACAACTATACAGTGAAGATTCCCCTTCTCATCACACTTATGATGTAATTATTATTATTATTATATTGAACATGATGGATTGCGCATGGTAGCCAAGCTCCACAGTTATTAAGAGAGGAGCGCCGAAGGGTGAGGTGGACCAAGACAAATGCCAAGGAGCAGCTCAGGGCGCTTGAAGAGGCGATGGCTATTGAGCAGCAATGGGTGCAGCGGATGGCGCAGCTTATAAGCCAGTGTAAGCTGAATCTTCAGCATGCTGATAGTGAGAAGAAAAAAAAAGTCAAACAGAGATGCAAATTGCTAAAATATTTAATTAGGCTAGGTTAGAATTGCTTGTCTGCATTATTATTATTATTATTAGAAATAAAAAAACTATTAATTAGAATCAATCTTATTTGTTTTTAAAATATTTATTTCACAATGGGTTGAAGAGGAGCTTTTTATTGTTTCATTATGTTAACTGAAGGCGCGTTAATTTGCACACACTTCAAGACACTTCACTTCTTTTTGTTGTTTTTGTTAGGATTGTAAAAATTAGGGATTTCACTTGAATTATCGGTATAAAAACTATAATTGACTGGAATAGCATCAATTTGTACAAACTTGAAAATATATGTCTTCCCTTGCGGCCCGGAATTGATTACATGGAAATGGAAGTTTTCATGATGCACCTGTGTAAACAACTTTTGGGGTCTAGGAATTTGCCATGTCAGCAGTTTTTGCACCTGCGTAAGAAAGCTATAGACCGGAAGTTGGTAAATTGAATTGCATGCACCTATGTAAACAACTTTTGGGGGTAGGGCTAGAAATTTGCCTGTATGTGACTATGATAGCCGGATACCGGAAGTTGGTAAATTTTGTACTTGTTCATGAGTTCCATGCACCTATGTAAACAACATTTAGGGCTAGGAATTTGCTACATAGGCAGATTTGCATGATCGAACTTGTTCATGTTGTGCAATTGCGGGTATTATAAAAGAAGCAGTAGCTTTATATTTTCACTAGTAAAGTGTTATTAATTTCGACTCCCGTCAAACTATGACTGCAGTGAGGATGATGATGATGATGATGTTAGTGCCGGTGATAGTGATATTGTTTATCATTTCTGTTGGATTATAGACATTCCGTTTTGGTGTGCAGCCAGGTTTCTAAAAATATATCTGCGATAGATGTTTATTTTATTTTTATACTGAAATAATGCTCGCAGCGCATGTGCCTGAGTGTGAAGAGGTGAATGACTGAAATAAAATCCCTCCGAAAAAAGGAAAAGAAGCTGAAGCGTCAGCGACAATTTCTCAAATGTATGAGAAAATTATAGATTTTTTTTTTTAAATAAAACACTGAATAAATAACTATTTTGTTTTTTTCCTTGGCAGCTTTTCGGTGAATGAGGTGTACCTGGTCTGTCTGGCTGGTCTGTTTGTCTGTCTGGCTGGTCTGTCTGGCTGGTCTGTCTGTCTGTCTGGTTGGCTGGTCTGTCTGGCTGGTCTGTCTGGCTGGTCTGTCTGGCTGGTCTGTCTGTCTGTCTGGTTGGCTGGTCTGTCTGGCTGGTCTGTCTGTCTGTCTGGCTGGTCTGTCTGGCTGGTCTGTCTGTCTGTCTGGCTGGTCTGTCTGGCTGGTCTGTCTGGCTGGTCTGTCTGTCTGTCTGGTTGGCTGGTCTGTCTGGCTGGTCTATCTGGCTGGTCTGTCTGTCTGTCTGGTTGGCTGGTCTGCCTGGCTGGTCTGTCTGGCTGGCTGGCTGGTCTGTCTGACTGATCTATCTGGTTGACCCGCCTGGTATGTCTGGATGATAGATGGTGATTTCAACAGGGAGTCATCAATACAGGAAAAATCCTAGAGCCTATATTAAACCAACATCATCATCATGAAAAAATATAGATTTAAAAATAAAACAAATTTGTTATAAAAAATGTGTTTTTATTTAATTTATAATACATCATTAGCATTTATCCAAGAATTATGTTCTTGTGAGAGCCCCAGCCATTTAACATAAACTTTATCGCCGCTCTTTTTCAATATTTTTTCAACAAGGTAGAGATCTGAATGTTTAACTTTCTGCAATTCCTTTTCATATCATTTCCGATATGTTAATAGTTCTATGTGGGTAGGAATATTTATACTATAATGTCAGCTTCCCGCAACTCCTCAATGATTGACACTATTTCATTACTATGGCTATTATTTCCAGCTTGCTGCGATGCTACCAATATTCGGAGCCTATCAACTAGCTCATTGGGGTCATCCCAATATATGTAATCGATATTTTTCTTTGGAATTTGCATTATTCCCGTTCCAGTATGAGGAGTGTGAATCAACTTTTTTATTATGTTTCTATATTTGAAGCTATTTGTTCCTTTTATTTGCTGGTTTTCCTTAAAATCACGTCTGTGGGCGCATGTATCATTTACAATTTTTTGATAATTGGACAAGTCTTCTTTTGAGTAGCCTCGAGGCTTTTTCATAAAAATTAATTCAGCTAGACCTTCAGTTATCTTATACGGCTTACCATCTATAAGAAAGTATTCTTTATCAACTTTTAATTTCGAATTACCAATATTCCACATATCGTTCTTATAGTACGCTCCATACGTTTTATCAATTCTCGTGCTATCATTTTCCAGTAGTTGTTTATATTTGCTTAGTATCTGGTCTGCAGCCTCTAATTTCGGTTCTTTTGTAGGTGTGACAAACGGATCATCATCATCATCATCCTCAGAATAACTCATGCTCGGTGGCTCTAGTTTTAAGTATTTGCATGGTGGTGGTGTGTATGCTTCTTCATTGTCCTCTTTTTTAATTTCATCTTCTTCTTCTTTTGGTTCAATTTTCACTGATGCTGCTTTTGCTGTGAGCTTTTCCAGCGTTCTGGTTATTGGTTTAAATGTTTCCTCTAATTGAGCTTCAGATTCAATTTTACTAGTCTTGAGAGCTTTATACTTTCTTCGTATACTCTCACGTGTTTTTATAATATCCTTCATCAATTTTTCATTCATGTTGCTACACAGGTGGTTACAGCTACAATGATATAAAGCTGTGCTAATAAGCATTTATATATAGATCCAGACATACCAGGCGGGTCAACCAGATAGATCAGTCAGACAGACCAGCCAGCCAGCCAGCCAGACAGACCAGCCAGGCAGACCAGCCAACCAGACAGACAGACAGACCAGCCAGACAGACCAGCCAGACAGACCAGCCAACCAGACAGACAGACAGACCAGCCGGACAGACCAGCCAGACAGACCAGCCAGACAGACCAGCCAGACAGACAGACAGACCAGCCAGACAGACCAGCCAGCCAGCCAGACAGACCAGCCAGACAGACCAGCCAACCAGACAGACAGACAGACCAGCCAGACAGACCAGCCAGACAGACCAGCCAACCAGACAGACCAGCCAGACAGACCAGCCAGACAGACCAGCCAGACAGACCAGCCAGACAGACAGACAGACCAGCCAGACAGACCAGGTACACCTCATTCACCGAAAAGCTGCCAAGGAAAAAAAACAAAATAGTTATTTATTCAGTGTTTTATTTAAAAAAAAAAAATCTATAATTTTCTCATACATTTGAGAAATTGTCGCTGACGCTTCAGCTTCTTTTCCTTTTTTCGGAGGGATTTTATTTCAGTCATTCACCTCTTCACACTCAGGCACATGCGCTGCGAGCATTATTTCAGTATAAAAATAAAATAAACATCTATCGCAGATATATTTTTAGAAACCTGGCTGCACACCAAAACGGAATGTCTTTAATCCAACAGAAATGATAAACAATATCACTATCACCGGCACTAACATCATCATCATCATCATCCTCACTGCAGTCATAGTTTGACGGGAGTCGAAATTAATAACACTTTACTAGTGAAAATATAAAGCTACTGCTTCTTTTATAATACCCGCAATTGCACAACATGAACAAGTTCGATCATGCAAATCTGCCTATGTAGCAAATTCCTAGCCCTAAATGTTGTTTACATAGGTGCATGGAACTCATGAACAAGTACAAAATTTACCAACTTCCGGTATCCGGCTATCATAGTCACATACAGGCAAATTTCTAGCCCTACCCCCAAAAGTTGTTTACATAGGTGCATGGAATTCAATTTACCAACTTCCGGTCTATAGCTTTCTTACGCAGGTGCAAAAACTGCTGACATGGCAAATTCCTAGACCCCAAAAGCTGTTTACACAGGTGCATCATGAAAACTTCCATTTCCATGTAATCAATTCCGGGCCGCAAGGGAAGACATATATTTTCAAGTTTGTACAAATTGATGCTATTCTAGTCAATTATAGTTTTTATACCGATAATTCAAGTGAAATCCCTAATTTTTACAATCCTAACAAAAACAACAAAAAGAAGTGAAGTGTCTTGAAGTGTGTGCAAATTAACGCGCCTTCAGTTAACATAATGAAACAATAAAAAGCTCCTCTTCAACCCATTGTGAAATAAATATTTTAAAAACAAATAAGATTGATTCTAATTAATAGTTTTTTTATTTCTAATAATAATAATAATAATGCAGACAAGCAATTCTAACCTAGCCTAATTAAATATTTTAGCAATTTGCATCTCTGTTTGACTTTTTTTTTCTTCTCACTATCAGCATGCTGAAGATTCAGCTTACACTCGCATATAAGCTGCGCCATCCGCTGCACCCATTGCTGCTCAATAGCCATCGCCTCTTCAAGCGCCCTGAGCTGCTCCTTGGCATTTGTCTTGGTCCACCTCACCCTTCGGCGCTCCTCTCTTAATAACTGTGGAGCTTGGCTACCATGCGCAATCCATCATGTTCAATATAATAATAATAATAATTACATCATAAGTGTGATGAGAAGGGGAATCTTCACTGTATAGTTGTTGCTACCTGCGTAAGAAAGCTATAGACCGGAACTTGTTTACACAGGTGCATCATGAAAACTTCCATTTCCATGTAATCAATTCCGGGCCGCAAGGGAAGACATATATTTTCAAGTTTGTACAAATTGATGCTATTCCAGTCAATTATAGTTTTTGTTCCCACTAACACAACAGCATACTGTTTATTGCTACATGATCGAATAGTGGAATATACACCTTGGTAGCATGAAGCAAACCTTTCTTTTATATATTGGTAATGTTTATATTAAAAATCATACACTAAAATCTGGGAGCCCTTTTGTTTATTTTAATATTTTTCACGATACGGTTTAAAGAAGTCTTCAGGTTTTTCACACTTATGATTGATAAGGAACTCACCATCAAAATTGTATTTGATTATATTTGGAAATTGGCTCACACTAAATTCACAGAATATCGATTTCAATATATTTTGCAAAACTTCCCTTTGTTTATCTCGATAAACGTTCATGGCATGGGATGATAGGGAATCCTCCGGTACCCGTTCAAAATTGTCTTTGATTATATTAGGAAACTGACTCACGCTAAATTCGCAGCAGCATATCAAACTTCCCTTTGTTTATCGCGACCACTTGACAGTACGGTCGAGGATGTGGATCTTCACTGTTGTTGTTGTTGTTGTTGATATGCTGCGGTAATAATTTATGGGAACAATCTTTTCAGGCATGACTTTTTGCCGCTTGCTGAGTTGTTGTTGTTATTGCAGATTGAGGTTTCATTAAGATTTATTTGAAAGTTCAGCGCCCCCATCCACGCTCTTTTTGCTGCTTGCTGAGTTGTTGTTGTTGTTGCAGATTGAGGTTTCATTAAGATTTATTTGAAAGTTCAGCGCGCCCATTCACGCTCTTTTTGCCGCTTGTTGAGTTGTTGTTGCAGATTGAGGTTTCATTAAGATTTATTTGAAAGTTCAGCGCCCCCATCCACGCTCCAAAGTTCATTCCAGGATCCCCACAGCTTAATTCCTCTAACAGCCCCTCCCAGCACCGACCTCACACACACACATCGAAGTTTAACCCGAGATCCCCCCCAAGCTCCCACCCAGAGCTTTCCCCGCTCGTCTACGTACAAATAAAGCTTTCAAAACACTCCAGGTGCAATTCACACCATCAAAGCTCCCACCCAGAGCTTTCCCTGTTCGTCCACGTACAAATAAAACTTTCAAAATGAGCTTTCTCTGCTTATCTACACACAAATAAAGCTTTCACCCATCTCCACCCACCAACTCCCAGCCACCTTATCCAAGACACAAACCTAAAACACCTCATACACGTACATAAAGAGCTTTCCCTGTTCGTCCACGTACATAAAGAGCTTTCCCTGTTCGTCCACGTACAAATAAAGCTTTCAAAATGGCGGAAAAGTAATTTTTGACCCCTATGTTAAATCCCATAAGAAAGTGCGCCAGAATCCCCATAGCCTTATTTTCAATAAATAAAAGAATGTCAACATCCATAATCCTTTCTAGGCGCACTCCCGTGTAATACAGCATAGCTGCCCATGTATATCCAGGCAGTGTGAAGACGTGTGCAGGGTCAAGTTTGTAAGTCTCCAGTCCCATAGCTCTAAAATTTGTAAAAATATCCGCCAGCAGAAGAACATCTGTTTTTAAATACAAATCTGAATACTCTCCCAGGCTTTTAATGTTAAATTTTTCCCACACTTTTTGCGCATGTTCATAATCTTTTTCAGTTATCGGCTCATCAATCATTTTATTATAAAAATGCTCCACGCTAGGTAAACTATTACACTCCAATTTATCCCAACCATCGATGAAGTCATATGGGAAAACTCCTTTGCGCGTGAGAAGGTTGAAGCTTTCATCATCCAGGTCTTGCCATTGAGCTTTTGTTATTTTTAATTTTTCCTTAGGCAGCAGTCCGGCTAGTTTATCCAAAGATTCATCCATAAATCTATAAGAGTCGATGAATCTCAGCTTGATATATATATATATATATATATATATATATATATATATATATATATATATATATATATATATATATATATATATATATATATATATATATATATATCCAGATCATCAGTGCTCCCAATGGGTGTAGTTTTGGTGTGAAAGTATTTTATGTCGCTTATAACATCACCATCATTGACACCATGCTTAACATACTCGCAGCTTAAAGTCGTTGATGTCTTGATGAAATTATGCTTCTTTAAAATGTTCTTAACGCGCCGCTCAAACAAAGCATAACCATCCTTTAGAAATTGCTTCACTTCGATGTGCTTTATATTAATGATGACGCCTGTCCTGATTCGTAATGCAAACGCATTATGCAGCTCTTCCCAGCGTACACGAGCACTTCTTTTTTCACTTCTTCCTCCTTCCTGCACACCTGCTCCATGGTGGCTGCTGCCAGCTTTCAACAATACTTGTAAACCTCTTAGTTGCGCAATACAATTTTGATAGTGTTGTTTGGTCCCAATCTGCTTTTCGGCCCTGCATGCTGCTTTTATTTTTTTAATGAATAAACTACACACTTTGGTAATAATTACACTTTGCGCAGCGTCTCTGTCCCTTAAGCAATCTGCTGCTTGCTTTTTTAGTCCACTCATTATACTGCGTGTATCCATTTTAAAAGTTATAATAATTAATAACAAAAACAAAACTTTTCACTTAGCACTTGTTAAATTGGTTGGATGCTCACTGTTAAAATCACCAGTATTAGCAGGAGTCGTAATTAATAACACTTTACTAGTGAAAATACTACTGCTACTGCTTCTTTTATAATACCCGCAATTGCACAACATGAACAAGTTCGATCATGCAAATCTGCCTATGTAGCAAATTCCTAACCCTAAGTGTTGTTTACACAGGTGCATGGAAGTCACGGACAAGTACAAAATTTACCAACTTCCGGTATCCGGCTGTCTTAGATGGAATTTCATCAGATGATGAGATGTAGAATTGATGATGATGATGATGTGACAAATTCCTAGAACCCCAAAAGTTGTTTACACAGGTGCATGGAATTCAATTTACCAACTTCCGGTCTCCAGCTTTCTTACGCAGGTGGAAAACTGCTGACGTGGCAAATTCCTTAACCCCCAAAAGTTGTTTACACAGGTGCATCCCTGTACTTGGAATTCATGAAAACTTCCGCCCCAAAGTTGTTTAGACAGGTGCATCTATGTGCTGCGGACTCATGGACAAGTTCAATCATGTTTCTAGATTTAGGGTATATAATGAGAACTGCGAAGGAGAACGCTAGCAGTTCAACCCCCAACCACCTGGAGATCAACAGCATCAGCCGCAGCAACATGGATACAGCAACAGAACTCAAAAGCTCGGAATACTCGCCATACTTCATGGAATTTGGAACCCCATATAAAATAAAATCTGCAAGCAGGCTTGAAACGGTGTATGGTGTTCGGATTCATCTCGAGTTAGAGGAGCATCAGCTTTTGCTACCAGCCAGGTACAGTTCACTTTCTGATGCAGCCTTACAAGACATCATCAAGAAAGGAAATTTCCACGTAATCAATTCTGGACCGCAGGGGAGGACATATATATTAAAGTTTGCACAAATTGATGCCGCCCCAGTTAATTATAGTTTTTATGCTGATAATTCAAGCGAAATCCCTAATTTTTACAATCTTAACAACAAGAAAAGGAAATTTCCAGGTGAATAATAATAATACTGTGCTGTGTCTGAAATAAATAATTGTACGATTTATCAGAATAAAAAGCAAAATAATATGTGTTCTAATTAATAGTTTTTTATTTGTAGCTATTACAACTACAACAATTCTTTTTAATACCCTAACTTAGTTAATTATTTCAGCAGTTGGCTTGGGTCTAATTAGCACTTAAGGTGATCAGTTTAAATAATAGAATTTATCCAATACGTTCAGGATCGAATAATTATGGTATAAGGGAATCTTCATTGTTTTTAGTATGTGACCGAGTTTATGTGAAGTATTTTTTGTGGTGGCTTTTTGCTACTTCCTAGTGTTTGTAATATTTGTGGTTTGTGAAGGGTATTTTACCTTAAAGTGTTCAATTTTATTCTTTAAAAATATAATATATATCCAGTATGTTCAGGATAATAATAATTAAATCATAAGTGTGAATGGGAGTCTTAGCTGTATTGTTGTTGTTGTTGTTATGGAAATATCTTTTTCAGATATGAATTTCTTGGCACTTAGTAAGTTGCGATTGCTGTAATATCTGCGACTTGAGGTGAGTATTTTCATTAAGAATTCTTTGGAAGGTAATAATGACATATGGTTGCAATCCAGATCTTAGCTTACAGATCGCACCGGGTTGTTGACCAGAATAATATACCCATGCTGGATCTCAGCTAAAGCTTAGTGTTACTTGAAAGCCCAGTTATTCACTGAATTATATGTATATTTTCCTCTAGAATCCAAGCTCATTCCTTAGCCTAAGTTGCTACCAGAATTAATACTTGAAAAATATGCTGAATTTGTTTGCTCCTAAAACTATGTAATATCTTTTTCAGGTATGGCTTTTTTGTCACTTAGTAATTTCAAGTTGCGGTTGTTGTAATATCTGCGATTTGAGGTGATATACCCAATGCGGGATCTCAGCTAAAGCTTAATTTAATTCTTAGTGGTACTTGAAAGTCCAGTTCTTCACCGAATTATATGTATATTTTGCCCCAGAATCCAAGCTCATCCCAAAGCACAAGTTGCTACTAGAATTAATACTAGAAAAATCATCTCGAAACCAAAGTTCAAATCCCCACACAGCTTAGTTTAATTCCACTAACAGCCCCTCCCAGCACGGACCTCACACACACACACATCGAAGTTTAACCCGAGATCCCCCCCAAGCTCCCACCCAGAGCTTTCCCCGCTCGTCTACGTACAAATAAAGCTTTCAAAACACTCCAGGTGCAATTCACACCATCAAAGCTCCCACCCAGAGCTTTCCCTGTTCGTCCACGTACAAATAAAACTTTCAAAATGAGCTTTCTCTGCTTATCTACACACAAATAAAGCTTTCACCCATCTCCACCCACCAACTCCCAGCCACCTTATCCAAGACACAAACCTAAAACACCTCATACACGTACATAAAGAGCTTTCCCTGTTCGTCCACGTACATAAAGAGCTTTCCCTGTTCGTCCACGTACATAAAGAGCTTTCCCTGTTCGTCCACGTACAAATAAAGCTTTCAAAATGGCGGAAAAGTAATTTTTGACCCCTATGTTAAATCCCATAAGAAAGTGCGCCAGAATCCCCATAGCCTTACTACTGAAGAAAATGGTAATCCGCCCTCTTGAGACGGCTACCATGGATCTAACGACATAGCCTATTGCGTTCTACTTATGATGCCCTTTCATTTGATACCCATGTTGAAGGGGTTGTGAAGAAAACGAAATCCGCCATCTTGAGATGTGCTGCCATTGACCTAACGATATATTGAGTATACTTTATTGCTTATGCTGTTCTACTTATCAAACCTTTCCATTTGATGCCCATCTCTCGGGTGTTATGAAGAAAATAGTACCATCTCTCGGGTGTTATGAAGAAAATAGTACCATCTCTCGGGTGTTATGAAGAAAATAGTAATCCGCCCCCTTGATGGTGGCCGCCATGGATCTAACGACATATTGAGCATACTATATTGCTTATGTTGTTCTACTTATAATACCCTTTTATTTGATACCCATGTCGAAAGATGGTTCTGAATAAAATGGTAACCCGCCTTCTTGAGGTGGCCGCCATAGATCTAACGACATAGCCTATTGTATTCTTCTTATGATACCCTTTCATTTAATACCAATATCGAGGGGCTGCGACGACAATGGTAATCCGCCTTCTAGAGGTGGCCGCCATGGTTCTAACGATATATTGAGTATACTATATTGCTTATTGCATTCCACTTTTCATACCCTTTCATTTGATACCCATGTGGAAGGGGTTGTGAAGACAGCGGTAATCCGCCCTCCTGAGATGGCCGCCATGGACCTAACGATATATTGAGTATACTATATTGCTTATGGTGTTCTACTTCTCATACCCTTTCATTGGATGCCCAACTCTCGGGTGTTGTGAAGAAAATGGTAATCTGCCCTCTTGAGATGGCCGCCATGGATCTAACGGTATATTAGGTACACTATATTTAATATTAGGTACACTCGACTCAGATCACTATCTTGTTGGTATGGTGCTCCGAGAGCACATTACAACCCTGAAGAGTTTTGTATCCGCTGATCAGGCTCGAACAGCTGCACTACGCAATGAAATGGCCAGAAACAGCTACGGTAAAGCATTAGAACTCGCCCTAAGTCCTGGGGATGAGATGCCGGGCGTCGACGAGAGCTGGACCCGCCTTAAGAATACTGTCATTAGTACTGCTGATTCCATCTTAAGCAGAACGTAGGCAACTGAACGTAAGAATGTTGCGTACCGAGCAATGCAGCAGTCCCAGAGAACACGAGCACGAGCCAACTATAACGAGCTCAGAAAAGAAGAAAAGAGAATTCATAGACGAAAAAAGGAAGCCTGGGAAAATTCCCATCTGTGAACTAGAACAGTACAGAGAACGACGGCCGCACCAGGCACGGGAGTTCTACCAAAGAGTCCGCAGTATGACGCAATTCACACCATGTTGCACGTACTGCAAGGACAAAGAAGGGAATCTGATCACCGATCCTAAAAGCATCTTGGAGCGATGGGAAAAGTACTTTCATGAATTGCTAAATGGCGAGCTAATCGAGGATTCGGAGGCTCCACCAATATCTGATGATAATGCTATGCTGCCGCCACCAAGCATAGAAGAAGTTAGCAAAGCCATCAGCCGGCTCAAGAACAACAAGGCCTCGGGTGCAGACGGCATCCCAGCGGAGCTGGTTAAATATGGAGGGCCTACATTACACCAAGCGACTCATGAATTAATTGTGCAATTATGGGAGCAGGAAGTGATGACAGAACACTGGAGAAAAGGTATCCTCTGCCCGGTACATAAAAAAGGAGATATCACAGCGTGCACTAATTATCGCGGTATAACGTTGTTGAGTACCGTGTATAAGATATCTCCGCTATCCTACAAAACAGGATGGCCCCATACGCCAGAAACATCATAGGCCAATACCAGTGTGGCTTCAGCTCAGGCAAATCAACGACTGATCAGATTTTCACCTTGAAGCAGGCTATGGAAAAATGTCTAGAGTTTCAAAACTCAATTCAACACCTCTTCATAGACTTTAAAGCCACCTATGATAGCATAGCCAGAGTAGAAATCTACAAATCTAAAGCGATCTTTTTGCCCCTAAAATAGTCTTACACCAATTTGTATTAAAACTATGTAGGTTGACCATGACAAATGTGTCAAGCCAAATAAAGGTATCCGGAACACTGTCCAGACCAATCAACATATATTGTATAATGGACTCCGACAAGGGGGCGGTCTGGCCTGCCCCCTTTTCAACCTGGCGTTGGGGAAAGTGATCCGATTCGGGCGTGACCTCCTCCACAAGTCCACCCAATTGCTGGCTTACGCAGACGACATTGACATCATTGGAAGAACAGCAACAGCTGTACAAGTCTACTTCTCACAAATCACGACTCGACATTCAGCACAGTGAGGAAGGACGATTCCGGAGGCTCTACACTGACGAGATCTACGAGCGCTATCGCGACATAGATGTTGTGAAGAAAATAAAACTCAGCTGGCTCTGGTGGGCATAGCATATAGCTCGTATGAGTGAAGATGAGCCTGCTCGGAAAGTTCTCTGTGATAAGACCTATGGGGTGCGACAGCGTGGCGTAGACCAGGACGCTTAGAGCTTAGGGATGCCAAACTGGATGACATCGGCTCAGAATCGGGACCGGTGGAGAGAACAGTTGCAAGAGGCCAGGGCCGGATCCCGGTTGTAGAGCCGTTAAAGAAGAATATTGCTTATTGTACGATATATTGAGTATACTAACCGCCAACTAGTTAATTTACGAAATGGCCAGATTGTATTGTCACGTGAACTATGCATATATTCAAGATTTGATGTAGATCGATTGTATTTTCTACTTTTTAGTCTATTATATGTCTTCCGGAATTTTCCGTCGGCCGCCACTTTGAATTTGGAATGTCGGCACACAGCTAATTATATTGTACCCTTTCATTTGATACCCATTTCGGGCGTCGGGGAACATAATTACTGCAATTGTCCGTCTTCTTGGAACTGGCATCTTGATTTTTTTACAAAATGGCCAGATTGGTTAGGGGTCGTGCATAAATTACGTGAGGCGATTTTTGCGATTTTTCGACCCCCTTCCCATTGGAGAGCGCGCGATAGAGCGTGAAAGAGAGAGAGAAGAGAGAGAGAGAGAGAGAGAGAGAGAGAGAGAGAGAGAGAGAGAGAGAGAGAGAGAGAGAGAGAGAGCGTTAAGGAGCTTCGTTCCAACAAAATAATTCAAACAATTTAAAACGACGCCCTTGTGTCAAAAAATGAACTAAAAAGTTAAAACCAATTTCAAAGTACTAATGTAAGCCAGAATCAAGATATAGAAGGCATTTGTTTCTTAGTCCAGTCAATGTGTGTATATTAAATATATAAGATACCTTCTAACTACTGTAGAATGTATTAACTTTTGAAAAGTCATTTTGTTAAGTATCACACAACTTCGTATATGTATAATCTGTATTTTTGCAATCAGGGTACAAATGCTAAGAAAATAAAAATTAAAACTGAATCCCGACTTAAAACTATTGACAAGCAGTTTTAATGCAATAGGAAAATTATTGAAGTTTAATTTATCTCAGCTAAATAGGCTAAATAGGCCAAAGTGGTGCACGTATCAATTATTACATAGAGATGTGAGCAAAATTCCTCAAACTCAAACAGTTTATTCGATCAATAGCATATTATTTTTCAAGTTTTAGCATAAAGTGGTACATACTAGTCCAAAGGACAACTGTAATGCAGATAATAATTCAAAAGAGCTTAACACTAAGTTATATTTAAGAGCTAATACATAGGAGTTACAGATAATCTAGTAATACGAAGCCAGGTGAATAGGCTGGCAGCGAAGGTCTCTGTAGTTGTATCACAGATGGAGTAAAATGGACGGAGCCGCGCATTGACACCAGTCCTATGTTATATTGGGCATGTTCAAAAGGTACACCGGGAAGAAGCAATGAACAGTGACTTCTTCAGTGAACAGACTAAAATGCGCTTCGCAGTTTAGAGACGAAACATTGTCCGACCCGGACCTTACAATTATTTAGCATACTAAGGGCCGTTTTCACAATCTCCGGTTAAACTGTCAGTAAACTTCCAGTTTCTAAACTGATAGTTAATTTAACTGTGACCGTAAAGTGCCAGTAAAAAAATTCATTTTCACCAACTATGAGTTAACAAACTTGAAGTTAAAGTAAAAATGTACTAGTTTTCATATATTTACAGTACATCAAATGTCAAAAGTGTTCCTTTTCATTAAAATACACTTGTAAAGTACAAAAATGTCAACGCCAATGTGAAACTTTCAGTTAAATTAGTTAACCAGGAGAAATTCGTCCGGTTAAATTAACTTCCAGTTGTAAATTAACTGAAAGATTGACTCTAACTAGAGATTGTGAAATGGCATTTTTAACTAACTGCTGGTTATTGTTGCAGTTAAAGTTTAACCAGATATTGTGAAAACGGCCCTAAGTGTTTAATGACTAATAGTTAATAGTTGTTAGTTTGTTTCTTTCTTTCGGCTCAAAAGACTCATTTATTTTTTTATTTTTTTAAGTTCAGTTACAATTATCAATATTCGGGACTTCTTGTCCGGGAATTCATTTGACTAAAATGGAAGGCTTCTGAGGCGATGATAAAACACATTATTTCAATAGTGACTTAGATTATGTTGGTAGTTTCAATTCTTTCGAGTCAGTCAGCCTTGAACCTGACTGGGCAAAATAGGCAAAGTGCCTGTTTGTACTGGTTTATATATACATAGTTGGGCGGTGCCAGTCCATAGCGACCAATTATCCTCTATTGTGTAGAGAGTCACGACCATTATAAAAGCCAGGGGAAGCTACAAGATTGAAGGGGCTTAGGTAGTACACCGAGGAGGGAGAGGATGCGTTGCCTGTCCAACACTTTTTGATTAAAAAGTTCTCATGATTTTGAAGTTTGGCGGATCTGATTTTCCATTTGTCCTGGAGATACGTGAGAAGAGGAGTTACGTTGGCTTTATCGTACAGTTCGGCGTTAGAATAATATCTGTTGCGCGTTTTAAACTTTATGGAGCAGCATTGCCTAAGAATTTTTCTTTCCAATCTCTCAAGGCGATTGACCCAGGAAGTGGATATTGAATGCCAGCATGGGAAGCCATAGTAAATGATAGGCCTAATTAGCTGCTTGTAGAGGAGGAGCTTAGATTTCGCATTTAGCTTACTATTAAATTTTAGAACCGGGTTGAGAAGACCGAGGACCTTTTTCGCTTTGGCAATGATTGTTTTGTTGTGTTGATTAAATTTCAATAGGTGGTTGAAATGTATTCCAATGTACTTAATGGATTTCGAGACCTTAATTTCGGTGTTATTCAGGTGGAATCTAAGGTCACCGCACTCTTTAGCGACGCCTCTCCTGCCCTTTCCCCGAGCATTTCGGAAGGCAATGAAATTTGTTTTGTTTTCGTTTAGGAAGAGCCCCCCTGTGTTGTAGTAGCGATTTACTGCCGTAATATGCTTACATAACCATTCCATGGCTTTATGTGGGTTACGGTCGGTCGCGTGAATTAATGTGTAGTCGGCGTAAAGAATGGCTTTGTATTTTAGTCCAGGCACTGTGTGTGGTAGGTCGTAAAGATATAACTTAAACAATTTGGGTCCAAGGATGGAACCCTGGGGTACTCCTGACGTGGTCGCCACCGCTCTGGATACAGCCTCGTTAATTTGAACTGCGAGAGTTCGGTCGCTGAGAAAACTGGAAATCAGTCGGACTATGTGTTGGGGAAGTTAAGCTGTGCGAGCTTGAAAATGAGACCCGCGTGCCAGACAGTGTCGAATGCCGCTTTAATGTCTAGCGAGCAGACGAGGGTGATGTTCTTTTGTCTGAGACCCATTGTTATATCGTTATGGAGGACGAGGAGAGCGTGTTCCGTGGCGTGTGCAGTTTTAAAGCCGAACTGCTCGTGCGGAACTAGATTATTGCTTTGGCAGTGGTGGTCAAGGTCGAACGCGATGGCTCTCTCGAGGAGCTTGCCGATATTAGAGAGTGCAGAAATAGGCCGGAAGTCTGAGGGGAAGCTGAGCTGCTCTCCTTTTTTTGGTATTGAGATGAGCCTAGAGGTTTTCCAGACTTTAGGAAAGTAACAGTTATTGATGCAATTGTTAAGGATTATTAAGAGGGGGATATTGTTGTAAAGTGCTTTACCTTTATTTTAATTTTGCTTAATTAACACATTCCATTTCATTTTTAATGCATTATATCAACTAAATAATTTCCTTTCTAAATAAATTGCATTCATATGCACTTAATTTTGCTTTAATGTCACGTACAGCACTGCAACTCCACTCCAATTACACCGATCGTGTCAAATTACATATTTTTGAATGAACCTTTTCGAACCTGGCGGTTCTCGTGGACTTCGATGGCTGCTCATTCGCAACTTTTCCAGTGTGTAAGGCAGATCGCTGTGGATCTCCGATCGTTTTTTTTTGTTAAATAAATGCTTTGTTTTTTATACGAAAATTTGCGTACTATTTTAAAAGAAACTAACCCTCAACAAGTGGTGTCAGGTGTGTCGGGTACTGTTTTAAAGTTACGCGAAAATTTTCCGTGATTTTCCTAAATTTTGTGAGAGCAAAGAGCAACAAATAATAATTAGTTGCTGGAAGCTGATCAGCAAGACAAAGCATCAACAATAGACTACACAGGGAAGGCGCGAATCTGGTGAGGCAACAAAATAGAGGCCACCATTCTGAAAACTGGACTTGGACAGAGGAACGATAAATTTGTCAGAGAAAAGCTAAAAAATTAACAGAGAGAAGATAAACGGGAGAAGACAGGAGAGAAAACTATCATAATAGGTACATCCTTAAGTAATAGGTACATCCTTAAGTAATTAATTACAGCAGAAAATTTTATATATATGAATATTATTTTTATATTTTATTTGAGAGATATTTTTTTGTTTGTTTATTTTAATTATTTGAGAGTTATTTTTACCAGAATAAGATTTTTTTTTATGTAGAATATAGCCTTTAAATTATATTATTGTTTGGTGGTATATCAGTGCATATTACGGCGTTTATTACGATACAAAATCTTCATAAAAATACAAATAAATAAAAACAACAGAATAAATAAAAAAGCTAATCAAACTGTGAATTTTGTGAAATTAATCGTTCAGTGCCAATTGATTGGGATATCTTCACCTGTTGTGAACGAGCAGCTAAAAAACTATACATGAGCGTGAGGGCAGAATAGGAAAAACCAAATTGTGTACTGAGTTTGCGTAACAGGACGGAGTAATTGACGTTATCAAAAGCTTTGGAAAAGTCTAGCAGGAGTAGACAACATAACTTGTTTGCATCTAGAGAATTCCGTATGTCAGTCGTGATTTTTAGGAGAGCAGTGTCACAGCTATGATGTTTCCGAAAGCCTGACTGATATGGATTTAGAAGCATACAGTAAGTTCGCAGTAAGCAATCATTTGCATTGCAATTAATTTCTCAAGACCTTTAGCCAGAAATGGTAAGATGCTAATTGGACGGAAATCCGAGGGGCTACTAGGATTGGGACACTTGGCAATAGGGATTACCAGAGCATGTTTCCAAGCAGTAGGGAATTTCGACACGGTGAGACAGGCATTGAAAATATGGACAATAAAAGGTAGTAATAATGGAAGAAGTATTTTTAAAAATTTAGATGAAATATTATCAGTTCCAGTGGCCTCAGACTTGATAGAGTTAATGGCTGAGCTCACTTCATCGTCTACACAGCGAAAGCTGAACCCTGCAATAGATGAGTCTGGCATATGGGGAAGAGTATCTATATTGCAAGAAGAAAAATGATTATTAAGAATTTCAGGGTCACAGTTGGCGTATACTTGTGAATCATCTTTATCACTGCAGACGCTCAAGTTACGCAGGTTCTTCCAGAAAGTTCGAGTTGGAAGTGACGGGTCAAGCTTACGAGCATAACTAGTGGGATGTTGTGCCTAGAGACTAGCAACTAATTACGCTTTTTCATGGTATTCTTTCTGTTGAATAACACTTCAGATTGGATGGCAATATATTAAGTGGAGATTGATCCGCACTCACTTCCAACCCGCCGCATCTGGGAATCGAGGCCAATAATTCGAATGTGTCAAATTGAAAAAACAAAAAAAGCACATCACACATGTAAACACTATAGAAAACGAATCTAAACATTTTTCTTTGGATTGGAGAAAAATCTAATGTGATGCACTTTGCACAACAGAATTAGGTGTATTATTTTACTTAAACATACATGTCTTATTGTTAAAAATTCGGCTTACCGCACCCTAGTTTGGCCATGGAGATTCATAAGTATCACACTGACCAACGCTATATATAATTAATCTTGAAAAGTTTTTGTTAAAGGCTTATGTAGGTTATAAGTGGTGAGACTGCGTAATCTAAAACTTAACAAAGTATTTAACAAACACTACAATATAATCATCATAGCTTAAAAAAAAGGAAATCAAATGTAAACAATAAAATTCTTTGATTCTTCACCCACGTCATGGTATATTTCTTTATTCAATATAAACAATAGTTTTTAAGCAGCAAATAAAAATTTTCGTTATCATCGGTTTTTGTTCTGGAAGCAAATTTAGAGACGTATTCGTGTCAAAAACTTGTTTCATATGAAACAAAATCCCCGAAGGAAATTTAAAAAAAATATTATGACGAAAAAAACAGCACCGCGAGCCGAAGGATCGAACTCGCAGCCCCACAGACGAGGGACTTTCCCTAGCCCTTTATAGTCCATGGAAATGGTACTTTAACATTGCAAAAATGCAGGACAAGGTTTTATTTTTGGGATGTGTAGGGGTGGTCAGGGTGAGCTTAAGTTTGAGTTTTCGGGATTCTACCCCCCCCCCCCATTTGGCCGCCATCTTGGAAAACGCATGCAAATGGTTTTTCCACTATATCTCCGAAACGGCACATCTTACCGGAAATTTGAGAGGACACTTTTTGCTTAGAATTAAATAATTTATTACTTAGAAATTTTGTGGTAAAATGAATAATTAAGAAGTTATAAGCCTTAGAACACAAAAATTAGTCACAATATTTTCTTTAAAGGCTCTTTTTTGTTGTTACAAGAGAGCTACATTTTGAGATATGGCCCAAGTCTGTAGCGGCAGTACTTTCAGAGATGAAAGTAGGCTTCAGACGGACAGACGGACAGAGCCTCTGTATAAGCTTTTTTTTTGAAAAAGCTAAAAATTACGTTTGGCTTCCCTGATTTTCCCTACGACTAGATTACGAGTGTATGATTTTCTAGTATTTTCACTTTTAAATTTCACGAAAGCCCTACGTTGTCCCCTCAAATAGTCAAATTCGGTAGTAGTTGGCTCAGTTTTGACATCCACAACAAGAATATTGCCATGTATTATTCTGTCATTAAATTCTACAAGGAAGTTGGAAACGACGTAGTGCGGGCCACACAATATTCCGAATGACACTCATCGCTCCGTTGACTAAACCATGACCAAAGTTAATGTTCTTTCTGAGCATCACCTACTTACCCTTGATCCAACCACAATTTTTATAGAATTAGGAAAACCTTCTGTTTTGTTTGGGTATATAATTTTATTTTGGACGTTACCGTACGTTTTGGCTTCTACTGCCATCAAATAAATCATACAATCTATATGAGTAGGCCCTCTCACCTTTCGTTTGATACCCATATTTACCCAATCAGCTAGTAATAGGCAATAGATATAACAGCTAGTAGTATGCAATAGAGATAGTGGAAGGTCTGTCAGATATATAGTACGCGCTGAGAAAAGTCAGGCCTTCGACAGTTGCAGAAAGTATAGTGCCAAGCCTAGCGAAAGACTGGATACTACAAGTACAATTTTAAAATATCAATATTTATGAATTCCTTTTACATTTAAACCTAAAAACGAAGCAAAGGTTTTATGGCAACTGAAATATTTTTGATTGAAATTGGTCTAAAAATCGCGTAAAAATGGCATCAAGGGAGGTTCCATCCTCACTTTCTCTCTTCATCCACAAAGTTCGGACGCGCCGTTTCTGATGAAAAATTGATATTGAAATCGCAACTCCAAATCAGGTGATTTCGTTGGTTTCGACCAAGTAAAAAAACATTCCGAAGTGGAGATTGTCAAGAATGAATTCCATTACTTCGGATAAAGTTTTATACGGTGACAGGCATAAATAACCACCATCAAATTCAATGTGCCTTTTCTGCCTACACACATTTTATGGTGATTTATCGGGACTAAGCCGTAACGTTTTTGGTATGTCTGTATGAATTATGAAATGTTAAAACATATAGCAGTCATTATATTTATTATTTTTCATTCAAATTTCTGATACAATTAATACATACATATTTTACAACTTCGTCATCTAAATTTTGTACGTTTGCACGTACAAATTTAACAATTTAGCGAAAGTATTGATAATTCAGTAAAAAGAATTAGTTGATTTTCTTAAAAGCATGATACCGCCACAGGCACCAAGCAGTCTGAGCACTAACCTCATCCATTGCTGCTTTACCTACGAAATCGAACGATAGCTGGGGTGGTAGAACTTAAGTTGTTTCAAGCGACCTGTTCATACAAAAATTCAAGTGTTACAAAAATTACAAAAGAAGTCGATTGAAACAACTTACGTGCTACCATCCCAGGTCTATTGAATATGCTATTGGCACTTTCCGTGGTCACCAAGCAAATTGCCTGTTTTCTTCGTCCTGTACCATTTTTTAAGGAACCAATTTGGAATGGAACAAAAAGAAATGAACAAAAAAATTCAACCTTTTTTCAAATTCAACTTTTATCTAGGGTAGTAAGGGTAAGGGTCGGAAATCATTTATATTTGGCTGATAATGCGCATTCAATCAAATTTGAAGCTTAAAGTTGGAAAAACAATTTTGTAAAAAATTGTTATATTTTCAGTCGATGAGTTTAAACCCTTTATAGTCCAGCAGAAATAGGGTTCGAACAACAACAAAAATCGTTACAGCAATCTGACAGCGGAATATTGTCGGACAAGTTTTTGTACAAGAGGGGAAAACATATCGAGCCGATAGCTGCTATCGGGGGTGGAATGGTGGGGGTTTTAAGGGGTTGAAGCACTGACATATAGTAATGGACTGCTGATTGACGATGCTGAATGGCACCATTTTTCTCCAGAAATAGAAAACCTTTTTCATGCAAACAAAAAAATTCTTCGAATTTAGGAGAAAATAAGCGATAAGATGGAAATTAATTTCCATCACTCATTTCTATTTATTAGCAGTTTTTTCATTAAATAAATGTATTTATTCCAAAACTGTGACAGTTATTTTCCCTGTTTAACGGACTTTTTAAAATAGCTCAAGAGTGAGGCAGAAGAACGAAAACTATACCTGTCTATTTTTTTCTTATTATGTTTACATCGCTGATATGCGCTGACGATTACAGTTCATAGGAATTTAACGTGGGAGCGAGGTAGGAATAGTTTTTGGTGCCATATTTTTGTATGGGATTTTGCTCATTTAGCAGTCCATTACTATATGTCAGTGGGTTGAAGACATTTTTTCGCGTTTTCCGGGTGAACTGTGCATCCTATAGAAAAAGTTAAATGTGAAAGTTTTAGAAAAAATAGCGGAAAGCCGGTTTCTCGGTTTTTAATTTTTTCTTTGACAAAAAAATTTCTATGAAGCTGAAACTTGGGTAAAAGATACCTTTTAGTGTTGCCAAAAGACACTAATTTTGTGAAACAGAAATATTTAGAGGTTGTTGTAAAATTTAATTTAATTTTAAAAAAAGCTAATCGGGTTCTTTAGGGCTCCCGACACATGGGGGCATGGGCAAGTATAATGGCGCCCAACTTTCTACAACAGCATATATGCGCCATTGCACATCACAAATTGTTAAAAAATAGTTTGCAACAAAATCACAAACTATTTCACTTCTAATAAATCAGCGAAGTGATTTGAAATTTTAGCCGTTGACCCAGATGACCCAACCATAGAATTTCCTCAAAGGAAAAAATCTATCGGAAATGATTGCTAATGGGCGATACCTTTATTGGGACAGGTAAAAAGTCAAAGAATCGGGATAAGTCCCAGAAACGTATGATGGACGAAATTTGCATAGGAAAGATTTCTTTAGGACCGTATGAGTTATATGTTCAGGCCCAGTGGATTATTGTCATCAAACTCGTTTAGCTATTTATAAACTTCCAGATTACAAAGGGAGACCCTCCGTAGCATGTAGGGAAAAAAGGGCAATTTGAAACGAATGGAGATATTAATTTTGAATTTCAAATTTGTTTTAAAATTAAACGAAGAAAAAACTTATATAGAAAATCTCACCTCGCCTAACTTTGATTTAGCCTTTTCTCCATTTTTCATAATTTCTTCCTCGTTATCTCTGGCAACGGGGTGACTTCTACTATCTTCAATTTCCCCAAAATTATCAGCCATTGCAACAATTTCAAGGGTCTCGGTTTTCATACTTTCAGTCTGCAAATGTTCTGCATCCTCGTCCGATGTATATTCAATTTTGTAGACAAGTTGTTCCTCGGAGCTGTCGATTTCGCTATCATTGTCACTAGATTCCAGAATAGCATTAATCTCACATTTTTCAGGATCAGTTTCAGCTGGATCGCTTAGCTTTTTATGACAACCACTGGTTTCATCACTAGTTTCTATTGCAAACTCGGGAACTATGAATTCAGGCTGTTCGAAACCCTCTTTACTTAATATTTCAAACAACTCGGGATATTGCGATTTTAGTATATCATTCGTCCTTAAGCACTGCCGCTTAAATTTGGACCAAATTATTATTTCAGATTTACAAATTTCGCAAATGCATGATGGTAGCTCCTCGAAGCACTGAACCTAAGGAAGAATTATGAAAACTAAATACAAAAATTTTCAATGACTACTTACTTCAATCCCTGTACATTCCGCAATTTTTTGTACCATATTTAAATTATCTTCTTCTCTGAATAAATCTTCTAAGTATCCATCGGTAGATAGGCATAAACGGCATGATTTTCTATAACTCATTTGGGAACAAGATAATATAATTTCATATTCTTAAAAGTTACTGAATTTTGTTATGACTTATGACGTAAAGTAAAAACAAACTAATGTCAAAATTTTAAAGCTCGTTAACACATGTACCTTGTTTATGCGTAAGCTGAATTTCGGCTTAAGACAGAATCCGGCTCCGTATAAACCGCCTTAAGTCGAAATTCGTCTCAAGCTTAATTTATTTCAGCTTAAGACGAATTTGTGTTTGTTTGTGTGTGAGGAGTTGTAGAGGAGGAGGAGGAGATGTACAGCCTAAAGTAAATATGTAAAACTATTACTATAAGGCTGGCTTCGATCTTTTAGTCAAAATAAGAAATTCCATCAGCTTTGAGAGAGAGAGAATCCGAATCTGTTTATGCAGACAGTTCGTCTTAAGCCGAATTTAAGCTTAAACCCGTCTTACGCATAAACAAGGTAATGGATATTTTATCAACAGCTTGTATTTTTGAAAAGAGAAGAGAAGGAAACGTAATTAATTAAAACCAGGGAAGCATTTTAGTAACACTTATGCACAGCATTCTTTAGGATTTGTGTCTAACCCGGACAATGGCGGTGTCATATTTAATCAAAAACCGGGAGAGATTGCGTTTCTCAACAATCATCCCGATGAGAACACTACACTTGGCTAAATGTTTGGAGCAAACCCTTCGCAAACCTGAACAAATTTCGCTACGCCTCTGTATTTTGTTGTTGCGGTCAAATTTGTTTACATTTGAAATTGTGGAGAAAAACTGCGCTTTTAATTTTTTTTTATCGACATCAAATGTACTCGCACTTCCAAAAAACAACTGAATATGCAACGCGACACTTTATTCTTTGGATTGGAAGGATAAATTGTACACTTTATAAGCCCAGTATCCTGTTCGTGCGGAATTCCGCTCTGTAGAGAATCCATATAATTAGTCTGAATTCCGCTTAGCTGGGAGAGTTATGTAGACAATGTAGACCTGACAGTTGTGGACAATTTGAAAATGCTTCTGCGGCTTTATGATAAGTTGAGAAAATTGTTTGCCTATCGAGTAAATCCATTATTTGGAAAAGAGAATTTTATCAAAGATGCATGTTCTAGACATATGTATGTTCATAATCCTCGTTCTTATAAATTTGTCTAGCTAAAACATTATATACTAAAAGAGAGTAAAAAGAATCAAGAAAAGATTTTGCATTTAAAATGTAAAAAACACATTACAATTAAATAATTTTCTTTCTCGTATGCCTCCGAAAAGTAAATGTCAAAATTTCCGCTCATGAAAATAGTAAATACATTTCTTGAAGCTAAGTGGGATGATACACGAGTCAACGTGTCTCTGCAACACACTGTCAGTTTGTTGCGCGGAGGTGATACACGAGTCAACACGCTACACGCAACACTCTGTGTAATAACATTGCGATTTCATATATGGGTGTGCATTCCAAATTATTTTCACCCAGAATCGCTTGACAGTTACGCATACATAAACATTTTTCAAGCAACTGGAGGAAAAATAGAAATCGTTTCTAGTTTCAGTCAACACCGCACACTTCACCCTGACCCGTCCCTTTGCCTACGAACTGCGCAGAAAAAGCTCGTGTTTCAGAACATGTTGACCCGTGTATCATCCCCTTAAGTATCCTGCGGAAAATGAAATGAGAAGTCTCCACTCAGAAAAAAAGCCATCTGTTTTCTAGAGTACAAAGCTCATTTACGAGTCTGAATTCCGCAAGAACAGGATACTAAACTTTGTGGACGGAATTCAGACCGTCTTCTAACCTGAATTCCGCACACTTTTTTTACATGCATTTTAAAGGGGAGTATGAATTCCGCACGAACAGGATACTAGGCTTTTGTAATGGAATAATTGCTGATGAGCAGTCCATTATTATATGTCAGTGCTTTCCAGCGAGTTTGCCATGAAAAATGGCCAAGCTTCAGGGTCTACACTGTCCATGCTATATGGAAATAGCCACGGCCATGGCTAGTGTAGATGAGGTGTAATCGTTCATTCCAGGGAGATTATACAATAGGGCGGAACGGAAAAAACACATTTTGATTTTTAATTTGTAATAGCGCGGAAAAGTTGCCTTTTGGTGTAGAAAAGATAACAAAAAAATCTGAAAAATATTGCAGGACGTCTTCAGGTGCCGCAAGGACCATCAAGTTTCATAAAGTTGTAATTTTCGCTGCTTTTTTAAGTTTTTTAAGTTTTTTTAAGTTGCCAAATATTTTTTTAAATTTCAAATACTGTCAAAAAAGCAGTTTTTATATAAATCCTTTCAGTTTTCCAGTTCAGTTCAGTTTTTATACATCCTTTTTTTATTTTTTGGCTTATGTGTTGGGGTGCTGGAAGAGCGGTCAAGTTTTATAAAAATAAACTTTTTGAAACATTTTCTAAGATTGTGTCTCGTTTATGAAATACAAAATTTCAAGGCGTTTTAACATGAATAGAAAGATGAAAACAATTTTACTATTACATTGGCTTCCAGGGGCATGAGCCATCGTCGTAGCGGATGTTGGGGGTGGGGGAGGCGTAGATTTGTTTACGTGTAGTTGCAAGCTCAAATCAGGTGTTAGTCGCTTTGCCGAGTTCAGTTGAGTTATCGTTTATTGTGTAACAGATTAATGTAATATTTTGTTAGTTCGCATGCTATTTAATTGTTGTGAGTTAAAATGGCAAGGGAAAACAAGACAAATGTCGGAATGTCCTATTTTTGGAAGAAGAATTTCCATCTGTAGCTTCCATTTGTGATCGTACCGGAATTTCAGATTGAGCTGCTGCAGCTATAGCTAGTGCTGCTTTACACAACTTGGGTGTAATCACAGGGGAAGAGAAAACTAAAGTAATAGACAGAATCAAAATTAGACGAGCAAGATTAAAAAATCTGAGAGATCTCGTTAATGATCAGATCTTTATGATCACATAAATGGAAATAGAGGATTGTTTTTTGATGGAAGAAAAGACAGATATTGTTCAAGAAAAGAAAGGAACCAAATTCTACAAAAACGCCATTTCAGAAAAGCACGTTTCACTAATAGAGAAACCAAACTCAAAGTTTTTAGGCCACGTAACACCTAAATCTGGCGTTGCAAAAGATATAGCAGAGAGTATACTGCAGTTTCTTAAAAATGAAGAACCTAACGAACAACTTTTGAATTTTACTGCTGAATTTTACTGATGTGATGGGACTGTTGTAAATATTGGACATAATAATGGTGAGATTTCTTTGCTGGAGGATGAAATAGGACGACCTTTACAATGGTTAATTTGTTTGTTCCATGGAAATGAGCTAAATTTGCGAAATCTTTTTTGTCATCTAGATCTAGACAGACAGATGCTGGAAAACGGTGCTAATCTACCTGTGGTGAGAGTAACCAATTGCCAATTGAAAATAACCTTCCTCTTTTGGAGAACATGCCTGTGTGGTTTAACATTAAGTTGAAACCTTCATGTACTTATGGTTCTAAACATCTGTTTAAGCTTATCTTATAATCACGCTATCTCTCTAATGATTGTAAGAACGTTATTAGACTCGTTATTTAAAGAAATGGATACTTTGCTGCTGAAGAAAATCTCCTTTTGTCCATGGTATATGATGAGCGCAAAAATGTAAGAGAACTTGGTTTACGACGTGTTTTAAAAGCAAGAACAGAAAGTAGAGTCGGAGTCAGGAAGTTTAAAGTTCCACAGATAAACTTTGGTGCAAAGGATTACATCGACATGATCGTTTGGGCTGAAAATGACTTAATCGGCTCAAAATGTCTGTGGCTCAATTGCAAGAGAAGGATATAATGTATAAAAGCAAAAATATTATTTTGTAATAAATAATTTGTCCAGTTCTAATGCTTATTATATGTATTAACAACTCTCTTCGGTAACATTATACTTAAGCTCTTTGCGGCACCTGAAGATGTTGTAATATAGCAAACGAATTTTGGTTTTCTTCTTTTTTAACCTAAAAGGCAACTTTTCCCCACTATTACAAAACAAAACACAAAAAAGGATTAAAAAAAGCCATTTTCGTTCCACCCTATTATACAAGGAGTAAAAACTGCATGCTGTCAATCAGGGATACTATACAAAGGAGTGCAAGCTCCGTGTTGTCAATTTACGGCGTTCGAAATTATGTTGTATGTCAAAATGACATTTTATATGCTTCAGAAAGAATAAATTTTTTCATTTTTAAAAAAGTACAATCACAACAGAATCGAGCTAAAACGGAGCTCCCGATGGGGCTGAGTGTGATATACAGTTTATCATGGGTCCTTGCATGGATTCCATTTGATTTTTAACACCATGAGTGTTAAAAACTGCACTGTATCTCTATGCTTGAAACAACGCATGCTAAAATCCTAAAACCCTTCGTTATCGAGGCCATCTGTAGACAATTTCTAAGTTAAATGACTGACCTGTTGAAAGATTAGCACACTTCATAGGTTCTAATACGGCTGTGTAGAAACCCTTGTGGTTACATGGTTGTATTAGGTTTCGAATCAGGGGCCTTATCATGAAATGCGATACGAAAGTAAATACGAACCGAAATTAATTTGCGGTGCGAATGAATCTACTGATCATAGGATCCGTCTACTACGAATTCGCATTGCAAAGGGAGTACTGCCCTACGCAACTTAAAAATTCTTTCCAATTCTTGGAAAGCAGGCAACTTCATGCCAATATTTGACATTTTATAAGTGCGGTAATAAAGTTTGTGTTTAAAATTAAATAATTTAATCGAAGTAAAATAAATTATATAAAATGATTAGTGTCGAAGCGTTTCTCTCATCATCTGACAGTGAAGAAGAAAATCTTCAAAATATGCGATTGGTTCGAAGAAAACTTCGTGATAATTCGAATCCAATGGGGGGCTCCCTGATGCAATATGAGTACACAAACTTTATTAGTTTCTTCATTACAGTTATTTTCTGTTACAGCTTTATACAATTCTTTCGAGTATCAAAGCCGGTGTTTTCGTATCTTTTAGAAGAGATTAACAATGAATTAGCGGCTAATTCGGTTTCCATTCCAAGCTATGTAAAGCTTGCGTCTGTTTTACGTTTTTTCGCAGAAGGATACCAAAGAAGCACGGGGCAGGATAGTTTTGTGGGTATGGCGCAATCAACCATTTCATCTAAGTTACTAAAATTTCGTATTATTTTTGTGTTGTAGCTTTTTCCCTGAAAAATTGTTTATTTATATAATCAATTAAATATGTAGTTTTAAGAAAAAATGAAAGATAAGTTTACATTTTTTATTCCTAAAGTGTGCACCAATCACTCACGAAATCGAGACATTAAATGCGACAGCCATCGGAAAAAATTCCGTTTGTAATCGCATCAAACCGATTCGAATTCGCATGGCATGATCGCTTTTTTCGATATTCGGATAATTTCATTTTCGAATCGCATTTCATGATAAGGCCCCAGGAGTGGTAGCACCTAAATTATTTCAATCGATCTTTTCATACAAAAATTTAAGATTGAAACAACTTACGTGCCATCACCCCAGCCTTGAGATTCGAAGTAGGAGCAATCGAAAACTACTTTTTTCTGGTCTTTGCTGGTCCATAATCTGAAAATGCTGACACAGATTTATTCCTGGTGCTCGGAAAATTATCTTGATCTAATAAGGCCTGTTTTTGCAAAATACAGCTTGAAACTAACATTTAATAACTCAGATTTTTTAATTCAAATAAAAACCCTATAGCTTAAATTTATTTTGTAAAATGGAATGAAATTATCTGATAAAATTACAGTTGTGATGTTTGTTGTTGTTTATTTGTAAAAAACAGTGATAAGGTTGACGTATTTTAACAAGTTTCCAATTCGGGCGGAAGTGGAATCTTGTTTACTAATGCAAATTTTTTTAATGCCTCATACTTATTTCTCCAGTTTTCAATTTCCCTTTTAATAGAATCATTTTCATCCTGCATTAGTTCCAAATCTCGCCACTCCTGACTCTTCTCTGTTTCCAAAACATCCTTCTGCTCAATTCTCTTAATGCGGCAGCTAGCAGCATATCCGCGATTTTTTAGCGTACGCCTCCGCTGCTTCATACGTACAATTTCTTCTCGGGTGAGGCCACGTAGTTTTAACGTACGATTGAGATCTCTTACAGATATTGTAACTAGCTCATCATCACTTATATCTGGGATGGGACATGGTGAAAGTGGTGCCTACAGAATGGATAACCAATAAATAGTTGTATAACAAAGCATTAAACAAGCAATGTGTTACCAATGACGATTTTCTTTCACGTTTGACTTCTTGGGGCATTTTTATTTTGCAATGAAATAGCAATGGTATTATTGCGCACAAAGCATTTAAACAGCTTTTCACAAATAATGCAAGTCATCCTAGGAAAAAATCTTATTTTAGGGCCAAGCTAATATATTTTTGACAGCAGCCGTCAAAAAGAAGGTTAAGGGAGTAGCTCAAAATATTCACCTCATTAGAGTGCGTTCTGATTTTCTATGAAACAACAATTACACCAGGGACTACACGGGCATTTTTTTGTTAAAAGCAATCGATTTATAGGACGTGTTTGAGCTTGTTTAGACGGGTCGCGCTCACCACCTTTCAGCACGAAATTCAGAGGGAAGTGCGTCTCCATTTTAAAGCGACTCGCGTTCGCCTTTTCTGATCAGTTGTTTGTTCTAATTCCATTTTGTATCATTTTAGGGTTCCATTTTATTTTTGTTTCAGCCCCCGTGATGAGCAGACGTGCTTTAATGAAGAAGGAGAATCTTTTAACTTATGTTTTCTAGGTTTGGCCAAAAAAGCAAATGTTAAAATAAAAGTAAACACATAAAAAATAATTATTAAATCGGATGAGCTGAAGCAAAATGTAAAATTAAAAAATTAATTTAGCAATTATTATAAGGAAATTCAATAAAAAAATAGTCAAAATAAAGTAATAAAATCAACATTTTTATGAATAAATTTTGACACCTTTGGTAGAAATCGTGATAAATTTTTTTAGAAATGAATTCTGAATGAGTATAAACTATTGAATTTAGCGAAATCATTGTAATAAGGACTTTTTTGTAGAGCATACGATTCTCTACAAAACTGTTATGAAGACATCTTTGTAACAGTGTATTTTTGATTTATAGTTTTGTTATTACAATTTACATTAGCATTGCTTTTAATTTAAATAATTATTGTCAGTCACTAAAATATTTTTGTTTCAATTGGATGTTATGAAATATAATTTTCTTTATACAAGAATAGAAGATATTTATTTAATTTGAAATTCTTGGAGCCAACCCACTCTTGCTGCTAAACTCCTTCTAATACTAGGCTGATTTACAATATTCCGTGATTGCGTTGCGTCAGCGAGACGAGTTGTCGGGCAATACTCGCTATCGCTGGAAGCTCGCAGGTAGATTTACAATAATGCGAGTACGAATCTAGTTCACTATGTCAAATTTTATAGTTTTGACACAACATCAGCTTCGCTTATTATTTGCATTTTTTATTTGTATCAAAAATCAACTAAACTTAGAAAGCCAGATGACAGAAATAATTATTTAAAATTCAAAATTCTGTCATATGAGACTTGTCATCGCCTCTCGATGCGTTAAAATTTCAATTTTTCCAAATTCTCTCGTCTCGTATTATCGCAAATCGCTGCATTGTACATTGCGGCATTTGAACACACGATATGGAAAACGTTTTGACAGTGCGTGCGAGACTCGTCTCGTTGTCGCATCGCACTCTCGCAGCATTGTAAATCAGCCTACTGTGTCGTTCTTATTGTGATGATTATGCGCCATCTGTTTGTCGAGAGGATGAATCAACGATTTTCGGTTGTTGTCTGAATTAAGAATTTATGTACTAAACTAACGAGCGATAAGCGAAGACAACTTCAAGCTGGTCGAAACTAAAAGAAACATAGAACATACCACAAGGAACCAGAAAACGAAGGTTCCAGAAAGTAGACAAAGGTGGAGCTGCCTATATAAAAGCGCCTGGCAGCCGCTATCGAGTCAGTTTTGATTGGAAAGGCGATAAAAGTGTTCTAAAGTGAAAACAGTGAAAAGTGGTGATTTAAAAGTGAACTATAAAGCGATAAATAGAGTTTAATAGTGCGAGTTATTAAATTTAAAGTGATTATAGTGAACTGTAAGAATTGTGTTTGTAATTAAATTGTGTTTCGTTTGTAATAAATAAATTATTGTGTGGATAATTAAAAAGTGTATTCCTTAATTAATCCTACGAATCCGTTAAGCCGTAAAAACGTAACATTATGAAAAATCTAAATGCGATACTTAGCTTCAAGAAATGTATTTACTATTTTCATTAGTGGCGGTTTGTTAGGTTCAAATAGGGGAAGCAATACGCAAGGCGAACGATAAAAGCAAAAGTATCGATGGCTTTATCAAAAAAAAAAAAATGAAAAATATCATATAGTGGAATCAGATCAGCAAAACATAAGGAATTGTTTCCACTCTCAAAAAATTTTTTCTTACGTGACAACGTCTATTAAAACGACGAACGCCGGCTACATGCACGAAAAATGATGACTCATTGTCCCGTTATGTCCCGTTACGCTCGAGAAAACATTAATGAAATGATTGCGTGACAATTTTGATCCAGTTCCAATCAATAATTATGAATGTATAACCAGGCAGAATAATCGATCGGATTCTGATACAAACGTAGCTGGTGGAGTGGCAATCTATCGAAAATTAACATCAACATCCACGGCCAAGGTTCTCCACGTTGAATTGTCGGACACAACTCGTCTCATCAGAAACACAGGCGAGGTCTGCTTGGCTGAAATTACATGCTTCACTGCTGATACAACGTTTAAAATTGTACTTGGCGCAGTGTATATTCATCCTGGAGCAAGTGTCTCAAACAGTCAAACATTAGTGTATTGCTGCACCAAGCACTCTTTCCGTACGTGCATAACAGGCAGTATGTGCATGCGATCATGCAAGTTGATACCAATGTACCAATTCTTCTTTGTGGCGACTTCAACACAAACGTGAAAAATGATGATACATTCCTCAAATTCATGAAGTATATTGTTACGTTTTTACGGCTTAACGCAGTCGTAGGATTAATTAAGGAATACACTTTTTAATTATCCACACAAAATTTATTTATTACGAAACAAAACATAATTTAATAACACAAACAAAGTTCTTACAGTTCACTACAATCACTTTCAAATTTACTATCTCGCACTATTAAATTCTATCTATCGCTTTATAGTTCACTTTCAAATCACTACTTTTCACTGTTCTCACTTTAAAACACTTATCGCCTTTTAAATCAAAACTGACTCTCTCAGCGCCTGCAAGCCGCTTTTATATCCAAGCTCCACCTTTATTTAACTTCTGGAACCTTCTCGAGTCCCTTTTCTCGAGCCTAGTGGTATGTTCTTTTCTTTTCGTCCAGAAGCTTGAAGTTGTCTTCACTTATCGCGCGTTCCCATTTTAGTTTAGTACATAAATCATTAGTTCAGACATCAACCAGAGTTGTTACCGACAATCGTTGATTATGCTTTTTCACAAACAGACGGAGCATAAATAATCACATTGCCCCCTCCTTAGGACTGTTCGTCCCGAACAGTTGTCCATCCTGGATCCGGCTGATGATATGGGCACAGCCTGTCTATGTGCACAATCTTCTTCTTGGCTTTGGGTCCTTGTTGAATCCTGTAGACAACATCGTTGATCCGTGTTAGGATTTTATAGGGCCCCTCCCACTGGCGCTGAAGTTTCGGAGACTTGCCTTTTCGTCGTCGAGGGTTGAACAGCGAAACGAGGTCACCTTCCTGGTATCCGCTACAGTTTGCTCGGAGGTCGTACCTAGTTTTCATCCTGTCACTGGCTATATTAAGATTCTTTCTTGCAAGCTGATGGATATCTGCGAGTCGATCACGAAGTTCACCTGTATAACCGTCAGTAGACTCGTTGCTTTCAACAGGTGTCCCAAATTTCAAGTCGCTTGGCAGCCGGATTTGTCTTCCAAAAATCACACTACAAGGGGTTTGTCCTGTGGAATTATGAACCGCTGTCCGACATGCCATTAGAAATATAGGGATGTAACTGTCCCAGTCACGCTGGTGCTCACTAACAACTTTCCTTAGGTGTTCTAGCATTGTCCTGTTGAATCGCTCTACCATTCCATCGGACTGGGGATGAAGGGGCGTCGTCCTGGTCTTCTTCACTCCAAGTATCTTACATACTTCTTGAAAAACTTGAGATTCAAAGTTTCTGCCTTGGTCAGAATGAAGCTCATGAGGAACACCAAATCTGCAGATCCAATTGTTCACTAATTCCTCTGCAACAGTGATTGCTTCCTGATTGGGAATGGCATATGCTTCGGGCCACTTACTGAAGTAATCCATGATCATCAAAATGTAACGATTTCTTCGGTCTGACACCGGAAAAGGTCCCGCCACATCAATTGCGATTCTTTCAAATGGGGCTCCCACGTTGTATTGCTGCATTTCTCCTTTTGTTCTTACCTGAGGGCCCTTGCTGCTGGCACAGGTTGTGCATTTACGGCACGCACCAGTCTGCAACATCGTCTCGCATGTGAAGCCAATAGAATCTATCTCTTATTTTTGCCAAAGTTTTATTGACTCCCAGATGTCCTCCTGATGCGCCGTTATGACACTCCTCGAGAATATCCCTTATTCTAACGCGAGGGACTAATACCTGCATTCGATGAGAGGTACCGTCAGCGGTTTCCCATTTGCGCTTTAATACTCCTCGCTCAATGTACAACGAATCCCATTGGGCCCAATAGCTCTTCAGGGTCTTGCTCCTCTCAGCAATGTCCTTCCATTCAGGCTTTTCCTCGTATTCCTTCCATGTCAGTATTGAAGAAATATCCGGGTCGTCGCGTTGGGCGTCTCGGAGTCCCTGGTCATCCCATCCTGTCGTTGGCTCGACTGTCGTCCTTTGACACTTTTCCTCGATACGTCCACAATGTTTGCAGTCTGGTACGCATGGTCGCCGGGAGAGTGCATCTGCATTTCCATCGTTTCTTCCCTTTCTGTGGTCTATATTGAAGTCGTAGGACTGAAGTCTCTCTATCCATCTTGCCACTTGTCTTTCAAGGTTTTTGAATTGCATCAGCCATTTTAATGCTGCATGATCCTTTCGAAGGATGAAGTTTTGCCCATACAGATACTTGTGGAAGTGTTTAGTTGAGTCCACGATTGCCAATAGTTCCCTGCTTGTGACACAGTAATTCCGCTCCGATTTTGACAGCGCTCTACTGCAATAAGCTATGACCTTTTCCTGTCCGTCGAAGTTTTGTGATAGCACTGCACCAATCCCGACATTACTCGCGTCTGTGTCCAATATGAATCTTTCGCCTGGCTTCGGGTATGTGAGTATTGGTGCTTGGCAAAGTCCTCGTTTTAGTGTCTTGAAACTTTCCTCGCACTTTTCTGTCCAGATAAATGGTTTTCCTTTTTCTGTCAGTTTATGTAATTCCTTAGCTATGTCGGCAAAATTCCTGACAAAACGCCTATAATAGGTGGCAAGTCCCAAAAAGCTTCGAAGTTCATGTTTATCCTTCGGTGTGGGCCAATTCTTAACCGCTGTTATTTTCTCAGGATCTGTTTGAACTCCATTGGATGAAACCACATGTCCGAGATAGTTGACTTGGTCTCTGAACAGTACGCACTCTTTAGGGCTGAGTTTCAGTTGGGCTGTTCTCAACTTTTGGAAAACCTCTCGTAGATTGCCCAGATGTTCCTCGAAACTTTTTCCAACGACGATGATATCGTCCAAATAAACCAGACAAGTCTTCCATGTCAGTCCTCGCAAGACGCATTCCATCAGTCGTTCGAATGTAGCTGGAGCATTACACAGTCCAAACGGCATGACTGTAAACTGCCACAGGCCGTTTCCTACAGAAAAGGCTGTCTTTTCTCGGTCCTCCGGGTGAATTTCGACTTGCCAGTAGCCGCTCTTAAGATCCAAGGTAGAAAACCATTTAGCTCCAGAGAGAGTATCGAGTGTGTCATCGATACGAGGTAATGGGTAGCTGTCCTTTTTAGTGATGTCATTTAACCGCCGATAATCCACGCAAAATCTTGTACTGCCATCTTTCTTTCTGACTAGAACCACGGGAGACATCCAAGGGCTTTTCGACTCCTCTATAAGGCCTTGTCTTCTCATATCTTCAATCATACCGGCTGCCTCTTCCCGCTTGGCTAGTGGTAGTCTTCTCGGCGGTTGTTTAATTGGCTGGGCATCTTTGGTGTCGATCCTGTGTTGAACGATGTCCTTTTTCCCAAAGTCATCATCTCTCATGGCGAAGATATCACTGAAATCCTCTACTATTTTTCTTGCCTGGAGATACTGTTTTGGTTCAAGACAACTAGTTGAGAGCACTGCGTTTACTAATTTCGTGGCCTTTGGCTTTGGTTTTGGAACCGTTTCGATTCGATGTTAGCGCACTCCACTAATGTAATCTGTTCTGCCGGTTCTCCTTTCCCCAAAACCGTATCCTTCTTCAATCGTACTTCTCGTTCGTTAGTATTTAGCACTCTCACGAATACCTCCTTCTTGTCGTCGATGCTCACCAGACATTTTCCAATTGCTATATTTTTGCTTTGTTCCGTTTTTTCTGGTTCTATAAGGTAAAATCGGTAGCTCCCGGGATCACCATCGACTATCGCTCGTACCAATTTCTCAGCACACGGAGGAAGCACGGTATCTTCACGAGCGACGACTTTAGGTTGCGAATAACAAGTGGATCCTGTGGCCATTGGAATATCCTTGTTGTCATATCTCAGTATTTCCTCTCCAATGTCCAGTAGAATTTTATGCGCTTTCATAAAGTCCAGACCGAGAATACACTCGTCTGTTATATCAGCTACCAGGAATCCAATGTCAGCAAGAACCACATCCAACATCATTTCCCCGTGTAATCGTACTGGATCTCCTGTTGCAGTTTTCAATCTGTATTGGCGTGCGTCTTTCAGCCATTTATTGCCGACCATGTCAGCCCGGATAACAGATTTTGAAGCACCAGTGTCTACAGTTATTGTGCATTTTTCAGCTCCAATCTTTCCTTCGATAACCAGGCTGTTGCCACTACGCTGCAGTTGTTTGATAGTGGTGATGATGACACCGGGGGCTTCGATTTCCCCGACTAACTCCCGCCCCATGGAGTCAGTCTTTATTCGTTTCCCTGCTGCTGTCTGCGGGGAGATACGGAGTCATTGTTTTCGGCCTCCCTCTGGTCACCTTTCTGCCGATGTCCGCATTTTTCACAGCAAGTTCCGCCACTCCTATTTTCGGGAGACTCTGCTCTCCTTCGCTTTCTGCAATCCCTTTGCAAATGACGCGGTTCACTACATCGGAGTCGACCGCGTACTTCCGTTGCATTCATTCTGTTGCAACTATCCTCTGTTGTGTGGATCTCTCTGAGGCCGACTGCACTTCTTGATGCTTGCCTTGCTGCCTCGTATGCCAGAGCATATGCCAAAACTTCTGCGGTATTCTTCTTTCCGGCCAATCTGGCTGCCTGTTGTAGATCTCGGTCAGCAAAAGAGTTAAGGAAAGCCTCTCTTGCTACTTCGTTGATGTAGTCTTGGCCGAAGCTAGGATAAGCCACCTGCACTAACCTCTCGATATCGGCGCATAGTTGTTGTAAAGTTTCTCCTGGCTTTTGAAGTCGATTGCGAAGTTGAAGTCGATAAACCTCTTGCAAGTGCTGATCGCCGTAACGCATTTCCAGTGCTTGAACTAAGAACCCGTAGCTGTTGCGATGTTCTGCTGGTATTGACTGCAATATTTCTGCTGCTGGGACCCTTAGTGACAACGTTAAGGCCGTTGCTTTTTCCTCCTCAGTCCAGAAATTGCCTGCTGCTGCTGCTTCGAATTGGAGATTATAAGTAGGCCATGGGCTTTGCCCGTCGAAAGTTGGAGGCTGCAATTTCCTAACTCCGATGACTTCGTGAGATGCTGCCGCTGGGTGGTGAATCTTTACCTTTTCTAGATCGGCTCTGACGGTTTCTAGTTCAATTTCGAGTTTTCCTAGATCATTCCTTACGTTTGCCTTGATGGAAGATTCGAGATTATCCAGATCATTCCTTACATTTGCCTTGATGGAAGATTCGAGACTTTCCAGATCATTCCTGACATTTTATTTCATGTTATCCAGCTTATTGTCGACAGAAAGTGAGAATGATTCGATTTTCTGCTCCAACTGGCTTCTCTGTTCTTCCATCGACTCTCTGAGTTCTGCGATCGAACGTTCATGAACTACTGTCAACATTTTCTGTTCATCCTTTAACGCCAACACTTCCGCCTTGATTTCTGTTGTAGCTTCCCTCATATCTGCCTTCATTTCCGCTGATGCACGCTCTTGCGTTTCTTTCATCTCTGCCGATGCACGTTCTTGCGCTTCCTTCATCTCTGCTGTCGCTTCTTTCATCTCTGCTGATGCGCGTTCTTGCGCTGCTGATGACCGTTCTTGCGCTTCCTTCATCACCATCAATGTCTTAAAGAGTTCTGCCATACTCGCTGTCCTTTCTTCTGGCTCCGCTTCTACCTCGTCTTCAAACATGTAGGTTTCAGGATCTTACCTTCGTTCACCATAGCTTCTCGAAGCAGGGCGGTTAGGGCATTTTTAACCCCCACCGTCGACAACGACCGTTTACTTAATTCTCTTTTCAACTCCACAGTGCGCAAATCCATTGATATTCGACCCAGTTTATTATTATGTCTTTAGTTCGTACTCACAAAAATTAAATTCCGGTCACAATAGTTTTAATTAATCCCACTTCTGACACCAATTGTTACGTTTTTACGGCTTAACGGATTCGTACGATTAATTAAGGAATACACTTTTTAATTATCCACACAAAATTTATTTATTACGAAACAAAACACAATTTAATAACACAAACACAATTCTTACAGTTCACTATAATCACTTTCAAATTGACTATCTCGCACTATTAAATTCTATCTATCGCTTTATAGTTCACTTTCAAATCACTACTTTTCACTGTTCTCACTTTAAAACACTTATCGTCTTTTAAATCAAAACTGACTCTCTCAGCGCCTGCAAGCCGCTTTTATATCCAAGCTCCACCTTTATTTAACTTCTGGAACCTTCTCGAGTCCCTTTTCTCGAGCCTAGTGGTATGTTCTTTCTTTTCGTCCAGAAGCTTGAAGTTGTCTTCACTTATCGCGCGTTCCAATTTTAGTTTAGTACATAAATCATTAGTTCAGACATCAACCAGAGTTGTTACCGACAATCGTTGATTATGCTTTTTCACAAACAGATGGCGCATAAATCATCACAATATGTACAATCTCGAATGCACATCAGATGTTACTAAGTCAACAACGCTGAGAGGAACAACCCTCGATTTGACTTTTTCAAGGCACATTACACTTGAAACACTCCCATTCATTTCATACTTTTCCTATCATCGTCCTATCCTTAACAGAATAACACAGATTGCAAGAAGTTAAATATCAGACATGTATAAAAGCTGTAAATGAATTTGTTACTACACATTGTTACTTGTAAATAATCTGTTTATAGTCTTTAATTTTTTACGATATTTATTGAATTCTTTGCCCTGGATATAGTTGAAACGTCATCAATTTTCACCAAAACTTGTATAAAGGGTTATTTTTGGCGGCTGATTACGAATCTGTGGTCAGGTATTTGTATAAACAAATACTCATAACTTTCGAAATCCTTAAGGGCCCACCGAGATTTTTGATCGAGGTGTTAGAGTGACTTCTCCCGAACATTTTGACACCAAAAACGTCCATTTTCGAGATGGGGTATTTGAGAAAATGAATTTTAAAGTTTTTTACTATTTTTTGACCTTTTGACCTTGAATTCGAAAATATGTTTGTGTTTTTCAGCAAATTTGTTTGTAAACAACCCCTCTGACCTGAAAACATGTAAAACCTATCAAAAACGTCGACCCCAACGAAAGATATAGAGCCAAAATCAAAAAATAAAGTCAAAATTCATGAAAATCCCGAAAAAACACATTTAATTTTTATTGATCAATAGATTAATGAAAAAATTCTAAAAAAAATTTTTTTGTAGTCTTAAATAGTTGCCCAAAGTCCCTGAAAAATTTCAGCCAAAACGGAGGGGGGTCGAAAAATTTTGCCCGATTTGACGTGGAATGTCCCATATATATTTTTTCTTCTTTTCGTTTCTTCTGGTGATTCGGTGATTTATTTTACCATTTTTCTCGTTTCTTCGAAAATTTAAATTTCGCGATTTAGTGAACAACGTTGTAGAGGTGTTTTTTGCAATTCGATAATTGCTTAACTGATTCATAGTGTGATGATTATGCGCCATCTGTTTGTCGAGAGGATGAATCAACTTTCTGGACTGAGGAGGAGAAAGCAACCGCCTTAACGTTGTCACTAAGGGGCACAGCAGCAGAAATATTGCAGTCAATACCAGCAGAACATCGCAACAGCTACGGGTTCTTAGTTCAAGCGCTGGAAATGCGTTACGGTGATCAACACATGCAAGAGGTTTATCGACTTCAACTTCGCAATCGACTTCAAAAGCCAGGAGAAACTAGCAAGAGAGGCTTTCCTTAACTCTTTTGCTGACCGGGACCTACAACAGGCAGCCAGATTGGCCGGAAAGAAGAATACCGCAGAAGTTTTGGCATATGCTCTGGCATACGAGGCAGCGAAGCAAGCATCAAGAAGTGCGGTCCACCTCAGGGGAATCAATATGACTGAGAACATTTGCCATCGAGTCAACACCTCGGAAGTACGTCGTCGTCTACGATGCTGGAACTGTGGCGAGCCGGGCCATTTACAAAGGAGTTGCCGTAAGCGAAGGAGAGTGGAATCGCCAGGGAGTAGGAGTGGCTCAACATGCTGTGAAAAATGTGGACAAAGGCAGAAAGGCGACCGGAGGGAGTTAGTGGGGAAAATGGAGACCCCTGATGTCATCGTCAACATCACCCAACTGCAGCGTGGCAACAACAGCCTTGTCATGGAGGGGAAAGTTGGTGATGAACAATACACAATTACCGTGGATACAGGTGCTTCAAGATCTGTCATCAGGGCTGATTTGGTCGGTAGAAAGTGGCTGAAAAGTGCGGACCAGTACATCCTGAAAACTGTAACAGGAGAGCCAGTGAAATTACATGGGGAAACAATGATGGACGTGGTACTCGGCGACATTAAGTTTACACATTCGTTCCTGGTAGCTGACATAGTAGACGAGTGTATTCTTGGTTTGGACTTTATGACAACACACGGAATACTATTGGACCTTGGAGAATTGATGATGAAACACCGCAACCGGGGAATTCCAATGGATACTGCACTGTCCCTGCACTGCACTGCACTGTATTGAGGAAAAGTGTCAAAAGACGACTGCTGAGCCAAGCATAAAATATGAGGACCAAGGAATTCGAGATGCGCAACGCGACGACCCGGATATTTCTGCGATTTTGTCATGGAAAGAACACAACGAGAAGCCTAAATGGAAAGACATCGCAGAGAGAAGTGAAATCCTGAAGAGCTATTGGGCCCAATGGGATTCATTGCATATCGAAGGAGGAGTATTGAAGCGCAAATGGGAAACAGCTGATGGTACCTCTCATCGAATGCAGGTGTTAGTCCCTCGAGCTGGAATAACAGATATTCTCGAGGAGTGTCATAATAGCCCGTCAGGAGGACATTTGGGAGTCAACAAAACTCTGGCAAAAGTAAAGGAGCGATTATATTGGCTTCATATGCGAGAGGATGTTACGAACTGGTGTCGTAAATGTGCAGTTTGTGCCAGCAATAAGAGCCCTCGAGTCAGAGCGAAAGAAGAAACGCGACAATACAACGTTGGGAGCTCAGTTGAGAAAATCGGAAGGGAGAATCCTAAGACGGCCAGTGATAGGATGAAACCAAGGTACGACCTCCGAGCAAACTGTAGCGGATACCAGGAAGGTGATCTCGTTTGGCTATTCAACCCTCGACGACGAAAAGGCAAGTCTCCGAAACTTCAGCGCCAGTGGGAGGGGCCCTATAAAATCCTAACACGGATCAACGATGTGGTCTACAGGATTCAACAAGGACCCAAAGCAACGAAGAAGATTGTGCACATAGACAGGCTGTGCCCATATCATCAGCCGGATCCAGGATGGACAACTGTTCGGGACGAACAGTCCTAAGAAGGGGGCAATGTGATGATTATGCGCCATCTGTTTGTCGAGAGGATGAATCAACGATTTTCGGTTGTTGTCTGAATTAAGAATTTATGTACTAAACTAACTAAACTAAATAAGCGAAGACAACTTCAAGCTGGTCGAAACTAAAAGAAACATAGAACATACCACAAGGAACCAGAAAACGAAGGTTCCAGAAAGTAGACAAAGGTGGAGCTGCCTATATAAAAGCGCCTGGCAGCCGCTATCGAATCAGTTTTGATTATAAAGGCGATACAATTGTTCCAAAGTGAAAAGTGGTGATTTATAGTGAAATAAAAAGCGATAATTAGAATTGAATAGTGCGAAATATTAAATTTGCTAGTGATTATAGTGAACTCTAAGAATTGTGTTTGTGTTATTAAATTGTGTTTTGTTTCGTAATAAATAAATTTTGTGTTGATAATTAAAAAGTGTATTCCTTAATATTAATCCTACGAATCCGTTAAGCCGGAAAAACGTTACAATAGCTTACATCGTTGACGAGGTGATTAAATTGAATTTATAGTTTCCAACATTGTCGAGAGTGATCCATGTAAATTTTGAGTGAATCTTCACTTGAATTAATACTTTGTTAAACTTATAACTTGTCAGAAATTTTATCCCTTTTATTGAATCTTGAATTTATTAAGAAATTGAATTATAGTTTCCAACATTGTCGAGGGTGATTTAAGTAAACTTTGAGTGCATCGTCACTTGAATAAATACTTTGTTAAACTTCTAATTTATCAGATCTTTTGTCTTTTATTGAATTTTAAATTAATAAACTTACTAACTAAATTAATTAACTAAACCTAAATAACTAATTTATGAATTAATTTATATGAAACTTAAATTTTTTTATTTGAATTACTGATATCTTGACTATTATTTACATTAAACTATTGGATTGATCTCATGAATAAATTTGAAATGTTATAATTGAATCTTACTTCTTCTTCTTTTTTTTGTTTTTATTTTCTTTACCTTTTTTACACAGGTGTACTGCAGTTAGAAGCCAATTGCGTCCGAGAAATTCCTCTATTCTTTTGAAGTTTTTAATACAAAAACATATGGTCCTTCGAGCCGGATGTGCTTTAAAGTGCAGTGCATAGTGTTAAAAAGAGTTAAGTGGAGGTAAAGTTCCTCAATTCATAAGATTCTAATATCAAACAGTTCTGTGAACCTAGTGCTCAAGACTTTCTATTTCAAGACAAGGTGTTTTATGTCAAGTAATCAAACTCAAGGGATTATTTCAAACTATCTACTCGAGTGTTTCAAGTTGAATTTATTATTTTTCTTCGAGGCAAGTCCCTCACCCATAGCAAGGTCTTAAGCACCAAGCAAAATTTACATGAGCTTAGTCCTCAACTATACTATTTTCAGAGGCAAGTCCCTCATTTGAAATCAAATCTATTGGAAGGTTTTCATACCAACCCAATTTATTACACACTCGAGGCGAGTTTCTCATTTATATCAACTTCTTCCACACCGAGTGTATACGAGAGTTTAGTTCTTACATACACACCTAATTTATTAAAGCTTAGTCCACGATTTATATTTCGGGGAATAACGCCCTAACTTTGATAAAGTGCAAGTGGTACATTTGTGATACATTAATTCATAGTTGTTTTGAAGGTTTGTGAGTGACTAGTTCAACATGGCTACAGAATCATCTTTTAATGAAGCTTTAAAATTACAAAAGGTATACATTGATCTTTTGAACAAGGCCATCTCCAACTATAAGAAGACTGCTCTTGTCAAAAGAACTAAAGAACAATGGTCGCGAATAGAACAGAACCATATTCAGCTTGAATTACTGTTTGCAAATTTAGTTGATAAACCCAATTGTGATTATTTTATGAATGATACATATTTAAGTCTTGAGGATAAGTATTTTGAATTCATGGGAGTAATAAAAGCTGCTCTTAGTAAATTTCAGGATCAAACACCTCCACCAAGCACTTCACCGCATGAGTCGATGCACTTAAATTCATCAATGTCGACACAGCTGCTGCGACTTCCAAAAATTTCACTTCCCACCTTTTCAGGTTCTTATGAATCATGGCGCTCCTTTCATGATTTGTTCAATTCCTTAGTACATCAAAATCATTCTCTTTCTAATGCACAAAAATTGCATTATTTAAAATCTGTGTTATCTGGTGAAGCCGAGCATTTAATTCGACAGTTTCAAATAGCAGATGCTAATTATGAAAAGGCATGGTCAATATTGCTCAACAGATACAATAATAACAGAGTTCTGGTCAATTCTCAACTAAAAAATTTATTCAATCTTAAAAAAGTGTCTAGTGAATCGATGAATTCTATTAAATCATTATTGGATAGATCTAACGAGTGTTTGTGCGAGTTGGAGGCTTTAGGTGTTAACACTACTTATTGGGATCTTTTCCTTATTTATCTTATTGTTCAACGACTTCCTTCAGAAGCCCATCGGATGTGGGAAACTTAACTTGACGGCGCATCAACGCTTCCAAGTTTTGAAAGACTCAAGCAATTTCTCGAGAAGCGTTTCCGCATGCTTGAAGCTATTTCAGAGCATAAAACAACCCCTCAACAACGCCCTTATAGTGGATCATATTCTAAAGTCCTCAGTCACTTCGCTTCATCCTCGACGATCAGTACCTGCCCTTGCTGTAAGGAATCTCATACAATATCCGCATGTTCCAAATTTTCAAGTCTCTCTCATCAACAAAAGTATGACATTGTAAAGTCAAACAAATTGTGTTTTAACTGTCTTTCAAATTCTCACTCCACTTCAAATTGCTCTAGTAATTTTAGATGCAGAAACTGCGGTAAAACTCATCATACCTTACTACACAGAAATTCTTTACAAAGTTCAACTCCCAATAAAGTGCAACCTTCTAATATTTCCAGCTCTTCTCCAGGGACATCAGCTCCCAACTTGAATAGTGCACATAGTTCCCCTAATAATACCGAAACTACGGTATTTCTCTCTACACAATCGTTCTGCTGTACTAAGGAGAAAAATCGTTTCTCTAAAACCCTTCTTTCCACTGCCTTGCTAAATGTTCCAACTAGAGCAGGTGTTGTGACTCTACGAGCTCTTGTTGACGCGGGATCACAAGTTTCTTTTGTTACTGAAAGAACAGCGAAACAACTTCAACTGAAAGACTCCCCTGCTTCAGTAACAATTAATGGAGTATGTGAAACGCCAATTACCCAAGCTCATAAACAAATAGAATTTTCTTTTCAGCCAAGAGATCTTTCAACTCAAGAGCAAGTTTCTGTGACGGCCCTAGTTGTTCCTTCAATCACAAACTTCTTACCGCCGTCTCCACTTACATACGAGAGATGGTTGGATCCATTTAACAAATCTTAATCTTGCTGACCCCCAATACTATCTGCCTGGAAAAATTGACTTACTACTTGGAGCCGATGTGTATTCAGATTTGATCTTAGATGGCCTAATTAATGGCCCTAAAGGTACGCCTACAGCTCAAAATACCGTACATGGTTGGCTTTTATTCGGACCAATAAATTCAAGAAGTGAAAAATCTACCATACAAACACCAATTACTCAAGCTATATCCCCACTTCCAAAACCAGAACAATCTTCATGTTTATCTGCTCTTAACACAGTCACTGCAAAATGCTTTTCAAGTTTTGTTTCAAGATCCACTAAAGAAAATCGAAAACAATCTAAAAACTTTATTAAAAATTCTTCCACTAATCCCATTACCACTAAATACCAAAATACAATCACAACCACACTAACTAATTTTGGTCAACCTAATTACAAGGCTTTCTCCAAAAAGTATAAACCATTCTTAAATGGATCGCACTCACCACGATCAACAGCTCCTGTGTGCACACCTCGTCCATTGGCATACATTCCCAAGCTACTACCAGTTGTTACAGATTCTGAAAATATTTCAAATACTAGTCTTAACAAACCCTTATTCATATCTTTAACAGCTGATAAGAAGACGATGACGTCCTCGAAAACTGTTACATGTAAAGAATTCAGCAATAGAATTAATGGCAAAACTAACTTATCAAGTAAAAGAAATGCAAATTTGAAAACAGATCCCTTTCCGATTACATCTACAGAAACCTTACCTAAATTAAAATTAATTTCATCTCCCAATAATTGTAACGTCTTTCTTAGCTCATCTAAACCAATTTGCTACACAAGTAATTCATTAATCACTGGTAATTCATTAAATTTTACAAATAATATGTTACCTACAAGACACAAGGATATTTTAATGTACTCAACTGCTGCGGAAAAACAGTTAGCAGTTAAAACATCACAAGCGTCTCAATGCAAGGAACGATGTCCAACGTCCAACGCAACACCAGTAGCTCCTAATAACAATAAACGTCGCATAATGAAACCAAAATCAAGCGTTTCTTCGTATTTTATTTATTCTTCAAAATAACCCTCATATTCTAACTTTCCTAACAATATTCTACCCAGTCTATAAATGCCAGTAACTCAAACAATTCAACTTTAACCACTTCATAAAATAACTATTATCCCTTTCAAATTCAGTGTTGGGCAAAACTAAATTTCTGGACGATTAAAAATTGACAATTAATTAATTGTTAATCACGTCTACTGCAATTAACAATTAATTAATTGTAATTGTGAAAACTCGCAATTAACAATTAATTAATTGTTAATCGCGTCTATTGCAATTAACAATTAATTAATTGTAATTGTGAAAATTCGCAATTAACAATTAATTAATTGTTAGTCGTGAGTTTCCACAATTAAAGACGATTAATCAATTGTCAATCATTTTTATGGATTTGATTAAAAACTAAAAATTAAAATTTATTATTATATGGAAAGAGTAGTAGTATGTTATTTTTTATTAGTTCATTTTAAAAAGCGTGTTTTTAGTTTTTAAAGTAAAAACTTTTTTAGCCACGTTGCGCACCTTTGCGTCACGGTCAATTTTTTGCGTGCCGTGGGGGAACAATTTGGCTTTGGGGATTTTAGTTTGTATTGTATGAATTATCTATAACTAGCTGGGACCCGGTACGCCTCGCTGCACCCACTGTAAACAATAAAACCACCCACCAATAGTAAACAATAAAACCACCCACTGACTTAGTATTTTTCGAGATATCAATTTTACACAGATGAAGTGTCTCAAAGAACATGGGTCTTGCGACGGTAGCCATGGATCGGAATATTGCGGTTCATTGCTTATTGTATTCTACTTATCATACCCTTTCATTTGATACCTATGTCGAGTGGGATATCAAAAAGTGGTAATCCGCCCTCTTGAGAAGGCCGCCATGGACTGAGTTTACTTTATTGTTTATTGTATTCTGTTATCATACCCTTTCATTTGATACCCATGTCGAGGTGGTTGTGAAGAAAGTGGTAATCCGGCCTCTTAAGAGGCCGCCATGGATCTAACGTATATTGAGTATACCACATTGCTTATTGCGTTCTACTTATCACACCCTTTCATTTGATACCCATGTTGAGGGGGTTGTGAAGGAAGTGGTAATCCGGCCTCTTGAGATGGCCGCCATGGATCTAAAGGTATATTTTGTATACTACATTGCTTACTGTATTCTAGTTACCATACCCTTTCATTTGATAACATGTTGAGCGGGTTGTGAAGGAAGTGGTAATCCGGCCTCTTGAGATGGCCGCGATGGATCTAAAGGTATATTTTGTATACTACATTGCTTACTGTATTCTAGTTATCATACCCTTTCATTTGATACCCATGTTGAGCGGGTTGTGAAGGAAGTGGTAACCCAGCCTCTTCAGACGGCCGCCATGGATCTAAAGGTATATTTTGTATAATACATTGCTTATTGTATTCTACTTATCATACCCTTTCATTTGATACCTATGTCGAGTGGGATATCAAAAAAGTGGTAGTCCGCCCTCTTGAGATGTTCGACATGGACTGAGTTTACTTTATTGTTTATTGTATTCTATTATCATACCCTTTCATTTGATACCCATGTCGAGGTGGTTGTGAAGAAAGTGGTAATCCGACCTCTTGAGAGGCCGCCATGGATCTAACGTATATTGAGTATACCACATTGTTTATTGCGTTCTACTTATCATACTCTTTCATTTGATACCCATGTTGAGGGGGTTGTGAAGGAAGTGGTAATCCGCCAAAGCATCGATTACACACAAAACAATGATTCAATGTTACCATCGTATAAATATTGACAAATACTGCCATTAATATCTATACGATACTAATGTCACTCAACTGTTTTGCTTTCACGGAACCCCTCCACTAACATTTAAATCTTATGGTATGCTATTAAAGTACAAATTCACTTTTAAGTATTATTACGAATCTTTTGTATGGGAATATAGAGGAGTGTTTTTTTTTGTTTTTTCAGGCAATTTTTTAAATTTTTCTCTCCGTAAGAACCATCCTCGTAGTTCAACGAATATTCGAAAAAAAAAAATTAGTCCAATAGGTCCAGCCGTTCTCGAGTTTTGCGCTTAGCAATACATTTAGCGATTCATTTTTATATTATAGATAACATTCTAGTTGTGCCATTTTCAACATTTTTCGAAATCGAAATCAATGGAGCAATTTTTTAGAAGAAATTTTTTTTATTTTATGTTTTTTTGTTTGACCGGAAGAGAATTTTTTACAGAAGAGAATTTCGTTTTGTGTTTGATTTTTTTTGCTATTTTTCGTTTTGTGTTTAAAGAGGGACTAGTGTATTATATATTATTATGTAACATATAGCAATATGTACTACGTGCTATATACTAAGTGTTATGCACTATGTATTAGGTACTATGTACACGGACTATGTACTATGCGATTTGTACTATGTACTATTTATTATGGACTATATACTGTCAACTATGTTTTATGTGCTATGTACTATGCACAAGGTATTATGTACTCTTTATAATCTGCTATGTACTAGGTATTATGTACTTTGCATTACGGACTATGTGCTACTTACTATGAATTATGTACTATGAACTATGTACTATGTACTCTGTACTATGTATTATGTATTATGTACTATTTATTTTGGACTATATACTACCTACTATATACTATCAACTATGTTTTATGTGCTATATACTATGCACAAGGTATAATGTACTATGTATAATCTGCTATGTACTAGGTATTATGTACTTTGCATTACGGACTATGTGCTACTTACTATGAATTATGTACTATGAAGTATGTACTATGTACTTTGTACTATGTATTATGTATTATGTACTATGTATTGGGGGCTATGATTAGGTACCATATACTGTTCACAATGTACTATGTATTAGGTATTATATACTATGTACTGCGATTATGTACTCTATATTCTGTACTATGACTAAGTATTATGAACTATGTGTTATCTGCTATGTACTTTGCACTATATACTCTGTATTATGTATTTTCTACTAAATATTATGTACTTTGTACCAAACACTATATACTATGTTCTATGTAAAAGGTATTATGTACTATGTACTAGGTACTTGCCCTATGTACTATGAACTATGTATTATGTTTTGTATTATCTATTATGTATTATGTACTATTTACTATGAACTATGTACTATGTACAATGTTCTATGTATTATGTTCTATGTACTAAGTGCTATGTACTATTTACTATGAACTATGTATTATTCACTACTACTATGTACTATATTGTGTAATATGTACTATGAATTATGTTCTATGTATTATTTACATATGTATTATATATTACGGATTACGTATTATGTATTATGTATTATTGTATATACAAAATTTATTGACCTTTATCCTTCTGTAGTACTAAGATTGATTTGGACATATAGAATGACCATAGAGGTCTTAATTTCCAAAATGTGCCCAGACACACATACATTTTTTTATGATATATATTTTGTTTTTTGAGATAGGTTATTGATAGTACATTTTATTAGGGTTATAAGGAACGAGTACTGTTATTGCGCCCATGATCAGTATTAACGCGTATTATATTCATGCCAATTTTTACGGTAATTCGCTTTAACATATAACATAAAATACACCACTACAACGCAAAAAAAACATTACGGTTTCGTTTTTGATATACAGTATCCGTTGATTTTTCAAAGCGGCTGACTTTGGTTAGGTTTTGGATAGTATGGGAGGGAAAGGAGGTGGTTGGAGTCGTCATGGTTTAGCTGCTGGTGCGATTTTGTTTTGGTGCAGGTTTACGTATCACCCTGAATTTAAGTAATATGGTAGCAATGATACTCCCACCCATCTAAAACTACATAAGTCAAAGCTCTCCACCTCAGCACCTTCCAGAGTATGTATTTTTTTCCACTAAAATTTCAACTTCAACTATCTCTATCTCTATTTTTTAAATTTAACTAAACTATATTTTGTAACAAATCCTCCCATACTATTCATACTCGGCACGTGTTTCACTATAATGTTGAATTGAATGGGACCCAAATCGAATTTTTTGACCGGATCAGCAGTGGATTTGGAATTCATAAATTTTTACTAAAAATTCGTCCTTTGTGTCTTTAAAAACCCCCACACCGATTTTCATTGCAATTGGAATATACCATTGCCAAAAGTAGTCCACCATTTTGAATTGGCAAATTTTGACCACAAATCCGTTATTTGAAACCCTTAAAACCCCGGATTCTGATTTTCAATACAATCAGAACATAACTTCCGAAAGTATTCCGCCATTTAGAATTTTAAAATTATAACCACAAAGGACATGGACAAAATGTGCCCCAAGGAGTACAAACATATATTTATTGCAATAATTTTAAGGATAAAAAAAGAAGAATTTTGAGTAACTATTTATGCCTCTTAGCAGTAGTGGAGAAGTATAATCATAATAAAGAGTATTTCTGTTTGATTTTACGGATTTTACTTTATACCGTTAATGTTGCCTATAATATTAGCAAAGATCAACGGGGAAAAACAATAGCACAACTCACAAAAACAATAATCGCATAACGGACTTAAAATGTAAAATATACGTAGCCTAAAATGTAAAAAATCATCATCTTTGCATGTTTTCTTATCTATAAATCGAACCCTCTATGATTCGATTTAGGATATTTTTAATATTTTAGTGCAGTTACGGATAGTATTATTTCACGTTACTACTAGCAACACCGACGTTTGCTGTGCCGGTTGGATGTTGTGCCCATATCATGACAATTTTTTGGTACATGGGATGGGCGAGATACCAAGAAAATATTGTGCCACCAGCTTCATTTTTAGATAATGTATTGATTTACATTAAATTATTGAATATGTAATGCACTTTGTTATATTTTTTGCCTAATGAAAAATATCCTACTGCAGATTTCTTACTTTTTATAAAAAAAATATAGTTTAAAAAAACTAAAAAATACGCTTTTATTTTAAAATGAACTTAAAAGTAAAAAATAATGAATGTAAACTTTTTATAGCTCCAGCCAGTATGTGGAAACAACCTACCTTTCGAAATATAAAAAAGCGTGGGACTCTTTACCTATATTCTTACTTTATTAACACCGGAACTTTTTGCTAGCGCACGCACGCTTTTCTACATTTCGAAAGGTAGGCAAGTAGGCCATTTTGTAGTAATCGACATATTATATTTAAAATTAGGTCACACAGATTACTGTACTATACTCGTCATACATTTTGATTTGATACCCATACCGAGAGCGTTTAAAAGGAAAAGGCAAATCGCTATTTTGTGTTGGGCGCCATTTGGAATTTGGAATTACGCTACACATCTATTAGTATTCTATTGTCACACCCTTTCATTTGATACCCATACCGAGTGGTTTGTAAAGAAAAGGATATTCCGCCATTTTCTGTTGGCCGCCATTTTGAATTTTGAATGACGCACACATAGATAATTGTATTCTACTTATCGTACGCTTTCATTTGATACCCATATCAGGGGTCGGAGAGCACAATTGCGAAAATCGGCCGCCATCTTGGAACCGCCAACTTATTTTTTTTACGAAATGGTCACATTACATTGTCACATGAACTATACATATGTATAAATTTTGAAGCTGATCGGTTTTATGGAGTGGCTCAAAATCAAGTTGCAAGATTTGTTTACATACAAACATACATACATACATACAGGTGAAGCTAATATAAAGCGTAGTTACAAACTATAACTATACAAACTATTTTTCAGATTATAAAAATCTGCGCTCCTAGCTATTTTTAAACTAGCATACATATATACTCTATAGTACTCTTTTATTTCGCGAGTTATGTTGAAGTTCCATATAATAGGGGGGAGCCTATTGCCGCACAAGTCCAGACCCCGGACTGCTACTCAGAAATTCCCCATTGAAAACCCAATAACACTACCTGACGTGGCGATCGAACCAAATTCTGTGTATATTTAGGCCTGCCACAGACTGATATACACACGATCAAATCTTATAACTTACATAAAATGACCTTAGCCTTAGTGCAAAAAACAACTTTCTTAAACCTACATAACTTTTGTCCGTTACTGCTGAGCAATACGCGCTTTTTTAATTTTGTTTATAGAAAATCTGTACTATTTAATGACATAGATTTTATATCTGTACACTCTGGGGAACAAGCCCATACCATTTTTGTCCAACTCCTTTGTCATTTGGATCCCTCAAAACCCCCGACACTAATTTTCAGTACAATCGGAACACAATTGCCAAAACTAGTCCGCCATTTTGAATTTTAAAATTTTAACCACAAATTTGTCATTTGGATCCCTCAAAACCCCCCGACACTAATTTACAGCACAATCGGTGCACAATTGCCAAAACTAGTCCGCCATTTAGAAATTTAAAATTTTGATCACAAATTTGACATTTGGATCCCTCAAAACCCCCTGACACTAATTTTCAGTACAATCGGAACACAATTGCCAAAACTACTCCGCCATTTAGAATTTTAAAATTTTAACCACAAATTTGTCATTTGGATCCCTCAAATTGCACAATTGCCAAAACCAGTCCGCCATTTAGAATTTTAAAATTTTAACCACAAATTTGTCATTTGGATCCCTCAAAACCCCCCGACACTAATTTACAGCACAATCGCTGCACAATTGCCAAAACTAGTCCGCCATTTTGAATTTTAACATTTTAACCCCAAATTTGTCATTTGGATCCCTCAAAACCCCTCGACACTAAATTTCATTACAATCGGAACACAATTGCCAAAATTAGACCGCCATTATGTATTTTAAAATTTTGATCACAAATTTGTCATTTGGATCCCTCAAAACCCCCCGACACTAATTTTCAGCACAATCGGAACACAATTGCCAAAACTAATCCGCCATTTAGAATTTAAAAATTTTAACCACAAATTTGTCATTTGGATCCCTCAAAACCCCTCGACACTAATTTTCATTACAATCGGAACACAATTGCCAAAATTAGTCCGCCATTTTGAATTTTAAAATTTTGATCACAAATTTGTCATTTGGATCCCTCAAAACCCCCCGACACTAATTTTCAGCACAATCGGAACACAATTGCCAAAACTAATCCGCCATTTAGAATTTAAAAATTTTAACCACAAATTTGTCATTTGGATCCCTCAAAACCCCCGACACTAATTTACAGCACAATCGGTGCACAATTTCCAAAAATAGTCCGCCATTTTGAATTTTAAAATTTTGATCACAAATTTGTCATTTGGATCCCTCAAAACCCCCCGACACTAATTTACAGCACAATCGGTGCACAATTGCCAAAATTAGTCCGCCATTTTGAATTTTAAAATTTTAACCCCAATCGGAATACAATTGCCAAAATTAGTCCGACATTTTGAATTTTAAAATTTTGATCACAAATTTGTCATTTGGATCCCTCAAAACCCCCCGACACTAATTTACAGCACAATCGGTGCACAATTGCCAAAATTAGTCCGCCATTTTGAATTTTAAAATTTTAACCCCAAATTTGTCATTTGGATCCCTCAAAACCCCGCGACACTAATTTTCATTACAATCGGAACACAATTGGCAAAATTAGTCCGCCATTTTGAATTTTAAAATTTTGATCACAAATTTGTCATTTGGATCCCTCAAAACCCCCCGACACTAATTTTCAGCACAATCGGAACACAATTGCCAAAACTAATCCGCCATTTAGAATTTAAAAATTTTAACCACAAATTTGTCATTTGGATCCCTCAAAACCCCCGACACTAATTTACAGCACAATCGGTGCACAATTGCCAAAAATAGTCCGCCATTTTGAATTTTAAAATTTTGATCACAAATTTGTCATTTGGATCCCTCAAAACCCCCCGACACTAATTTACAGCGCAATCGGTGCACAATTGCCAAAATTAGTCCGCCATTTTGAGTTTTAAAATTTTAACCCCAATCGGAATACAATTGCCAAAATTAGTCCGACATTTTGAATTTTAAAATTTTGATCACAAATTTGTCATTTGGATCCCTCAAAACCCCCCGACACTAATTTACAGCACAATCGGTGCACAATTGCCAAAATTAGTCCGCCATTTTGAATTTTAAAATTTTAACCCCAAATTTGTCATTTGGATCCCTCAAAACCCCTCGACACTAATTTTCATTACAATCGGAACACAATTGGCAAAATTAGTCCGCCATTTTGAATTTTAAAATTTTGATCACAAATTTGTCATTTGGATCCCTCAAAACCCCCCGACACTAATTTACAGCACAATCGGTGCACAATTGGCAAAATTAGTCCGCAATTTTGAATTTTAAAATTTTGATCACAAATTTGTCATTTGGATCCCTCAAAACCCCCCGACACTAATTTACAGCACAATCGGTGCACAATTGCCAAAATTAGTCCGCCATTTTGAATTTTAAAATTTTGATAAAAATTTTGTCATTTGGATCCCTCAAAACCCCTCGACACTAATTTTCATTACAATCGGAACACAATTGGCAAAATTAGTCCGCCATTTTGAATTTTAAAATTTTGATCACAAATTTGTCATTTGGATCCCTCAAAACCCCCCGACACTAATTTACAGCACAATCGGTGCACAATTGCCAAAATTAGTCCGCCATTTTGAATTTTAAAATTTTGATAACAAATTTGTCATTTGGATCCCTCAAAACCCTTCGACACTAATTTTCATTACAATCGGAACACAATTGGCAAAATTAGTCCGCCATTTTGAATTTTAAAATTTTGATCACAAATTTGTCATTTGGATCCCTCAAAACCCCCCGACACTAATTTTCAGCACAATCGGAACTAGTCCGCCATTTAGAATTTTAAAATTTTAACCACAAATTTGTCATTTGGATCCCTCAAAACCCCCCGACACTAATTTACAGCACAATCGGTGCACAATTGCCAAAAATAGTCCGCCATTTTGAATTTTAAAATTTTAACCCCAAATTTGTCATTTGGATCCCTCAAAACCCCTCGACACTAATTTTCATTACAATCGGAACACAATTGCCAAAATTAGTCCGCCATTTTGAATTTTAAAATTTTGATCACAAATTTGTCATTTGGATCCCTCAAAACCCCCTGACACTAATTTTCAGTACAATCGGAACACAATTGCCAAAACTAGTCCGCCATTTAGAATTTTACAATTTTAACCACAAATTTGTCATTTGGATCCCTCAAAACCCCCCGACACTAATTTACAGCACAATCGGTGCACAATTGCCAAAAATAGTCCGCCATTTTGAATTTTAAAATTTTAACCCCAAATTTGTCATTTGGATCCCTCAAAACCCCTCGACACTAATTTTCATTACAATCGGAACACAATTGCCAAAATTAGTCCGCCATTTTGAATTTTAAAATTTTGATCACAAATTTGTCATTTGGATCCCTCAAAACCCCCCGACACTTATTTTCAGCACAATCGGAACACAATTGCCAAAACTAGTCCCCCATTTTGAATTTTTCTTCTTTCTGCCATTTTGGCCGCCATACTCCCCATATTTTTTTTTTCATATTATGCTCTTTATATGAATGATTCTCCAAAAAAATGGCAGGATCATATAAAATTGGAGTGTCTATATCTATATTGAAGCGGAATAATTGTTAGTTTTAATTGTTTTTTAGAACAATTGACAAAATTAATTGCAATTGATAAATTAATTGCAATTGATTTAGTTCTAATATACAATTAATACAGATTAATCCAAATAAATTAATTGTGGGGTGCAATTAATAATTCAATCGCAATTAATTTTAATTGCAATTAAATTAATCGCAATTAATTTTTTAATCAATTAATTAATGGATTGAAAATTTAATTGATTAATGCCCAACACTGCATACCACCAGCCGCACCACACTTTGGGGGATTGCGGGAGGCTGGAGTACGATACATTTACAAATACCATTTAAAACGAGTGATTGGGAACTCAATCTTCAATTTTGAAGAAATGTATACCCTCCTTACACAAATCGAGGCTTGTTTGAATTCAAGGCCCTTATGTCCTCTTTCAGCAGATTCCGAAGATCTCGATGTTTTAACACCCGGACATTTTTTAGTGGGGATGCCATTGCTATCTGTTCCAATGCAGACCTTGTCTGAGGCGCCTATGAATCGTTTGAAACGATGGCAGGTGATTGAAAAAATGCATCAAACCTTCTGGAACAAGTGGAGGCACGAATACTTATCAAGGTTGCAGCAACGTCCCAAATGGATGACAATTCAGGAGAATATCAATATAGGAGACATCGTTCTACTAACCGATGAACAAACTCCTCCAACACATTGGCCACTAGCAAGGGTGGTAGAAACTCATCCTGGACCAGACGGCCAAGTGCGAGTCGCAACAGTAGCTACCGGGAAAAGCAAATTTAAAAGACCAATCAGGACGAAGATGATTCAGCAGCATCCACAGAATTACCTACAGAAGAGTCGCAAATTATCAACAGAAATGATCAGCAAGTGGCGGAAACGAAGAAGTCACGGGGTCGGTACTCTGCCCCACATTTGTTACAGTCTCTACTAGTATTATTACTAGTAATAAGTCCATCATACGCCTTATAGCCTTATGACACTGGCTTCATCGTAGGCTGAAAATACTGCCTTGGCTAGGCTGAAAACCGAAAGAAAAAATTCAAATGAGATTTACCCATATGTAAGAGTGAGAGGAATATACTCAAACTTTTCTTGGCTGAATTTTAAGTGTTATAAAAAGTCTAGAAAACTGTTATAAAAAGCATAGGAAAAGAATGAAATTCATGTTCTTTTTTCTATGCTTTTTATAACAGTTTGCTACATCTCTAGACTTTTTATAACAGTGAGTGAGAATCAAAATAAATTGAAGTAATAAATTGAAATAATTATAATTGAAGTGGCAGCAAATATAATTGAAGTGAGAATAAATAATATCTTATTGAAGGGAAAATTTTTATAATTGGGTCTCCGGAGTAAAATCGCTCGTTTTTGTATTGAAAGTAATAAACAAAAAATCTCACTTGAAGAAATAAACAGAGCCCTAAAAAATCTCAATGTATAGAAGGATTTAATAGTCGGGAAACTCAACGGTGTGAAACAAGGACTTAGGTCAAACAAGATTTTTTAATGAGGAAGTAGCAAATTGAACGGAAGAGAACAAAGAATTTTAATTTAACAAATGTTGACCATGTTTAATATTAAATACAATAAATTTCAATTAATTTAATTTTAATCATAATAAATTTTAGTATTTCAAATATTTCCAACGGATTTCTTCTCCCCTCACAACTATCTGTTATAATAATCAGGTATTCGCTCTTTCTCTCACATGCTATCTCTGTCCGATAGTATAACAGATTTCGTCATTTTCAGCCTAGCCAAGGCAGCATTTTCAGCCTACGATAAAGCCAGTGTCATAAGGCTATTAAATAAATCCTTAGTAACTCATCCCTTGACAGCACGAGCAGGGTTATATTTCGAAGATCTAGGATACGTTAACTTAGTAAATAATGCATGGAAAAAATCGTTTATTATGACATGGAGAGCTATTGGAAAGAATACGCGGGAATAAAAGGTAGCATCAAGCAAATAGAAGGTCTCTGTAGCTCACACTTGACTGAGGTAAACTTCTGTCCAATACTACTTCAGCAATTGCAACATTCCTTACAAGAGATAGAACATAAAAACGAACTTATTACAGGCAAGGGTTTAAACAATAAATTAAGGAATCGACGATCACCCTTTAATATTGTTGGAAATGTTGCCCATGGATTATTTGGGATTCTTGATGACGAATTTGCCCGAAAATACGAATAGCAAATCAATCTAGTCATGGATAACGAGAACCATCTCCTTCAACTTATTCGTAATCAAACGTCTATTGCGGACTCAACAAGCAACATTATCAAGAAAAATAATAAGGCAATCTCGGACCAATTTCTGGCATTAAAGCATCAGTTGGCAGCGATTCAGCGTACTATCAACAACACAAATCAAGAAGTGGCCAAACGAGACAGGTATGAAACGTTTACTACGGCGATGTTTAATACAACCTTGATGTTGCTAGCTTACCAAAACACTCAAGAGGCTCTGTTTCAACTTATAACAGATACTCAACATGAGAAAGTCAGGCCACTCTTACTCACCCCCGAACAATTAAGATCCCAATTAGCACTTATTCGGGGGCATCGGAAAATGCTTCAGATCGTGCTGATCAACCTCCAACACTCTAAAATAGCCACAAACAACCTCCGGATTTTCCTAAAGGAGGAAAATCTGGATGTCGCTTTAATACAAGAGCCCTGGGTACGAGGACGGAACATACAAGGGCTCTCGGACAGGCAATACAACACCTTTTACCGCCGCTCGGATCAACGCAAGCCAAGATCCTGTATTTTGGTTCAAAGGAACATAAAAGCCTTCCTCTGCCCGAACTTCAGCTCAACGGACCTAACGGTAGTTAGACTGGAGTTTGGAGGGGGGAAGGGTCTCTACATAGCCTCAGCCTATATGGCTCATGACCTACCTGCACCCTCAGGAGAGTTCATGCAAATGACAACAGCACTAAAATCGAATGGAGCCAACCTGATTGTAGGGTGCGACGCCAATGCGAGGCATACGCTTTGGGGAAGCAACGAGAATAACGAGAGGGGAGAGTCACTATTCGATTATATCATTAATTCAAACCTAGCGGTGTGTAACCGGGGCAACACCCCAACCTTCGTATTCCCAAGCACAGAGAATTTCCAAGGTTGGGAGGAAGTATTGGATATCACGCTGTCCATGGACACGGAAAAACTTAAAGTAGAAAACTGGAGGGTATCAGATCAAGTGTCCTTCTCGGACCACCGATGGATACGTTTCAGGGTTAACCTGCAGGTTGAAGCTCCTCAACCGCACAGAAACCCAAGAAGAACTGATTGGAAGAAGTTCGGTCAGGTTCTGAGAGCTAAACTCTCTAGAGGGTGCCCACTTGGAAGTATAGACGCTATAGAGAAAATCGAAGATAGAGTCAATACTTTCGAAAACGCTATCCACACGGCGTATAAGATATCCTGCCCAATAAGGCGGAGCAAAAAAACCTTTCCTCCGTGGTGGAATGAAGATCTCTCGAAACTGAGGAAATTAACTAGAGAGACCTTCAATAGTTGTTACAAACAAGGTCTCTGGCAGCCTTACAAGGATTGTCTAAAATTGTACAAGAAGGCTATTGCCTCAGATAAGAGAGTCTAGGAGACTCCGCCAGATTATGCAAGATCCTGTCCAAAGAGCACTCCAGCCCGTCCTTTATAAAAAAGGCGAACGGAGCTTGGACAGAATCGCAGGCCGAGTCTATAGAGCTCCTAATGAACACACATTTTCCCGGTTGCAAGGACGAAAAGGAGGTCAAAGCATCGGGGAACGGACAGAGACACTCCTGGGAGCAGGTGTCCGCTATTGTCACAAAGGAAAAGGTCCTCTGGGCGATAAATAGCTTCTCCCCCTTCAAAGCGCCCGGCCCGGATGGCATATTACCAGTCATGCTACAGAAACTACCGGAGGTAGTAGTACCATGGCTGGTGGTCACGTTCAAGAGCTGGGTGACGCTCGAGTATGTCCCCATCAGTTGGAGACGGGCGAGGGTCGTCTTCATCCCAAAGATAGGAAGAAGAGGTCACGAATCCGCGAAGGACTATAGGTCGATTAGCCTGACATCCTTCGTGCTTAAGACACTAGAAAGAGTCATCGACTTCCACATCCGCCAATCGGTGGATGGGACTTTACTGTCACCAGCTCAACATGCCTATCTCAGTGGTAGATCCACCGAGACAGCTCTGCACGAGGTGGTGGGAACTATCGAAAAGACACTGCATTACAAACAATATACTTTGGCAGCCTTTCTAGATATAGAAGGCGCCTTTAACAACGTACGTACGGAATCGATTCGGGAGGCTCTCATAGCCCTAAACGTGGAAGCAAGCCTCAGGCAATGGCTTGCAGCTATGCTGAGCTCGAGAATAATTCAAGCGGATTTGAGAACCGAGACGGTAATCAAATACGCTAATAGAGGTACACCACAAGGAGGCGTCATCTCCCCTCTACTGTGGTTAGTAACGATGAATACCTTACTACAAAGACTGGACAAAAGCGGAGCTAAAATAGTAGCATACGCAGATGACCTAGTGATTATGGTGTCCGGAATGTTTCCTACAGTGATTAGTGAAATCATGCAAGGATGCCTAAATAAAGTTGGCAGCTGGGCAGCAGGTTGCGGTCTGGCAGTCAATCCGGGAAAAACTGAGTTGATGCTTTTTACAGGGAAAACGAAAATTCCCACCTTCAACCTCCCCAGGTTGGAGGGGCATACTCTTACCTTATCCTCCACTGTGAAATTTCTGGGTCTAATTTTAGATCCTAAACTCAACTGGAAGACGAACATAGACGAAAGGGTTAAGAAAGCCTGTATAGCCTTCTACGCCTGTAAAAAACCTTTGGCAAAAGATGGGGTCTTAGGCCAAAGATGGTCCTGTGGATGTACACAGCTGTGGTACGCCCAATACTCACGTATGGGTCGCTAATATGGTGGCCAGCGCTGAGCAGGACCTACAACGTCACAAATTTGGGAAGGGTCCAGAGAACGGCAGCAGTAGGGGCAACAGGGGCCATGAGAATATGCCCCACGAAAGCTCTCGACGTTCTCTTGCACCTACTCCCTCCCGACCTTCATATTAAACATCTAGCCTCCTGCAGTGCCCTCAGACTAAGGGAATCCGCCGCCTGGACCTCGAAACCCTACGGTCATAGCAACATTTTGAATCTGCTACCGGAGGGTATGGTCGCTAAAATCACAGACTATCTTCTCCCTAGTTTGACCTTTAGGAAGGACTTCTCCGTCGAACTACCCTCAAGAAGAGAGTGGAGAAACGGAGACGTCCTGCGAAAGTTCGATGTAAGAATATTCACCGACGGCTCCAAGACGCCAGAGGGCGTCGGAGCAGGGGTTTATCTAGAGACCACTAACAGTTCACTATCCTGGCACCTTCCGGTATACGCCAGTGTCTTTCAAGCAGAAGTGTTGGCAATCCTGAAGGCCTGTCAGACAATGAACTCAGAACCTACACAAGAATGTAGCATTGGAATTTTCACGGACAGCCAAGCCTCTATAAAAGCTTTGGATTCAGTAAGAATGCGCTCCAAGTTAGTGGAGCGATGCAGAGCCGAGCTAGACAGTCTAGGCAGAAAGCACAACGTGACTCTCGTCTGGGTTCCCGGTCATAGGAACATAGAGGGGAACGAGAAAGCCGACTGCCTAGCCAAGCAGGGGGCCTCTCTCCCGGGCTCGGAGACCGAGATGGTCGGCAGCCCAATTGGTGGAGTCAAAAACGCAATTTTTGACTACCACCTGCTGCTAGCGAGCCAAAGATGGAGAACACTGGAGACCTGCACTATCTCTAGGGCGACCTGGCCGACTTATAACAAGGGGAAAACAATGGGCCTTTTAAACAGATCCCGACGGGATATTGCCAGAATCACGGCAGTCATTACGGGACATTGGCCTATAGGAGACCACGCTGCCAAGTTGGGCATCCCGTATAATATCTCTTGTCGTAGCTGCGGGGAGACGAACGAGAGAGAAACACTTGTTCACTTCCTGTGTAAGTGCCCGGCTTTAGCTAAAGTCAGGCAGCGCACACTAGGCAGGTACTTTTTGGAAGACTTAAAAGAGATTTCCAGACTGGAGATCAGATCACTGTTAAGCTTCCTAAATTCCGCAGGATGGCTTTAGGCATCCGTCACATCCGACCAAACAACCACTTTACATAAGGTACACAAGTTTGAGGCAACAAAACGGCGCGCCAAGCGCTAATTGGGCCTCCGGTCGCACTGGAGGCAGCCCTTCACCTACCTACCTACCTAGCACTTATTCGAGAAAACATACCAGAAACAGTAACGATTCCTGGCACCACAGACCAGAAGGGTATATTACAGACCTACAATTTAATGAAAATAAGATCTAAAGTTATGAAGCGCTATATATTATTTAACATATCTCTACCTCTTCCTAACATTGAACCTCTCCAACTATTCAAATTGATTCCTACTCCAATCCTAGACGACGGTAAATACATATACGTACACTTAGTAGCAGAGTATCTAGTGACTAGTTTTCACAGGGATTACTATGTCCCAACCCAACTCATCACAGGGCGCCTACAAGTCTTCGTCAACAGATGCTTGCGTCGTATCCTAAAAATCCGCAGGCAGGATAGAATTTCAAACGAAGCACTATGGCGCCGTGCCGGCCAAGAAAGGATAGACGACCAAATCAGACGAAGGAAATGGAATTGGGTTGGCCACACCTTGCGAAGCGAAAATGAAAATCTAGCCAAACAGGCCCTCGACTGGAATCCGCAAGGATCCCGTCGAGTCGGAAGACCTAGGACAACATGGAGAAGAACCCTATTAGCAGAAGCCGCAACAACTGGGAGATCCTGGTCGGAGCTGAGAGCTGTCGCGCAAAACAGAGTCCGCTGGAGGGCAACTGTTTCCGCCCTATGTCCCACGAGGGATTAAAGGAGCACAATGATGATGATGATGCTTGACCATAGGGCTTATTTACCTCTATAGGAAACGGCAGCAGAGAATCCATCGAATCCACTCCTGAATTCCAACTTCCTACAATTTCCAGAACAATGCATCCACAACCTACCCCAAGACGTTAACCCTTTCTTTAAACAACCTCTCGCGGGGAGCATGTTCAAGAACAATAATATTAAATTTATATTTTTTACTGCAAATATTGATGCATAATTAAAATTTGATACCTGCATGCGGCGGATGTTTTTTGTTCACAGTTAAAATCTTTAAAACAATAGAAAATTATTTTTCTTATTTCACCCTTTGGCCTCTAATTGCAGAACATACTAATTAAAAGGCAAAGTTCACTTTATAAATAATAATCCAATTTTATTTATTCAAGATTAGTAAATAAATTTGATCAACAATATAATTATTAAATTTCATTTCGTCAAACAAAAATATATAAATTATAAAGAAGTCGCAATGCAATTAACTAATTCAAATATAGTTTCTGAAAGACAGTTCAAGAAATGGAAACAGCTCCATATGCAAATGGAAAAGAAAATTCAATTGTAATTTAAGTATAAATTTATGAGTTAGATTTATGCAAATTCATCCGATGTGAACATCCACTCAAACGTTTTTGGTAATCACCCTCAACAGTGGTGTAAGCTACAAAACAAAACACGATTCTATTAAAAAGCACCTCATCAACGATGTAAGCTAATTAAACAACCTATAAATCCTCATCCACATTGCTAAGTAAGATCACTTCAATAAGTCGTTTAAGAAAGGTTTAAGAAAGATATTTCACCATATCACAGAATATAAGAATATGTTTTAAAAGAAAAATATTATTTCGTATTAATTAAGTACTCACCTGATTTCTAAAGTTGGCCTTGGACTTTAATTATTAGTAAACAAAGGGAGGGTTAAAGAAAGGAAATTATTAGTAGTAGTTCATGGTCTGTACGCAAGAACTTAAGAACAAAAGGGAAATTTGTTATTAATAGTTCATGGTCTATACCCAAGAACTTGAGGAAAGGGAAATTGTTAGAAACAGTTCATGGTCTATACCCAAGAACTTGAAAAAAAGGGAAATTGTTAGGAATAGTTCATGGTCTGTACCCAAGAAGTTAAGGAAAATAAGGAAATTGATAATTCCAAGACCAACTTACCTCTGCGGCGATCAGTATCCAAAGAGAGAACAATTCATGGGCGCAAACGAATTTTATTAACTTACTTGAATTCGATTCAAGTGGGGATCGAAATATATAACGGGATGACTGAAGTGATCTTTGTTTCAATAGTGCAAGCGGGAATGAGAATTTTATTGGTGTATGTATTGAGATGAGAAGTGTTACCAGAGTAATTATTTGTTTGAGTGAAATTTGAATGGATGTAAAAATTGGGGTTTTTTTTTGTTTTTTAAAGTTAAATTAGTATCGTTGATAATGATGTTAAGCGATGCTCTTCAATGTCCACTATTGAAAGAAGATGATGTCAAGTGTTGATAAGTTCTTGATGTTTCATCGTTAAAGCTGAATGACCCTAATTTTCTTTCCATAGCATTGTCCGGAATATTTCAGTACCTGGTTTCATGAGGCAGCATTATTTTTCTGAAATAAAAAAGGGTTTAATGTGCCCTAAGGTGATATGGTGATTGGACTCAACGCAGATAATTCAAGGGACAACCCAAGGAAATTCCTTGCCGTGAAAGAATTTGAACATAATCCCCACGTTGAAACATTTTGGTATGTTTCAAAACTGAAAATTAACAAATTATCTTAAGATGCTGAAACAAAGAAGGAAGATGAAGGGGAAAGGTAAAGCAATAAGTGAACCGAAACAATGGTGTTAGACCGAGTAACCTTTATTAACACAAGTCGACCTTGAAAAATTGAATGAAAGAAGAGGAAATAAAGAAGCAGTAAATAAATAAACAATGGCTTTAAACTCGAGTAACTTTTATTAAACCACTCTCTAATACCTTTATTTTAATAATATCGCCATTACTAAAACGAAGACGCATTTTTCGTCGCGATATTTGCAGCAAATATTTGAATGAGAACTTTTGTGTTTCTGCATAATTGTGGTCCTCATCTACCACCGTACAATACATATCGTCCTCATTCGCATCCGATGGAACCAGTTGGGTGGCCATGATCAAATTCACAAATGGAGGCACCGATATTTTAAGATTCCTTAGGAATGTGCTGAGATCTTCCATTGTTTCATCATGATCATCGTTGTCTTCGGTCACGGTTGGTATGGGTGTAAAAACTTCCCCCTCTTTGGATGGTCCCGGTGGATCGTTTATCATGTCGTCGTCCTCGATGTTCGTGAGGTCAATGATGACGTCATCTTCGAGCTGGGATTGATTGTTGTTATTCATACTGATCTCGATACTATCACTGGTTGATAAGAACTGATTTCCTAACAAACTTCAAGGGATGGATTCACAAAGATCGGTAGTGTAACCGTTAGTTGTGAATAAGGGAATTTAGTGTTGCAGAGAATATATACGAGTTGACTTTTCGTTGTAGTAGAGTCGTTGTTATACGACTAGAAATACAATAAGCAAGTACGTATTGCAAAATGACAATAAAATCATGATAACGATTGACGTTGCGAGGTGTTTTGTTTTGATTTGGGTTTAAGTTCGGCATTGAAGGAAGGTGGGAAAATTGCGTCATGAATTTTATACAAGGAACCAAAGAATCGATGTTAACAGGTTTGATATATGTAATTAGTTTATTCGACTTTAGGGGTATTAACCTCAACTGGAAACGGACAGATTTTGTGTACCGGTCTTTTAATAACATTATTTTGCGTTTTAATTGTTAAAACACGGACAATCCCATCCTTTCCCGGGTGTACTTGTAGGATGCGTCCCATTAACCACGATCGCGGAGTGAAATGATTATCCTTGATGATGACTAAGTCCCCGATTTTAGGATCTGTATACTGTGCTAACCACCTTGGTCGGTTTTGTAATTGGTTCAAATATTCTTTCGACCATCTTACCCAGAAGTGCCTTTGGAGTGCTTGCACATATTTCCACCTATCAATTGACGTTAATTTGTCGCTGATTACCTCAGGAGGGGCCAGTAATGGTCGTCCTATTAAAAAATGCCCAGGTGTTAACACTTGTAAATCACCTGGATCATCAGACAAAGGTCGTAAAGGTCTGGAGTTGAGACACGCCTCGATTTGTGATAAAACTGTTGAAAATTCCTCATAAGTAAGTTTTGAGTCTTGAAGCACTCGTCGTAAGTGATATTTGACTGATTTAACGCCAGCCTCCCACAATCCTCCGAAATGAGGTGCAGAAGGTGGGTTAAAATGCCAATTGATACAGGATATGTTAAAGAAATTTTCCGAATCTTTGAGACAACGTACAAGATGTAAATTTAGTTCCTTATTAGCTCCAATAAAATTTGATCCGCAATCAGAATAAATGTCTGAACACAGACCACGACGGCCAATAAACCTTTTTAATGCTGCTAGAAACGCTGAAGTGGACATGTCTGACACCGTTTCCAAATGGATAGCCTTAGTTACCATGCATACAAAAAGGCAAACATAACCCTTATATGCTCTGACACTACGATGTTTGGACATTTTTAGTTGAAAAGGGCCGGCAAAATCGATTCCGACCTTTGAAAATGGTGCTGACACAGTCACTCTTGCAGGTGGAAGATCACCCATTAATTGCGAACGTGCCCTTGCTGATGCCTTGAAACAAGATACGCATTTATGTAGGACTTGTTTAATTGTTTGTCGACCCCTTAAAATCCAATATTCCATTCTTAAGGTATTCAATACAAGCTCTGTTCCACCGTGAAGGGTTAACTTGTGGATATATTCAATAAGCAGCTTGGTAAAGTGGTGTTTGGATGGAAGTATAATTTGATGCTTTTGGTTGCTAGAGATGTTAGCATGGGCTAATCTGCCTCCAACCGTAATCAGGTGATGTTTATCAAGTAGTGGATTTAAGGGAAGTAACGCGCTCTGTGATGAAACTCGCAGTCCCTTTTCTAATGCTTGATATTCTTGTGGAAAAGCTTGTCTCTGAATTAAATGGAGTTTTGCAGTATTTAGCTCTTTGGCTGAAGGGTACCTTGTTATCGATGAGTCGGAATTTTTTAGCTTGTTTAAAAATCGGACTACATATGCGAATACTCGGAGCAGTTTGGAATACGAAGAAAATGACTGAATCGTGTCGGGAAAGATATGTGACAAGAAGGAACAAGGCAAACAATCCTTACGCATGTGTGGTAAATGTTTAATAGACATTTCGGGAATTCGTGGCCAGGATGCTTCGTTTGTTTGGAGCCAACTTGGTCCATGCCACCAGAGAGAGGATGATTTTAATTCAGAAATGTTCAAGCCGCGGGAATTACAATCTGCCGGGTTATCCTTTGACCGAACAAAACGCCAATTAACTGATGGAATTAACTCTTGTATTTGGCTGACTCTGTTGGCCACAAAAGTTTTAAGTTTATGAGGTGAGCATTGAACCCAGTTGAAAACTATGGTGGAATCAGTCCAGGCAAAGGTAGAAACGGCAGAATAATTTAATTCCCTTTGGAATTTATTCAATAATCTGGCCAAGAGATGAGCTCCTGAAACCTCCAAACGTGGGAGGGTCATTGGTTTTACGGGTGCAACTTTAGACTTGGCTGTCAGAAGATTAACTTGGGAACAACCTTGATCATCAATGATCCGTACATAAACAGTGGCGGAATAAGCTTGTTGTGAAGCATCAGAAAATCCATGAAGTTGAATTTTTGGAGATGCGCTGGTTTGAAGCCATCGGGGAATCGTAAGTGATGCGATTTGTGGAAATTGACTATGAAACTCTTGCCAATCCCTTTGAATGGATGTACGGAGTGTTTCATCCCAAGATGAGCCAAGAAGCCAAAGGCTTTGCATCAAAATTTTAGCCTTAATCACATATGGAGAAATCCAACCTAATGGATCAAAAAGCCTTGCCACACAAGATAAAATCTGTCTCTTGGTAAAGGAACCAGCTGAAACCTCTAGGTGTTGCAGAGTAAAATAATCAAAGGTTGGATGCCAAATCAGACCTAATGCCTTCACTTTGTCATCATGGACAAACGTCAGGGTTGGTTTTAATTCCCGTTTATCCTCCGGAATCGCTGTGAGGATTTCATTATTGTTACATGACCATTTTCTAAGGTTGAAACCTCCTGAATGCAGTAATTGGGTCAATTCCTTGTATAATGAAATAGCTTCCGGGACTGAATCTGCGCCAGTTATGGCATCATCCACATAAAAATCTTGAGTTATCGCTTGAGCGGCCTTGGGAAACCTTTTTTGTTCATCTTCCGCTAATTGACGTAGCGTTGTTATTGCTAAATAAGGAGCAGCCGTAGTCCCGAAAGTAACACGGGTCATTTGAAATTCCTGGACCGGTTCAGAGGTTGTTGGTCGCCAAAGGATACGGTGATAAGGTTGGTCCGATGGATGCAGATGGATCATCCGATACATTTTCTCTATATGAAATTTTCTCCATCTGAGTAGAATGGAATAAAGATCTGATTGTAAAACTGGACCGGAATGCATACATTCATTTAATGATCGACCATTAGAGGTTTTAGCTGACGCATCAAAGACTACCCGTACCTTTGAGGTAGTGCTATCCTTAATAACAGCATGAAGAGGCATATAAAAAGACGGAGAAGAGACCTGGTGTTTCACGGGTTTCATGTGTCCGGAATCAAGATATTCTTGTAGGGTCTTTGTATACTCTGAAGATAGTTGGGGATTTTGAGAGAGCTTTGTCTCGAGGGAAGATAACCGTTTGAAAGCCAAAGATTTAGAAAAACTTAATTCGGGAATTTGGTTATTTATAAATGGAATTTTAACTTGATATGCACCTGATGGCAACCGTCGGACTGAGTTAGTATACAACTCCTCACATTCTATCTCTGCGGCACTTTATCTAACTTGGACGGGTAACTCCTCAACTTCCCAAAAAGACCGCAACACTGAACTAAGATCACCATCACCAGTACTGTGTACTTGGATACTAAATGATCGTATGTGAGATTCATCACCTTTTGATTCAGTCTTGCCGACTAGCAACCAACCAAGTAATGAATTTTGAGCAGTAGGTGTGCCGAGAGGGCCCTTTACTAATCCATCTATGATTAGAATTGAATACACCTCACCTCCTAGTAACAGGTCAATTCTCCCCGGTAAATAATAATGGTGGTCAGCCATCTTAAGGTTATCTAAATGAGTCCAACCCTCAATTGGTAACCGTGAGCATGGTAATAAATTTGTAATTGATGGAACAATTAAGGCAGTTACAGGAACTTGCACCTGTGTGGATGGGTCCGTTGGTTGTATTACAAAGTCGATTCGTTCGGTAGATTGAGTAACCTCCGTTTTATTTAATCCGTTAATAGTCATTAAAACAGGGGAACCTTTCATATTAATTTGTCTTGCTGCGGATTGAGTAATGAAGGACACTTCTGATCCTGGGTCAACAAGAGCTCGTAGAGTTACCATACCTGCCTTGGTTGGAACATTAACCAAGGCAGTAGCAAGAAGAGCTTTGGATAAGGGTTTGCTCTGATTAGTACAGTAGAGTGATTGCGTATTGAGAAAAGCCGTGGTTTCGGTGTTATGGGTCGCGCCAACTCAGTTGATGCCGGAGCGCGCAGCTGGGGAAATTAAAGCTGCACACAAATAAAAATTGCGCACATATCGATAAGAAATGCGCTTATGTATTTTCAAATTTCCCCTTCGAAATTTGTTGCGACTAGAGCAAAGGGACGGGAACAGCATGCGGGGATTCTACTGCGCATGGAAAACGCAACTTTCTCGGCATCAACTCAGTTGGCGCGTAGTCTATTAGGTGAACCGTGTGCACTATTCAAGTTGGGAACTGACGTCCCGGGAGAAGAATTTGCAATATTAGAATGCTGTACCTTATTGGGAGTTGAACCTTGTAAAGAATTTCTGTGTAGTAAGGTATGATGAGTTTTACCGCATTTTCTACATCAAGGCAAGGGGTAGTTTGCCGAGTTCGTAAGGGCAAACAGCTAATGCCTTATTTACGCTTAAACATAGAAAACAAGGTGTTTTTTTTATAAAATTATGCGATTTATCAACTTTTTATAAGCAATATAAGTAATTTTTCATTTGTAACCGATACCCAAAATATAAATAATTTATTATTCCATGAGTTTTTTTTCCTATCATTCTTCGTTTTCTATATTTTTTAAACTCTTTTCTTTACTTTCACTTCGGAGCATCAAATCTTGTAACGTTAATTTAACCGCCTTTTACTCAATGCAAATGGATGAAACTTTGCAGGCATACGTACATATTCCCGATGACAATACACGAATATGACATTTTTTGTTGTTGATTTTGTTTTTGAGTAACAAAAAACGATTTTTAATAAAAAAAATGCTTGGAATTATTCGTTCTACTCAATGTAGAGTCTTAAAATTCACTTCCCTTCAATAAAAATTGATAAAAATTAACAGACATGTGTATTTCCGACGAAAACACACGAAAATGATAGTTCCAAATTAAAAATGGCGGCCAAAAAAATATGATGGATTACATTTTTCTTTACAAGCCACTCGTTCGATATGGGTATCAAATGAAAGGTTATAACAAGTTGAATACAATTAGCGTCATCCTAAATTCAAAATGGCGGTAGAAAAATGGCGGCATAAAAGTGGCGGCAAACACAAAACAGAGGATCAATTTTTCTTTAAAACGCGCTCGGCATGGGTATCAAATGGAAGGGAGTGACAATTAGAATACTGTTGTCTGTGTCCCGTCATTTCAATTCAAAATGGCGGCCAACACGATATGGCGGTTTACCCTTTTATTTACTTCGCTCTCGGTATGGATATCAAATGAAAGTGTATTAAAGTGAGTAAGAAAGTAAACTGTATGACGTCGTTTTAAATCAAATATGTCGTTCACTAAAAAATGGCGGAAGACATAACATAGCTACCAATAGCAAATAAAAATATGATTTAAAAAGATGCAAAAAAATATGTTTCCAGTTTTTAGTTTTTATTGCTCCAGCCAGTATACGCGAGCACACTACCTTTCAAAATGTAAAAAAAAAACGTAGAGCGCTATTAGATTTTTGAGGGGTCATCAAATTGTGCATTTTTGGGCTGCACTTGAGAACTGTTGTAAAGAAACAAATACAAAACATGTAAAAAAGTTTCCTTATTTAACATGATAATCTAATTAAAAGTTTGGAAATTGTAATGTATTAATTAACGCTAATCGTTACTAAAAAGTAAAAAATAAAAAAAATAAAAAAAAAAATTTTAAGAAACTCTTTTCTTTACCTTAATATATTGATCAGTTGTGAACACAAAATTAATATAAATACTAAAAAAATCGACTAAAAGGTAAAAAATAAGAAGATTTTAAACAATATAAACTTTAAAATCAAAATGGAAAAAATCTCACACATTCCTTAAAGAAAAGCGTGGGGCGCCCATGCCAACCTGAACTTAAAAAAACATGACTGCCGTGAGTACATTTTAACATTTCAGACAGCTACGAATTTTCACTAATTGAGCATTTTGTTTCATAAAAACGCACCCCACGCTTTTCTTTTAGGAATGTGTGAAATTTTTTCCATTTTGATTTAAAAGTTTATATTGTTTAAAATCTTCTTATTTTTTACCTTTTAGTCGATTTTTTTAGTATTTATATTAATTTTGTGTTCACAACTGATCAATATATTAAGGTAAAGAAAAGAGTTTCTTAAAAAATTTTTTGTCTTTTTTATACATTTTTTACATTTCGAATCGAACTTTTTTCTTCTCCTTCAGTCTAAAAAAGTGGGTACTCAAAATTATTCTGTCAGATGGCGCTCTAAGTTATTTCAATTGCTCAATAAATGAGATGGTGCTACTAGTTAGTCGAAAAGTGTTTACTCGAACTGTTGATGCTAGATGGCATTAGATGATTAACAAAATGTATTCATTTAAAGTAGTTAGTCGCAACTATGGTATCAGATTGCGTTAGGTACTATAAAAAACATGTAGTTCACAGTACAAATGTACAGTAAAATTTTGAAATACTGAATGCCGAGATCGTAATCGTAATTTATTTCTAAAAATATGATATATTCGTTAAAAGTTAGTCAACTCCAGCACTTCTGATGCCAAATGTTGGGTAATTAACAAAAAGTGTACGCATGGTACGCGTCTCAAGAGGGCGGATTACCATTTTCTTCACAACCCCCTCGACATGGGTATCAAATGAAACGGTATGACAAGTAGAATACAATAAGCTATGTCTTTATATCCATGGCGGCTGTCTCAAGAGGGCGGACTACCATTTCTTCACCACCACCTCGACATAGGTATCAATTGAAAGGGTATCATAAGTAGAATACCATAAGCGATATAATATACTCAATATATGGTTAGATTCATGGCTGTCATCTCAAGAGGGCGTATTACCATTTTCTTCTCAACCCCCTCGACATGGGTATCAAATGAAAGGGTATGATAAGTAGAATACAATAAGCAACATAGTATACACAATAAATAGTTAGATCCACCGAGGCCACCTCAAGAGGACGCATTACCATTTTCTTCACAACCCCCTCGACATGGGTATCAAACGAAAGGGTATGATAAGTAGAATACAATAAGCTATGTCTTTATATCCATGGCGGCCGTCTCAAGAGGGCGGACTACCATTTCTTCACCACCACCTCGACATAGGTATCAATTGAAAGGGTATCATAAGTAGAATACCATAAGCGATATAATATACTCAATATCTGGTTAGATCCATGGCTGTCATCTCAAGAGGGCGTATTACCATTTTCTTCACAGTCCTTCGACATGGGTATCAAATGAAAGGGTATGATAAGTAGAATACAATAAGCAATATAGTATACTCAATAAAAAGTTAGATCCACCGAGGCCACCTCAAGAGGACGCATTACCATTTTCTTCACAACCCCCACGATATGGGTATCTATCAAATGAAAGGGTATGATAAGTAGAATACAATAAGCAATATAGTATACTCAATAAAAAGTTAGATCCACCGAGGCCACCTCAAGAGGACGCATTACCATTTTCTTCACAACCCCCTCGACATGGGTATCAAACGAAAGGGTATGATAAGTAGAATACAATAAGCTATGTCTTTATATCCATGGCGGCCGTCTCAAGAGGGCGGACTACCATTTCTTCACCACCACCTCGACATAGGTATCAATTGAAAGGGTATCATAAGTAGAATACCATAAGCGATATAATATACTCAATATCTGGTTAGATCCATGGCTGTCATCTCAAGAGGGCGTATTACCATTTTCTTCACAATCCTTCGACATGGGTATCAAATGAAAGGGTATGATAAGTAGAATACAATAAGCAATATAGTATACTCAATAAATAGTTAGATCCACCGAGGCCACCTCAAGAGGACGTATTGCCATTTTCTTCTCAACCCCCACGACATGGGTATCAAATGAAAGGGAATGATAAGTAGAACACAATAAGCGATTTAGTATACTTAAAATATATTTAGATCCACGGCGGTTATCTCAAGAGGGCGGATTACCATTTTCTTCACAACCCCCTCGACATGGGAATCAAATGAAAGGGCATGATAAGTAGAACACAATAAGCTATGTCTTTATATCCATGGCGGCCATCTCAAGAGGGCGGACTACCATTTCTTCACCACCACCTCGACATAGGTATCAATTGAAAGGGTATCATAAGTAGAATACCATAAGCGATATAATATACTCAATATCTGGTTAGGTCCATGGCTGTCATCTCAAGAGGGCGTATTACCATTTTCTTCAGAATCCCCTCGACATGGGTATCAAATGAAAAGGTATGATAAGTAGAATACAATAAGCAATATAGTATACTCATTAAAGAGTTAGATCCACCCAGGCCACCTCAAGAGGACGTATTGCCATTTTCTTCTCAACCCCCACGACATGGGTATCAAATGAAAGGGAATGATAAGTAGAACACAATAAGCGATTTAGTATACTTAAAATATATTTAGATCCACGGCGGTTATCTCAAGAGGGCGGATTACCATTTTCTTCACAACCCCCTCGACATTGGTATCAAATGAAAGGGTATGTTAAGTAGAATACAATAAGCTATGTCTTTATATCCATGCCGTCTCAAGAGAGGGCGGACTACCATTTCTTCACCACCACCTCGACATAGGTATCAACTGAAAGGGTATCATAAGTAGAATACCATAAGGCATATAATATACTCAATATCTGGTTAGATCCATGGCTGTCATCTCAAGAGGGCGGATTATCATTTTCTTCACAACCCCCTCGACATGGTTATCAAATTAAAGGGTATGATAAGTAGAATACAATAAGCAATATAGTATACTCAATAAATAGTTAGATCCTCCGAGGCCACCTCAAGAGGACGTATTACCATTTTCTTCGCAACCCCACGACATGGGTATCAAATGAAAGGGTATGATAAGTAGAATACAATAAGCTATGTCTTTATATCCATGGCGGCCGTCTCAAGAGGGCGGACTACCATTTCTTTACCACCACCTCGGCATAGGTATCAATTGAAAGGGTATCATTAGTAGAATACCATAAGCGATATAATATACTCAATATCTGGTCAGATCCATGGCTGTCATCTCAAGAGGGCGTATTACCATTTTCTTCACAATCCCCTCGACATGGGTATCAAATGAAAGGGTATGATAAGTAGAATACAATAAGCAATATAGTATACTCAATAAATAGTTAGATCCACCGAGGCCACCTCAAGAGGACGTATTGCCATTTTCTTCTCAACCCCCACGACATGGGTATCAAATGAAAGGGAATGATAAGTAGAACACAATAAGCGATTTAGTATACTTAAAATATATTTAGATCCACGCCGGTTATCTCAAGAGGGCGGATTACCATTTTCTTCACAACCCCCTCGACATTGGTATCAAATGAAAGGGTATGATAAGTAGAATACAATAAGCTATGTCTTTATATCCATGGCGGCCGTCTCAAGAGGGCAGACTACCATTTCTTCACCACCACCTCGACATAGGTATCAATTGAAAGGGTATCATAAGTAGAATACCATAAGCGATATAATATACTCAATATCTGGTTAGATCCATGGCTGACATCTCAAGAGGGCGGATTATCATTTTCTTCACAACCCCCTCGACATGGGTATCAAATGAAAGGGTATGATAAGTAGAACACAATAAGCTATGTCTTTATATCCATGGCGGCCGTCTCAAGAGGGCGGACTACCATTTCTTCACCACCACCTCGACATAGGTATCAATTGAAAGGGTATCATAAGTAGAATACCATAAGCGATATAATATATTCAATATCTGGTTAGATCCATGGCTGTCATTTCAAGAGGGCGGAATATCATTTTCTTCACAGCCCCCTCGACATGGGTATCAAATGAAAAGGTATGATAAGTAGAACACAATAAGCTATGTCTTTATATCCATGGCGGCCGTCTCAAGAGGGCGGACTACCATTTCTTCACCACCACCTCGACATAGGTAACAATTGAAAGGGTATCATAAGTAGAATACCATAAGCGATATAATATACTCAATATCTGGTTAGATCCATGGCTGTCATCTCAAGAGGGCGTATTACCATTTTCTTCACAATCCCCTCGACATGGGTATCAAATGAAAGGGTATGCTAAGTAGAATACAATAAGCAATATAGTATACTCATTAAATAGTTAGATCCACCGAGGCCACCTCAAGAGGACGTATTGTAATTTTCTTCTCAACCCCCACGACATGGGTATCAAATGAAAGGGAATGATAAGTAGAACACAATAAGCGATTTAGTATACTTAAAATATATTTAGATCCACGGCGGTTATCTCAAGAGGGCGGATTACCATTTTCTTCACAACCCTCTCGACATTGGTATCAAATGAAAGGGTATGATAAGTAGAATACAATAAGCTATGACTTTATAACCATGGCGGCCGTCTCAAGAGGGCGGACTACCATTTCTTCACCACCACCTCGACTAGGTATCAATTGAAAGGGTATCATAAGTAGAATACCATAAGCGATATAATATACTCAATATCTGGTTAGATCCATGGCTGTCATCTCAAGAGGGCGGATTACCATTTTCTTCACAACGCCCTCGACATGGGTATCAAATGAAAGGGTATGATAAGTAGAATACAATAAGCTTTGTCTTTATATCCATGGCGGTCGTCTCAAGAGGGCGGACTACCATTTCTTCACCACCACCTCGACATAGGTATCAATTGAAAGGGTATCATAAGTAGAATACCATAAGCGATATAATATACTCAATATCTGGTTAGATCCATGGCTGTCATCTCAAGAGGGCGGATTACCATTTTCTTCACAACCCCTCGACATGGGTATCAAATGAAAGGGTATGATAAGTAGAATACAATAAGCTTTGTCTTTATATCCATGGCGGCCGTCTCAAGAGGGCGGACTACCATTTCTTCACTACCACCTCGACATAGATATAAATTGAAAGGGTATCATAAGTAGAATACCATAAGCGATATAATATACTCAATATCTGGTTAGATCCATGGCTGTCATCTCAAGAGGGTGGATTAATATTTTCTTCACAACCCCCTCGACATGGGTATCAAATGAAAGGGTATGATAGGTAGAATGCATTAAGCTATGTCTTTATATCCATGGCGACCGTCTCAAGAGGGCGGACTACCATTTCTTCACCACCACCTCGACATAGTTATCAATTGAAAGGGTATCTTAAGTAGAAGACAATAAGCAATATAGTATACTCAATATCTGGTTTGATCCACTGCGATCATCTCAAGCGGGCGGATTACCATTTCCTTCAAAACCCCCTCGACATGGGTATCAAATGAAAGGGTATGAAAAGTAGAATACAATAAGCTATGTCTTTATATCCATGGCGGCCGTCTCAAGAGGGCGGACTAGCATTTCTTAACCACCACCTCGACATAGTTATCAATTGAAAGGGTATCATAATTAGAATGCCATAAGCGATATAATATACTCAATATCTGGTTAGATCCATGGCGGTCATCTCAAGTGGACGGATTTCCATTTTCTTCTCAACCCCTCGACATGGGTATCAAATGAAACGGTATGATAAGTAGAATACAATAAGCAATACAGTATACTCAATAAATAGTTAGATCCACCGAGGCCACCTCAAGAGGACGCATTACCATTTTCTTCACAACCCCCTCGACATGGGTATCAAATGAGAGGGTATGATAAGTAGAATACAATAAGCTATGTCTCTATATCAATGGCGGCGACTCAAGAGGGCGGAATACCATTACTTCACCACCACGTCGACATAGGTATCAATTGAAAGGGTATCATAAGCGATAAGAATACCATAAGCGATATAATATACTCAATATCTGCTTAGATCCATGGCGGTCATCTCAAGAGGGCGGATTACCATTTTCATCAAAACCCCCTCGACATGGGTATCAAATGAAAGGGAATAAGAACAACATTATAAGCGATATAGTATACTCAATATACCGTTAGATCCACGGCGGTCATCTCAAGAGGACGGATTACCATTTTCTTTACAACCTCCTCGACATGGGTATCAAAAGAAAGGGAATGATAAGTAGAACATACTAAGCTATATAGTATACTCAATATCTGGTTAGATCCATGGCGGTCATCTCAAGAGGACGGATTACCATTTTCTTCACAACCCCCTCGACATGGGTATCAAATGAAAGGGAATGATAAGTAGAACACAATAAGCGATTTAGTATACTCAAAATATATTTAGATCCACGGCGGTTATCTCAAGAGGGCGGATTACCATTTTCTTCACAACCCCCTCGACATGGGTATCAAATGAAAGGGAATTATGAGTAGAACACAATAAGCGATTTAGTATACTCAAAATATATTTAGATCCACGGCGGTTATGTCAAGAAAGCGGATGCCCATTTTCTTTACATAGCCCATCGACATGGGTATCAAATGAAAGGGTATCATAACTAGAACACACTAGCATGAAATAATTAAACACGTGCATTTACGAACGAATTCAAAGGAATTTTACAACAATTTTAGAGCATGAATCTTAGCTGCCCTTCGAAATGTAACAAATTTTATTAGAAATACTATAGACTGAGCCACGCTGAATTCAGCAAAGATTCATGCTTGGTATACAACGAACGCGCCAGCCAAATACCTTTTTCGTGGTTGATAATACTTTATTGAGTTTTAAATAAAAATTGGCAGTTATATAATTCCTTTGAATTCGTTCGTAAATGCACGTGTTTAATTATTTCATGCTATTAACGATTCATCTTGACTAATCCATATCACTTCTTTTTGTTATAAGTGTGTTTTAAACTGTCCCAATAAATAATTTCCGCGCCCACGAACTTCTAATTCACATTTTTAATGATTTTTTGGTGGGATTTAAAGTTACTAGAGCAATTTAACGTGGAGTGAGAATTTGAAAGACAGTTAAAACATAATTTGTTTGTCCTTACAATGTCATACTTCTGCTGATGTGAGAGATTTGAGAATTTAGAACAGGTGGATATTTTATGAGAATTTTTACAACATGGACAAGTAGTCATTGTGGAAGAAGCAAAATGAGTGAGGAATTTGGAGTTTGATCCCATAGAAGGGCGTTGTTGCGTGTTAGTTTTATATTCAGAAATAGCTTCAAGCATGCGAAAACGCTTCTCGAGAAATTGCTTGAGTCTTTCGAATTTTGGAAGTGTTGCTTCCCCATTTAGCTCTGTTTCCCACATCGGATGAGTTTCAGAAGGAAGTTTTTGAACAATAAGATAAATAAGAAATGGATCCCAATAAGAAGTGTTAACACCTAAAGCCTCCAACTCACACAAACACTCGCTAGCTCACTCACTCCAATAAGGATTTAATAGAGTTCACCGATTCACTAGACACTTGTTTAAGATTGAATAAATTTTTAAGTTGAGAATTAACTAGAACCCTGTTATTGTTGTATCTGTGGAGTAATACTGACCATGCCCTTTCGTAATTAGCATCTGTTATGTGAAATTGTCGAAGGAGATGATCAGCTTCACAAGATAATACAGACTTTAGATAAGGCAATTTTTGTGCATTGGAAAGTGAGGGATTTTGGTGAACCAATGAGTTAAATAGATCATGAAAAGAACGCCATGATTCATAAGAACGGGAAAATGTGGGAAGTGAAATATTTGGAAGTCGCAGTAACTGCGTTGACATTGCTGTTGAATTCAAGCGTGTCGACTCATGCACGGAAGGGCTTGGTGGAGGTGTTTGTTCCTCAAAGTTACTAAGGGCAGCCTTTATTTTTCCCATAAACTCAAAATATTTATCTTCTATTTTTAGGTATGTGTCATTTGTAAAATATTCACAAGTGGGGTTTTCAGCTAAATTTGCATAAAGCAATTCAATTTGTATGTGCTTTTGTTCTATCCGCGACCATTGCTCCCGAAATTTAGTAATACGTTCCGTTATAAGTTCCTTAGTTCTTTTAACAAGGGCGGTTTTAGTATAATTGGAAAAGGACTTATTCAAAAAGTCGATATGTATCTTTTGCAAATTTAATGCGTCGGTAAAGTGGTTAACTGTAGCCATGTTAAACTGATCACTCACAAACTTTAAAACTATAATTTAATGTATCAGGAGTGGAATACCTTGCAATTGAAGTGAGGGGCTTTGCCTCGGAAGAATAATAAATTAAATTGGTGTGAAAACCTTACAATTGATTCAAAGTCAGGAAACTAGGCTCGAGTTCAGTATGAACCTTGCAATTGATTGAAAAGAGGGGCTTTGCCTTGGGAGAAATATATAGATGAGGACTAGGCTCGAATAATTGTTCGGTATGAGAACTGTACAATTGATTGGAGTGAGGGCTGTGCCTTGGGAAATTAATATTTTTGAGAACTAATCTCGAATAATTGTTCGGTATGAGAACCTTACAATTGATTGGAGTGAGGGCTGTGCCTCGGGAAATTAATATTTTTGAGAACCAAGCTCGAATAATTGTTCGGTATGAGAACTGTACAATTGATTGGAGTGAGGGCTGTGCCTTGGGAAATTAATATTTTTGAGAACTAAGCTCGAATAATTGTTCGGTATGAGAACCTTACAATTGATTGGAGTGAGGGCTGTGCCTCGGGAAATTAATATTTTTGAGAACTAAGCTCGAATAATTGTTCGGTATGAAAACCTTACAATTGTTTGAAGTGAGGGCTGTGCCTCGGGAAATTAATATTTTTGAGAACCAAGCTCGAATAATTGTTCGGTATGAAAACCTTACAATTGTTTGAAGTGAGGGCAGTGCCTCGGGAAATTAATAAATTTTAAAACCAGGCTCGAAATAAAAATAGCTTGGTGTTTAAGACCTTGCTATAGGTGAGGGACTTGCCACAAAAATAATAAATTGAAACACTGTTCTTAAAAATAGAAAATCACTGAGCACTAGGTTCACATAGATGTTTGAATGTTATGGGAACTTTAGTTTCACTTGAACACCTTTAAATACTATGCACTGCACTTAGAAGCATATCCGGCTCGAAGGACCATATGTTTTTTGTTCACAGTTAAAATCTTTAAAACAATAGAAAATTATTTTTCTTATTTCACTCTTTGGCCTCTAATTGCAGAACATACTAATTAAAAGGCAAAGTTCACTTTATAAATAATAATCCAATTTTATTTATTCAAGATTAGAAAATAAATTTGATCAACAATATAATTATTAAATTTCATTTCGTCAAACAAAAATATATAAATTATAAAGAAGTCGCAATGCAATTAACTAATTCAAATATAGTTTCTGAAAGACAGTTCAAGAAATGGAAACAGCTCCATATGCAAATGGAAAAGAAAATTCAATTGTAATTTAAGAATAAATTTATGAGTTAGATTTATGCAAATTCACCCGATGTGAACATCCACTCAAACGTTATTGGTAATCACCCTCAGCAGTGGTGTAAGCTACAAAACAAAACACGATTCTATTAAAAAACACCTCATCAACGATGTAAGCTAATTAAACAACCTATAAATCCTCATCCACGTTGCTAACTAAGATCACTTCAATAAGTCGTTTAAGAAAGGTTTAAGAAAGATATTTCACCATATCACAGAATATAAGAATATGTTTTAAAAGAAAAAAGACGGGAAGTGCCATGGCTTCTCGATGACACAGTAGACATGAATATGTCTTATCCCTGGGGTCTATTTGTTTCTTGTTATTATTGGAAATCACCTTCTTGTTCTTATTGGAAAGAACCCCTGGAGGGGGTCGAAAGGAATGCACACAACAATAATCTGGCTCGCTTCAATACATACCCTTCAACCACCTTATCCTTTTCCACAATGTAACAGAATACAAACACACGAAACGAAATCGTTCAAAATAAAAAAATTGTGCTTTTGCAAAAATTCTAAACGCACCGCCGCACCACACTCAATCCGCAAACTGCGTAGTAAGAAAATTCCCTGATATCGATTCTGATTCCGCCCCGCTTCGAAAACACAAAAATATCGCGCGACGGACGACTCAAGCACACCTTTTCTAATGGGGCCCATCCACAGGCCAACTAGTTGTCCTAACTGAGTTGTGTTGTCATTGAATCGCATCGTGTGTGGGGCAGTTGGCAAACTGATTTGACAGTTGGGGTTTCAGTTGGGATAAATCTTTTAATTTTATGGGGGCGGGGCCTAGAGTTTGGGCAACTAGTTGCACTGTGTGTATTAGTTCAGTCAATCTGTCAAAAGAATTGCACAGAAAAAACCAGTCGGATGAAATGTAGGTGAGTCGTTAGGAATGATGTAAGAAAGCTTACTTGGGCGTGGCCACCTGCTACCTCTGTGGGTTTTTGAAAAAACTCAAAAAAAAAACTCAAAAAAATTTTGAAATGCATTTTTCTCGAAAACTATGCATTCTACAGAAAAGTTTATTGGAAAAAAAATGTAGAGGGCATCGTTATCTACAATTAATGTCATTGGTGCAATATTGTAAAACAAAAAATGTGCGCAGTTGGTGGCGCTAAAGTGCAAAAAAAAGTGTTTTTCGGGAATCGTATAGAAATGACATACATTAATCGATCAAAAATCATAAAGAAAAGTGAGACTTTTCTCGCTAGCAACACTTTTCTTCACGATTTTAGGCGGCTCTCACACTGAGGCAACAAGCAATAAGCAACTGGCAATAGGCAGCAAGCGATATTATCGGTAGCGCCTACTTTACCTTAAATTAAATTTGACGTCTCACATTAGAGCAACTCGAAATTGGTCGAACGAAAAACGTTGCTGGTTGCTGCAATATTATTTCTGGCGATACTTACTGCATGTTGAAAAGCGATAAATATTGCATCGTGGAGTATCAATATTTGCTAGTAGTAGCAGGGAATGATGAATATATACTGTTTTTTATTTTTTGAAAAATATTTCGGACGATACAGTTTTTAATACAAAATTTGTAAAACTAGTGGAGAAATAACCCTGCATTTCTGATTTTACTAGAAAAGACCAGACCACAGCGCTTCTGCATTTAAGAACAAAGAGACGAAAAGGAAATAATGGGTGCCTTGAAGTTTTACTTCAGCCTCAATTGCTTTCCATGCCTTTTCAATAACTTCCGAAGGGAGAAAGGCATGGAAAGCAATTGAGGCTGAGGTAAAATTCAAGGCACCCATTATTTCCTTTTCGTCTTTTTGTTCTGAAATGCCACCACATTAAAAAATAGTATCGGAGTCGTCGGATGACATGATAGCTACAGATTTCTAGTAGCAATAATATTGCTTCAATGTGAGATAAGGTCAAAATAATGTTGCGTATTGCTTATCACCAGTTTCTTGTTGCTTATTGCCTGTTGCCTCAGTGTGAGAGCCGCCTTAGATATAACGTTCATTTCAGTGCGATTAATTGTCAACAGAAAATGGCATGCTTTAACCAATTATTTTTTCTTTACAATTTTTGGTTTCATTGTACATATTACAATTTCCTTTACAATATTTCAATGTATGTACGTCATTTCTATACGATTCCTGAAAAAATAGCATGTTCAACGCATTAAGAAAAGTGAGTTTTCCAGCTTTAAATCCATTCGCTCGCTACGCTCGCCTTTTCTTTACTTGTAGAACAATCCACTATTTTCAACTTTTTCGCCCTTAAATTTTCATTTTTCAGATACGATCCAAATGGAAAACTTGTTCCTTACAATGTTCCTTACAAAACTATGCCAACACCGCCGGAGAAAGTCCCAATAGGACCGAGAAAATTACCGTTAGCACCACTGCGCTGTTCACGCAGCGCTGTATTACACTATAACTTTGGAACGATAGGTTGTACGAAAAAATTGTTTGAATAAAAGTTGTTTGTATAACCACCAAAAAAACATTAAAAATGTGAATTAGAAGTTCGTGGGCGCGGAAATTATTTATTGGGACAGTTATATTATATAACTGCCAATTTTTATTTAAAACTCAATAAAGTATTATCAACCACGAAAAAGGTATTTGGCTGGCGCGTTCGTTGTATACCTAGCATGAATCTTTGCTGAATTCAGCGTGGCTCAGTCTATAGTATTTCTAATAAAATTTGTTACATTTCGAAGGGCAGCTAAGATTCATGCTCTAAAATTGTTGTAAAATTCCTTTGAATTCGTTCGTAAATGCACGTGTTTAGTTATTTCATGCTATTAACGATTCATCTTGACTAATCCATATCACTTCTTTTTGTTATAAGTGTGTTTTAAACTGTCCCAATAAATAATTTCCGCGCCCACGAAATTCTAATTCACATTTTTAATGTTTTTTTGGTGGGATATCACTCTTTTTTGTTTTAATACATTCTAAAATAAAAAATAAATAATCTTCTGTATAAAGAAATATTATGTATTTAATTGTTCATTATATTTTTTTATTTATTTTATAAGTAGGTAATAACAAAATAACAAAATGCAGGAATTCAAATTAATATTATTGCCTTTGTAAAAAAACAAACATACGCTCCGTTCGAGTTTCTCGGCCGAGATTTTTTCTGTACTATGGAATTATTGATCCATAACCAGCTCGATTTTTCTTTCAACATGCTGATCTAATGACCTTGTTCGAGTGTTCCTTTGAATTCGTTCGTAAATGCACGTGTTTAATTATTTCATGCTAGTGTATTCTAGTTATGATACCCTTTCATTTGATACCCATGTCGATGGGCTATGTAAAGAAAATGGGTATCCGCTTTCTTGACATAACCGCCGTGGATCTAAATATATTTTGAGTATACTAAATCGCTTATTGTGTTCTACTCATCATTCCCTTTCATTTGATACCCATGTCGAGGGGGTTGTGAAGAAAATGGTAATCCGTCCTCTTGAGATGACCGCCATGGATCTAACCAGATATTGAGTATACTATATAGCTTATTATGTTCTACTTATCATTCCCTTTCTTTTGATACCCATGTCGAGGGGGTTGTGAAGAAAATGGTAATCCGTCCTCTTGAGATGACCGCCGTGGATCTAACGGTATATTGAGTATACTATATCGCTTATAATGTTGTGCTTATTCGCTTTCATTTGATACCCATGTCGAGGGGGTTTTGATGAAAATGGTAATCCGCCCTCTTGAGATGACCGCCATGGATCTAAGCAGATATTGAGTATATTATATCGCTTATGGTATTCTACTTATGATACCCTTTCAATTGATACCTATGTCGAGGTGGTGGTGAAGAAATGGTAGTCCGCCTTCTTGAGACGGACGCCATGGATATAAAGACAAAGCTTATTGTATTCTACTTAGCATACCCTTTCATTTGATAACCATGTCGAGGGGGTTGTGAAGAAAATGGTAATCCGCCCTCTTGAGATGACAGCCATGGATCTAACCAGATATTGAGTATATTATATCGCTTATGGTATTCTACTTATGATACCCTTTCAATTGATACCTATGTCGAGGTGGTGGTGAAGAAATGGTAGTCCGCCCTCTTGAGACGGCCGCCATGGATATAAAGACATAGCTTATTGTATTCTACTTTTCATACCCTTTCATTTGATACCCATGTCGAGGGGGTTTTGAAGAAAATGGTAATCCGCCCTCTTGAGACTTCCGTCAGTGCCTTTTACCAAATTTTCCTGGGATCACTTGGAAAACTTAGACCTCGCAGATCCAAACTTCGATGTACCAGCAAGGGTAAATATGATCATCGGGGCTGACATTTATCCACTTATCATATGTGATGGTCTAAGAAAGGGTCCGCACGGTACCCCTGTAGCACAGAACACCATATTTGGTTGGATCTTAACAGGAAAAGCTTCTTCGACCACGAACAGAACTCCGAAGGTAAGGTCCTATAATATCACCTGTTCTCTGGATGATCAGCTTAAGAAGTTTTGGGAAATTGAAGAAGTCTCACCACCACAGAAAACCTCTACAGATGATCAGCGATGTGAAGAAATTTTCAAAACGACACATCGTCGCAACCCCGATGGATCTTATGTAGTTCGTTTACCTTTCAAGGAAAATGGTCCAGAACTCGGGGAATCCAGGCTAATTGCATTAAAACGCTATTTTTCCACCGAAAGAAATAACGAAAGGAAGGAAGTACTCAAGGAGTACAATAAGGTATTAAAGGAGTATATCACATTTGGGCATATGGTGGAAGTGCCAACATCTACTAATCACACGCTTAATCACACGTATAATGTCCCGCATCATGCAGTAATAAAGCCCTTAAGCACGACGACGAAGTTAAGGGTAGTTTTCGACGCCTCATGCAAATCGTCAAATGGGAAATCGTTGAATGATAACCTTCTAGTGGACCCCACGTTACAACATGACATTACACTTATTATTTTAAAATGGAGACTCCACAGATACGTTTTCACTGCCGACATTGAGAAAATGTATCGGCAAATATTTATTCACCCGGATGACTCTGAGTTCCAACGGATTTTGTGGAGAGACAATCTCAACTCCCCCATTAAGGAATATGCGTTAAAAAAGGTCACTTTCGGTGTCAACTGTGCCCCCTATTTAGCGATCCGAACATTGCAACAGCTGGCTGAAGATGAAAGGGCCAATTTTCCCCGAGGTTCAAGCTGTCTTATTAATGACTTCTATGTTGATGACGTCTTAACAGGAGGAGACACCATAGAAGAAACGAAATCTCTCCAAGCTGAAATCACCGCCTTATTAGCAAAAGGTCACTTCCCACTGCGAAAATTTGCATCTAACGATTCCCGAATATTAGAACATATCCCGAACACCAGCAAATCTGAGGAGGCGCTAAAGGTGTAATTTTCAGAAGACACCGTCCTAAAAGCTTTAGGAATCTATTGGGATCCCAAAGCCGATGAATTTCAATACAAGGTGGCGTTAATTGAAGAAAATAATTGGACAAAGCGCCGTATTTTATCTATTATCGCAAAACTCTTTGATCCGTTTGGATGGGTGAGTCCTATCATCACCGTGGACTACTGTACCGTATTGACTGGGATGAAGAAATTCCAGAATATCTTAGATCCAATTGGATAAACTTTATAAGCGTGTTACCTCATATTGAGCAACTACGAATACCACGGTGGGTAAATAGTTACACAGCATCCACAGTAGAACTGCGCGGATTTTGTGACAGTTCTGAAAAAGCGTATGCAGCTGCCGTTTATTTACGAGTTCTTGGCCACGATAATAATCCAATAGCTCACCTTTTGGTATCTAAAACAAAGGTTGCTCCTATCAAAACAATTTCTTTACCACGATTGGAACTGTGTGGTGCTGTCCTATTATCTAGATTGATATAGTCTTTGCAGAAGTCTTATATTAAGGACTGTAAGACCATCCTATGGACCGACTCTACAATAGTTCTATCATGGATTCGCAGTCTACAGTAGGTATTAGGGCGGTTTGCGGTGGGAACCAATTCCCATAGACATGATGTACCCGTCGAGCCATCGAGTACTCAACATTCGCCCCCAGCCCCCGCCCCCGCCGCCGCTCCTGCCCCCGTCGTCGCCATCGCCATCGCTAATACTTCCGCTGCACTCCCCTCCACACCTCCGCACTCCAACTTTCACCTTCGCGGCGCACAAGTGGGCGTGCCTCACACACACAACAATAACAACGATGACCTTGATCTACTCAAACAATTAATACGTCTGGCGCACATTCTAAGGTCTCCTACTTACCATAATTACAGGTTAATGACCTGTCAACCAATTGACATAATTACACGTGATTAATAGATACTTTTAATCTCCTTCTTCGAGATTGTAAAAAAAATTAAGTTCGTTCGATCTCTTCCTCGAGATCGAACCCACGATATTAATAAAACAAATTAAGGACAAATGAACTTTATTGAGAATAATATTCACTAACTAATTTTTACAAAAGTTTAGTTAACTTAATTAACTTTTGTTGAAAGATAGGAACACGGAGCGCGACCGGGAATTAACTTGTACCTTTGAAAACTCGATTAGAACTGACTTCTACTTTTAATTCATTATGATCATCAACCCTTGAGTATATTAATAATTCGATCAGTTCACACGTTTAATAAGTTCACACGTTCATGCACCGGCAGTTCTAAGAACAGAGGATATCAACGAGACAAAGTTGCAAGAAGTGAACTGATTTCGCGACATTATGGCGAAATTCGAATGGTGAAATTCAACGGATGTCTCAAGGTTGGAAATGTCTCATGAGAATGTATAGATTATAATATAGATTTCCTAGGAGGCGTAACTATAATACCCCCACCGTTAGTTTGAGGCTCCGACGAAACTATATTTATGTTTATGTTCTCTCTGTCTTCCTTTCTCTCTTTTATTCTTTTTATAATTATTTTATATAATTTTGTTATTATTATTATGGTAAGTATTACAAAAATAATGGAATTTGTCCCTATATTAACAAAGCTAAACTTATTATTTCTATGCTTTATTTCTTCAATTAATTCTTTATTGTTTATGTTTTCTAAATACAAGTCATTTAGACTAAGTTCTTTATATATATTACTTTCATTAGTTCTAGTTAAAAAATTGGGGACAATTATCTTATCATGAATGGTTTGTTCGAAATTTTCAAATACTTTATCCAGTATATTTATTTTGCAATTTTTAAATTTAATTAAATCGTTTCCGTATATACTAATATTCAATTTGTTACAGTTATGCGTAACCGTTGTATCAGTCAGACCTTTAGTAATAATTATGCCGTTATTTATTTCTTTAATTTCCTTGTCGAATTTAATTTCTTAGGTACAAGGAGCTTCTCTTAACATTGCTATGTTTTTAATACAAGGATCGGTAATGGGAATAAGGTATTTCTTTAGATTTTCTTTAACAGGATATTCATACGCGTTATTGCGTTCGTCGATAAGGATTTCATTTATATATAAGTGTAGGCTTTTATTTTGAGAATTGGGTATAGGTTCTATAAGGATTCTAGAAAATCGTGTATTTAGTAGTTGGGGTATGAGAAGGGTTATAATAATCGAATCTCTATAAGTCATTACTGAGGTTCTAATGCTTTGGTAACTGGTAATGTCCGATATAAATTTGAGTTCTTCTACGTTAAGGATATTTTTAGATAAGATTCCAAATTTGCTGGAAAATAAAACTTGTTCTATATCGTCTATGTGGTTTCTAAGTAGTACTATATCATTATTAATTTGGTATGCATTCTGCATTAATCTTATTTCATCTTCAATAGTTGCTATTTTATTCGAAAGTTCGCTAGTATAGTTATTGATATATGTCTTAATAATATGTTGTTGGCTATTAATATGGTTCGTTATGTTAAGAATTTGACCTGATATCTGTTGATTGATTGACACTTGTTTATTTTCTTCCACTATTATTCTTTGGGTGTTATCGTATAACTCATCTAATTTTGCTTTAATTTCTATTTCGTCGTCACGGTCCATTGTACCTGCTATATATTTCAGACCTTTACCTACTATATCGAGGAGTCCTCTTCTGTTTCTGTAATGTGGTTTAATATTATCTAACTTTGACTCTAGTAAAATAAAGTTTTGACTTAAGGTATTGTACATTGGCCCTAAAAGTGTGCTCTTAGGTTCTAGTGTAACGAGATTATTTTTTATTAAATCTTTCGTTGCTTCGAGTTGCGTAGTATTGATAATATGTAAAATCTTATGATAATTTTTCGTGATTTTAATTTGCTCTAGCTCTAGTGTTAAATACCCGTTGTTACTATTTAAATCCTGAATTTGTATCTCCTGAGTCCTTGTCATTGTCAAAGTCAGCATAAAGTTTAAGGTCTGTAGTATTAGTATGTTCGTCATCGTAATTTCCTGTAAAAGTTTTATTCTTTATTTTTGTTTAAACTTTTCCTAAACTAACATTTATCATAACTCATCAACAAATGTTTATTATAACTTTATCGTACCTTTTTCTTCATAATGGTTATTCTAATTCTTGATACTTTCCTAATAATATTTATTTTAACTCTTTATATTCTCTTAGTAATATTTATTCTAGCTCCTGATATTTTTTCCTATCTTTTACGTGAGCCCTATAATATTTTAAATTATTACCTGTGTCTATAACATGGTCGTTATCTATCTTTCTGGAATTTATTTTCCTATATTTAGAGTGGTTCTTGAAATGGGGGACGTACTAATTTTTGCGTCTTCCCTCATCTCATTGCAATATATAAGAGATATATGTATATATATTGCCAATAAAAACTTTTACTTCACATATTTTATATTAATATTATTCTTTTATTTAATACGTTTATTTAACATTTATTTATTATTATATTTAATAGCTTTAGATTTTAATAGTTTAAGATTTTTCTATTTTTTATTATGTCACACCGAAAATTACATAACGGTTTTTAATTATACAACTTATTATAGGAGACTTCCTTATCGAATAAACTCCTAACTAATACTCTTACAAAAATTCAAAATAATTTTTAATATCACAATATTTGTGTGGCTATGTTTTTTAAAATTGTTTCTGTGTACAGTGTATACATACGTGATATGACAATCCAAATTCCCCAAGTGTATTTAATAGTAGTAGTGAGAATCCAAATTGTGACGTAACCAAAAACACTGTGCTTAAAATTATTAGAACAGAAACTGAGTGGATACTTGAATAAAACTTATTACAACGAAACGCGTATATACAAGTAGCGACTGCTACATAACTCCCCCTTCAGCGCGAGCGTCCATGAATGTACTATCATACTTTATTTTAATATTAAATTACTCAACTAAAAAAAAAAAAAATTTTTTTTTAATTTTATAACCGAAATGAAACTTTTTTCTTTGAACTTCTAGTTACTGGTTTTTCAGTGTCTTCCTTTTTTTCAATAAAGGCGGGTTTTAATCTATCAATTGATACTACCATTATTTTTCCGTTGACGTCAATCGTGAAAACTTTTTTATTTCTCTTAATAACTTTAAAAGGACCTTCATAAGGATCCTGCAAGCATCCCCTACTTCTATCTGTCCTCAAAAACACGAATTCGCAATCTTCTAAGTCTTTTGGAACATAGAAATTTCTTCTTTGATCCCGAGAATCTGTTGGCACGATGTTCCTCATGTGATCTCGTAATTGTTCTACTAGGTTTGTTGGATCTGATACTTGGTGTGGATCCCTCACAAAGAATTCTCCGGGGATACGTAATGTTTGACCATAAACTAATTCAGCCGGACTACACTTAAGATCCTCCTTAACTGTTGTTCTTAAACCTAGTAATATAGCTGGGATGTGCAACAACCAATTCGGATTAGACATCTTAGCTCTAAGAGATGCTTTTAACTGTCTGTGTAGCCTCTCCACCATTCCGTTTGATTGTGGGTGATACGCTGTTGTTCGAATCCTATGGGTTCCTAATAATTTTGAAAATTCCTCAAAAAGTTTTCCTTCAAATTGACCTCCTTGGTCCGTAGTAACTGTCAATGGAATCCCAAATCTCGGAAAATATTGCTCATATAATGTCTTGACTACTATGCTGGCTGTAATACTCTTTAGTGGGTATACTTCCGGCCACCTGGTGAATCGATCCACTACGGTTAACAAGTATACGAATCCTTCCACCGGATGCAATGGGCCTACCAAATCTACATGGATGTGTTCAAACCTTCCCATAGGTATCTGGAATTTTTGTATCGGAGATTTTGTATGTCTGTGAATTTTCGCTTTTTGACACGTTATACATGACTTCGCCCATAAATTAATATCAGTATTCATCCTAGGCCAAAAATATTTTCTTGTAATTAATTTCCTAGTACCTCGTATTCCTGGATGTGATAAGTTATGGATTTTGTCAAACATGCTTCTTCGTAATATCTTTGGTACGAATGGACGATCTCTACTTGAGTACATTGCCAAAAGCTCTCTATCAAATGTAGAATACTTAATTTCTGCATTGCTTAATTTCTTGGAATAAAACGCTAAAGGTTCACTTTCATTGTTGTTAATTTGTTCTAACATTGCTCCAATCGCAATGTTTGATGCATCAACTGTCAACTTCAACGTAGGATTTTCCGCTGGATGCACTAATAAAGTTGCCGAAATAAAAGCCTTTTTCACCTTGATGAACGCGTCTTCGCATTCTTCTGTCCAGTCAAAATTTTTCAAACTTTTAGGTTTCTTAATCTCCCTAACTAAATGTATATGAATGGGGCTTAACAACTCTGCTAATCGTGGAATGAATCTGTGAAAGTAATTTACCATTCCTATAAATTGTTGAATCTGCTTAATGGAAGTAGGTGAAGGGAAATCCTGGATGAATTTAATTCTATTTTCAGAAGGAAGAATCCCGTCCTTCGTAATTTTGTGACTTAAAAATTCAATTTCATGTACACCAAAAAGACATTTCCCTGGATTAATATTTATTCCATATTCTTCTAAACGGCCAAACACCTGCTCTAAGTGTTTCTTGTGTTCCTCCTTATTTTTGCTTGCAACCAATATATCGTCAATGTAGACAAAAACGAATTCCAAACCAGTTAAAACTCTATCCATAAATCGTTGGAAAGTTTGAGCAGCATTTCTAAGTCCAAAGGGCATTCGAGTAAATTCGAATAAACCGAAAGGTGTAGTTATCGCTGTCTTATAGATATCTTCCTCTGCCATAGGTATGTGATGGTAAGCTCTCACTAAATCAATCTTCGAAAATATGGTACAACCATTCAAATTTAACGTAAAATTTTGAATGTGAGAAATCGGGTATCTGTCTGGAATTGTTATTGAGTTTAGTTTCCGGTAATCTCCGCATGGTCGCCAATCAGTGGAATCTTTCTTTGGAACCATGTGTAGTGCTGATGGACTGATGACGAAGATGTTCTGCATAAGCCTAATTTTACCATGTGCTCGAATTCTAATTTAGCGATTTTAAATTTATTAGTGTCGAGTCTTCTAGGTCTTGAAAATGGTAGTTGACCTTTAGTGGTAATAGTATGCACTATATTATGTCGTACAGGTAAATCATAGCGTGGAGGTTGAGTTAGAGAGGGAAATCTAGCTAAAACATTACCATATTCACTATCAAAGGTACAATGCCTTGGTGAAGGAGAATCTGTTTTAATCATGATTCCATTAACTGTTAACTCGGTGTTACCATCTATTATTCTCTTATTTTTCAAATCAACCAGCAAATTGAAATCTCGTCTTAATCCAAAGTCTATCTTAAGAAGTTTTTCTCCGTAAGTATGGATAATTGACCCGTTAGCTGCTGTAAGAATTAAATTTGGATTTCTCTTACATTTGCCACAATATGAATTCGGTATTACTGATAATTCCGCTCCTGTATCAATTAGAAATTTAAGTTTATTTTCTTTATCGTAAATAAAAAGTCTATTAGATTTTTTTGGACTATTATTTTTAAAACACGCTGAAGGGATATTTAGTTTTTTTGATTATTATAGTTGCAAGGTTTAATACATTTTTTAGCTTTGTCGCCGAATTTAAAATGAAACCAACAAAATGGTTTATTATTATTATTATTGTATTTAGATCTATCACGGCTTCTACTTCTAGACCTTGACCTATGATGAAACTCATTATCCCTATTAAATGTAAGTTTCTTAATTAAATCTGTTAAATTTTCAATTTTATTCTCTAAATCATTAACCTTCTTAGCATAATCAATGTTATTTATATTAATACATTTTTTGTTTATAAAAGGATTTGAAGAACAATCATTGATGGATGAAGTATACTGAAATTTGGAACATTCGAAAATTTTATCTGCTAAAATTAGAATATCTTGGATGTTTTGTTTGCCAGAGGACATCAATGCGATGTTAATACCAGACGGTAATTTTCGCATCCAAAGCTTCCTAATCAGATCTTTTCCTAAATTCGAAGATGTTCCTGCAAGTATCTCCATTGATCTATAAAATTCTGATGGTTTTCGATCTCCCATCTCAGAATTGCATAATAATTGTTCCAACTTTTTCTCTTCAGATTCTGTAAATCGTTGAATTAATGTTGTTTTCAATGCTTCATACTTATTTTCCGGTGGTGGGTTTTGAATGAAATCCAATATATTCATTATTATCTCTAAAGGAAGAGCTTGGATGACATGTTCATATTTAGTCTCATCCAGTCTAATTCCTTTCGAGTTAAATTGGCTTTCTGTTAAAATAAACCATGCTTCTGGGCATGGAGACCAGAAAGTTGGTAGTTTTACAGCAGATGCACTGATACTCTCACTATTAGCGTGCATTCTCTCACTTTCACCACCTTGGACACTCATATTAATCAAAACTTTTTAAATAAAACTCGCGTAAAAAGAAGTTCAATAAAATTTCGACTTTACTTAAAAACTTCGCGATACTTTAAAATAACACCCGTGGACGTTCGCGAAAAGAGTTGATTAATACTCAAACTTAAATAAATTCCCGAAAATTTTATTCAAGTCTCACTTCCTAAAAAAAATTTTTTTAGAGGAAAAATATTTGAAAGAGGAAATAAATTGAATTGTCACCACTACTAAATTATGTAAGTGTAATGTTTTTTTTTTAGTGTAAGCAATTCCATACAATTTAAATTTTAAAATTAAAGAAAAATATTTAATTAAAATAAATACTTGGTCTCCTTAATAAAAAATGAACCTCTTCTTAAAAATTTTCACCAAATGCTTTTCTTTCTTGAATCTTCTTCTTTTCTTCGTAAAATTTTCAAAATTTTCTTCATATCTTCTTTCTTCATAAATTTTCTTTCATAAAAATTTTTTAAATTTTTCTTTCTTCTTTGAAAAATTTCTTCGTTCTTCTAATGTCGGGGTCACCAATATGAAATGGGGGACGTACTAATTTTTGCGTCTTCCCTCATCTCATTGCAATATATAAGAGATATATGTATATATGTATATTGCCAATAAAAACTTTTACTTCACATATTTTATATTAATATTATTCTTTTATTTAATACGTTTATTTAACATTTATTTATTATTATATTTAATAGCTTTAGATTTTAATAGTTTAAGATTTTTCTATTTTTTATTATGTCACACCGAAAATTACATAACGGTTTTTAATTATACAACTTATTATAGGAGACTTCCTTATCGAATAAACTCCTAACTAATACTCTTACAAAAATTCAAAATAATTTTTAATATCACAATATTTGTGTGGCTATGTTTTTTAAAATTGTTTCTGTGTACAGTGTATACATACGTGATATGACAATCCAAATTCCCCAAGTGTATTTAATAGTAGTAGTGAGAATCCAAATTGTGACGTAACCAAAAACACTGTGCTTAAAATTATTAGAACAGAAACTGAGTGGATACTTGAATAAAACTTATTAAAACGAAACGCGTATATACAAGTAGCGACTGCTACAGTTCTTACCTCCTCTGATTTCTTTTATATAATTCTTTCCTGATTCTATCGTATTATCTTTCCTATTTTTATTTAGTCTATCGATTATTTTCTGCTTCCTTTCTAGTATTCTAGCGGAACTTGCAGGGTATTCGTCTTGATGGATCTTCCCATTGACGAAATCTATAGGTTTCTTACCTGTAGTAGAATGTATTGAATTATTATAATAGGTAATGATGCGAAGAATCTTCTCTTCGACAGTCCCTTTATTATTTTCACTATCATGTTTTAAGAGACGAATATGCTCATTGATAGTGTTATGTAACCTTTTAATATCTGCGTTCGAAGTATGGTTAATGTTAGAAGTAAAATGTATCTCAACATTATGGTTTTTCAGAAACTCGCTTAACGGTATGGCTTTAAAACCTAATTCGTTATCTACGACTAGTTTCTTAACGTTGCCAAATTGTCCAAAATAGTACGACAATGCTCTTTTAAATTCTGTCCACGTTCTGCCCAAAATCTTTATTGCGCATGCGTGTTTAGTGAATTTATCAATTATAGTTAAGAAGAGATTGTTTTGCAGAGAATAGAAAACATCTACATGAATTATCTGGTTTGGTTCATGAGCAGATTCTGCTACTTTAAAAAGAGGTTTAGGTGGTTTTCTTTCATATTTCTCTAGGTTACAGATATTGCAGTTGTTTATAAACTTTGTTACACGTTCCCTCATCTTTGGATTATAGTATGTCATTTTTAATTCCTTGCATACTTCTTCGATACCACGATGGTTGTTTTTGAGATGTTCCTTCTCGATTAGTTCTGCAAGTTTTCCCTCATCTGTTACATCTTCTAACAGATAAGTACAACGGACTACTCTGAACTTTTCGTTATTCGAAAAATGCTTGGAATATGCTTCTTCTAGAGTTTTATAAAATTCTTCCTTCTTAATAAGGATAGCGTTTAATCCGTTAGGATTGAAGTGGGTTTTCATGAGGGTTATTATAGTCTCTTCATCTAGACTTTTTGTATAGAGCGTTATCCGATTCTTATCGAATACCTTTTGCCTTTTCATTCTTAAAGCGCCAGTGCTTGATTCGTTAATAATAATTTGCGTTTTGAATAAGTTTATAGGGGAGTTACTAGTGGGTATTAAAATTCTTTCTTCAGTCATGTTTATCTCCGGATTCTTTATCCTCGAGAGGGCATCAGCATTACTATTTTTAGTTCCCTTTTTGTACCGAATGGTATAGTCAAATTCTGACAATTTTAGACGCCATCTAACCAATTTTGAGTTGGGTTCCTTAAGAGAGAAGAGCCAAGTAAGTGGTTTATGGTCAGTCTCGATTCTAAATTTTCGCCCAAAAAGGTATGGACGGAAGTACCTTGTAGCCCACACTATTGCCAATAATTCTTTCTCAATAGTACTATAGTTGGCTTCGTGGTCGTTAAGGGTTCTACTGGCGTAACATATTGGGTGGTCATCTTGTGACAATATAGCGAAGTATCGGATCATGAGTTAACAGAAGTTTCAGGGTTTCAAAACTCTGTTGATATTCCGGATTAGAAATATCTAGCTTTATTCCTTTCTTTAGGAATTTAGTCATAGGTTTCGCAATTTGCGAGTAATCTTTTATAAATTTCCGGTAGTAACCGGTAAGACCTAAAAATTGTTTTATTTGTTTTGGGGTATTTGGAATAGGAAAATTTTGCACGCATTCTACTTTTTTAGGGTTTGGTTTTATACCATCTGGGGTAACGATATGGCCTAAGAATTCCGTTTCTCTTTTGAGAAATTCGGACTTATCCATCTGTACCTTAAGATTCACATCATCTAATCTCTTTAAAATCTTCCTTAAAGAGTCCATGTGTTCTTGTAAGGACGTGGAAAAAATTATTATATCGTCCAGATATACCAAGCATATTTTATTTGTAAAATCTTTTAATACATCGTTCATCAAACGCTGAAAGGTTGCGGGAGCCGTTTTCAATCCGAAGGGCATCCGCAAGAATTCATAGTGTCCATTCTCGACACTGAAGGCGGTTTTGTGAACATCTCTTTCATCTATTTCGATTTGGTGAAAACCTCTGGCCAAATCGAGTGTTGTGAAATATTGGCAGTTTCCTCATTTTCCTAAAATATCGTCAATATTGGGTATAGGATACTTATCGTCAGTTGTGACGTCGTTAAGTTTCCTATAGTCAATGACGAGTCTCCATTTCGCTTCTCCGCTGGCATCTACCTTCTTTGGTACGATCCATATTGGTGAATTACTATTTCTTATAATACCTTTTGCTAACATTTCTTGGATCTGTCTTTCCACCTCTTCTTTATGCACATAAGGATATCGGTAGGTTTTACACTGAATAGGAGTGTCATCTACTGTACGTATCCTGTGCTTAATGACGTTGGTGAATGAAAGGTCTGAGTTTCCGTCGTAGAAAACGTGAGTGAATCTTTTCACTACGTCTATCAGTGAACTTCGCTCTTCCGAGTTCAAATGATTAATTCTCAGCTGATCCATTATTGGCGGCTTATCATATTCTTCAATTATATTATAATTACTTTCATCTACTGTTTCTAACTGTATAGGTTGCGGGATTACAAAATCTTCTTTGTTTTTCCCTACCTTCCTAACTTTCACTCGAATCTTGTAGTTTTCTACATTATAGATTCCTTCTTCTATATGGAATAATTCACTCTTTATTTCTTTAGTGAAACCTAATCCCTCCTTCTGCGATACGGATAGGTCCATTTCTGTTTCATTATTTTCATCTTCTCTTGGGTTTTCATTTATTCCCTCTTTAAAATATATTTTGGTCTTTTCCTACCACAAACCAATCGTCTGTGTTTATAGTCTATAATCGCGTCTAAGGGTTAATATATTATTGCCTATGAGGCCGTCATATTCATCATGAAAATGACAAACTAAGAATTCGACTTTCTTAGCGGGGTTTCCTATTTCTTTGAATGTCGGTATATTTACTTTCTCATTTATTTTTGTTCTGTTATTAAGGGTTTTTACGTACATGGGTGATTTTAAAGTTGTACTCCATTTTGGATGGCAGAGGTTGGGGTTAATAACTGAGTGGGTTGCGCCACTATCTACAATAAATTTAAGAGGAATTGTTTTAGATTTAATTATTATATAGGGTAATGTGTGGAGGAGGCTGGAGATTGAAAATTTACAGGTTGAACTAAGTCTACCTCCATAGGTTCTGGCCTGTTATTGTCTCCGTTTGCAAATCTTTGGTTTTGGTTATTGTTGAAATTATTGTTACGCGGTGCGTAATTATTAAAGCGGTGCTGGTTGTTAAAGTATGGATTACCGAAACTCTGGTTCGCATTGTTGAAATGATTGTAGTTATTATTATTGGGATTATAGTTATTATTATTATACCTGCCGAAATTCTGTCGATTCGAATTTTGATTGTTTTGTGGGCCCTTTTGCTGTTCGTTATTTGGCCTGAATACTTTATTTCTATTAGCATGCTGCGTGTTATTACGCTCATTAAATGGTCTCTTGTTAAAATTATTGAGACTATTTAAATTATTGGGGTTGTAGCCTCTGTCTCTGGGTCTACTAGTTTGGGGATTATTGTTAGTTTTTATAGAAGGGTTCATGAATGCATATCCACACTCATACAGGATATTCATGCTTTCTTCTAAACTAGCAGGATTCCTGCAGTGCATTATAGAGCGCATTGGCTCTGGAAGTTTATTTTTGAAAATAATTAGAGCCGAATTTTTATTGGTCTCTATTAAATTGTGTGTATTTTCATCGTCTGACGATACTTGTTTCGTCTTGACGTTCAGTCTTCTTAGGACTGCTTTCATTTCACTATAAAAGTCGACCGCACTTGTTTTGAATTTGACTGCTCTTAATTCATCGAATAATTCTTCGATTGACAGTCTATCACCGAAATTTCTCACGAGCACGTCTTTTATATCGGTCCAGGAGGACACATGCGTGTTTATCTCCATCACTTCTCTTGCCCTACCTTTGAGCTTGGATTTTATGTGATCCGAAAATATGCTCTGGGCGAATTCATCGAATTTGAGGAGGGGTGAACTTTATCGATTAGATCGATGAAATTCTGGAGCTCTCTGTAGTCTCCATTAAATTCTGGGAGTTTGGATAGGTATCTTAGGGGATCAAGGTTAAGGGAAGCCATTGCTTGTTGTCCGTCGTTTAGAGGAGTGAAAAAATTATTTACTAAATTTGAAAGTTCCCTCGACTGATTTCTAGTAATTTCGATTTGCTCAATTAGATCGATATTACTAGGGACTGACATCACACGGAAAGCACGAAATTTTAAACTTTTACTACTAACGTGATTTATTTCCCGAATCTCATTTTATCACACGGAAACTTATATTAATACTTGGATTTTTCGTGACGTAAGAACATAGAAAATCGTTTAAACTATATACGTTTGAAACACTTATTTATTTTGTTTATGCACCCTACTTGAATCGTAAGCTTTCTTCAATATATAAATCAAAATCAAAATATATTTAAATAAATCGTAGAAATGTTTGTATATATATACATATATATATATATATATATATATATATATATATATATATATATATATATATATATATATATATATATATATATAAAAGAAAAATTGTTTAAAAACTTTTAGAGTTTTATCCCCTTTCAATTTTTCGTATTAAACTCACACAGAAAAATATAAAAAAATATATGATAAAAACGCTTTAAAATTATTTTTAATTTTGGTGATTTTATCCCTCGGTGGTTGAGTCCTTTTTATTTTGGTGATTTTATCCCTCGGTGGTTGAGTTCTCTTTACTTTGGTGATTTTATCCCTCGGTGGTTGAGTTTGCGTTCCAGGTTTTATTGTGTCTTCTTCCCACGGTGGTTGCGTCCTTATTGTGTAACTATTATTTTCCCTCGTTGGTTGAACTTCAGCTTCAACTTTTTAACTTTTTAACTTTTTATTTATTTAACACTTTTTATTTGATACATATATCTTCATATATATCCTTAAGTGTTCACTTTTCGCTTTTGTTAAACTTCTGCTTTAACTTTTAGCTTTTGAACTTTTTATTTATTTAACACTTTTTATTTTTGATATATATATCTTCATATATATCTTTAGGTGTTCACTTTTTGCTTTTATTGAACTTCCGCTTCAACTTTCAGCTATTAGTATATATGGGCAATTCTCCGGAACTTTTAACCTGCTTGTCGCTTCAAAATTTTTATGAATTACAATTTTTGTAGGAAGATTAAAAATAAAAGAAGCTATCGATAATGTTAAGAAATCATTAATGAGCAATGAGGTATAAGTACGAAGTCATTTAAAACGATATTTTGCAATGAAATTTGAAAAAATGTTCCGTTACCTGTCACTTTTCGGCCTGTCTTTAGCGCTAATCTGAATGAAAAACTATTTATATTTGTGATAGGAAGCGTTGACACAAATAGTGAAAAGTGAAAAATTGTAGTTTAACTCTTAAGGAAAAATGCAGTTGTGTTCGGTGCAGTGTCAAATCGCTATATTTTCCAAAAAACAACTCTGAAGTTTGTCCCTAGGTTTTGACGTCAAAGTTGTAACCCGCATGGTAAGTCGAAGAACTCCGAATTGTCTCATTTTATCATAAAATTTTTTAAACGCACTTATTGTTCAGACACTAACGAACATGTGCATACATTTTGTGACAACAATAAGTTGAAATTGGTTGATTTTTGGGCAAAACTGGCTAACGGGAACGTAGGTTACATTTAAATGTCAAAGTTGTAACCGCAATTAATTTGCTCATATTACATTAAATTCATCCCCGTAAAATTTCTTATGACGTATTGTAACTAGTTAAATCATATGTAACGTTTTTTTCGCTTAAGTTGTTTCATGAATCTTAAAAAAAAGTAATTTTAGCGAATGTCAAAATTGTAACCATGTCAAATTTGATGTCAAAATTGTAACCATGTCAATATAACCATGTCATAAAAAAATATGCGCATTGAATTTTTTAATGTTCTACATCAGAAAGCATTTATTTATGAAATAAGAAACACAAAAAATATCATGGCACGGTTGTGCTATCAATTTGAAATTTCATTTTTCCAATTAGCTCAGGTTAAAGGTTCTGGAGAATCGCCCATATATATATGATATATATATTTTTGTGTTCACCATAAAACTCGCGAATCTTATCACAAGAGTTTATTTTGCAGCGACGCGCACTAAAGCATTAAAATACACGTGAAAATTTTTTTTTAATTTAAATCACTGTGCGCATCCTACCGACTGCGCCACTTTTAATCTCCTTCTTCGAGATTGTAAAAAAAATTAAGTTCGTTCGATCTCTTCCTCGAGATCGAACCACGATATTAATAAAACAAATTAAGGACAAATGAACTTTATTGAGAATAATATTCACTAACTAATTTTTACAAAAGTTTAGTTAACTTAATTAACTTTTGTTGAAAGATAGGAACACGGAGCGCGACCGGGAATTAACTTGTACCTTTGAAAACTCGATTAGAACTGACTTCTACTTTTAATTCATTATGATCATCAACCCTTGAGTATATTAATAATTCGATCAGTTCACACGTTTAATAAGTTCACACGTTCATGCACCTGCAGTTCTAAGAACAGAGGATATCAACGAGACAAAGTTGCAAGAAGTTACTTGCGAAATCGTGTGAACTGATTTCGCGACATTATGGCGAAATTCGAATGGTGAAATTCAACGGATGTCTCAAGGTTGGAAATGTCTCATGAGAATGTATAGATTATAATATAGATTTCCTAGGAGGCGTAACTATAACAATTAATCACCTTGACCTAAATCCCAAAACAGGTTTTGGTTCCCACCGCAAACCGCCCTAATACCTACTGTAGACTGCGAATCCATGATAGAACTATTGTAGAGTCGGTCCATAGGATGGTCTTACAGTCCTTAATATAAGACTTCTGCAAAGACTATATCAATCTAGATAATAGGACAGCACCACACAGTTCCAATCGTGGTAAAGAAATTGTTTTGATAGGGGCAACCTTTGTTTTAGATACCAAAAGGTGAGCTATTGGATTATTATCGTGGCCAAGAACTCGTAAATAAACGGCAGCTGCATACGCTTTTTCAGAACTGTCACAAAATCCGCGCAGTTCTACTGTGGATGCTGTGTAACTATTTACCCACCGTGGTATTCGTAGTTGCTCAATATGAGGTAACACGCTTATAAAGTTTATCCAATTGGATCTAAGATATTCTGGAATTTCTTCATCCCAGTCAATACGGTACAGTAGTCCACGGTGATGATAGGACTCACTCATCCAAACGGATCAAAGAGTTTTGCGATAATAGATAAAATACGGCGCTTTGTCCAATTAGTTTCTTCAATTAACGCCACCTTGTATTGAAATTCATCGGCTTTGGGATCCCAATAGATTCCTAAAGCTTTTAGGACGGTGTCTTCTGAAAATTGCACCTTTAGCGCCTCCTCAGATTTGCTGGTGTTCGGGATATGTTCTAATATTCGGGAATCGTTAGATGCAAATTTTCGCAGTGGGAAGTGACCTTTTGCTAATAAGGCGGTGATTTCAGTTTGGAGAGATTTCGTTTCTTCTATGGTGTCTCCTCCTGTTAAGACGTCATCAACATAGAAGTCATTAATAAGACAGCTTGAACCTCGGGGAAAATTGGCCCTTTCATTTTCAGCCAGCTGTTGCAATGTTCGGATCGCTAAATAGGGGGCACAGTTGACACCGAAAGTGACCTTTTTTAACGCATATTCCTTAATGGGGGAGTTGAGATTGTCTCTCAAAATCCATTGGAACTCAGAGTCATCCGGGTGAATAAATATTTGCCGATACATTTTCTCAATGTCGGCAGTGAAAACGTATCTGTGGAGTCTCCATTTTAAAATAATAAGTGTAATGTCATGTTGTAACGTGGGGTCCACTAGAAGGTTATCATTCAACGATTTCCCATTTGACGATTTGCATGAGGCATCGAAAACTACCCTTAACTTCGTCGTCGTGCTTAAGGGCTTTATTACTGCATGATGCGGGAGATAATACGTGTGATTAAGCGTGTGATTAGTAGATGTTGGCACTTCCACCATATGCCCAAATGTGATATACTCCTTTAATACCTTATTGTACTCCTTGAGTACTTCCTTCCTTTCGTTATTTCTTTCGGTGGAAAAATAGCGTTTTAATGCAATTAGCCTGGATTCCCCGAGTTCTGGACCATTTTCCTTGAAAGGTAAACGAACTACATAAGACCCATCGGGGTTGCGACGATGTGTCGTTTTGTAAACTTCTTCACATCGCTGATCATCTGTAGAGGTTTTCTGTGGTGGTGAGACTTCTTCAATTTCCCAAAACTTCTTAAGCTGATCATCCAGAGAACAGGTGATATTATAGGACCTTACCTTCGGAGTTCTGTTCGTGGTCGAAGAAGCTTTTCCTGTTAAGATCCAACCAAATATGGTGTTCTGTGCTACAGGGGTACCGTGCGGACCCTTTCTTAGACCATCACAGATGATAAGTGGATAAATGTCAGCCCCGATGATCATATTTACCCTTGCTGGTACATCGAAGTTTGGATCTGCGAGGTCTAAGTTTTCCAAGTGATCCCAGGAAAATTTGGTAAGTGGCACTGACGGAAGCAAATCTGTCAAGGTTTCTAAAACAAAAGCTGATGTCGGAACTCGAACTTCGTTGAAAGAATCGTTAAATTGGCAGCTCGCGTTGCTCTGGTGATTTCCTTCTCTCCAACACCTGTGACTACGATCGGGGCGGGTTCGGTTTCTAAATTCAGTTGCGATACAATGGAAGAGGTAATGAATGTTACTTGGGAGCCAGGGTCAATTAATGCACGCCCCTTAACAATTCCCATCAGGACCCTCCATTTCTATTTCAGCTGTGGCCAGCATAACGGGGTGGTTCTCGTTAATAAAATGAGCAGCAACCCTGGTAAAGCCTTCTGAAGTTGCTTCACTTTCAGATCTATGTTCGAATTTAGCCTTGGCCGACTGCGTGCTAGAACTCGGTTCCTTTTTGTTTATTGTTGGAAGATGCAGTAATGTGTGGTGTTTTCCTCGGCATTTGCCACATCTAGATTTGCTGAGACATTTTTTGACCGAGTGAAATTCTCCTAAGCAATTTATGCAGTAACCTTTGGATTTTGCGATTCGCAACCGTTCTGGGGGATCGCTGTTTAAAAAGCTTTTGCAAGACCGCACCGAATGTTTTTCCTGACATACTTTGCATGTTATTTGACCTACATAGAAACTTTGTATGTTGACATTACCCGTTTCTTGCTTTTTATGTGGAGGATTTTCTTTCGTTCGCACTTCACTCAGAGCTTCCAGTGTGCGGAATCTAGTTTCTAGAAAGCCTTTCAGCATTTCCCATGTTGGGTAATCACTTTGGTTTGAGATTTTCTCCTCCCATGACTTATGCGTCTCTGGAGGGAGCTTTTGTGTCAGTAAATGAATCAAAAGGGGGCCCCATTCAGCAACAGATACTTCCAGGTTATCTAGCGACGCCAAACATTCGGTCGTAGTGTCGATCATTGCCTTAATTGCGTTAGCTGATTCATTGTTTATTTTGGTCTGCGAAGTCAATGCCCGCAGTTGAGTTGATATGAGCACACGTTTGTTTTCATATCTGTCGGTTAATGCGCGCCACGCCGTTTTATAATTTTCATTGGTAATATTATACTGTCGGATAACCTTGGCCGCATTTCCCACTACGTTTGCTTTAAGGTAATGCAATTTTTGCACACTGGCTAGAGATTCGTTGGAATCGATGAGTGAATTAAACAAATCCCGGAAACTGACTCAGTCAGCATAATTGCCTGAGAATTTAGGGAGCGTTATGGTTGGCAATTGTACAGCAGGGGTCGAGGGATTTGTCTTTGTAGGATTCTGTTCACCACTTTCCTTATTATCTTTTTCAAAGGTGCTCAATTTGTCAACTAGCTCACCTTTGAAATCGAAAAAGAGTTCTTCGTACTGATCGTAATGATTTTCCTTGAAATATGGTGCCTCATCGTCTTGATCAGTTCTTAGTGAGGTCAAGGATCGATCAGTAGCGGAGAACTTTCCCCACAGGTCATGCCAGCCATTGACACGCCCGAGATAATAACCGTGTGTTCTCTTAATTAGCGCGGTTTTCCTCGTGTTCCTGACAAATTTGTTCATTTGGTCCATTAAAGATATTTGGAGTTGTAAAAGCGCATGAACTGAAGGTGCCTTATCGTAGTCAGGGTTTGCGTTAGAGCTTGTTCCTTCCATTTCTTTGTTTGTTTACGCAACCGCAATAAATTTAGATTAAACTCAAGTTGATTGGTACCTAGATACCACGGATAATGACTTTTTTTGATACACTTCACAATTCAGGGATACACATTTGTGATTCAGGGACACACAGTACACTTAGTTATTTTCAATCATAGTAAAAAAAAAGAAAAGGGATAGGTACTTACAATTTGTTCAACGGTTGAAGTTAAACGTTGAAGCTCTTCTCCTCGGGATGTACTGGGCTAATAGTACAGTTGCTCTTGATGACTGGTAAAGTTTTAAACTTGTTGAAAATCACACTTATTGTTAAAAGTCACAAACACTTCACACTGATATTAACAAGGATCCGGCTCGAAGGACCATGAAATAATTACAGGGATTTTGTAATGAAATGCTTTTGTAATTTATTAGTATGTATAGTAACAATAAGAACTTTATTACACAAATTTAATTAAACTTTATACAAAAAGGGAAAGTTAAGAACTTTATTGAACAAATTTACTAAAACTTTATATAAATAAAATAAATGGTTAAAAAAAATTTTTAAAAAAAATTCTTTACATTAACTAAAAAATGTACTGAAAAGTAAAAAATAAAAAATATTTTAAAGAAAGCGTGAAATTTCAATTTTAATGAAAAAGTTAATTAAAAGAATGGCGCATTTTTCATCAAAAATTGAAAATATAACTGTAAATCGCGTGAGATTTACAATAACCCTCAATTTTTTGCTTTGTTAATTTCAAATTCTAACAAAATTTTTTGATGAAAAATGCGCCATTCTTTTAATTAACTTTTTCATTAAAATTGAAATTTCACGCTTTCTTTAAAATATTTTTTATTTTTTACTTTTCAGTACATTTTTTAGTTAATGTAAAGAATTTTTTTTAAAAATTTTTTTTAACCATTTATTTTATTTTCTACTTTTTAGTTTATTATATGTATTCCGCCATTTTATGATGGCAATTCTATTAGATTTAAAATTACGTCACACAGTTTACTGTATTCATTTGATACCCATGTCGTGCAAAAACGGCCGCCATCTCGGAACCGTCTTCTTGATTTTTTTACAAAAAGGTCAGATTGCATTTAGTACTTATACATGATGAGTTGAACTCAAGTTGAACCCAAGTCTAACTACATGTAAACGGGAGTCGAGTTGGGTTAAGGTTGACTGAACTCGACTCAGCTCTGCTACCTGGGTTTAGTTGAAATTATGCATACGGACATGAGTTCAGTATTTGAGTAGTTGAATTTAGTTGACAGCAGCATCTCTGTGTTTGTTTGTGATTTTTTGTAACGTGTATTGCTTCTTTATTATCAACTCACCCTTAACTCAACTATTCATCTCATCATTCATACACATTAACCACCCGAACTACGAGTGTGTGCAAAATTGGAAGTTGATCGGTTATATTTTCTAGTTTTTAGTCTATTATAAGCTTTCCGCAATTTAGTGTTGGCCGCCATTTTGAATTTGGAATGACGCCACATAGCTTATTGTGTTCTACCTGTCATATCCTTTCATTTGATACCCATGTCAGAGGGACGCGGAGCACAATTTTAAAAATCGGGCGCCATTTTGGATCCGCCATCTTGATATTTTTACAAAATGGCCAGATTGCATTGTCATCCAAACTAAACGTGTATGCAAAATTTCAGCTCTATCCGAAATCGGGAAGTGGGTCAAATTTAACTTCCAAGATTTGACGACAAACAGTGTAAGTGTTGGCCGCCATTTTGAATTTGGAATGACGCCACATAGCTTATTGTGTTCTACCTGTCATATCCTTTCATTTAATACCCATGTCAGAGGACCGCGGAGCACAATTTCAAAAATCGGGCGCCATTTTGGAACCGCCATCTTGATATTTTTACAAAATGGCCAGATTGCATTGTCATCCAAACTAAACGTGTATGCAAAATTTCAGCTCTATCCGAAACCGGGAAGTGGGTCAAATTTACCTTCCAAGATTTGACGACAAACAGTGTAAGTGTTGGCCGCCATTTTGAATTTGGAATGACGCCACATAGCTTATTGTGTTCTACCTGTCATATCCTTTCATTTGATACCCATGTCAGAGGGCCGCGGAGCACAATTTCAAAAATCGGGCGCCATTTTGGAACCGCCATCTTGATATTTTTACAAAATGGCCAGATTGCATTGTCACCCAAACTAAACGTGTATGCAAAATTTCAGCTCTATCCGAAACCGGGAAGTGGGTCAAATTTAACTTCCAAGATTTGACGACAAACAGTGCAAGTGTTGGCCGCCATTTTGTATTTAGAATGACGCCACATAGCTTATTGTGTTCTACCTGTCATATCCTTTCATTTGATACCCATGTCAGAGGGCCGCGGAGCACAATTTCAAAAATCGGGCGCCATTTTGGAACCGCCATCATGATATTTTTACAAAATGGCCAAATTGCATTGTCATCCAAACTAAACGTGTATGCAAAATTTCAGCTCTATCCGAAACCGGGAAGTGGGTCAAATTTAACTTCCAAGATTTGACGACAAACAGTGTAAGTGTTGTCCGCCATTTTGAATTTGGAATGACGCCACATAGCTTATTGTGTTCTACCTGTCATATCCTTTCATTTGATACCCATTTCAAAGGGCCGCGGAGCACAATTTCAAAAATCGGGCGCCATTTTGGAACCGCCATCTTGATATTTTTACAAAATGGCCAGATTGCATTGTTATCCAAACTAAACGTGTATGCAAAATTTCAGCTCTATCCGAAACCGGGAAGTGGGTCAAATTTAACTTCCAAGATTTGACGACAAACAGTGTGAGTAAAATAAAAGCGGGCGCCATTTTGGAACCGCTATCTTGATATTTTTACAAAATGGCCAGATTGCATTGTCATCCAAACTAAACGTGTATGCAAAATTTCAGCTCTATCCGAAACCGGGAAGTGGGTCAAATTTAACTTCCAAGATTTGACGACAAACAGTGCAAGTTAAATAAAAGAATTTAAAAAAGGAAAGGAAAGTTAATTATTAAGGTGCCGGCCCATAGAACGCGTTAACGCGATGCGCGCGCAAGATGCGTGTGAGAGTTCCGTTTCCGAAAAATTCGACAGACCCAATGAACGCGTTGTACGCGTATGACATTTCAACTCATTTAATAAAAATTCCTGTTTTTAAACTTCGCACACTAGATTAAAAAAAGATTGAAAATTCAAATTATGTACACAACAAACGTCAAACGCGCCTATCGCATGGAAAAGTTGAAAATTGGTCAACTCCAAGCGTTGGGAGCTTTATTTGCGTGTGTCGCAGTAGTCATTGGGACTGGTTCCATTAAATACCATTTACTTCAACTGAAATGTCACACGCATCTTGCGCGCGCATCGCGTTAACGCGTTCTATGGGCCGGCACCTTTATTGATAATAGACGCGGCGCGGCGCTAATCCATCAGGCGGTGATAATTTTGACTTCCAGACTGGTTGATGTCTCTTCGATTTTTTGAATGCATCGCACGCGCACCTCAATCCGCGATCGCGCAAAATTGCCGAATTGCCCTTTTTGTCATAATTAAAGGTAATTTAGGCGATCAGCAATTGTGCACGCGCAATTGATTATTGCAATCGATTTGCAATTCGAAATGAGGGCGATCCATGCACTCTTAGTGGAAAATCCAAACTATGTTTCCGGTGTCAGGTAGCGAAACAATCCTCGTGATTTTAAAGTATTAACACCCGGTCATTTTCTTACAGGTGGACGACTGCGTACCGCCACTAAAGTGGCCTTTGGGCCGCGTCGTTAAGGTTCATTATGGAGATGATCAACTAGTTCGTGTCGTCACCGTTCGCACCGTCGATTTCAAAGGTCTACCCACTGCCCATTGACGAGGAATATTCTTCAAGCACTTGTTTGGAGCCTAATGCCTCCAAAGGAGATGTTATTTGCGGAGATTAAAATTACTTATAAATGCCAAACAATTTCGTTAATTGATTGAATTTATTTTTTTTGCTATTGTCTTCTTTTTTTTATTGTCATAAAATCGAAGCAACGGAAGCGAGTACCCATACATTTTTCCATATTCCGTAAATTCTTTTGCTACTCTCAAGAAATTTGCTTCCGAGCCAGTCTGTTATCAGTCGCTATCGGTTCTCGCTTCTCTTGTTTCGATTATATCGACAGTCTCGCTTCTCGTTGTCGATATTGTATAATTATTAAAATATTTGAATTTAAACTAATGTGGATTTTATATAAGGTGAATTTTATATAATAATAAATATGTTGTAAAAAATAATAATGTAAAAAACTCTTTGCGTTTCAACAATAATAATAACATCACTAATTATTTAAATGGTGAATATTATCACTTTAATGGTTTATGACTGTTATAATCTTATAATTGTTTATAATTGTGATTTTAAATAATGATATTTATTGATAAATTAATGGGCATAAAAAATTGTCATCGCTATTTTGGCCTTCGACAACACCTTGGCCGTGTTCCGAAATATAACCCAGTACACAGGGCAGTGCTAATGGCGTCATTAATTGATGCCATATTTTACTTGTGTGAACCGGTGTGACGTCCTGGTTATCACAAAAATGTAAGAGATGTGAGGATGAAACAGTTTAAAGTTGTAATCCTTTCATGTGTGCTGTTGTAAATCACAGTGCAAACGCTTGAATTTATCCTTTCTCAATGGGCAGTATGGTGGTTGATATTACGGAACATGGCCCGGCCCCTACATCACGTCTTTGTCTAGAGGAACGAAGGGTAAACTATATACCACGCTAATCAAGTCCATTCTGATGTTCGGATTAGAGGCATAGACATTGAAAGTTGCTGATGAAACCTTTGAAAACTGTGAACGGAGACGGAGATATAATCATGAATTATACCAACTGTACCGTGGATCCGACCTTGACAAAAGTATAAAATTAAGCAGATTACGATGGGTGGCATACGTACAAAGGCTTGACCATAGCGACCCTACTAAAATAGCGAACAAGAATTCCTGATGGAAGGAGAAATACCGGTCGACCAAAGAAGCGATATTTGGACCCCGTTGGAGAAGATTTAATTTAGTTAGACGTAAGTAATTGGAGGACATTAGCCAGGAACCGAACGGCATAGAGAGAAGCCAAGAAACTATAATAGGCTGTAGTGCTACAGACGATGATGATGGAAACAGAAAATTCTACGACCGAAATAGAAAAATCAAAATTTTCCTTTTTGAAACTGTTTCAGATCTGACTTTACTCTATTCTCAGGCACAGCCAATAAAAGATTTGGAAAGTGGTCAAATATGAAAACTCACTTTTGAAATTTTTGATAATGTTTTCAGTGCCGCTTTCAGCGGCAATTTAAAAAATCTATGAAATTTCTGTTGTAGTTAGATTCGCAAATTTGAACATCTTTGGCAATAATTCTGCCAGAAATAATTTCCAAGAAAAATTAAGAATGTTTTCAGGTCGTCTTTATACAAAAAGCAAATTCAAGCAAATGAAAGAGTAAGAGTATTTGCAGACGACGTCGATAACAAATATTCAAAGAACAGAAATTCAATTTTATTTCAATCCACACTTAAAATATTTTTCAAAATAAAATGAAAAAAAGGAGTACTTACTTTCATATTTTGAACATCACTATTTAAATGAAGCAAATTATTGTCAGCATTGCTGTTGATGCTACTTGCAGAGTGTTCTCCGATGGTTACTTCGTCATGCTTTTCATTATTTGTAATTTTTGCTCGCTTTATAAGCCATTTGTCCATTTTTACGGACGGGATGCGCAGGTTCACTCGCTCGAGGAAGGACTGATATATGTAGGTTGACGAAAAGGCTGATGTCCACAGATACTTGCTCGACTATAGAGCGACTCGATATGCACGGTCGAATAAATCATACGAATAGATTTATGAAGCCACAGATTTTTTTCTAGTGTATTCTATTAAAACGCGTCGACTACTAAGTTTATAGCGATTTAACTTAAAGTTACGTTAAAATTTCGAATTAAAGTATAAACGGGTATTTACATTCTTTTAACTTTGGCTTCAGCCGAAAAAATTTAGGTTAAAGCCACAATTCGAACATACCCGTTTATACGACAAAAAATTTGGAATGATCTATAATTCGAATTATTTTAGGACTATCTACGTGAAAATATCGTCGAGCTTTAGGATTATCCGCGATATACCTAGAAAAGCGCTGAATAGTCACGTGGACTCCAGGTAGCTTTGAAAAGATTGCGAATAATTTGTGTCTTGAAATGAAATTCAGAAAAGCAAGTTAAAGGATCAAAAAAAGTTTTGAGCGGATCAGAAAGTGTGCTTTTCAACCCTAGGGAAAGCTAGCGTGATATCAAAGATCTGTATTGTCCGAATCCCTCACAAAATTTTACCAATCAATTATAAGCCACTTGCAATCCGAGGGACAATAATATCTATATTACTGATTTCAAAAAAACTTACTTTAACAACTATGATATTTAACCCTTAACCACATTTTAACCCTTAACCCCTGAACCACATTTTAAATTCAATTTATTTTCAAAATATAGCAGTTTGGATACTTGTGAATTGTGAAAAACCCATCTGCAAAACAAAGGGAGTATATACTGTTGTTTTCATAAGAAGTAAAGTATTTTTTTGAGAACAGTTAATTAGTCAAAATCACAAAATGATATTATAAATGTTCAAGTTGAATTGTCATTTCGGGGGAGGTTTTGTCCCCAAACCCCCCCCCGTTCCTACGCCACTGTCTTTAAGCTTATGAATAAAATGTGTCCACGTTATTTGTTTGAGAAACTACGTTTCTTACAATCCAATAGGCAGGTAAAATTATTGATTCCTAGGTGTAACTCGTCATTTGGTGATCGTTCTTACTTTGTCCAAGTTGCCGTGGGGTATTCGGAGTGCGACATCTAACCGAACTTTCAGCAAGCTTTTAAAAGACCACTATAGCTGATTCTTTCTTTCTTTCTTTTCTTTCTTTCCACTCTTTCTCTTTCTTTCTCTCTTATCTTCTTCTCTCACTCTTTTCTTTACTTATGCACGTACGGAAAGAGTGCTTGGTGCAGCAATACACTAATGTTTGAGACACTTGCTCCACACATTACACTTGAAACACTCCCATTCATTTCCTACATTTCTTGGAAGAAGTTAAATATCAAACATGTATAACAGCTGTAAATGAATTTGTTACTACACATTGTTACTTGTAAATAATCTGTTCATTAAAGTAATAAACATATTTGAATTCATTATTGCAAATAAAAGCTAATTTATCAATCAAAATGAATATTTCATTTTACTCCTTTTTGTATCCATACAAAGTAATGATAATTTAATATTCTTCTTGTGGAAAAGTCAGCAAGGCTTCAAAGCCTGTTGCTTCTTTTGTTTTGTCTGCCCCGCCTGTTATTGCCGAGACTCTCTTAGATCCTGGCTTCTGGCCTGCTGGTGCTCTTTCCAAGCTCTTTGTCCCGCGTTCCCGTACCCGAGCCCTTCATGCTAATGTTTCTACTCCGAGCGCTCCACTGATGTCAAAAAACTCGAGACGCTTTCCCTCTACTACCAGAACGTAAGGGGAATAAGGTCAAAAACTAACGACATCCTTCATGCATCGACGGCTAGCGGGTTCGATGTCATTGCATTCACTGAAACCTGGCTCCATGAAGGCATTCTTAATGCTGAACTCTTCGATTCCTCCTACCAAGTCTTTCGGAGGGATCGTCACACTGACTCGGAAGCTCGTGGGGGCGGCGTACTTCTTGCTTGCCGCAGTCACCTTAATTGTAACCCAATTACGCTTCCTAGTTTCTCTAACCACTTGGACATTGAGCTTGTCGCTCTCAAGATTTCCTTCTCTAAATCTAATCTATTCCTGCTGTGCTGCTATATCCAACCAGGTATGATTAGCACACTTGACGATGGAGGTAAAAGCCTCTATGATATTCTCATCTCTTGTGTTGATTATTGCCTGAGTATGATGAACACTGGGGATGAACTTCTTCTACTTGGGGACTTCAATTTACCCAATATTCAGTGGGTATTTGACGAAGTTGACGATAACTACCTCCCTGAAGGCAATATTAATTCTAAGGAATCCTGTTTTCTCAATTCCTTATTCTCACTCGGCCTGAATCAAATGAGTGGTGTGACTAATATGTTAGGGAGGCAGTTGGATCTTGTATTCTTTACTGACTCAGGAAACATGATTGTTGAACCCAGTCCAATAGTCATGACGTCCGTTGACAATTACCACCCTCCTCTCCTGCTAAATTACTGCTTCAATTCAAAGAACAATCCTTGTCCGGAGGCGGTAACTCACTCCTTCAACTTTATGAAGGCTAACTTTAATGAACTCTCATCTAAGCTTGCCTTGATCGATTTCAACAGCCTACTTTCCGCAAATGAGTTGGATGTCGATGTGGCACGGTTTTATACCGTACTATACGAAGCTATCGTTTCATGTGTACCTTTTGAGCCCCTAAAATTGCGCAGTTCTTCTCCACCTTGGTACAACAATGAACTGAAGCATTTAAGAAATCTGAAAAATAGACTCTGGAAGACCTATTTAAAGAGAAAGGACCCTCCGAGTCTTACTACATTTACCGATTGCTATAACAGATTTCGTTTTCTCTCTTCTGCTCTGTATAGTGAATATCTCAGCAGCATGAGGGACCAGGTGTATACTGATCCTAGAAACTTCTTTAAATTTGTCAACTCTAAGAAAAAAGTCGATAACTACCCAAATACTATGCAGCACACTAACTGGTCTAGTAGTGAGTCTTCCTCGATTTCCAACATGTTTGCTTCATTCTTTCATCAATCTTTCACTCCTTCCAACTTTCAGCCTAATGACAATAATTTTCGTCACATAACTCCACACCGAGAGGCTGCTAGATTATCTCTTTCAATTTCCACTGACGATATCGTGAAACATATTGATGAACTCCCTTTCGACTTCACTTCAGGCCCTGACGGTATCCCTCCTGCTGTCCTTAAATCCTGTGTGGAGGTTCTCCAGTCCCCACTGAAAACCCTTTTTCAAAAATCCTTAGATAAAGGGTATTTCCCTACTCTTTGGAAGAATTCGTTCATAATACCTATTCACAAAAGTGGTAGCAAGAAGGAAATATCGAATTACAGACCAATTGCTAAGCTGTCTGTCATACCAAAGCTTTTTGAGTCAATCATTTATTCTGCAATCGTGCCCATCTGCAAAAAACTTATTTCTACGAACCAACATGGTTTTCTTCCAGCCCGTTCCACTACCACGAATCTCGTTGAATTCACTTCCCATGCTGTTGAAGGCTTCATTTCCGGTTGCCAAACTGATTGTGTTTACACTGATTTCAGTAAGGCATTTGACAAGCTTTCCCACTCCATCATACTTTTCAAACTAAAAAAGTTAGGTTTCCCTGTAGCCCTTCTATTATGGTTCCAGTCCTACTTAGCTAACAGGACCTACCAAGTCCTTTTCCGTGGATCCAAATCCGCGACCATTGAGGCGTTATCCGGTGTCCCTCAAGGCAGCCATCTTGGCCCTATCCTCTTTATTCTTTCTATTGATGATATAGTTACCTTGCTAAGACACTGCAGAATTCTGATTTATGCTGATGACATCAAATTGTACCGTCACGTAAAGAGTATGGAGGACTGCAAACTTTTGCAGGTCGACCTCGACACCTTTTTCTCCTGGTGCGCTAACAACAACCTGGTTCTTAATATTAGTAAATGCGAAGTCATGACGTTTTGTAGGCGACGTGATCCTATAATTTATAACTACTCATTTTCTGGTGAGGGTGTCCCCCGTGTTAATTTTGTCAAAGATCTCGGGATTAGATTTGACACCAAGCTAGACTTCTCTACTCATATCAACTATATTTCTTCCAAGAGCAGCTTAGTCTTGGGTTTTATAAAAAGGTGGTCCAAAGAATTTAACAGCACCCTGATCACTAAACACATCTACATTTCCCTTGTCAGACCTTTACTTGAATATGCGTCCCAGGTTTGGTCTCCTCACTATTCTTCGCATGTTGGAAAAATTGAGTCGGTTCAACGTTCGTTCGATTCGCATTGAATCACCTTCCTTGGGAAGACCCTTTAATTCTTCCACCTTATGAATACCGACTTAAGTTACTCAACTTAAACTCTCTCCACAAGCGTCGTGAGGTGGCCGATGTTGTTTTCGTCCACCAGCTTCTTAATGGACGTGTCGACTCAGGTTTTCTAAGGCGCCGTGCGTCGTTTAGAGAGAGCCGATACAATCTGAGAGGACCACCGCTCTTACACATCAACTCCTCTAACACCAATTATGGCCGATTTGAGCCTGTAAATCGCATGTTCATTAATGTAAATAAAAATATTAATGTTTTTAGCGTAAGCACTAACAAACAGCTGCTTAAAAGGAGTCTATTTGTTGTCTCATGACTGTTTATGTGTTTCGCATGCAATTTTTATTGGTACTTAATCTTTTATGTTTGCATGTCTCAGCTGAGCCACAGCAGTGGTAAATATTTCTCAGCCCTGCTGGGAAGTGCACCTTCTGTATTAGAAGGGAAACTCTATATATGTATATATATACATATATATATTTATATATGTATGTGTGTGTATATATATATATAGATTTTCATGCTTAGCTGTAAAGTGCGCCTTCTGTGCTAGAAGGGTTAACACTTGCATGATATAATATAAATGATTCATTTTTATTCATAAAAGTATGCAATCATTTCATCAATGTTTTCTCATGACGTTGTCACGTTAAACTATCGTCCGTAACAACTCTTTACAGACAACAAAATTTTTCTTGTATCAGTTGTTTAAATATTTTTTTATTTCCTCTCTTTTATGTAAAGTTAAGATCTTAATCTTTGTACTCCACCAATAAATGTTATAATTATTGTTATTACTAGTAAGTGTTCTTTTCAGTACTTCTGTAAGCTTACAAGTCCCAACCGGGAATTACAAAAATACGAAAACAAATGAGTCATCCGGCAATTTTCACTTGTTTGGCTCTAATTCTGGACTACACCTTACCATCTGTCTTCTCTTGTAAAGGGTTATATAAGGGCTCATCTAACACCAAGAATATAAGGGATACCCCTTACCAGATAACTACTTATTTCAGTGCTCCATCGGTAAGGCCTTCATAGATATCCTACTGGGTATTTTTAATTCTCTCATCTATAGAAAGTAAATAATCTTTTCAAATAATTCAAATTTTCCCGGTAATACAAAGCAGCGACACCTGCTGCATCATTCGAAAAAGTCTAGAGGAAAACTGAAGGTTATTGCGCGCTGCCATGAGGGAAAGTAATATCCAGATCTGGCATCACTGCCTTCATCACAGGGGCCACTAAAATAGCTTTTTACTGCGACAAAAAAGATTGACCTATGGCGCTTAAAATGTTCCCTTATGGTTAGCCAAATAAAACACCTAATAACTGATTTTACTTAATAAAGCACTATAACTCATCATTGCGCTCCTTTAATCCCTCATGGGACATAGGGCGGAAACAGTTGCCCTCCAGCGGACTCTGTTTTGCGCGACAGCTCTCAGCTCCGACCAGGATCTCCCAGTTGTTGCGGCTTCTGCTAGTAGGGTTCTCCTCCACGTTGTTCTAGGTCGTCCTACTCGACGGGATCCTTGCGGATTCCAGTCAAGGGCCTGTTTGGCTATATTTTCGTTTTCGCGTCGCAAGGTGTGGCCTACCCAATTCCATTTCCTTCGCCTGATTTGGTCGTCTATCCTTTCTTGGCCGGCACGGCGCCATAGTTCTTCGTTTGAAATTCTATCTTGCCAGCGGATTTTTAGGATACGACGAAGGCATCTGTTGATGAAGGCTTGTAGGCGCCCTGTGATGAATTGGGTGACTTTCCATGTTTCGCAACCGTACAAAAGTACTGCCTTCACGTTGGAGTTGAACAGCCGCAATTTGGTGTTTGTTGAGATCTCCGTTGATCTCCATATGCGGAACAGGCATGCATATGCGCCTCGTGCTTTATTTATTCTGGAACTGACATCTTCTTCTGCACTGCCATTTTCGGTAATAATACTACCGAGGTAGCAGAATTTATTTACCAGTTCCACGTCACGGTTATTCAGCGCTGTTCGTTCAATGGTGTTTGCATTTATCCGCATTTCTTTAGTTTTAGTCGGATTTAGCCTTAAGCCTGCTGGACTACTTTCTGTTGCCAAATTGTTAATCATGTTTTTGAGGTCCTGGTGTCTGTGGGCCAGCAAACAGATATCATCTGCGTAGTCGAGATCCTTAAGGCGGTCTAACAAACCCCATTGTATGCCGCCTGTTCTACTATCTAGAGCGCCGACAAGGATGTCATTTATTACTATAAGAAATAGTAAAGGCGAGAGTAGGCATCCTTGTCGTACTCCTGAGCTCACCTCGAAGCTGTCGGATAATTTTCCATTATGGAGAACTCTGCATTTGGAATTGTTATATAGGGCTTTTATCAATTCTATTATTTTATCAGGCAGTCCACGTCGCCGTAGTGCCTGCCATATAAAGCTCCTATTGACCGAGTCGAACGCTTTCTCATAATCTACGAAAGCAAGGTAAAGGGGGGATCGGAATTCAGTAGACTGCTCCACTATAATTCGTAAGGTGTTGATATGATCAATACATGAGCGGCCCTTCCTGAATCCGGCCTGCTGCCTCCTAAGCGTTCGGTCTACAGCCTCACTTATCCTAGATAGTAATATGTGGGACAAAATTTTGCCCACAGTAGATAGTAAACAGATGCCTCTCCAGTTGTCGCATATTGTTAGGTCCTCCTTTTTTGGTATTTTGACTATGATACCTTCCGTCCAATCCTCCGGAAAGGTACAGGTGTTCCATGCTATTTGTAGGATTGGCTGAAGCGCATCTGCTATGAGGCTTGAGTCGGCTTTCAACAATTCTGGCGGGATGCCATCTTTTCCAGCTGCTTTACCATTGGCCATCGCATGAATTGCGGTTACTATTTCCGTCTTGGATGGGGCCCGGGTGGTGATTCGAATTGGCTGTGCATTGTTGCTGGTTTCCTGAGGTTCCTGTGTAAATGAACCATTCAGGGCGGCGAAGAAGTAATCTCTCCATCTTTGGAGCTGCTCCTCGTCGCTGCACAGCAACTTTCCATCAGAACTCTTAACGGCATGCTTTTTAGTAGAGTGCTTTCCCGAGAGTTGTTTAGTGATTTGGTACAGCACCTTACTGTTGCCTGTGTTTGCCGCGTTTTCCGCTTTTTCTGCGAGCTCATTTATCTGCTGCCTTTTATCACGCCGGACACTTCTCTTTACTTCCCGGTGTAATTGGGAGTATTCCCGTTCAAGTTGGTAACGTCTTTCTGGGTCGCTTGTAGAGTTTACGTTATTTTTTAGGGCTCTCCTGCGTTCTATTTTTTGCCAGGTTGTGTCCGAGATCCAGTGTTGCTGGTTTCTTTGGACATAACCGATGCTCGATTCCGCAGCCGTCAATATTGCGCTCTTTGTCCTACTCCACAGCTCTTCAATATTTGTGTCGTCAGAAACGTTGTGCTGGTTTAATATTTGCTGTAGGTTTCCAGCAAATTCCCGCTTTTTAACGCTCTCCCGCAGAAGATCTACGTTGAACCGTCTACGGTTTATAGCATCGCATATAACAAGCACTATAACTAATCACTGAAAATTGAAAAACTTACACCGCCTGATATAACTCATAGAAAAAGTCCAGGCCTGTAGTAGCGATGGTCTTGCTATTGCACATCAAATGCACTGATCCTCGATATTTCTTTATTGACAGACTATATTATATGTTACAACGTTTATTTTAAACAGTTTTTAAGCAAAATATGTTTCTAACATAATTATAGTTGAACTTGTGCTTATTGATAATATAAATAACTAAACGCATGGTTACAGCATTAAAAATTACAATCAAAAAGAATACATCCAGACATATATTAATAATTAAATAAAAAATATATTATTGGATTGAAATCAAAAATATATACATATCAGGACTACTACCAAAATACCAGCTATTTTGCTTCATATTTTTAATATATCCGAATTGCTTAAAATTAATTTGTTTTAGAAAAATTGTAGAAAAATTTCGATATACCGATTGATTTTAGTTTGTTTTAACATAAATGCATATTTGTTCTTCATACACATACAAATATAATACGTTATAAAAAATTATCGCAAATAACATTCTAAAAATTATTATTTTAAATGAAAGTACGTTTTATTAAAAAAGAAATTTAATAAATAAGGAGTAAATATTTTCATTCATTGAACTCGGCGGCAATAATAACCGAGTGTTTTGCATTTTTCACACAATAATTGTGGATGGACTTTCGATTGATCAGACACGTCTAACCCGTCCGGTTTATCTAGTGGTCGTTGCTTATGTGGGTAGACATTGATGTGGCATTTTATGCATTCCTGTCCCATATTAGCCCAGGAGTTACCGGACATCCATTTCCTTTTACATTTGGGGCATTTATATTCGCCGAAGCATCGTTTCTTTCCTTGATATGGGGTTTTACCCTCACCTCTTGGCCTCGCCTGCAAGAGAATTTCGTTAATGTTAAACAATTGTATAACTTAGGAATACTACCATTATATAACGTAACTTAGTTATAGCTATTTGTTATTTTGTTAGTGCAATGTAGTTTTAAGCACCAAAATTACATCGATTTAACTTAAAGTTTCGCCAAAAGGGTATTTAATACGCAATCGAATTAAACTTATATTCTTATAACTTTGGCTTAAGCCGAAAAATTTCGGTTCAATCCATAATTCAAATTATACCGTTTATACGATAGATTTTTCCATAATTCGTATTATTTTTGGAGTACCTATAAACTAGGTAATATACCCCGTTTAAGACCAGTTGAGTCGAAGTTGAGTCGAAATTGAGTTGAAGTTTCGATCAGCGTATATGAAATATAATTGGAGTATAGTTGAACTAAGACCAAAATATAACCTCAAATTTTTGGTGAACATACGTAAATAAATTTGAAAACCATGGAAGGTAATCAGAATGAAATCAATAAATATTCTTGGCAAACTACGCCGAAAAGAGGCTCACGGATCGTAAACAAATGTCACTTCAACCCAATTACAGCTCAACCCTCGTATATGAGGTGAAATATCTACTCGACCCAGGTAGGAATAGTCCAGGCGCTGTAGTAAAAGTTTTACTAAAACCTGACACTAAAACCAATAGAAATGATTATTGGCACACGAGCAGCTTTCGAAGAGTACTTTAAGAAAAAATAATTGTTTTGCGCGCGAACAGCTAAGGAAAGTGGAGAAAGTTCTCGGGAAAACTCGGAAAATTGATATTCCATCAATAACGTGGAATTGGTTGAAAATTTCAACGAAGTCGTTATCTTTTCGATATAATGTATAGGAACAACTTGTAGAGCGTGAAAATCTACACACAAAACGTCTTTACATATTTTTTCGAAAATTGCTTCCTATGGGAGAAAATGAGCTATAATTGATAAATCCAGATTTCCGCGCGAATAACTCGGCATATCATAAAATTTACATTGACGCTCGACTAGAATCCTAACAACTCCTTTGTTTTTGGTCGAAAATTCGTGAACGATCGCACATAGGAGTATTTGACTGCGAAATCCGGACAAAAATATTTCTTTATCCAAAACATCTTAGAATTATATAATCAACTCTATTTTGGTTAATAATGTTAATACAGTCACGAGGTTCCAACAAAAACTGAACATAGTAGTATAAAAGAAAACATTTATTAAAAAAAAATTAAAATCAAATAAAATTATTCTGTTGATCCCATCCACGGTTCACCCGAAGGCTTTACTGCCTCCTCTGCTGGGTCTTCATCATCAAATGTTTTTTTGGATGACAAAGAGAGACTTTCTTCTTCCCTATGATATAAATATCATAATGGGGACCCACGGGGAGGTACTACAAAACTCTCCATGTTTAACATAACTTCAAAGAAAAAAGCAGTTACAGACCACTTCTACGAATTCATCATTTTTTCTTTGAAATTACGATGTGTCAGTATTTAAATCAGAGAAATAAGTTGTACATACCTGCCTCAGACATATCTATGTTCAATAACTTTGAGATATTTCGAGTAAACTTAAAAACACACTTTTAAATGTTTGGGTCGCAATTAAACGCCAAGAACAGATAAGTGCACGGTGAACGCCGATCAACTTCTGAACGAGACCGTTGCAAACGAGTAGTGAGGGGGAACAAAATAGACTAGGTTTTTCATCTACCCTTTAATAATGTTTCTTAGAAAATTATACATTTTCAGATACAAGCTATTTCTCGAAATCGACTTTTGTCCGAATTTCGAAACCAAATACTCCTATGTGGATCGGCCAAATATGCAGTAGGTCACATTTGAACATTTCTTCTTTTCTTTACGCTTCTTTAATCCCTCATGGGACATAGGGCGGAAATAGTTGCTCTCCAGCGGACTCCGCTTTGCGAGAAGCTCCCAGCTCCGACCAGGATCTATTTGCTGCAGCGAAAGATGATTACGCGCTTTGAAATATGATGAAAGTGCTATAAGTAGAGCCTTTTTCTCCAATTTGTTATTTATTTTTATCATTATCGCAGAGTCTTTCCCTCTTTTTATTCGAAAGGCTACGTTTAATTTTGGTGCTGCATGATTTATGCATTTGCAAATATTCTGGAAAATATTAGGAAGATCCTCATTTGGCATTTCCGGAACTCCATCAATAATCAAATCACGCAAATTCCGTTAGATTTTATCAATGCTAATTTCAAAATCACTAAGATCGCTTGCAGTTTTAGTCCATTCAAAACGTGGGGGGGAACCCTAAAGGTTTTTGGGGTCGCTGATCACGAAAATCGAGGTCCCGCGGTCCTAAAATTAGGGCGTCACACCTAAAAATGCAAAAAAACACCCCTTTTTAGGGGGTTTTCGCGATTATTTCAGTAATAATGAAAACTAATGCGATGAAATGCACTTTTTTTTAATATTTATTTGCGAAGGTGGTTGATTTATACTAAATTAAGGCGAACTTTATGGTAAGGGGTAGTCCTAAAGGGTTGAAACTACCCCCAAATCGGCCAAAAATGGCAAAAATTGTAAACATTTTTTTTTTCAAGTTTATGCTTCAAATTCGATTGTGGGCGTACTGTCAGGCAAAAATAAATTATTTTCAACCCTTAAGGGGTTAAAACTACCCCTACTATAATAAAAACAACTTTATATAAAAAAAATTGCAAAAATTGATGTCTGTGGGCCAGCAAACAGATATCATCTGCGTAGTCGAGGTCCTTAAGGCGATCTAGCAAGCCCTACTGTATGCCGCCTGTTCTACTATCTAGAGCGCCAACAAGAATGTCATTTATTACTATAAGAAATAGTAATGGGGATAGTAAGCATCCTTGTCGTACTCCTGAACTCACCTCAAAGCTGTCGGATAATTTTCCGTTATGGAGAACTCTGCATTTGGAATTGTTGTATAGGGCAAAAATTGTAAACATTTTTTTTTCAAGTTTATGCTTCAAATTCGATTGTGGGCGTACTGTCAGGCAAAAATAAATTATTTTCAACCCTTAAGGGGTTAAAACTACCCCTACTATAATAAAAACAACTTTATATAAAAAAAATTGCAAAAATTGATCAATTTATATTTTCTAATAAAAAGAATTTTTATTCAAACAATTCATTAAAAAAATTTAAATTGCAATCTACGAAAAGAAATTTTTTTTTTCAATTTACCCCTAAGGTTTAATTCCTTTAAGAGGGTTAAAAATTTTCCAAATGTTTTAATAATATTTCATCAAATATAAAATTTTAATGCAAAACAATAAATTTCAATTTGTTCCAATTACAATTTCAATGTGGGGGTAGTTTTACCCCCTTAAGAGTTGAAAAAATTATTTTTTTGCTGATAATACCTTTTGAACCAAATTTCAAACAAAAACAAAAAAAAAATGTTGCAATTTTTTTTATATAAAGTTGTTTTCATTATAGTAGGGGTAGTTTCAACCCCTTAAGGGTTGAAAATAATTTATTTTTGCCTGACAGTACGCCCACAATCGAATTTTAAGCATAAACTTGAAAAAAAATTTTTTTACAATTTTTGCCATCTTTCGCCAATTTAGGGGTAGTTTCAACCCTTTAGGACTACCCCTTATCATAAAGTTCGCCTTAATTTAGTACAAATCAATCCCTTCGCAAATAAATATTAAAAAAAGTGTTTTTTATTGCATTAGTTTTCATTATTATTGAAATAGTCGCGAAAACCCCCTAAAAAGGGGTGTTTTTTGCATTTTTAGGGGTGACACCCTAGTTTTAGGACCGCGGGACCTCGATTTTCGTGATCAGCGACCCCAAAAACGATCAGCGACCCCGCGTCGCAAGGTGTGGCCAACCCAATTCCATTTCCTTCGCCTGATTTGGTCGTCTATCCTTTCTTGGCCGGCACGGCGCCATAGCTCTTCATTTGAAATTCTATCTTGCCAGCGGATTTTTAGGATACGACGTAGGCATCTGTTTATGAAGACTTGTAGGCGCCCTGTGATGAATTGGGTGACTTTCCAAGTTTCGCAACCGTATAAAAGAACTGCCTTAACGTTGGAGTTGAACGGCCGCAATTTGGGTGCTTTATTTATTCTGGAACTGACGTCTTCTTCTGCACCACCATTTTCGGTAATAATACTACCGAGGTAGCAGAATTTATCTACCAGTTCCACGTCACGGTTATTCAGCGCAGTTCGTTCAAGTGTGTTTGCATTTATCCGCATTTCTTTGGTTTTATTCGGATTCAGCCTTAAGCCTGCTAGACTACTTTCTGTTGCCAAATTGTTTAACATGTTTTTCAGCTCCTGATGTCTGTGGGCCAGCAAACAGATATCATCTGCGTAGTCGAGGTCCTTAAGGCGATCTAGCAAGCCCCACTGTATGCCGCCTGTTCTACTATCTAGAGCGCCAACAAGAATGTCATTTATTACTATAAGAAATAGTAATGGGGATAGTAAGCATGCTTGTCGTACTCCTGAACTCACCTCAAAGCTGTCGGATAATTTTCCGTTATGGAGAACTCTGCATTTGGAATTGTTGTATAGGGCTTTTATCAATTCAATTATCTTATCCGGCAGTCCACGTCGCCGTAATGCCTGCCATATAAAGCTCCTATTAACCGAGTCGAACGCTTTCTCATAATCTACGAAAGCAAGGTAAAGGGGGGATCGGAATTCAGTAGACTGTTCCACTATTATTCATAAGGTGTTGATGTGATCTATACATGAACGGCCCTTCCTGAATCCGGCCTGCTGCCTTCTAAGCGTTTGATCTACAGCCTCTCTTATTCTTGATAGTATAGTGTGGGACAAGATTTTACCCACAGTAGATAGTAAACAGATGCCTCTCCAGTTGTCGCATATTGTTAGATCCCCCTTTTTGGGTATTTTGACTATGATACCTTCCGTCCAATCCTCCGGAAAGGTACAGGTGTTCCATGCTAATTCGAGGATTGGCTGAAGCGCATCTGCTATGAGGCTTGAGTCGGCTTTCAACAATTCTGGCGGGATGCCATCTTTTCCAGCTGCTTTACCATTGGCCATCGCATGAATTGCGGTTACTATTTCCGTCTTGGATGGGGCTCGGGTGTTGATTCTTATCGGCTGTGCATTGTTGCTGTTTTCCTGAGGTTCCTGTGTGAGTGAGCCATTCAGGGCGGCGAAGAAATAATCTCTCCATCTTTGGAGCTGCTCCTCGTCGCTGCACAGCAGCCTTCCATCCGCACTCTTAACGGCATGCTTTTTAGTAGAGTGCTTTCCCGAGAGCTGTTTAGTAATTTGGTACAGCACTTTACTGTTGCCTGTGTTTGCCGCGTTTTCCGCTTTTTCTGCGAGCTCGTTTATCTGCTGCCTTTTATCACGCCGGACACTTCTCTTTACCTCTCGGTGTAATTGAGAGTACTCCCGTTCAAGTTGGTGACGTCTATCCGGGTCGCTTGTAGAGTTTATGTTATTTTTGAGTGCCCTCCTGCGTTCTATTTTTTGCCAGGTGCTGTCCGAGATCCAATGTTGCATGTTTCTCTGGACATAACCGATGCTCGTTTCCGCAGCTGTCAATATAGCGCCCTTTGTTGTACTCCACAGGTCTTCAATATTTGTGTCGTCAGAAACGGTTTGCTGGTTTAATATTTGCTGCAGGTTTCCAGCAAATTCTCGCTTTTTAGCGCTCTCCCGCAAGAGGTCAACGTAAAACCGTCTACGGTTTATAGATTCACGTTGAAAGTTTCTGATTGCAGCGATTTTAAGGCGAATAGTTGCTACTACCAAATGGTGGTCGCTTCCAGTGTCCGCTCCCCTGAAGCTCCTGACATCTTCCAGAATGGTTCTCCATTTGCGGCTGACGGCCATATGATCTATCTGTTTTCTCGTTCTACCATCGGGCGATACCCAGGTCTCTTTATGTATCTTCTTGTGACAAAAGTAAGTTCCACCTACCATAAGTTGATGGGAAGAACAAAAGTCAACGAAAAGCTCACCATTGTTATTGGTAACTTGGCTTAGGCCTTGTTTTCCAATTGTTTGTTCAAGACCGGTGTTGTCGTGACCGATTTGTGCATTTAAGTCACCCATTAATATAATGATGTCTCCCCTTGGAATAGAGCGAAAAAACTCATTCAGTCGCATGTAGAACTCGTCTTTGATGTCATCTTCTGCGTCTTCGGTTGGAGCATAGCATTGAACTACCGTAGTACTTCTTAGCCTGGTACGTAGGCGCACGGTAATAATCCTCTCAGAAACTGGTGACCAGCTAATGAGGCTAGTCCTGGCTTCTTTGGTGAGTATTACGCCAACACCACTCCTACGGCTTTCAGTTTCATTTCTCCCAGAATATATGAAGGACTCGCCATTTGGGCAGATATGTTCCCCCGCATCGGGCCATCTGGTCTCGCTCAGTCCCATGATCTTGATTTTAAATCGATTCATCTCGTTGAGGACTTCATCCAGCCGTCCCTCAGCAAGCATTGTTCTGACATTCCATGATCCGATTCGTGTCCTTGTTCGAAAAGCAAAGGTCGTCGTCGTGTTGTCCATCCGGTTCCGAGGCACTGTTTGCCGATTCGTAGCAATAGTGTTTTTTATGGGAGCGGGTTGCTAACCCCCAGCCCAACCGACTTAAAAGCTCTGTTTTGTGGCGCAGAGAGCTCGCCATTCGCCCCTCTCCCGTTAGCTCCTTCCGAAGAAGTACCCCAGGGGGCACCGCGGGGAGGTGGGATTAGGACTTGCTAACAGGTCTGTTTGGTGTTTGATTGCAGTGGATCTCTTCGGATTTTAATAGAAGTGACAAATCGGGTGTCACCACTTTCCGAGATCTTTGTTAGCCGTTCGCCCCCCTTACCATTAAGTTCGCCTTATTTTTTTTTTTTTTATGTGGCAGTGCTAAGCTCAGGAGTCACCCTTTGTACTACTAGTCCGTCATGTCATTTGTCACGTCATGGTGCAATGTCTAGCAGTAAGCTTAGTACGGGGGACGGATGAGGGGGGGGCATAGGTTAAGGATTAAAAGGTACGGGGGGGTATTGAAGAAGGTGGTGATGAACCCTGCGTTTGAACTCTTGGATGTTGTAGGAGTTCGGAAATACTGACTGGGAGAGGTTATTCCACAGCCGAGTTGTTCTATTAACAAACGAATTTATATCTTGTTGAGTGCGTGAAAAGGGTAGTTGCAGGTGAAGGGAATGAGACGAGTGGGCTAATCTGGTGTTGCGGGTATAAGATTGCCGTGGAGGCAGGAGAGCGTTTAACTCGGAGGAACAGTCATTATGATAGTAGCGATAAAATTTTGTCAGTGCTGCTACATTCCTACGGTGGCTCAGGGGGTCGATGGTGGAGCAGGCGGTGTCGTCATCAATTAACTTGAGCGCCCTTTTTTGCACCTTATCTAACCATGCCAAGGTGGTTATTGGGGCGCCGCCCCAAACGAAGGAGTTATATTCGAGAAGAGGCCGAATGTAGGATTTATAAATAACAGCACGGGCCGATGGCTGGAGGAGGAACTTGCACCTCTTAAGAAATCCCAAGCACTGAGATCCTTGTTTGGCGATTTGGAATATGTGGTCATTCCATCGCAAGTCTTTGGCTAAAGTCACGCCTAAGATGTGTAGGGATGGGTCGGCCTTTAGTACCACGTCATCCACTTTCAAGGATGGTGAGGTGTTGAACTTCTTTTTGGAGATAAGACAGTACTTGGTTTTGTCGGAGTTGAATTCAACACGATTCTTCTTTCCCCACTCTAGAATCAGCTTAATGTCATTTATAATCGACTTGGACATTAGTTCGCGGTCATCAAGACAGGATCTGGCAGGAGTCTGTCGTGTATCGACGCTGTACGAGTAAAGTAGAGTACCGTCGTCAGCGAAGCTGAGGAGTGGGTTGGAGGGGATTGAAAGTAGGTCATTTATAAATATGAGAAATAGGGCCGGTGATAGAATTGACCCCTGGGGGACCCCCGCAGAGATCGGGTGGGATGTGGATTTGACGCCATCCAATACTACTTTGATTGAACGGCCAAAAAGGAAACTCTCAATCCACTTCTGTAGAAGTGAGTCAACTCCAATAGCTTTGAGTTTAGCTAACAGGGCTGTGTGCCAAACTCTATCGAAAGCCTTGGAGATATCCAGAGCAACCAGACTAGACTCACCGGATTCATGCAGACTACGGCTGAGGTGTTCTGTAAGACAGACTAATAGATCGCCAGTGTATCTTTTTTGTCGGAAGCCATACTGTCTGTCGTTTATGAGTAGGTTGGATTCTAGATATCCCATAAGCTTTTTGTTGATTATCGTCTCCATGGTTTTGGAGAGAATAGAGGTAATTGCTATTGGGCGGTAATTGGAGGGATCGCTGGAATCACCTTTTTTCGGTATGGGCTGAACATGGGCAAGTTTCCAAGAGTCGGGATAAACTCCGGAGAAATATGACAGGGAAAATAATTTGCGCAGAGGTTTAGCCAAAGGTGAGGCGCATTGTTTTAAGACGATAGGGGGTATATTATCGGGTCCAGTGGATTTGTTGGCATCGAGCTCTTTGAGGCACCTGTACACCTCGCGAGTCCTGAAAAAAGCCCTGTCCATTGAATGGGCGTTACGCTCGGAAACAGGGGGTAGCACATCAGTTTCGGGTAAAGAAGAATTCGAAGCGAACATAGATGCTAATAAATTGGCCTTGGATTTGCTCTCTGCTATTACCTTCTCATTGTGAATAAAGGAAGGGGTTGAAGTTGTAGTGAAATTCTTCTTGATGGAACTTACCAAGGACCAGAAGTTTTTGCTACCGGAGGTTGCATTTAGGAGTTTACTTCTCAATTTGTTGTCAAATGAGGTTTTGACTTTTTTGATGGCGGTTTTACAAGAATTTCTTTGTTGTATGTATTCTAAACGGAGCGATTCACTCGGGAAGCTCTTGTACGCTCGGAAGGCGGCTTCTTTAGTTTTGATTGCATTCATACACTCGCGATTAAACCATCTGTTGGGCCTAGGCTTCACAGATTTGGTAGAATGGGGAATGAACAAATGCATTCCTGCCTGTATGATCCGTGTGATACGGATAGCGGCAGAGTTGGCGTTTCTATTCTGGAAACACAGGTTCCAGTCTGTAGACTGGAAGAAATTAATAAGCCCCAGCCAATTGGCCTTCCTATAATGCCATACAGTTCTTCGAACTGGTTTGGGAGGGGTGGGAAATTCGAATGGGAAGTTAGCACTGATTAGGCAGTGGTCTGAATTGCCGAGAGGTGAATCAACTTCGACGGAGTAACGCGCTGGATGAGAAGTTAGAAAAAGATCAAGGAGATATCTTCCTTGATCAGCAACATCAGGGACTCTTGTGGGATGATCCACAATTTGATGCAAGTTATTGATGTCTGCAAAGAGCTCGACGTCTTTGCCAGAAATACTGGTGCCATTTGAGTAAGTCAGCCATTTAACGTTGTGAACATTGAAATCACCCGCAACGATGATTTCACACTCAGGATTGGACGACAAAAATCCCGAGATTTGTTCGGAAATAGTATCAAAAGATAAAGTGGAGGCTTCATTACTTATGTTAGGGCTTCTGTATAGGAAGCAGGAGAATATGACGTGGCTTTGGAAAATGATTTTAATCCAAAGATAATTAAAATCTGAAGTTGTGCTTGAATGTATTTTACAATAAGCCACGTCGTCCCTAACATAAATGGCAATACCCCTATGGGGGGAGAGATTGTGCACTAAAGTGTACTCCGACACCTGGTAATAACCTAAATCATTATCGGGTGATATTTGGGTTTCACTAAGTGCGAAGATTGGGGGTTTGTAATTACATAAGTGGCACTCAACAAAAGAGAAATTCGCTTGAAGTCCACGAATGTTACAAAAGTCAATACCAAAACTTGACTCGTAACGGGACTTCGGTTGCGCGGGCTCAATCGCCACGTTCTCGGGAATATTTCCCGGCGTTACATTTGCCGCAACCATCAGAGTCAATAAAATTTGTCCTCGTCAAAGTGTTATGCCTTTTGAGACGGGGCAAATTTCATCGACCGACAGATTTTAGCCGCGGCACCTGCAGGACCGAGATGATTTTAGTATAAATCAACCCCCTTCGCAAATAAATGTTAGAAAAAGTGCATTTCATCGCATTAGTTTTCATTATTACTGAAATAATCGCGAAAACCCCCTAAAAAGGGGTGTTTTTTGCATTTTTAGGGGTGACGCCCTAATTTTAGGACCGCGCGACCTCGATTTTCGTGATCAGCGACCCCAAAAACGTTTAGGGTTCGACTTTCTTAACGGTGTTATTTTGGAACACCATAACGCGCGTTTTGAATGGACTATTTCCACTGACTCGGGCTTGGAAAAGTCGGTGGAATTCGGGTCTTTTATCAGCTTCGATATAATGCCATGCAAATCCATAATCTGCCTCTGAAAGTCAGCCCGCATGCGATCGATGGTATCAGAGAGCTCTTTAATAATAAGCCTCAGCAATTGCTCAGTACTACGATCAGCCGTTAGTGGTTCAGTAGTAACAGCAGATGAGATGGCTGGAAGCGGGCTACACGTTGGCGCCTTGGGGGTGATGGATGGCGAAAGCGATTGAGCACCGAGCGACGACTGCGTGGTTTGCTGCCGCTTTATTTTATTTCTGGTGTTTAGCATTTTTAAAATAAATGGTTTTGAAAGAAAGAAAGAATTTTCTTATTTCACTTAGCAATCACTTCACAACTAGCAACCGTTTTGCAATATTTATTGAGACTAAAAACAAACGAAAACGATTTGCAGACGGTTTACAAACTGCCTTAACTGCTCGAGTATATGACAACAACATGACAGTGCCTCTTAGTGGACGATGTAAAAAAGCGTGGCACTCTTTACCTATATTATTGTTTTTCTAGCAACAACCCGCGTGAGTTATATCTTTTCGTCATTTGGAGTCAAAATTCAAAGAAAATGGAAATATGACTCCAAGTGAAGTAAAGATGTCAACGATTCCCACCGAGTCAGCAAATATGCAGACACAAAATGATCCTCATAAAATTATTCTGTTTTAGCTGACTCGGTGAGAATCATAATAAAGAAAAAAGTAAAGGCAAAAGCTTTTACTTTTTGTTAACCGCTAAGATATAATTTTAAGTCAGTCTCGCCGTGATTTTTAGACGAAGTGTTTTGTCTTAATTTTAATTAATTTTTCTAAAGAAATATTATTACATATTAATAAAGTGCTTTTGTTTTTCTTGGAAGAATTTGTTTTTTATTTAAATCAATAAATTGAATTTAAATTTCTAAAGAAAATATTATTGGCGCAGTCGGTGAAATCCATTTCGGAAGAAAGAGGATTTAGTGATCGTACCGAGTTTTTATGTGAAAATAAAACTCAGTTATTTGGTGTGAAATAAAAAGATTATTGATATAATTGATTTTCAAAAAAAAAGGATACTTATATGTTGTTTCGATAAAAATCGAAAGGTGAAAGAGATTTAAGAAGTGATATTTAATAAAAAGTAAATTGTGTACAATGGCTACAATGGACCAGCTAATAGCCCAAGTAACTATGTTGACCCAAAAATTGACCGAACAAGAAGGTCAGATTAAGGCGATGAGTACAACAAAATTTGAACTATCTGCTGATCAAATTATCAGAAATTTCAATGAAATTATGCCATTTTCTGGAGAGGACTCCTACAAATTAAAATCGTTCCTGAAAGCAGTGGAAGACACTGAGGCACTTTGCGGAGACAACAATATTCAACTGAAGCAGTACTGTTTAAAGAGGCTCATAAACAGCAAAATAATTGGAAAAGCGAAACATGCCATCCTGGAAATTCCGGATCACAGGAGGAATTGGACAACTGTAGTGGAGACTCTGATGTTGAGATTTAGGCCAAAGAAGACGATTCATCAATTGTTATTTTATGCTAAGGATTTAAAGGTATTTAATTTAAAGGACCTTTTTAATAAATTAACTAGTATTAAGTCAGAAGCAAGTGAAATTTGTGATTTTGATGATGAAGATATTTTTACTTACGAATCAATAGACAAAGAATTAGTTCAAATTCTGAAGTCAAAATTAATTCCAATGTTCCAAATGCACCTAGACCAAACTAAACCTTTGTTTGAATTAGATAATTATTTTTGCCAATCCGAAATTTACTTAAATGATGAAGTGATTAAAAGTGCGTTCAAAATTCAAAAGAATAATAGATGCGATAAAAAAGTGCCAAATATTAATAGAAATTATAATTATGAATGTAATAATAAGGACCGTCATAACCAATTAAACTTTCATAATCCTCAAAATTTTCGATACCCTACGAAACCCAATTTTTCTCGAAATAATAACAATAACAGAAACTCAGGCCTATGCAGAAGACTAAATTTTTCGCAAAATCAATCGGGACAGTATAGAAATAATAATTTTCGACCTGTTGTCGAAAATATCACCTGTGGAAAATATCAATAGAAAAAATGATATTGATGAAGAGGTAAATTTTACAAACTAGCCTCGGAAAATAAATTACCTATTATAAAATTAACGTTTGAAAATACTCCAATAAATTGTTTAGTTGATTCAGGTTCAGATACCAGTCTTATAAAACCCAATATATTACCTTGTAAAGTTTTAAAATTAATAACTCCTCGGACATATAATTCCATAGGAGGTCCAACTTATGTGACACATAAGATGATCACACCTATTCCCAAAGAATTAATAAAAATAGGCACATTAGAATGGAAAATTCACCCCTTGAAAAGTAGAAAATACGATGCAATAATTGGCATGAATTTCCTAACACCTTTTGAATCACAAATCGATCTTAAAAACCATTGTTTACAAATTTTCTCGAGATTCCAAATCCCTTTTGTCAATATTGATTATCCCAGTGAGATTGCTCAAGCAAATCACTTAGAACCGATTAACGATGCAAAAGAACAAATCGCAGATAGGTTAAATTCAAGTCATCTCAATTATGAAGAAAAAACACGTTTGAAAGAACTATTAGTCCAGAATAAGGATTTATTTTTCTGTGAAGGCGACAATTTGACCTTTACTCATGAAATCAAACATGAAATTAGATTAAAACACGAAAACCCCATATATTGTAAAATATATCGTTACCCACAGGTCCATGAAAAAGAGATTGAAACCCAAATAAGGGATATGTTAAAACAAGGAATAATTAAAGAATCCAACTCACCCTATAACTCACCCCTCTGGATTGTCCCAAAGAAAATGGACAACTCCAATATCAAAAAATGGCGCATAGTAATAGATTATAGGAAACTTAACCAGATCACAATAGATGACAAGTTTCCTATTCCTAATATAGAAAATATTTTGGACAAGCTTGGAAAAGCTCAATATTTCACTACACTAGATCTGGCAAAGGGTTTTCACCAGATCTTAGTGAAACAAGAAGATCAAAAGAAAACTGCATTTTCCACACCTTTTGGGCATTACGAATATATTCGGATGCCCTTTGGTTTGAAAAATGCACCAGCAACTTTTCAAAGGTTGATTAATTCTGTACTTAGAGACTGTATTAATAAAATATGTGTGGTATATCTTGATGATATATTAATTTTCAGCACATCCATTCAAGAACATATATTAAATATAAATAAAATTTTCAATAAGCTTCGCCATGCCAATCTTAAAATACAAATTGATAAATGCAACTTTTTCTGCAAGGAAACTGAGTATTTAGGACATGTTCTTACCACAAATGGAATAAAACCCAATCCAAAGAAAATAAATGACATAGTTGAGTTAAAACTCCCCACAACTCAAAAACAAATTAAGTCATTTCTTGGAGTAACAGGTTATTATAGAAAGTTCATAAAAGATTATGCTTTCATAGCCAAACCACTTACAAAATACTTGAAGAAAGATAGTAAGATAAATAAATTAGATCCCTCTTACGTTAATGCTTTCGAACAACTTAAATCTTTAATAACTTCACATCCTATACTAAAGTATCCAGACTTTAATAAACCATTTAAACTAAATACAGATGCAAGTCATTTTGCAATAGGTGCTGTATTACTTCAAGACAACCATCCAGTTGCCTATGCTAGTAGGACATTAAATGACCATGAAATCAGATACAGTACTACAGAGAAAGAATTATTAGCAGTCATATGGTCAATAAAATATTTTAGGCCTTACCTCTATGGCAAAGAATTTGAGTTAAGGACAGATCATCAGGCACTAAAGTGGCTACATACTAAATATTTAGGAAAAGATTTAAGCCCAAGACTACAAAGATGGATTCTATCCCTAGGCGAATACAACATTAAAATTGAATATTTAAAAGGCAAAGAAAATAAAATTGCAGATTTTCTTAGTAGAATTAATACCGAACATGAAATAAATAGCTTAACGGAAGCAATCAGTCTTAACGAAGGAAGAGCCCCTTCAGACAATAATAATTCCGATCCAACCTCCATGGACGACGAAAATGAGGTTAATGATAATTTTTCTGTTCAACCCACAATTCATTCACAACAAGAGGAACAAAGTGATCACATATCAATTTTGGATACTATAGTAAATAGATTTAAGACACAAATTATAATTACCTCCAACTTTACTCACGAATTCGAAGAAATATTAGGCAATCGAAGAATATATATATGTCCAAACATAATCCCTGAAGAACTAGTTAGCAAACTACAACCGTACATAACTTGTAGTATAACAGCCGTTTACACTGAAATTACAGATCACGAATTCAACCTAATTCAGCAAATATTGATTAGAGAATTCCCAAAGACTAAATTTGTAAAGTGCACATTTTTCGCTCAGGACATTAAGTCTGAAGAAGAATTAGTCAAAATAGTCTCAATACAGCACAAACAACAAAAACATCCCGGTATTATTGCCCTTTACGAAGATTTAAAGACTAAAATATACCATAAGCAACTTAAAGTAACTATCAACAAAGTTACCAATAATTGCGATATATGTAACAGGGCTAAATATGATAGAAACCCAATCAAACCCAAGTTTCATAAAACAGATATCCCCACAGACAAAAATCAAATCATACATGTAGATACATACACTAACAAAAAACAAACGTTTATGGTCTTTATCGATAAATTTACCAAATTTGCGACAGCATACCCAGTAGAACATAGAAACCATACAGAGATTACAGAAAAACTAAGGATGTATTTTAATCATAAAAAACCAAGGAAAGTAGTAGCTGATAACGAATTTAAATACGTTAATGTTAAGGAATTTTTAAGACAAGAGAATGTAGAGTTGCATTTAGTTAAACCTAATAGTCATACAGGCAATTCGGATATAGAGAGACTTAATAACACCCTTACAGAAAAATTACGTATCCTAAATATAGAACAATCAAACCCTATTAGAACACAAATGTTGGAAGCAATAAAATGTTACAACAATCAATACCATAGTACAATTAAAACTACTCCACTAAATGCTGAAGAAGGAACAGTTCCGGCCAGAGATATATATAATAATCTTATTAGATCCCAAGAGAAAAGGCTAGAAAGATATAATAGAGATAGAGAAAACTACGTAGAAATAAGAAAGATGGGTTATATTAAAAATTATAAATCCCTAAGACATAAAAATGAACCCAAGTACAGAAGATATAATTTAGCTAATGTTCATCCATGCAATATTAAACGCCCTCTCAAATTTTCAGATAATGAGGATCATCTTTCTAATGTTGGTGATGATGCAACCGGCAATTGCTCAACTACAAGTAGAGAAAATTGAATCTAATACTGGCTACACTATATTACAAGAAAAACAAATTTTAATCCCAGAAACTTACAATTATTCTTTACATATAATTGATTTGCGTCAAATCGACAAAATAGTAAAAGAATTGGCTGCAAGTGCTTTTCTACTCCCAAAAATATTTAATCACCAACTAATAAAGGACATTGAAAAACTAGTAGACAAGCTTACAACATTAGAAAATGGACACCATACCATTAACAAAAGGGGCATATTCAACTTTTTAGGATCAATTAACAAATGGATTGCAGGAACAATGGATGACGAGGACAGGCAAATAATAAATCAGCATCTGCAAATTGTAGATACTAATAACCATAACTTAATAACAAATGTTAACAAACAGATCCAGATAAACGACAATTTTAATACAACCATAAAAAGATTATTTAATACTATTCAAGAAGATAGAAAAATAATACAAGATTTCATAAAACTGGAAACAGATAGAAACAGATTGAAGATCGCAACATTCGATATTAGACTAAGTATACAGGAAGTAGACAAAATGATAAATGAACTACAAGACAATATAATCCTTTCCAATCTTAACGTTATTCATCCATCCCTCTTAACTCATGAAGAAATTATTGATTACCAGATTAATTCAGACAAAATAAAACATCTGAAGGTAGGTTTCGCTAAAACATCTACCGACAAATTTATTTTCCTAATTAAAATTCCTTATAAAATGACTTCAATAAATAAAAAACTAATCATACCTTTGGCAAACGTAGAATCATGTATTACTATAAATTCTCCAATTACAAATGCATTAGAATATAATAATATATATTACGAATATGACAACAATAAGGCACTTCATCAATTAAATAAATTGAAACATTGTATTACAAACAAAAATTGTGAAAATATAAAAAGTTGTAATACAGAAATATATAATATAGACGACAGTAGTATATTAATTCAATTAGCAAATAAGATAACTTTAACGTCAAATTGTGACGAAAGAAAATTTGAGTTACAGGGAAATTATTTTATTAAATTCTATAATTGTATCATTAATATAGATAATACAACCTACTATAATAACATTAGAGAAATTAGAAATAAATACATTATTCCAAATTTAGAGTATAAAGCTGAAAACGAAACTTTATCGTTTAAAGAAATGGTTTTAGAAATAAAGCAAAATGTTCAAGAAATTCAAGAAATAAAATATCATAAAATTTTGCTTACCACAGGAATTAGTTTATCAACAACAATAATTGTCATAGTAATAATTATTGTAGTATACATATATTGTAAACAAAAACGGTTAAAGGTGAAAGTTGTTAACAGGATTCAGGAGAATCCTTATTTTAACGAAGGAAGAGTTATATCTTTTCGTCATTTGGAGTCAAAATACAAAGAAAATGGAAATATGACTCCAAGTGAAGTAAAGATGTCAACGATTCCCACCGAGTCAGCAAATATGCAGACACAAAATGATCCTCATAAAATTATTCTGTTTTAGCTGACTCGGTGAGAATCATAATAAAGAAAAAAGTAAAGGCAAAAGCTTTTACTTTTTGTTAACCGCTAAGACATAATTTTAAGTCAGTCTCGCCGTGATTTTTAGACGAAGTGTTTTGTCTTAATTTTAATTAATTTTTCTAAAGAAATATTATTACATATTAATAAAGTGCTTTTGTTTTTCTTGGAAGAATTTGTTTTTTATTTAAATCAATAAATTGAATTTAAATTTCTAAAGAAAATATTATTCGTGCGTTGCAACGCCTTTTAATAAAACAAAATTATGTGTGCAAAGTTCGGGACAAAAAAAAGGTGAAATGAAACAAAGAACAGATCTGCAAAACATGATTTTGGGTACAAAAAAAATATAGTTACCTATAAAAAATAGGTTAACTACAACTTTTTTTAAAATTCGAGGTTAATCCCCATCTATCGGAAAATTTTGTACTACGGGCACAACAGATACCTAGCCAATTTTATTCAGAATATGTCTTGTGCGCGTAGATTTTGACGTTCCCAGATAATTGGCACCCTGAACTTGCCCCATGGCAAACATGGCTTTTGAAGATTGCCAAACTTATAAGACGACACTACTGATTTGATCCTAAAAAGGGCAGTTGCTGCTTCCCTTTTTCGTTTTTCGTCGTAACGCTGTAATACCCAGGACAGACAGCGCTCTTAATGTACATTTACCTAATCCACATTAGACCCTTAATGTACATTAAGAAATAAGGTGACAGACACTATTTGCATGACATTAGAGTTCCTTGATGAACATATGTTTTTTGACAGCGACAATTTAAAAAATGAACAACAAAATACGGAAAGCTTATTTAAAACATTTTATTTTAAAATGTTCCGCGCTAACTTATAACTTTTTTTTTATCCATTTTCGCAGTTTATAGAATGTTTAACCTCGTAGAATGTTTCACCTCAATACGTTTACGTCAAAATAACTGCGTGGTGCATGGTGCACCATCTATGAGAAAATGTAAAACTAAGAGAACCGCTGTAACGAACTTGATTAACTCGTTAATCATCAAAATATTTTGATGATTAAGACTTGATGTTAATCATCCAAAAATTGGGAATTAACTAACAATTCAGGGTGACACACATTCCAGTTAACGATGATTAGCGTAAATTGATAATTTAAGAGCGCTGTCTCTCCTGGGTATAACGCTTCTTTGTAAACGATGTTTGGTGTTTCGCTTGTAAGTATTACAATGTTTGTGGCATTACTGAGTTGAGGCGACTTAGTTGAGTTGATATTTTCGAAATCGCCATAAATGTTGCTCATCAAAATTTTCCGCGTCTATTACGAACTTTCAAACAATAGCCATCAGTTGACAGTCATGATTCTCATTAATTTCAGAACATTTTCTATATCCTATATTGAGGAGAATAGTACTGAATTCTGAGTTTTCTGATTGCGCTCTCATCTTTTGCTTAAAATGACATTTTCCAATCTGTCCCTAAATGAGTGATCATTTCAGACATGCATCAATATCATCGGGCGACATATCTGTCCGGACAGCCGACAACATTTGCCCGAAATCTATGCCAATGAAACAGTTACTCCAGAAAATAATTGATTTTTACATCTTAAATTTCGCGATGTTCTGTTAATAGATACTTTATTTGCCATGGTACACTCCCAGACAATCATCATGCAGTCTTGTAAAACTTTAGATTTGTTCCACGCAGGTTTTAAGATATGTTCCACGCAGGATTTTCCGTGTGGTCTTCTTCGATAGGTATCTAAAACATAGAATGAGCTGTTTTTCCTTATGTGAGTGAATCTCTTCTACTGTCCTGATCTCATATTGGTCAAACAACTTACCTTTCAAAATGTAAAACACGTGAGAGTTTACCTATATTCTTATTCTATTAACACTGGAACTTTTCGCTAGCGCCCCATATATTATATATACTGGAGCAATCAAAAGTTTCGATTCATCATAATTTTTTACTTTTTAGTTCATTTTTAAATAAAGGCGTATTTTTAAGTTTTTTTTTAACAATATTTTTAGTTTTCTACCTTTTAGTTTATTATATGTCTTCCGCTATGTTATGGCGACATACTGATACTCATCACACACTTTTATTTGATATCCATACCGAAAGCGTTGTAAAAAACGGTTTCCGCCGTTTTGTATTGGTAATGCCAATTTACACACTCTGAAGCCATTTTGAATTTGGAATCACGCCACCCAGCTAAGTCGTATCCTTTTCTTTGATACCCATACCGATCGCGATGTAAATAAAAAAGTAAACCGCCATTTTATGTTGGCTGCCATTTTGAATTTAGAATGACGCCAAATAGAAAATTATATTATACTTATCATTCCCTTTCATTTTATACCCATGTCGACGGTCGGCGAGCACAATTGCGAAATTCGGCCGCCATTTTGAAACGGCCATCTGGATTTTTTTACAAAATGGTCAGATTACATTGTCAAGTGAACTGTATATGTGTGCAAAATTTGAAGCAGATCGGTTATGTGGAAGTCTACATACATGCATCCATACAGGTAGACGTGGAGCTAATATATAGTGTATATAAATAGCCTAAAACATGCCCGCCAAAATAGTGAATCTTCCAGTGAAAGGCTCGTCCCATTCGGATCAGCCGTTTCCGAGATAAGCCTGAAGAAACAGACAGACATACAGACATACAAACATACAGACATACAGCCATACAAACATACAAACAGACAAAAATTTTAAAAATGCATGATTTCGTTTTAAAATCATGTAAATAACCATATGAAATAAAAAAACACAATTATTTTGAAATCACAGACAGACACTCCAATTATATTTATATAGATTAACACTGGAACTTTTGGCCAGCGCCCCACGCTTTCTTACATTTCGAAAGGTAGGCCCTTTCAATATACTGGCTGGCGCAATTAGAACTTTTCATTTAAAATTATTTTTTTATTTTTCAGTTTATTTTAAGCTAAAAGCTTTTTGGTTTATTATATGTCTTCCGAGATTTTGAAGTGACCGCCATATTATATTTAAAATAACGTCACACAGCTTACTGTAGTATGCTCGTCATACACCCAAAAACGGCTCGCCCGTCTCTATCAGCAAAATATTTTTTTTATCAAGTGAAAAAGAAGCCCCTATAAACGATCAGAAAACCTTCGTCCTTATTATTACAATCAATAAATATCCTTCATTGCCTGAGCGACGAAAGTCGAAAAGTGGAGGTAATTTTAAAAGAATCAATCTTTCAGGAGAAGCACTATTTGCAAGGTCAAAAATAAATATCCACGTCTGCCTTTCGAAACCTTATTCTACTATCGGAGCACACTGAAAAACTGATACCATAGTCGAAAAAAATATATCCCTGATAGAGTAATGAACATTTTTTTATCATTGCGATTGTAGACCTGAAAGAGCTCTATTTAAATATCCATTGTCCCCTAAGTGAAGGTTTCCCTATAGTACGATCAAGATATTTTTAGGAGAACCTAAATATTTAGATAAAGCTCTGTGAGGTCTACAATTGGAATGATAAAAAAATGTTCATTTGCCTTCCCTCGGTTATCGGTTGAAGTTTTTGGTCTAATCCGGTTGTCGGACACGATAGTCGGTACCGAAAATCGGATCTGATAGTCGTATCCGAGAACCTCTTATATATATACATAAATTGGAATGATGCTACTCAGGTAATAGTATTCTACTTGTCATATCGTTTGATACCTATATCGAGTGGGTTGTAAAGAAAAAGCTAATCCGCCATTTTGTGTTGGTCGCCATTTTTGGATTGACACCAAATAGGTTATTGCACTGTACCTATCATCCTCTTTCATTTGATACCCATGTCGGGGGTCGGAGGCGCAATTGCGAGAATCGGCCGCTCTCTTGATTTTTTTTACAAAATGGTCAGATTGCATTGTCACGCGAACTATATTATGCAAAATTTCGGCTATATGGAAGTGGGTCAAAGTCGAGTTGCAAGATTTGTCTAAATACATACATACATACAGATAAAGCAAATATAAAGAATATACAAATAGCCTAAAACATGCACGCAAAAATACTGAATCTTCCAGTGAAAGTCCCATCCCAATCCGATCAGCCGTTTCCGAGATTAGCCCGAACAAACAGACAGACAGACATACAGACAGACAAAAATTTGAAAAATGCGTAATTTTGTTTTAATAAGATGCAAATAACCATATGAACTAGAAAACACATTTATTTTGAAACAGACACAGACAGACACTCCAATTATATTCATATAGACTAGCTAAGCAGTCACTTCGTTCTCGTTTGGGTTGTAAATGTCAGGAACGTTCGCTGTGGTAACATCCACCGGGCACATTGCGTAGGTGCGACACTTGGAATAGAGAACTACTAGTCCGGGAGGCAGCGTTGCATTTTGGGGGCTCATTTCTTACCACTTGATTTTTTTTGCAGTTGATAGTTTAGATAAGACTAATAACAGAAACAACCGTCAGACGCCAGTATCGTGGTGGGGGTGGTCGTGGGAAAATGTGAAAGTAGTAAAAAAAAATTCGTCGGCTTATTTCTTACCACTTGAGCATTTGCACAGTTATTGTTTAAGTGATAATAAAAATCATAAAAAAAGTCAGCTGCGTACCTAGTGGGGGATTATTCGTCAGTCGCTTGTATAAACTTGTCAAAAAAACACATTTTCTAAAATCATTTCAAATTCAATGAAACTTATGTATACATAAAATTTCTTATATAATTAGAAGAAGAAAAAGCACAATCACCTGTATGCACAATGTGGGTAACACCGTCAGCTGACAGATAATAAGTGCTGATTGGGTTTTTAACGATAGCATTTTATAATGTATTCAAGAAAGAAACTGACTATCTTCACAACGTTATGCCGGCAGCTATCGACAATTTTTTGTGAATATAATCTGTAAACACATTATTTCAAAAGATTTCTTGCGGCTGGAAAACAGCTTGGCTACAATATGATGGATTAAATACATTTTGTTGTATTGTGAGCATTGTTTTACTAAAAAAATGACCTAGCTGACTATCTTTCCCCCGTTATGTTCACACCTGACGGCCAGTTTTTGTTAATAATCTAGAAAACAGCTTGGCTAAGATATGATGGATTAAATCAATTTTTTTGTATTGTGAGCATTGTTTTACTAAAAAAATGACCTAGCTGACTATCTTTCCCCCTTATGTTCACAGCTGACGGCCAGTTGCGCATGAAACCTTTTGCAATAATGAGTCTACAGATTATATTAACAAAAACTGGCCGTCAGCTGTGAACATAACGGAAGAAAGATAGTCAGCTAGGTCATTTTTTTAGTAAAACAATGCTCACAATACAACAAAATGTATTTAATCCATCATATTGTAGCCAAGCTGTTACCCAGCCGCAAGAAATCTTTTGAAATAATGTGTTTACAGATTATATTCACAAAAAATTGTCGATAGCTGCCAGCATAACGTTGTGAAGATAGTCAGTTTCTTTCTTGAATACATTATAAAATGCTAACGTTAAAAACCCAATCAGCACTTATTATCTGTCAGCTGACGGTGTTACCCCCATTGTGCATACAGGTGATTGTGCTTTTTCTTCTTCTAATTATATAGGAAATTTTATGTATAAGTTTCATTGAATTTGAAATGATTTTAGAAAATGTGTTTTTTTGACAGGTTTATACAAGCGACTGACGTATAATCCCCCACTAGGTACGCAGCTGACTTTTTTTATAATTTTTATTATCACTTAAACAATAACTGTGCAAATGCTCAAGTGGTAAGAAATAAGCCGACGAATTTTTTTTTACCACTTTCACATTTTCCCACGACCACCCCCACCACGATACTGGCGTCTGACGGTTGTTTCTGTTATTAGTCTTATCTAAACTATCAATTGCAAAAAAAATCAAGTGGTAAGAAATGAGCCCCCAAAATGCAACGCTGCCTCCCGGACTATACAGGAAAGGCCTTCGTGTGTATAATCCCTGTATGCGAGCGTAGTGAAATCTGGGGGTTAGTCAACTGTCAAATTGGATTAGTTAGCTGCTTGTGTTCCCGCGTTCGGTGGAATACTTTTTTAAGACGAGTTTTTTTTTTATAAAATTATCCGAAATCTTATTATCAAAACTAACTTAAAAATAGAAAGAAAGTATAAAGAATAGTTTAAAGTATAATTAAAGTTCTAGTGAGTGAGTTTTCTGTGAAAAAAAGAACAATGAAGTGTGCAGTTTGTTAATGCAGGAATAAATGGAAATATGCACCAAAAAAATCGTTCTTCAGGTGAATGTGCTAAATAAAATAGTGCTTAAACACACATATTAGATATTTACATTAATAAATATGTGAATCACTGTGATAAATTGTCCAAATAATGCAAATGTTATTTGGTTGAATTTCTTTGTTTACATTAAACGACCCAACGCAAAATTCAAGGGGATCAGCTGTTTAGATTTCGGAGTGACGCCGTGTAAAAATTCATTTGTGAAGGCAAGATTTTATTTTAGATTACTCATAATTTTAACTCGCTGTTGCCCCTCCTCTACTTTACTCGGTTTTTACGCTTGTAGTGTACAAACAACTACCAAAGCGTGGGCACTCATACAAAACGAATTTCACTACGTTTCAATTGGGCGAGGGCCCTTCCTGTAGTTTTGTATTCTAAGGTGCGCGTGCGATAAGTTAGACTGCACAGGACCCTTGTCACCCGAGCGATCATAAATCTCAATAGTGTAATCTGTGCAATTTGAGGCCATCTCCCCCCTTTGTTTCGTTCGTTTATCTTAAGGCCCCATACACGGTCAAATTGGATGTACATCAAAGTGCGGATGTACAACCAAAACTATCGATTGTGAGCAGGTCGGCCGATCAAAACTCGGTGCGGGTGTCGGTTCAATTAAATTCAAACTGTGTTTGAATTTTTTTAGGCGCGGCAACCGGTACACGGATGTATATCCAATTAGACCGTGTATGGAGGCCTTTACATACATATTTTTATTTTTAAGGCAATATGTTACATCATCCCGTAAAACAAAAATGCATAACGTAACGCTGCATAATGTATTTTTAGAATTAAATATTGATTTGCCTTATGCACTAACTTAGCTATGCGTAAACACAACCCCATATATATGTATATATATGCCCTGGGGTATTCGGAGTGCGACATCTAGCCGAACTTCCAGCAAGCTTTTAAAAGACCACTATATCTGATTCTTTCTTTCTTTCTTCTCTTTCTTTCCACTCTTTCTCTTTCTTTCTCTCTTATCCTCTTCTCTCACTCTTTTTTCTTGTATCAATTGTTCAAATATTTTTTTATTTCCTCTCTTTTATGTAGGTACAGTTAAGATGTTTAATCTTTGTACTCGACCACTAAATGTTATTATTATTATTACTAGTAAGTGCTCTTTTCAGTACTTCTGTAAGCTTACAAGTCCCAACGGGGAATTACAAAAATACGAAAACAAATGAGTCACCCGGCATGTTTTCACTTGTTTGGATCTAATTCTGGACTACACCTTACCATCTGCCTTCTCTTGTAAAGGGTTATATAAGGGCTCATCTAACACCAAGAATATAAGGGATACCCCTTACCAGATAACTACTTATTTCAGTGCTCCATCGGTAAGGCCTTCATAGAATTCCTACTGGGTATTTGTATTTTTAATTCTCTCATCCATAGAAAGTAAAAATAATCTTTTCAAATAATTCAAATTTTCCTGGTAATACAAAGCAGCGACATCTGCTGCATCATTCGAAAAAGTCTAGAGGAAAACTGAAGGTTTTTGCGCGCTGCCTAGAGGGAAAGTAATATCCAGATCCGGCATCACTGCCTTCATCACAGGGGCCACTAACATAGCTTTTTACTGCGACAAAAAAGGTTGACCTATGGCGCTTAAAATGTTCCCTTGTGGTTAGCCAAATAAAACACCTAATAACTGATTTTACTTAATAAAGCACTATAACTAATCACTGAAAATTGAAAAACTTACACCGCCCGATATAACTCATAGAAAAAGTCCAGGCCTGTAGTAGCGATGGTCTTGCTATTGCACATCAAATGCACTGATCCTCGATATTTCTTTATTGACAGACTATATTATATGTTACAACGTTTATTTTAAACAGTTTTTAAGCAAAATATGTTTCTAACATAATTATAGTTGAACTTGTGCTTATTGATAATATAAATAACTAAACGCATGGTTACAGCATTAAAAATTACAATCAAAAAGAATACATCCAGACGTATATTAATAGTTAAATAAAAAATATATTATTGGATTGAAATCAAAAATATATACATATCAGGACTACTACCAAAATACCAGCTATTTTGCTTCATATTTTTAATATATCCGAATTGCTTAAAATTAATTTGTTTTAGAAAAATTGTAGAAAAATTTCGATATACCGATTGATTTTAGTTTGTTTTAACATAAATGCATATTTGTTCTTCATACACATACAAATATAATACGTTATAAAAAATTATCGCAAATAACATTCTAAAAATTATTATTTTAAATGAAAGTACGTTTTTTTAAAAAAGAAATTTAATAAATAAGGAGTAAATATTTTCATTCATTGAACTCGGCGGCAATAATAACCGAGTGTTTTGCATTTTTCACACAATAATTGTGGATGGACTTTCGATTGATCAGACACGTCTAACCCGTCCGGTTTATCTAGTGGTCGTTGCTTATGTGGGTAGACATTGATGTGGCATTTTATGCATTCCTGTCCCATATTAGCCCAGGAGTTACCGGACATCCATTTCCTTTTACATTTGGGGCATTTATATTCGCCGAAGCATCGTTTCTTTCCTTGATATGGGGTTTTACCCTCACCTCTTGGCCTCGCCTGCAAGAGAATTTCGTTAATGTTAAACAATTGTATAACTTAGGAATACTACCATTATATAACGTAACTTAGTTATAGCTATTTGTTATTTTGTTAGTGCAATGTAGTTTTAAGCACCAAAATTACATCGATTTAACTTAAAGTTTCGCCAAAAGGGTATTTAATACGCAATCGAATTAAACTTATATTCTTATAACTTTGGCTTAAGCCGAAAAATTTCGGTTCAATCCATAATTCAAATTATACCGTTTATACGATAGATTTTTCCATAATTCGTATTATTTTTGGAGTACCTATAAACTAGGTAATATACCCCGTTTAAGACTAGTTGAGTCGAAGTTGAGTCGAAATTGAGTTGAAATTTCGATCAGCGTATATGAAATATAATTGGAGTATAGTTGAACTAAGAACAAAATATAACCTCAAATTTTTGGTGAAAATACGTAAATAAATTTGAAAACCATGGAAGGTAATCAGAATGAAATCAATAAATATTCTTGGCAAACTACGCCGAAAAGAGGCTTCACGGATCGTAAACAAATGTCACTTCAACCCAATTACAGCTCAACCCTCGTATATGAGGTGAAATATCCACTCGACCCAGGTAGGAGTAGTCCAGGCGCTGAAGTAAAAGTTTTACTAAAACCTGACACTAAAACCAATAGAAATGATTATTGGCACACGAGCAGCTTTCGAAGAGTACTTTAAGAAAAAATAATTGTTTTGCGCGCGAACAGCTAAGGAAAGTGGAGAAAGTTCTCGGGAAAACTCGGAAAATTGATATTCCATCAATAACGTGGAATTGGTTGAAAATTTCAGCGAAGTCGTTATCTTTTCGATATAATGTATAGGAACAACTTGTAGAGCGTGAAAATCTACACACAAAACGTCTTTACATATTTTTTCGAAAATTGCTTCATATGGGAGAAAATGAGCTATAATTGATAAATCCAGATTTCCGCGCGAATAACTCGGCATATCATAAAATTTACATTGACGCTCGACTAGAATCTTAACAGCTCCTTTGTTTTTGGTCGAAAATTCGTGAACGATCGGTCAAATATGCAGTAGGTCACGTTTGAACAAATCAGATATAACATTCTTCTTCTTTTCTTTACGCTTCTTCAATCCCTCATGGGACATAGGGCAAAAATAGTTGCTCTCCAGCGGACTCCGTTTTGAGCGACAGCTCCCAGCTCCGACTAGGATCTATTTGCTGCAGCGAAAGATGATTACGCGCTTTGAAATATGATGAAAGTGCTATAAGTAGAGCCTTTTTCTCCAATTTATTATTTATTTTTATCATTATCGCAGAGTCTTTCCCTCTTTTTATTCGAAAGGCTCCGTTTAGTTTTGGTGCTGCATGATTTATGCATTTGCAAATATTCTGAAAAATATTAGGAAGATCCTCATTTGGCATTTGCGGAACTCCATCAATAATCAAATCATCTGCACGCAAATTACGTTCGATTTTATCAATGCGAGGTTCAAAATCAAATCGCCATAAATGTCGCTCATCAAAATTTTCCGCGTCTATTACGAACTTTCAAACAACAGCCATCGGTTGACAGTCATGATTCTCATTAATTTCAGAACATTTTCTATATCCTATATTGAGGAGAATAGTACTGAATTCTGAGTTTTCTGATTGCGCTCTCATCTTTTGCTTAAAATTCCAAATTTTCCAATCTGTACCTAAATGAGTGATCATTTCAGACATGCATCAATATCATCGGGCTACATATCTGCCCGGACAGCCGACAACATTTGCCCGAAATCTATGCCAATGAAAATCCCAAAATAATTGGTTTTTACATCTTAAATTACGCGGTGTTCTGTTAATAGATACTATATTTGCCATGGTACACTCCCAGACAATCATCATGCAGTCTTGTAAAAATTTAGATTTGTTCCACGCAGGTTTTTAGTTATGTTCCACGCAGGGTTTTCCGTATGGTCTTCTTCGATAGGTATCTAAAACATAGAATGAGCTGTTTTTCCTTATGTGAGTGAATCTCTTCTACTGTCCTGATCTCATATTGGTCAAACAACCTACCTAAAATGTAAAAAACGTGAGAGTTTATCTATATTCTTATTCTTTAACACTGGAAATTTTCGCTAGCGCCCCATATATTATATATACTGGCAATTATATATACTGGAGCAATATAAAGTTTCGATTCATCATAATTTTTTACTTTTTAGTTCATTTTTAAATAAAGGCGTATTTTTAAGTTTTTTTTTAACAATATTTTTAGTTTTCTACCTTTTAGTTTATTATATGTCTTCCGCTATGTTATGGCGACATACTGATACTCATCACACACTTTTATTTGATATCCATACCGAGAGCGTTGTAAAAAACTGTATTCCGCCATTTTGTGTTCGTAATGCCAATTTACACACTCTGAAGCCATTTTGAATTTGGAATCACGCTACCCAGCTAAGTCATATAGTTTCATTTGATACCCATACCGATCGCGATGTAAATAAAAAAGTAAACCGCCATTTTATTTTGGCTGTCATTTTGAATTTGGAATGACACCAAATAGAAAATTATATTATACTTATCATTCCCTTTCATTTGATACCCATGTCGGCGGTCGGCGAGCACAATTGCGAAATTCGGCCGCCATTTTGAAACGGCCATCTGGATTTTTTTACAAAATGGTCAGATTACATTGTCAAGTGAACTGTATATGTGTGCAAAATTTGAAGCAGGTCGGTTATGTGGAAAACCACATACATACATACATGTATACATACAGGTAGAGCTAATATATAGTGTACTAGCTGGAACCCGTTGCGCCTCGCTGCACCCATCAATGTGGTGGATGGTTACCATTCAGCTCTTTCCGCAGCATTATCCGTTGTACAATATATACGCTGGCCATTTTCTAGATGTCCAACCAAATGAACAACAGTTGCATATCTTTTGTGAATGGCGAATGAATGAAATTGCCATACCGCTAGATTATTGCTAACATTACGTCCCATTTAATATTGTGTTATTTTGCCGATCACATTTGCATTAGCAGCACCGAAAACAGCCATTTCGCTCCCCTTCATTATATATTTGAATATGAATTTGATTGATTCGACGGAATTGCAAAATTCAACATTTATGAGAGCATTGAACGTCTTGGACAATAATGGCGAATAGAGTACAACCCAACGATTGTCAGCTTCACAATCGTAACCTTCCAAGCTATCTCTTTGCCATTGACCTTAGTCGGTCGACGAAGATACCATTGTTCCCGATTACATTTTCAAAAATCAATGCTCTTGAATACCGCTTTGAATATTTCTAACATGCATCATGATTCATTCCCATCCCATTGTGGATTGCAAGTAAAAGCTATGAACAAATCTGACGACCATATTGATATTGGACATATGCTTTCCGACACACAATGCATCAACGATTTTCCAACGTTCGTTTCGAACTGTATCGATTTTCTTTGCTGAACCTAAATAAAATTGTTAAAGTAACCGCTCGGCTGCGCCAACTTTGATATTTTTTGTTCTTTTTCACATATGCCTTTGTCGAAAACTACTAAATAAAGTCAATTTTAACATAAAAATTGGGTCAATAGCAAGAGAGGGAAGTATTGTACCTCGTGCAACAAAAATTTTTGCTTAAAAGCTAACACATGCACAAATGCCTTATAGATAAAGAAACATTACTCGGCCATAGCTGTAGATATCCCATCTAAAGATAATAAGTTAATCTTGGTGAAGCAAGATCCATGTACCCCGAGAGTATGATAACAAACCGGTTAACCAAGTGTTAAATATTGACCCGTGTACGCCAGCCTAATGAGAGTAACATGTAAACGCACTCTAACGTTACTACTGTTACGTTTCGGTTAATGCATTTATAATTTGACACCACTATCGCTGCTACAATCCTTTTTTAGAAGGATTTTACTTTTTTTTATTTCATTTAATAAAACAAACCGATTTCACGTACAAATCATAACAATTAAATGCGAAAAAATTTCCAATAAGGATATCGACAATTCTTTTTCAAGAGCCATTACAAAAATACCAACAGACATAATCATGAAAACTATATACATAAATCTTGCTATTCAGGTCTTCTAACATAAACCACACTCAATAAGTCATTTCATACAGCCAATTTTTCAAACATCGATTACATACAAAACAATGATTCATTTTTATATATTATATATAGATATATGTAAATAGCCTAAAACATGCCCGCCAAAATAGTGTATCTTCCAGTGAAAGGCCCATCCCAATCGGATCAGCCGTTTCCGAGATAAGCCCGAAGAAACAGACAGACAGACATACAGACATACAAACATACAGACATACATACAAACAGACAAAAATTTTAAAAATGCGTGATTTAGTTTTAAAATCATGTAATAACCATATTGTCACATAGAGCGAGTTTACACGGGTGCATCAAATAGTTAATTTGATGCACACTGCATTAAGCCGTGTCGTTTACACGATATGTGATTAGCTGTCACTTTTAGTTGGGTGAAATTAATGCAGCGGATTATTTTAATTGTCAGGGACACCGCTGCATCAAATTTAATTTAATTATTTGATGCAGCCGTGTAAACTCGATCATAGACATTTGATCTGGCGCACTTGATCTAATCACTTTTACTTTACTTCGCATAATTAAACATAATAATTCTTGGAAATATTCCCACGCGAATTTAATTCAAAACCCATTATCATTTGATACGATAATTTTATCTTTCTAAGAAATGCAGTTGCACAAACAAGTGCATTACAATGTCTAGACACGCCGCCTCAGTTGGCATCATGCATTCTGCTGATGCAACATTTTTATGTTACCAACAATTATAATAATTGTAAGAGATGCAACGATCATCTCAAATACTTAAAAGTTAGTTCTTGTTCAACAGTAGTCGCATACACAATAAATAAGTATTAAATAACGAAGGTTCCGTTTTTTATTAAAAATTTCCTTTTCGATAACAATTATTACTTGCGCAGTCGGTAAAATAAATGAAAACGCACTAAAAGTGTGTTCAAGTTTATTTTTCCCAAACGCAGTAAAAGTGTGTTCAAGTTTATTTCTCTCAAGCGCAGTAAAAGTGCAAAGGGCTTTGTTACCCTAAACGCAGTGTAAAAATGTGGTAGCAACAGCAGGATAATCTAAAAGTGCGTTAATAAGTGCAATTGTTACACAGTGGCGGCTCGTAAGGCTTAGGATAAGGGAAGCAATGCGCAAGGCGAACGATAAAAGTAAAAGTATCGAAGGCTTTACCTAATGAAAAATTAAATGAAAAATAACCTATAGTGTAATTAGATAAACAAAACATAAGGAATTATTCCCAGTCTCAAATTTTTTTATAGAACATGCTAGTTACGTCGAACGGTATACGAAATGGTCATTTTCTACCTCTAGCAACGCCGCTACGTAAGTTATCGGCCGTTTTGTGAAAATTTTACCATTTTGGTCGTTCTTTCTAACTACAGATGCGTATACCTCGGTATGTCTAGAGGTACGAAAGAAGCGAAAAAATAAAGGCAGTTCATCACAATATTGGCTATCAGCGGTTCTTTCTCATTTTTAAATATATGTAGGTTCTTTTGTGCATTTTTATGAACAAGAAAATTTTTTAAGCTTGAAAAAAGTGAAAAAAAAGGAATCACAAATTGTGATTTTTTTCATTTTTTCGTCAATTTTTTTGTAATTGTAGTTTCGTTCAGGACGTTTTGCGCCTTTTTTCAGATTCTGTTAATATAAAGCGTCAAAAAAAAACGTTAAAAAGCTGCAACTACGCCTTTAACCCTTAGCTGGCCCACCTCGTTTTTGTAACATAGCTGGCGAATATTGACCGTTTAAAAAAATCGGTGGAGTACTTTGACAACCCCTTTTTATGTTCCAATAGTTGAGAGACTTTTTTATTATTACGAGAGAAAAATATTTTAGGTGCGATAAAACATGAAAAATCGACATTTTGCTTCAAAAAATCAAAACTGTTAGGTATATTTTTTGAATGTATGGACACCCGCAACCGCTTAAAAGCTCGGTACATAACACCATCTAACACAAGTGAAACTTACAACCTTCAAGACACATTAAATGGTCCCACACATATTGTTAATAGATTGATATCATGGAAAAAGGGTTTCTTTTATGCCTGGGGTGTCCTTGCACCCCCAGGTCCAGCTAAGGGTTAATCTCGTTTAATTTATCATATAATAATTTTTCTCAAAATCTAAAAAACATACCAATAATAAAACCCTGAATACCTCGCATTTACCCCTACATCACCGCCGACCAATATTGCATTCTCCTAGCAAAAAAACACTTCAGGCAACCCGTACTCGAAAATACAATTCATTAAAATATTCTCTAAAGGGATCATCATTAAAGAGAATCTTAAAAAATATAATAGAAGCTACAAAGTTATCTGCTTATATTCAATATACACCGCCTGCCTCCCAACAAAAGATAAAGAGAAACTTCACCTTTCTTCGATCTTTTTTTTCTTGACTCAATATACATAAACGAAAATTCATATTTTAAGAAGAGTCAAAAACAAAAATTCATATTTTAAGAAGAGTCAGAAGCAAATTTTAAGAGCAAATTTAATAATGCTCGAAGCCAGAACAGATTACCAGAAAAAGGAACCAAGAAAACAAAAAGTACATATTGGATACAGAAAATTTCTCTCTCTTCGACGTCTCGTATGTCGTATCTCACTGTTCGGCTCCGAAGAAGCTGCGTTTAGCTCAGCTTCTGAGGGCACTGTATCAACGCAAACCTTTGCGTGAGTGTGAGTTCAACTTGAATTGAATTGAATGTGTTGGAGTTTTCACGTTGATTTTCTGTGCCAAAGAAGCTGACGATATTACAGCTTCCAGATGGTGTGTAAGGCCTCGGCCACGATAAGAGCGGTGAGAGACACTTTAGTATTTGCTCCTTTGTTACTTACCGCTCGTATCGTGGCTAGGGCTTTACTCTTTGTTTACAGTAGGATGATAAATTTCAGTTGTACATCTATATATATAAAAATGAACCATTGTTTTGTATGTAATCGATGTTTGAAAAATTGGCTGTATGAAATGACTGAATGGGTGTTGTTTGTGTTAGAAGACCTCAATAGCAAGGTTTATGTATATAGTTTTCATGATTATGTTTGTTGGTATTTTGGTAATGGCGCTTGGAAAAGAATAGTCAATATCCCTATTGGAAAATTTTTTCTTCGCATTGAATTGATATGATTTGTATGCGAAATTGGTTTGTTTTATTAAATGAAATAAAAAAAGTTAAATTGTTCTAATAATGGATTGCAACAGCGATAGTGGTGTCAAATTATAAACGCATTAAACGAAGTGGAGTGGAGTGCGTTTACATGTTACTCTCATTGATTGGGCTGGCGTACACGGATCAATATTTAGCACTTGGTTAACCGGTTTGTTTTCATACTCTCGGGGTACATGGATTAACTTATTATCCTTACATGGGATATCAACGTGTATGTCTGAGTATTGTTTCCTTATTTTTAGGGCATTTGTGCATGTGTTTGTTTTTAAGCAAAATTTTTGTTGAACAAGGTACAGCACTTCCCTCTCTTCATTTTGACCCTATTTTTATGTTAAAATGGACTTTATTTAGTAGTGTTCGACAAAAGCTTATGTGGAAAAGAACAACAAAATATGAAAGTTGGCGCAGCCGAGCGGTCACTTTAACAATATTAGTTAAGTTCAGTAAAAAAAATCGATACAATTCGAAACAAACGTTGGAAAATCACTATAAACGTTGATGCAATGTGTGTCGGAAAGCATATGTCCAATATCAATATGGTCGCCAGATTTGTTCATAACTTTTATTTGCAATCCACAATGGGAGGGGATTGAATCGTGATGCATGTTAGAAATGTTCAAAAATGTAATCGGGGACGATGGTTACCCGTTGTATCGTCGTCGACCGACTAAGGTCAATGGCAAAGAGATAGCTTGGAAGGTTAATGGTTACGATTGTGAAGTTGACAATCGTTGGGTCGTACTCTATTCGGCATTATTGTCTAAGACGTTCAATTCTCACATAAATGATGAATTTTGGAATTCCGTTAAATCAATCAAATACAGATTCAAATGTATCACGAAAGGGAGTGGCATAGCTGTTTTTGATGCTGCTAATGCAAATACGATCGATGGAAATAATACAATATTAAATGGGACGTTATGTTAGCAATAATGGAGCGTTATGGCATTTTTTTTCATTTGCCATTCATAAAAGATATCCAACTGTGGTTAATTTGGTAGGTCATCTCGAAAATGGCCAGCGTATATATTTTACAACGGATAATGCAGCGGGAAGAGCTGAATGACAACCATCCACCACATTGATGGGTGCAGCAAGGCGTACCGGGCACCAGCTAGTTGTATATAAAAAAATCTGCACATTGCATTTTTAGTGTTTCCAGAGGAGGAAATATATTTAGATTTTTCTTCTAATAATCGTGATAAAATTAATTGTTATTGAGTTGCCTATTTCTTCAAGGGAAGCAGTGCTTCCTTTGCTTCCAAAGAGGAACCGCCACTGTTGTTACACTAAACACAGTGCAAAAATGTGTTAGTAATAACTTTAGCCACGCAGTAAAAGTTTAATTTACTAAAGAGTAAAGTGCAAATTGTCACTAAAGTGCATAATTTATGCATACAAAATTTTTTTTGTGGAAAAAGAAAAATTTGAAGCAACAAGAAGGTGGTCATCTAATTCTAACCCTTGCAACCATTACCCACGGTGGACGATTCCGTGCCACAATCAACAATCAACAAACAACTACTACTTTAAGTACAAGTAAGATTTAAAACCTTAACTTAAAAAATAAATAAATAAATAAATAATAATTAAATAAATAGAGTAGAAAAATTGATACTAGTGAATTAACTTATATTTGGCTTAAATAAATTTGTGAATTATTGTGATGCGTTAATGCGAAAGAGATATTTTTGAAGTAAAACTTCTTTAGGGACGTTTGCTTAAAAAAATTTACATGAGAGTGAATCAATTTCATTCATGTAACGCTCTCACACATGAAAAATCGTCAGAACTTTCGTATAACGATAGGAAAAGGGGCGGACGGGGTACAAGAGACGATTACACTCGGGGCTGTGTGCGCAACAGTTAAAATACACTCTGCCTTACTGCATAGATTTTCTGGCATGTTAGCTACGTTGTCGCCCGGACTTTGCTTTATCTCATTATAGGAATACAAATTCACCATTCTGTAGAGGTGAATTATTTCAGATTTTTCTTGTGGTTTGGTCACTGGCCGGGCTTATGCCGCGGACACTTTGGAGTTGACTGACATGTTGAAGCGGCATATACGAGAAGAATTTTCGGCGGTGGTTTGGGGTGCTTAGAATACCAAAAGGGAGTGGTGAATTAAATGTGTGAGGTGCTGTTGTTTAAAATTGGCACCCACTTCCCCTTTGGTGAGATGTGCTGGACCTTTCCCCTTTTTAAATTACAATTTTTTTAACTTGCACAAATCGACGAATCGTTTATGTCAAAACATTGCACTGTTGTGAAAACCGTTCCGGATTTTTTTTTGGGTCGCTGATTACGAAAATCAGGGTTCCACAGTCTCAAAATATGGATGTCACCTTTAAATATGCTTAAAAATTCCCCTTTTTAAGTGTTTTCGCGATAATTTTAATTATAATCAAAAACAATCTAATAAAATACATTTTTTGCAACATTTATATTCAAAAGTGGTTGATTTATAACAAAGCAAATTTTATGATAAGGGATAATAGTAAAGGGCTGAAACTATCCCTACATCGACTGAAAATATAAAGGTTTGTAAAAAATGTTTTTTCAACTTTATGCTTCGAATTCGGTTTAATCAGCTTAAATAAATTATTTTCAACTACGCATAGAAAGAAGAATTTGAAAAAAGGTTGATTGCATATCTTTTTGCTCCCTTTAAAAATAATTGGCTCCCTAAAAGATTGTATGGGACGAAGTAATCAGGTAATTGGCTAGGTGGCCATAAAGGGTGCCAATACCATACTCAAGTAAACTGGCTCCCGTTCGTGAAGGTAAAGCGGCTCGCGTAGGTAAAACTTCATTGTATGTGGTTGGCGGACTACTTGGTAAAACAATACCTGGGTTTGGAATAGTCTATGCTGATGCGGATGCAATTATTAATGATCATGAATGTAGCGGGAGCGGAGCATGCATACAGCTGGTGACATATCCAAGCGTACATGCGTTCAATTAGTTGATAAATAATATAGAAGTGTGTGTATTCAAATGCGACCTGACGGAATGTTCCGTGAATGGAATGCATGCCACGCAAAGGCCGGATTCGAAATAGCACACACAAGTATGCACAACAAACACATGCACCTTACATGCACTCGTTACTTAGATTTTCGGGCTATGTGCGAAACCGGGACGGAAAAAACGATGCAATTTTATGAACCTCTGAATGCAATGCATGTACGCTTGCATATGCCACCAGCTTACTTCCATGAGGCGAATGTTGTAGTATCCATGCGGTAGTATCCATGCCTGTGGCGGAAGCGTGCATACCCGTGTAGGATGCGCACTTATATGCTATACGTACTAGGTGCACCGCGTGTATGCTTTTAAGAAAATTACCCAATAAAAATTATTTTTACTCGGTTACTTTTAGGTTTTAATGTAAATAGGAATTCATAAATATTAATATTTTCAAATAGAATTTGTATCAAGTCCGTCAGTAGATTCGTCACTATTCTTCCTGAATCTGTCGTTGGCCTGAATTTTCTCAAGCGTACTATAGATCCGACAGACTTTCCACTATATCTATTGCATATTACTAGCCGTTGGGCACAAAAGTTTTACTTCTAAAGTGTGATCATAAGCACACTCATATTTTTTTTTGTGTTTGTTTCGAGTTCATAAAGTCTAAAGGTATAAAACAAATTAAATTTCATGATCGTGCGGTTAAATAGAATTGTTAGATAAATTCAAATAGCGAATTGCAATAATAATTATTATACGGGATATCTTCGTCAACTTAGTTTCTGCCCTTTTATTAGTTTGTTAGTGAAGGTTGTCGGATAAATTCACGATAGTGCTGTTAGATAGTATTGTCAAATAAAGAATCCTTGAGAGTAACTGTCTTTGTCACACAAACCATTTCGTCTTAGCTAAAGCGGCAATAAGATGGAGGAATTGAGTATAACGGAGAGATTTCGGTTTGTTACTAGCAGCTTAAGCTGTATAATGCCATTCGATGGTGAACCCAATTCGTTAGCAAACTTTATTAGCATAATAGAATGTCTGATTCCGATACTAGAGACCTTCGATAATAATTATAAACGCTCTATACTAGGTTTTATTAAAGATAAAGTGATAGGTAAAGCACGTAGAACCCTACTAATGAACGGCGATGCCAGTACTTGGGGTGATCTTAAATCCATTCTAATTAAAGGACATGGCGAAAGTTTCTCAATCAATTCCCTGATAGACAAACTTAGGTCATGCAGATGTAATGGAACAATTCAGGATTTTTATGAACACTTAACAACTTTATTGTGCAGACTAAATAACGCTCACCTTATAGGGGATGGGGAAAACGATGAACAAATTGAGAGTAATCGAAGAATAGTTTTGGATGCTTTCAAACAAGGGTTATCAGAACCAGTGAAAGGAATTATAATTAGTAGAAACCCAGACACCTGGAGCGTACGAAATAATTCAGGAAAATGGGTATTCAAATTATAGCAATAGCAGAAATGATAATTTACACAGCACAATAAAATACCGTTTTTCACTAACAATGGTTTTACGAGGAACTCAGGTATTAATAATAATAATTACCATCTTAAGAATAACAATAGAAATCGTCGTAATAATAATTACTATAATAACAATTTTAATAATAATAACAATAATACCAACCTTAATAATAATGGCAAGCTTCGTTATAATAACCCGAACTATCGTAACAGTAATTTTCACAATAATAATAATCTTTTTAACAACAGCTATCGCCCACAAAATGGCATTAATGGTAGCTATGGCAGATTGCCACAGAATGAACGTAGTTCCAATAGAAATAACAACAATTTTAACCGCAACGACGAACCCGAAGCAATGGAACCCAGTGGGAAATGGAGTGTTCTAAGGACAATGGAGGAGCACTCCCATGGAAGCATGGAGTGCTCCCTTTCCGCTCCCTCTCCATATATTTTTTAACATTAGATGTCCGCCTAGGCTAGCACTCCATTTGAGCTCCCATAGGAGCACTCCTGCAACGATGTAGCTGGAGACAAAAAGGAGCATAATAGAGCTTTTTTAAATATCTACAGTTGAGGTCAACATTAAAGTACCATAAGAATTTTTCAGTAATTTTACGTTTTCAGTATAATAATGAGTCATGGCATCAATACAATTTTAAGTTTTGAGCTTGGCCTATTCAATTTCTTAAATAACTCCAATAATGCTCCCATGGGAGTCTATTGAGAGCCCTCCAACTTCCCTCCCTTTGGGACTGCTCCAAATTTTTCCCGCTGGGAAGTTTCTCTCAATCATAACGATCTGCAACAAAATTTTCACGTAGGCGGTCGAAACGTCTTCCCTATTTAATAATTCATACACCAATCAGAAAGTTGAGATTCATTGTAGATACTGGAGCCGAATATAGCATAATAAACCCCCAGTTATGTAACCCCAAATGGAGAGTATCTTCTGATTACTACAAAATTACAGTGTTGAATCGCGAAATACACTCAAATGTCCTATACAAAATACCTCTCTTTAAAGAATTTAACGAAAACCGTTACGCGAATTTTTTGGAATATCCCTTTCATAATTATTTCGATGGATTACTCGGAAATAATGTTCTATTAGATTTAAATTCCATTGTCGACTACAAACACAGACGCCTAATTACGGATCAAGCTAACCTTCCTATATATCTGAACCAAGGCGAAGAAGATTATTCATTAAATGGCGAAACACAGGAGATACTTATCAACGAATCCACAGACTACACTATAAACGAACCTTCTCACAATGTTTTTGCTAAACACTTGAACGAGAAAGACAAAGGCAAATTGAAGTTTCTCCTTCGCGATTATAAAGACCTATTCTTCAATGACGGCGACAATCTATCTTTTACTAGTAGAATAAAACATACCGGTATCCTGAAGTCCATCGCAACGAAGTTGACAAACAAATTAAGGAAATGTTGCAACAAAAAATAATTGTACCAAGCAGTAGCCCATACAATGCTCCTCTATGGGTTGTACCCAAGAAGTCTGATAATAGCGGAAAGCAAAAGTGGAGAATCGAATCGATTACCGTAAACTAAACGAGCAAACAATAGAAGACAGATACCCAATGCCAAACATTGACGACCTTTTGGACAAATTAGGAAAATGCAGCTATTTCACTACTCTAGATCTGGCGAAAGGGTTCCACCAGATCGAGTTGGATCCCCGCGACAGAATTAAAACTGCGTTCTCGACGGCCAACGGTCATTATGAATTTACTAGAATGCCGTTTGGACTAAAAAACGCACCCGCAACCTTTCAGAGATTAATTAATTATGTATTGGAAGATTTTATTAATAAGATCTGTGTCGTGTACTTGGACGACATACTTGTATTCTCCACCAGTTTTGAAGAACATTTAGATTCATTAAAGAAAATATTTCAAAAATTAAGAGATTGTAACCTAAAAATTCAAATGGACAAGTGTCACTTTGCCGGCCGAGTCTACAAAATGTCTGGGTCACATTATCACTAATAACGGCGTTAAACCCGATGATAATAAAGTACAAACAATAAAATCATTAAAACTTCCGAGAACCGCAAAAGAAATAAAACAGTTTTTGGGGATAACTGGGTATTATCGAAAATTTATGAAGGATTACGCCAGGATAGCCTATCCTATGATAAAATACTTAAAGAAAAATAATAAAGTAAACGTTAACGACAGGGAATATGTCGACGCATTCAATAAATTAAAATTATTATTAGTAAATGATCCCGTACTAAAACGACCAGACTTTAACAAAAATTTTACCTTAACAACAGACGTTTCGATGTACGCGTTAGGAGCAGTTCTAAGCCAGAGCAACCATCCCGTCTGCTACGCATCTCGCACTTTAAACGATCACGAAATAAATTATTCTCCAATTGAGAAGGAGCTTCTTGCAATTGTATGGCCCGTAAAATAATTCCGCATGTATTTGTATGGCCGAAAATTTCAAATTTTCACTGACCATAAACCACTTGTATGGCTAAACAGCATAAAGGAACCGAATATGAAACTCCAAAGATGGAAAATATTACTTAACGAATACGACTTCGAAATTAATTATGTAAAAGGAAAGGAAAACAAAGTAGCAGATGGCCTCAGTAGATACGTTAAGAGGGATGAACAACTTGATGACGATGAAGTATCATTGTTGAACACCACCGAAGGAAAGGCCGAGATTTTCAATAATGAAGTAAGCAACGTTGGTAACGCTGGCACTAGTAGCATGGACGTTGAAGTTATGTCTACAACGAGTACAGCAGCGAATGGAACGAGCGGCAACTCGAATCGCATAAGAGTTCGGAAAAATGCAGTAACATTTATAAAAATCAAATTTACTTAAACTATGGACCAAAAGAAAAGTTCACAACTAAAATTATGCATAAAAGGTGTCAGAATCACATAATAATTGACGAGAATTCGAATTTACTAGACGCCATGAGAAGGATTTTAATAAGCAAAGGGCTAATGTGCATTTACTGCGAAAACGATGAACTTTTCCTCAGGTTCGAAGCTTTGTACGTCGATTATTTTTCAAATAACAGTAACTTAAGAATATACCGATCAAATATCAAACTAATAGATTTAACGGATAGGGAGGAAATGATCACCAGCATCAAGGAAGAACATCTGAGAAATAATCACCGAGGAATAAATGAAGCGTTTTCGGAATTGAAATTGAGAGTTTTCTTTCCAGACATGCTTAAGTTAATAACAAAACTAATTAACAACTGCGAGGTCTGCCAACTGGCAAAATTTGATCGTCAACCTCCCAAAATCCCCTTCCGACTGACTGAGTCTGGAACGAAATTTAGCGACATAGTTCACATGGACATTTGGTTCCCTTGCAGAAATGTAATGTACCTTATCACGATAGACAAATTCTCTAAATATGCCACATTACATAAATTGAACGATAGAACATGGATTTCCATCTTAACAGCCCTAAAGGAAAGGATAAGATTTTTGGGAAAAATGAGAAAATTGATCTACGATAATGATAGATGTATGTATGTTGCACAATTCTGTAACATTATTTTTATCAGAAAATCAGATTATTGCCCACACAACTACGGCACATAATAAGACAGGTAACTCAGATGTAGAAAGATTACATGGCACACTGAATGAACATCTAAGATTAATGGAAGTGGATAGGTCAAGTAACGATAAGGATTTGGAGGAAAAACTACACGACATAATTACAATCTACAACTCTACGATACATTCCACTACAAAGCTACGACCAATTGACTTTTTAGAAAAAGATTTCGATAGAAGCGATATTAGCGCATTATCCGATAAGTTCATAAAGGAAAAACGCGACAGGATAGATAAATTAAATAAGAATAAGGATCAGAACTTTCAATTGAATGACAACATAGTAATTAACAGGGAAATAGCAAAATGTAAACCAAAGTATAAGAAATTAAATAACTTTAGAACGGAAAATAGTTACGTAAAAAATTCTAGTAATAAACGAAACACCCGGTACGTAAGAAACCAATTGAAACGTAAATACAAACATAAAAATTGAGTTTCTCTTTTTTTTTCAGAATGATTACCATTCTGTTTCTTCTGGCGACGGCGGCATCGATATCAGCACAACGACTGGAAATAATCCCAATAAAAACAGAAAACGGATACGCACTCTTCAAAATTGAAGAAAAATTAGTTGTAGACTCATTCATTAAAATATTACATGTAGTAAATTTGACAAGATATGGCGAACTTATAAATCTAATTGAAAATAACGTGAAATCCTTGCACTTAGTCGACGAAGAAAATAATACCGTATTGTTGGAGAGAGAACTGAAATTATTGAAGCATAATTATAAAATAATAATACCTTCCTTGCAGGAACAATGGACAACGACGACGAAATAGAAATTTACAAACATTTGGAAAACTTGGACACCAATACAAAGAATACGATAAACGAACTTAATCAACAGGTTGTTATCAATAATAACCTTATTAAAAATGAAGAAGTTATGAACGAACATTTGAATAAAACACAAACAGTTAAATAAATACCTCCTACATATCACGAAAGAAACTAACAAGATTACACATTCTCAAAACCAATCAAAATACATTCTTAAAGTATACGCAGACATTACCACGTTGAATAGACAGTTAGAGAAATTTGCAGACATCATTTTACTAAGTAAACTGAATGTACTCGCTCACGACATTCTAACGGACGAGGAGGCGACTAAGTACAACATAACTGTTGAAAGCATTCCATTTATGCGAAGTGGTATAATTTTTAATGAAAATCGACTGATCTTCGCAATTGGTATACTTCGTTTTACTACCGAAAAATACTATAAAGCAATCGTAGTACCATTTCCAAATGATAAATTCGAGCAGATAGATTCGGGAAATACGGAAGTAATTATTCAGGAAAGGAGTGTCTATAATGATTACGAAGGTATTCTAGTTAGGAAAAATTTAAAACTTCATAATGATCATTGCATTAGAAATTTATTGAAAGAAAAAAATATTTGCACATTTAAGTTTTATAATGAAACCGCTAACGAGAAAATATCCGATAACTTAATAATCTCAAGGAATCTGCTTCCAACCAAATTAAATACGGATTGTGTGAGTCAAGATTTAATCATAAAAAATAATAATGTAATAAAATTTAAGGATTGTAATGTAAAGATCGGAAATTATTCATTTAAGAATCATGCAGATAAATTTTTTGATACTATGATAATACCAATAACGTACCTTAATTTTACGAAACAAATCAAGAACTTAACATTAGAAAATTTACATTTAAATACTATCACTAATAGAGAGCAAATAGAATACGTGAAATATAAGAACAATTTCGTTACGTACTTTTCTTTAAGTTGGAGCTCTATAATTGTACTTGCAATAGTCATCATAATTGTATTAAAAATACGTTCAAGAAAATTTAACATTGTTAACATTAAATTACATGAAAGTATTGAACTGAAAGATAAAACTACTCCTACTTCCAATAGGGAAAGGAATGTAGATCCATTTGCCGAGGCTGCAAATGCTTAAAGAAGGGAGGTGTCACATAGACATTTGATCTGGCGCACTTGATCTAATCACTTTTACTTTGCTTCGCATAATTAAACATAATAATTCTTGGAAATATTCCCACGCGAATTTAATTCAAAAACCATTATCATTTGATACGATAATTTTATCTTTCTAAGAAATGCACTTGCACAAACAAGTGCATTACAATGTCTAGACACGCCGCCTCAGTTTGCATCATGCATTCTGCTGATGCAACATTTTTATGTTACCAACAATTATAATAATTGTAAGAGATGCAACGATCATCTCAAATACTTAAAAGTTAGTTCTTGTTCAACAGTAGTCGCATACACAATAAATAAGTATTAAATAACGAAGGTTCCGTTTTTTATTAAAAATTTCCTTTTCGATAACAATTATTACTATATGAAATAAAAAAACACAATTATTTTGAAATCACAGACAGGCACTCCAATTATATTTATATAGATTAACACTGGAACTTTTGGCCAGCGCCCCACGCTTTTTTACATTTCGAAAGGTAGGCCCTTTCAATATACTGGCTGGCGCAATTAGAACTTTTCATTTAAAATTATTTTTTTATTTTTCAGTTTATTTTAGGCTTAAAAGCTTTTTGGTTTATAATATGTCTTCCGAGATTTTGAAGTGACCGTCATATTATATTTAAAATAACGTCACACAGCTTACTGTAGTATGCTCGTCACACACCCAAAAACGGCTCGCCCGTCTCTATCAAAGTCTAGAAATTAACAAGTCTTTCATCTTCATATGGTTAATGAGTGAAAGACGAACAGCTATATGCATAATTTCTTCAAATGACGATGTCAGGCTATCAGAGAGAGAATGCAATATTTTTATAAGCGCTAGCATACAACTAACCAACAGAAAATTTTATGAGTTTCTATAGGGATGATGTTGATGTATTGGTGCATATTTGCTCGTTTGTTTTGATTTATGAAAGAAAACAGCTGATTCAATTTTCTGCATACTTTATCGTAAAGAGAGAATCTGGCTTTGTCTCGCTGAATTCACGAAGTATGCGTTGAGTTTTGCTCAGCAGTGATGTTCATATATGCACGCACACAACCAACCCGGTGAAAATTTTGTATGAAGATGAAAGACTTGTTGTTATTACTAGACTTTGGTCTCTATCAGCAAAATATTTTTGAAGTAAAACTTCTTTAGGGAAGTTTGCTTAAAAAAATTTACATGAGAGTGAATCAATTTCATTCATGTAACGCTCTCACACATGAAAAATCGTTAGAACTTTCGTATAACGATGGGAAAAGGGGCGGACGGGGTACAAGAGACGATTACACTCGGGACTGTGTGCGCAACAGTTAAAATACACTCTGCGTTACTGCATAGATTTTCTGGCATGTTAGCTACGTTGTCGCCCGGGCTTTGCTTTATCTCATTATAGGAATACAAATTCACCATTCTGTAGAGGTGAATTATTTCAGATTTTTCTTGTGGTTTGGTCACTGGCCGGGCTTATGCCGCGGACACTTTGGAGTTGACTGACATGTTGGAGCGGCATATACGAGAAGAATTTTCGGCGGTGGTTTGGGGTGCTTAGAATACCAAAAGGGAGTGGTGAATTAAATGTGTGAGGTGCTGTTGTTTAAAATTGGCACCCACTTCCCCTTTGGTGAGATGTGCTGGACCTTTCCCCTTTTTAAATTACAATTTTTTTAACTTGCACAAATCGACGAATCGTTTATGTCAAAACATTGCACTGTTGTGAAAACCGTTCCGGATTTTTTTTGGGTCGCTGATTACGAAAATCAGGGTTCCACAGTCTCAAAATATGGATGTCATCTTTAAATATGCTTAAAAATTCCCCTTTTTAAGTGTTTTCGCGATAATTTTTAACCGACTTCAAAAAAAGAGGAGGTTACTCAATTCGACGTGTAGGTATTTTGTGGTCCTGTTCACGCATAACTTTGTAACCCAATAACTATTTTGCTTTTTTTTTGGTTCATTTGAAGGGGGAGCTTCCCACGGTGGTCCCGTTAAATTTTTTCTAAATTCTGATAACGGAGTTCGAAGTTAGGCAGAAAAAACTGTTAAAATTCAACCTGTTAAAGTTCAACCTAAACATTTCATGGGCACCGAACAAATTACTTTATTGTTGTCAATCTGGCAGCAGCCCGGTGGTGGAGTGGGTGGAGCGTAGGATCCTCGATTCGGCGCTACAGGTTCGACTCCGGTCGGGGCAGCCGGTTTTTTTTCTTTTTCTCTTTTTCTTTTTTCTAAATTGATTTATTAACATATTGGTCAGCGCCGATAGTGCTTAACATAGCGCAAAGGGCTGGAGCCAAGTATTATTGTCTGTGGGATCTGTGGGGTGCGAGTTCGATCCCAAGGGCTCGCGGTGCTTTTTTTTCTATATATCGACAAAATAATTATTTTTTAATTTCCTTCGGGGAATTTTGTTCCATATTAAACAAGTTTTCGACGTGAATGCGTCTGTAAATTTGCTTCCAGAACAAAAGCCGATAAGAACGAAATTATGGCGAAATTTGCAGCTCAAAAAACTATTGTTTATATCGAATTAAGAAATATACCATGACGTGGATGAAGAATCAAAGAAGTTTATTGTTTACATTTAATTTCCCCGATATCAATGGCAACTTAACTTTTTATATGCTATTGATCTGTATGTGTGTATAGTGTAAACAAATCTTGCAACTTGATTTTGACCCAGTTCCATATAACCGATCAACTGCAAATTTTGCACATATGTACGTATAGTTCGCATGACAATACAATCTGCAATCAAATTTTGCAATTGCGCTCCCCGACCCCAGACATGGGTATCAAATGAAAAGGTGTGACAAGTATAATTATACACTTCGCTATGTGGCGTCGTAAAAACGTAGGCTCCTTGCAATGACAGGCAATATTAAAAAATGAATGGACTAAAAAGCACGAAATAAAAAAAAAATTTTAAAAACCGACTTCAGAAAAAAACCCGCGATGCACAAAAAAGTATGAAATAATTGTTTGTAATTCTTAACAACATCAATCCAATAAGAATGGATCTAGAAAGAAGAATCACTTTTGAAGACGGTGCCAGGTAGTAGTTGACTTTGATTGCACTAACTCTTGCTTCGGCAATTGTTTACATTTCTTTGTTAGGCTTATGCCCTTAATATATCACCCACATGTGTTAGCACCGTCTTCAAAAGTGATTCTTCTTTCTAGATCCATTCTTATTGGATTGATGTTGTTAAGAATTACAAACAATTATTTCATCCTTTTGTGTGCATCGCGGGTTTTTTTCTGAAGTCGGTTTTTAAAATTTTTTTTTTTTAATTATAATCAAAAACAATCTAATAAAATACATTTTTTGCAACATTTATATTCAAAAGTGGTTGATTTATAACAAAGCAAATTTTATGATAAAGGATAATAGTAAAGGGCTGAAACTATCCCTACATCGACTGAAAATATAAAGGTTTGTAAAAAATGTTTTTTCAACTTTATGCTTCGAATTCGGTTTAATCAGCTAAAATAAATTATTTTCAACTACGCATAGAAAGAAGAATTTGAAAAAAGGTTGATTGCATATCTTTTTGCTCCCTTTAAAAATAATTGGCTCCCTAAAAGATTGTATGGGACGAAGTAATCAGGTAATTGGCTAGGTGGCCATAAAGGGTGCCAATACCATACTCAAGTAAACTGGCTCCCGTTCGTGAAGGTAAAGCGGCTCGCGTAGGTAAAACTTCATTGTATGTGGTTGGCGGACTACTTGGTAAAACAATACCTGGGTTTGGAATAGTCTATGCTGATGCGGATGCAATTATTAATGATCATGAATGTAGCGGGAGCGGAGCATGCATACAGCTGGTGACATATCCAAGCGTACATGCGTTCAATTAGTTGATAAATAATATAGAAGTGTGTATTCAAATGCGACCTGACGGAATGTTCCATGAATGGAATGCATGCCACGCAAAGGCCGGATTCGAAATAGCACACACAAGTATGCACAACAAACACATGCAACTTACATGCACTCGTTACTTAGATTTTCGGGCTATGTGCGAAAGCCGGGACGGAAAAAACGATGCAATTTTATGAACCTCTGAATGCAATGCATGTACGCTTGCATATGTCACCAGCTTACTTCCATGAGGCGAATGTTGTAGTATCCATGCGGTAGTATCCATGCCTGTGGCGGAAGCGTGCATACCCGTGTAGGATGCGCACTTATATGCTATACGTACTAGGTGCACCGCGTGTATGCTTTTAAGAAAATTAGCCAATAAAAATTATTTTTACTCGGTTACTTTTAGGTTTTAATGTAAATAGGAATTCATAAATATTAATATTTTCAAATAGAATTTGTATCAAGTCCGTCAGTAGATTCGTCACTATTCTTCCTGAATCTGTCGTTGGCCTGAATTTTCTCAAGCGTACTATAGATCCGACAGACTTTCCACTATATCTATTGCATATTACTAGCCGTTGGGCACAAAAGTTTTACTTCTAAAGTGTGATCATAAGCACACTCATATTTTTTTTTTATAAAAGTTTTATCAGGTTTTATCAACTAAATTTCGACTGCATTATTTGGCATTTGGAGCTTACCAAGATGGGTGCTAAGGCATTCCCCTTCCGTCTCATAGCTTCATACTTGATGTCTAAGATCGCACTTTCATATATCTATGGTGGCGGTAAGTTTGTCTAAAGTCTATTCCGAACGGAGCGTTCGTTTTTTCTCTGCCAGTTGAGCAGATCCATTTCACTCCGTCTATCAGTTGTCAAATGAAATATTTAATATGTAAAAAAGAAATATTAATTGAAAATTGTTAACCTAAATAGATTTACAAGTCGTTAAATAATTTATACGACTTGTATAAAATTAAAATAATAGTCATAATGTTAATTTGAATATCAATGACATTTATGTGATGGCTCACGTAAAAAGTGGACCAACTTGCATTAGTCCGTCGGACCGCTTGATTGTGGCTACGCCTCTGCTTGTGTCATGGAAAGCTTGTGGAAATGTCAAATGTCGAACTTTAAAAACGGACGGAACGAATTGGTTCTGTTTCAGGCTTAATTGTGAGGACTCGCCTGTTGTGCTTCTTGATAGTATGTACACATATGTATTTTTGCGATAGCGTGCATTAGTATAGCATTCTCATTTATATGTCATCTGACTGCGAACTAGTTCGTCGGATCCTTTGCGTGTTTGTATCATTTTGTGTGCTTTGCCTCCTAATACGCTTTCCCTACCTAGTTTTTTTACTCTATAACCAGCTTTTATTATGATGTACAATCCTTTTGACCTAGTATTGATCCTACTACGGCGTCCATATTCTCAAAGTCGTGTAGCAGGGCCACTATTTCTGATTCGTTTTGCTTTGGTTATTTTCCAATGTACTGACCAGGTTTATTCGTTTGATCGCGCCTCTGTCTGATTTTTTCAAAGGACGTTGACTAGTTCTGTGCAATTTGCCCCCCAAACCTTAAATAGCTCCGTCACTTTAAACATGAACCTCTGAAAAAATGCAACTAGAGATTTATCAGCGGGGTTTTCTTTATTTTGGGCTCACAAATAATTTCCCAAAAGTCCATAAAGCCAATTGACCGGCTACTCGAGTTATGCAAGGTCAAAGGTCACGAAAATCAGTTTTTCTCAAAAATCTAGTAAATTATCGACCACCTCTGCCAAAACCCGAGAAAAGTCACTGCAGACGAACACCTGGCAGACCTGTTAGGAAGTCCTAATCCCACCTCCCCGCGGTGCTCCCTGGGGTACTTCTTCGGAAGGAGCTAACGGGAGACGGGCGAATGGCGAGCTCTCTGCGCCACAAAACAGAGGTTTAAGTCGGTTGGGCTGAGGGTTAGCAACCCGCTCCCATTAAAAATACCATTGCTACGAATCGGCAAACAATGCCTCGGTACCGGATGGACAACACGACGACGACCTTTGCTTTTCGAACAAGGACACGAATCGGATCATGGAATGTCAGAACACTGCTGGCTGAGGGACGGCTGGATGAAGTCCCCAACGAGATGAATCGATATAAAATCAAAATCATGGGACTTAGTGAGACTAGATGGCCCGATGCGGGGGAACATATCTGCCCAAACGGTGAGTCCTTCTTATATTCTGGTAGAAACGAAACTGAAAGCCGTAGGAGTGGTGTTGGTGTATTACTCACCAAAGAAGCCAGGTCCAGCCTCATTAGCTGGTCACCAGTTTCTGAGAGGATTATTACCGTGCGCCTGCGTACCAGACTAAGAAGTACTACGGTAGTCCAATGCTATGCTCCAACTGAAGACGCTGAAGATGACATCAAAGACGAGTTCTATTTGCGGCTGAATGAGGTTTTTCGCTCTATTCCAAGGGGAGACATCATTGTTTTAATGGGTGACTTAAACGCACAAATCGGCCGTGACAACACCGGCCTTGAACAAACAATCGGAAATCAAGGTCTAAGACAAGTTACCAATAACAATGGTGAGCTTTTCGTTGACTTCTGTAGCTCCCACCAACTCATGGTAGGTGGAGCTTACTTTTGTCACAAGAAGATACACAAAGAGACCTGGGTATCGCCCGATGGTAGAACGAGAAATCAGATAGATCATGTGGCCGTCAGCCGCAGATGGTGAACTATCCTTGAGGATGTCAGGAGTTTCAGGGGAGCAGACACTGGAAGCGACCACCACTTGGTAGTAGCAATCATTCGCCTTAAAATCGCCGCAATCAGAAACGTACAACGCGATGTTATAAACCGTAGACGGTTCAACGTAGATCTTCTGCGGGAGGAGGACAAAGGACAAAGGGCGCAATATTGACGGCTGCGGAAACGACCATCGGTTATGTCCAAAGAAACCAGCAACACTGGATCTCGTACACAACCTGCCAAAAAATAGAACGCAGGAGAGCCCTAAAAAATAACGTAAACTCTACAAGCGACCCTGAAAGACGTCACCAACTGGAACCAATTACAAAATACCAAAAAGGGGGACCTAACAATATGCGACAACTGGAGAGGCATCTGTTTACTATCTACAGTGGGCAAAATTTTGTCCCATATATTACTATCTAGGATAAGTGAGGCAGTAGACCGAACGCTTAGGAGGCAGCAGGCCGGATTCAGGAAGGGCCGCTCATGTATTGATCATATCAACACATTACGAATAGTAGTGGAGCAGTCTACTGAATTCCGATCCCCCCTTTACCTTGCTTTCGTAGATTATGAGAAAGCGTTCGACTCGGTCAATAGGAGCTTTATATGGCAGGCACTACGGCGACGTGGACTGCCTGATAAAATAACAGAATTGATAAAAGCCCTATATAACAATTCCAAATGCGGAGTTCTCCATAATGGAAAATTATCCGACAGCTTCGAGGTGAGCTCAGGAGTACGACAAGGATGCCTACTCTCGCCTTTACTATTTCTTATAGTAATAAATGACATCCTTGTCGGCGGTCTAGATAGTAGAACAGGCGGCATACAATGGGGTTTGTTAGACCGCCTTAAGAATCTCGACTACGCAGATGATATCTGTTTGCTGGCCCACAGACACCAGGACCTCAAAACATGATTAACAATTTGGCAACAGAAAGTATGTAGTCCAGCAGGCTTAAGGCTAAATCCAACTAAAACTAAAGAAATGCGGATAAATGCAAACACCATTGAACGGACTGCGCTGAATAACCGTGACGTGGAACTGGTCGATAAATTCGGCTACCTCGGTAGTATTATTACCGAAAATGGCGGTGCAGAAGAAGATGTCAGTTCCAGAATAAATAAAGCACGAGGCGCATATGCATGCCTGTTCCGCATATGCGGCTGTTCAACTCCAACGTTAAGGCAGTACTTTTGTACGGTTGTGAAACATGGAAAGTCACCCAATTTATCACAAGGCGCCTACAAGTCTTCGTCAACAGATGCCTGCCTCGTATCCTAAAAATCCCCTGGCAGGATAGAATTTCAAACGAAGAACTATGGCGCCGTGCCGGCCAAGAAAGGATAGACGACCAAATCAGATGAAGGAAATGGAATATGGTTGGCCACACCTTGCGACGAGAAAACGAAAATCTAGCCAAACAGGCCCTCGACTGGAATCCGCAAGAATCCCGTCGAGTCGGAAGACCTAGAACAACGTAGAGGAGAACCCTACTAGCAGAAGCCGCAACAACTGGGAGATCCTGGTCGGAGCTGAGAGCTGACGCGCAAAACAGAGTCCGCTGGAGGGCAACTGTTTGCGCCCTATGTCCCATAAGGGATTAAAGGAGCGCAATGAAAAAAAAAAATGATGATTTATTCAGAGGTTTGGCCCTTTTTTGTATAAAGTGACTGGGCAAAAAAGTCCGACGAATACTGCAATGACGCTCTTGTACTATTTACTGCCTTTGACTTTGAAATTCAGATTAATAAGCCGCCATCACTATCACAGATATGTATCACGCAAAAGTGAACAAATCCAATTATGCCTCGAAATGAGATAAGCATATTGCGGGATACTTAAAGGTGATTATTAGGACATGGCAGAACTGTTTGGTTGAAAATCGAATTCAATCATATGTATGTTAAAAAGGCTTCTAAAATTGTATTTTCAACTAAAACATAAGAATTCCGCAGAGACAATTATTCAAACTGGATTTGTTCACTGTTGCATAAAAGCTCCTCATATGTACATACATTAGCCAAATTGCATGGAATGCCAGCTGAAGGCTACGTTGACACCTATTCCATTTTCGCAGATCAAAAAATTGCAAAAATAAACCAACAAAAAACGCTGTTACTTTTACTACAATATTAATTTTTTAACGTGACAACGTCTTATAAATCGATGAGTATAGGAAGTCATTAGCGCAAATCCAAATCCCCACCACTACTTAGCGACGAGAACGGGACGGGACATTTTGCGTACATCAAAAATTTAATATTCCTATTGCAAGTTGAAAAACAAGGGAAATAAAAATATTTTAATTTTTCCCAATAAACTCAGGTTCAAACAATTGACGTGAAAAAATAATTTCCGAATCGAAAAAGCTCTTTACTGTCGAATTGGCCGAAGAGTACCGATGATTTTGACATGAATATGTCTTATCCCTGGGGTCTATTTGAAAGAATGTGCGGAGACGACCATGACTAATTACTGTTTGGCATACTTTTAGGATAAATTTTAGAAGCAAATTAAATTTATATTTAATTCTGCATACTTTTAGGTGAAAATATTATCGAAACCTTTCTTAAGGTTAGAAAATTTTCGAGACATTTCTTTTGGCATAAATATTTGTCGTTTTGCCAAAATGACTGTTTCGAGCACATTGATTATATACTAAGTAGATATGGACAAACGCGAGTCAAATTAACTTCAGGTTACGGCACCACGAGCTGGGGGCGCTAATATCGCAGGGTTTTATGCTCCGCTATATATGGTTAGTTTCCGAAATAAACTTTTTCTGGTTTATGTGAAAGCCCTTTGCGCATTTGAAAAAAAAAATCAGAAGCTGCGGCTTTGGGTTTAGTGGCTGCGAATCTAAAAATAGATTCCTATGCGCTTTTTCCTATTGTTTTGTTCGGGAAGGGCAAAGAGGATGAAAAAATGATGATGATTTCGTAGCTGATAGGTGAAATTTTACAATAAGGGAATGAAATGAATGGGCGAGATAATTTTAATGGGAAATTTGGCATCAAGGGTTTTTTATTATGTTGAAAAAATTGAAATGGGTTTTCAGGGATTATTCCAATTTTTTAAATGAGTTTTGAATGACAAATAGAATTCGTAGAAATTAGTAATTTTTACGGATAATTGTACTTCTATTGAGATATATAAATAATTTCTATTTATGTGGCATGGTGAACCTTTTATACGTAGATGTCAATGAACCTTGCGTTTGATCTGTGAGGTGTTATAAGTATGGTTTCAACAACACCGGCTGTTTGTTCTATTTATTAACGAAGGGGAAGTATATGTAGTTGGCCTGCGATAGGCCGAGTTGGCTGTCTTGGGAAAAAAGGTGCATGTAGGTAAAAGCGGTAAAAATTAGCGAGGGCTGCAAATACTACCGTGGCTTGAAGGGTCTCTAGAGGAGCAAAAGGGTGCTATCGCCAATGCACCTTCTTCGTTTTGCACCTTCTCCAGCCAAGGCAAGCTAGTTTTTGGGGCACCTGCAATACAGGTTCGCGCCACGCAACCGTCAAAAACAAATATATAGTATTTTATTACAACAAAAACTAGGGATTTATAACGAGTTAAAATAAATTGAGAGGACTATTAAACAAATTATTGTAATTATAACCAGACGCATTTTGATAAAGACTAATCCGAGGCTGAAGCTCTGTTAATTTATTTTTTCCAAAGATGAAAGAATAATAATATTAATAATGTTACAATATTGCTAACTAAATATCTAGGTAGCCGGATGCTCCCGAAGTATCGAGGTCATTGATGGTGGCTTGTGCCGTAAGGCTCGTGAACTTTTGGTTGGGGTCATGTGTCGTATGGGTTGTGGCCGTGGGAACATAACTTCTGCCCAGATATACGAGTTATGTTCAATACAATTCCATATAAGGCGGAATGTAGGACTTGTAGATTGTAGAGGGCCGCCTGCTGAAGGAGGAACTTGCATCTCTTCAGGAATCTGATAATTGATAAGCATTGCATTGATAAAAAATTCACCTTTGAACCAAAAAAAATAGTAACACTGAATGAAAATATTGTAGATATGTATTAAAGAACTTGTTAAGAAACTGGCTGATGTGCATTTAGTGTTTAATGGTGGGTCTACACGAAAGAGGGTTTTGCCCGTCTTACTTTGATGTTTGAATTGAATGGCCGGCGGAATCCTTGTGCGGACAATGTCGACGGAATGTTTTTGCGCACATTTCCAGCGGCTTTCCTTTGTTTCACAGATAAAACTCAATGGGAAATCTTATGGCTCACATGCCCAGCTACCTAGTAAGATGAATATTGAATATCACGAAGGCCTTTAAATTAACGGTTAATTTATACATACTAGAAAAGCTGGTCGTCCCAAGCAAGAGCATGTGAGCCCTCATCATTTTTATAGCTACACAATATGTTTGAAGTTTGGCTCTCGTTGCAACCTGAACATCAAGAATTCCAACTTGTTTGCAACAACTGAGTTTTTGTGTCGACGGACCCGCCACTAATTATAGGTTTTCATGGCAGGCTTCCAGTTGAATAATGAATCCAGACTGGTTTGTTCTTAATAATTTAAATTATTTTCATTTCCAATTGGATTATTTTCATTAATTTTTAAAATTTGATACTATCAGAAGTAAGCAAAAGGGTAGTTTTATTGAAGCTGCCATAATTAAATGAACGGGTGGTGGAGTGGGATATTCATATACATGTATATAAAATTCTTAGAATTTTAGATAATTATTTACTTTATCATCGCACCCCCGCAGGAGGTAGGCTTTGTAAGGGGTTGACCAGAGCATGTTGCTTTTGGAATTAGCCGTTGGTCACCGGTTGGTTATTCAGGGTTAAAATCACCAAAAACTCACCGCATTTTTGTAGTATTGCGCGAACTTTTGCGTCTGATAAAGTAAACAATTACCCTTAATACAAACATTTTAAAAAATCTTTCAAAATCTGAACTCTTCTTTTTTCATTGACGAAATATGAAGTAGGGTTTTAAACGAAAGTTTTTTATTTTTTTCTATTATTGCACGCAAATATGTACCTATACATATATTCACATTTTCAAATAGTTTGCTCAATTTGCTCTAAAAGCAATAATTAACATAAATACAAAAAAACTAGAATTTTGTTAAAAACAAACTTATTTAATTTTTCTCAAAATAAAAAAAACACGATGCTAAATTTCCCATTAAATCTCTCTTCCCATTCTTAATTTCTTCATTCATAAATTTCAGCCACCGGCCAAGAAATCATCGTAGTTTCAGCCCACCCACCCCCTTCCAAAACAAAACAAAAGGAATGCCCGCACAGGAATCTATTTTTAGATCCGAAACTTTTGGTTTTTCTTCCAACATGCGTCAAGGGCTTTGAAATGCTTTTTTAAATTCAGGCGCAAACCCGCTTTTTTATGTTTTACTAAAAAATAGCAAAATTAAAAAAATTGTCTATTTTATGATTGTTATGCACTAATAAAAAATTAATATTATTAAACTAATGTTGTAAGCCCATTCCCATTAATTTTAGAGGTTTACAACAGAAATTCGCAGCCCTAAAATTTAACTCAGTGTAACTATCGCCATCTAACAAGACAACCTGAAAGATGTTTGTCCATATCTACTTACTCTATAATCAATGTCGAGCACATACATTAACAAGAAGCTATGCTAGCAGCTTTTTTGCGTCCAAGATATTTTTTTGTTCAATCGCTGCGAGTTCTTGTTCCAAGAGTGAGAAAAAGTGTCCAGGATTTTTTACTTTGTGGGAGATTTTTTTAACAGCTTATGGGGCCCATCGCCCATCCAACTAGTTGTCCAAACTGAGTTGTGTAAAAAGTTGTTGTTTTGCCACAAACGCTTCAACTGAGTTGATATTTAAACTGTCAATTCGATATTTTATAGGCAATTTGAAAGTTAAATGAAATTGTAGAAAACCCGCGACTAAGTTTTATAATAATAAAAATTGGAGAAAGATGATTTTTTAGATTAATTATAATTGTTTTTAATTATTAATATGAATATTTATATTTTTCAAAATATAAATTAAATTCTAAAAGTATAAATTATGAAAATAATTTAATATTATGTGAACTTTCATAATTTAAATTAAAAATAATGCAAAATAAACTTGCAAAAAAATATATTCTTCGAATTTATCCAAGTAGTTTGCCAAACTGCAATACACACAGTGCAACTAGTTGCCCAAATTCTAGGCCCCGCCCCCATAAAATTAAAAGATTTTGATTTATCCCAACTGAAACCCCAACTGTCAAATCAGTTTGCCAACTGCCCCACACACGATGCGATTCAGTGACAACACAACTCAGTTAGGACAACTAGTTGGCCTGTGGATGGGTCCCATTAGAAAAGGTGTGCTTGAGTCGTCCTCGCGCGATATTTTTGTGTTTTCGAAGCGGGGCGGAATCAGAATCGATATCAGGGAATTTTCTTACTACGCAGTTTGGGGATTGAGTGTGGTGCGGCCGCGGTGCGTTTAGAATTTTTGCAAAAGCACAATTTTTTCATTTTGAACGATTTCGTTTCGTGTGTTTGTATTCTGTTACATTGTGGAAAAGGATAAGGTGGTTGAAGGGTATGTATTGAAGCGAGCCAGATATATATTGTTGTGTGCATTCCTTTCGACCCCCTCCAGGGGTTCTTTCCAATAAGAACAAGAAGGTGATTTCCAATAAGAACAAGAAACAAATAGACCCCAGGGGTAAGACATATTCATGTCTACTGTGCCATCGAGAAGCCTTGGCACTTCCCGTCTTTTTTACCTTTTAGTCGATTTTTTTAGTATTTATATTAATTTTGTGTTCACAACTGATAAGGTAAAGAAAAGAGTTTCTTAAAAATTTTTTTTTCTTTTTTTTTTATCAGTAAAATTTCAATCGCAATAAAATTTTAGCTCATATTTTCGCTAAAAATCTAATTCTTAATTCTATAATCATACATAATAATTATCAAATTCTAAAGTGTTACATTTTTCGATTTGTTTCTTATGAGAGTTATTTAAAGCAAACACTTCTCATAAAAATTATTTTATACTAAATAATATCGCCTTCACATTTGTATATTGCTCCCTTTCTAACAGTTCTGTTAAAAAGAGCATAGCTCTTATAACACCCTTTTAGTTACCCTTGCAAAGAGAGCTAAGGTATGTTTATAAGACAAAAATAACTCTCATAATTGTGCCATTTAATTCTGACAACGCACTCATAAAGCACTTGTAGTGTTCTATAAGAGTAAGTTATGCGAGTGATACTCTATTAAAAAAGTCGAATAACCTCTCATAAGACTCTACTAGTGTCGAATTTTATTACTTGGGTGTTATTTTGACCTACTTTAACCGCTAAAAATTGCGTATTGGATGTGTTACCGTATACTCTTTCGTTTCGGATATTAAGTTTTATAATCCGAAGTCGCAGGAATGTATAGGAGGGTGAGGGTGGTGGAGCCTCTTGGTGACGAAAGTCGGTGCTTCTCTCGTAGTTCTTAATCATACTATTGATGACCTTTTTGGGTCAGGAATTGGAGTATAGGGTGTCTCTGATAATATTTTCATTTTTGTGATGGAAATTAATGTAACTATTATCGAGTACTCTATTGCCAAAACTCTGCGCAGTGTTGAATATTACCATCCTCGGCTGTTTTGAATGAAAGTTAATAAGACGTCCCAAGGATGTAGGCTTCTTGTACCAATCAAAAATTTTTGGGCCATTATCTCTAACAGCTTTCAAGTCAAGGTACGGTAGCTCTCCTTCTTTCTCAACCTCAACAGTAAATTATTACCAATAGGTACACCTTGCTTCTGTTGGTATATTCCGGTTTCAAACTCCAAATAATTGTTTTCAATAATACAAAACCTAAGTATGTCCACAAACAAGGTTTTCTTTATCTCGTATGTTGTTTAAGGTAATTTCCCCTTCTTATCAATTCTCCAGTATCATGCGAACAGGAACATTGGTAAAAAGAGAAACAACATCAAAATACACCATGACTTCATCATCTCCCAGGTTAAATGGAGAGACCACTTCTATAAAATGTTTTGCGTTCTAGACATTACATTTGGAGTTTCCAGTCAACTTTTTCAAGATCCTAACTATATTATTAAGACAACTCATAGCATGGTACAGTAGTTGATGCGCATATAGGTCTTAAAGGCACGGCCTCTTTATGATCCTTGGGTAGAATATATATTTAAGAACTACTAGCTGTGAATGTAGTCATGCGTTTTTCCCGTATTTATCCATTATGTTACGATCAAACAAAGGGTTAATAAAACTATTATTCTGACCTTGGAGTTTATCTGTGGGGTTGACTCTGAGAACCCTATACTTACTCCTATCTGAAATCAAATATCTCATCTTATTAGTATAAATAATCGTTTTTGTAAATGGCAACTGTGACATTGCCTTTATCAGTGGGAGCAATGTAAATGTGTGTTTTTATGTGTCTTTAAAAACTTTTTCGCATCATTTGAAATTATGTTGATAAATTTGTCAAAAGGTGATGTTACAGAGTATCCGTACCTGTGTGTAAAATTTGCTCGAGCAGTTTCTTGATCACCCTGTTCCAACGTTCTTATAATTTCTTCTCCGTCAGTTATGACTTTGAAGAGACTACTGCTTTAGCTCTACATTGCATAGAGAACGACCACAAACCTGACCTCAACAACGTCACGATTCTGGAAGTTGAGAGGCACAATAATAAGAGAATGTTGCTAGAGATATAGACCATTAAAAACGCGGGGGGGGGGGGTGTTCCAAAATAACACCGTTAAGAAAATCGAACCCTAAAGGTTTTTGGGGTCGCTGATCCCGCGGTCCTAAAACATGGCCGTCACCCTTAAAAATGCAAAAAACCCCTTTTAGAGGGCTTTCGCGATTATTTCAATAATAATGAAAACTAATGCAATGAAATACACTTTTTTTAATATTTATTTGCGAAGGTGGTTGATTTGTATTAAATCAAGGCGAACTTTATGATAAGGGGTAACCCTAAAGGGTTGAAACCACCCCTAAATCGGCTAAAAATAGAAATATTGTAAAAATTACTTTTTTTCAAGTTTATGCTTCAAATTCGATTGTGGGGGTACTGTTAGGCAAAAATAAATTATTTTCAACCCTTAAGGGGTTAAAACTACCCCTACTATTATCAAAATCAATTTTATATAAAAAAATGCATTTGAATTTTTTTCAATTACAATTTTAATGTAGGAGTAGTTTTACCCCCTTAAGGCTTGAAAATAATAAATTATTGGCTAATAATACCTATTGAACAAAATTTTAAGCAAAAACCAAAAAAAAGTTTTTTTTGCAATTTTTTTTATATAAAGCTATATTTACAAATCACAAATTCACTTGAAACTGAGCGGCATGGAAAGCTTGCAGTGGAAGTGGACAACCCCTGTAGCGTGTAGCCGCGTATCTCAGAGCCGTTTGTAGCCGCCTATAGCCGCTCATGTAGCCGAAGCGCGAAGCCGCTCGAATACGCTTCCAGTGGACGACCAGCCTTAGGGTTCGATTTTCTTAACGGTGTTATTTTGGAACACCCTAACGCGCGTTATGAATGGACTAATATTGCACATTAATAAAATGAGAGATGCAGTTAACCGACGGTCTGGTTATGACAACCTCAGCAACGGATAAAAACAGCTGATTGGAGCAAGGAAAAATTAGAGACAACAAGCTTTTTCTTAGAGTATTTACTAGTTTCGCCGTGTTAAATGTTTTAGTGCTCTTATATTTATGTATTATTTGTATTGTAAGTGTGAAACATTTTTATATTTATTTTGTATATTGACGTTTTCTATTATTCTTTTAATTAAAGGCCTGATGAAGGATGTAAAAAAAATCTTTAAAACGACTAAAAAACCCATCCTTAGTATTTCATCCTTCTCCAACATAAATGTAAAGACTCGTGTGGATCAACTACTCGATTTTTTAAGCAAATCAATAAATGCGTTTTGGCTCATTCTAAATTATTCGTAGAATTTAGTTTCGTAGCCCACCAATTCTCTATATAAAGTTGTGAGCTCTCCTTCGGCTTCCCGAAGAGTCCACATGCGATTTCCACACGAGTCCACATGAGATTTTAAACGCTAAATTTCACGATGCACTTGATCACTGCCAAAATTTCAAAACTAAAAGGATGCCATTGAACATTGACACGGATACGGCTGTGTGAATGTCAGCGAAATATTCATCTCCGAAGCCACTGACACGGAGGGCCGTCGGTGACGTACCGTTAGGAATATGTGTGGATCGATTTTCATTTCTGAATTTTACGACCGATTTGACGGAAGCATATCAAACATGTTTGTTTTTCCTGTCGTTCCCATCAAACTCAATTTTTGATTACTTACCGCGAAAATCGGTTCAAATGCTCGGATTCGCAAGATTTTTTACTTCTTTTTTTGAGCACTAAAAAGGCTGAAGCTGGAAGTACATAATTGCATTGCGTTGCATGAATGCGTTGACAGCTCAAGTTTACACTGAATATTTCAATTATGGCAGACCTTTTAATGCAGCACTACCTTCAATGCATTGCAATGCAATGCAACAGTTGTTTAAGTTTCAACTTTCACGCATACAACGCATTCAATACTCCGTCAAATTGGTCTTGTTTTTCTGCAAGCATATTATTAGCTTGTAATAATTCATTAATATATAAAAAATGGATTTTGAGGAGGGATTCAACATAAATTCAGCATAAATTCAAATTTCAAAATGCATTTAAGTGCTGACACGCAACGCTATAATACGCATCGCAGTTAAATCCACTCAAGTATAGCAATGCAATGCAACGCAATTATGTACTTCCAGCTTGAGAAGCGAAGCGTATTACGCATGCAATTTTCATACAATTTCTTTAAATCTCGAAACCCCCGAAAATACGAAAATACCGGTATTTATATGAAATCAGTACCGAGAATACCGGTTTCAAAAAATGGTCCAGTATTGCGGCCCCTAATTGCAACATTGAAACGCATTCCTTCATTCCTCCCCCCCCCCCCCCCTTGCAGCTATTTTGCTTCGTACACGATATTTTTGTTAATGATATTCGAGCGGCACCTCAACTAAGTCGATATCTGTTGTAGTTCGTACGATACACGATACAAAAATCACTTTGTCGTTTAAACCAAAAACCGGATCGACCACTATTATAAAAAAAATTTCAGATCATATTTCCCTTAGTACACTTCGAACGACACCTTAACGAAGTCGTTATCTTTGGAGGTTCGCGCGATATCAGGAAAAAATGATGTCATACGTACGCACACGTTTCTTAGAATGGTTCAATTTAGTACAGAAATGTTACAATATCAAGACAAAAATGAGGAGTGCGTAGTAAAAATAAATTTAATATCAAAAGAGTTAAGGGTAGTTTACATCCCAGACTCAAAGTGGAAGAACAAAGTGGCGCTGTACAAAATACAAGCGCAAAGTTTCGATGAAAGCTCGAAACTTTTTACAACTGTCAAACGTAAAATTTTTGAACTGTTGCAGAGAAAACAATTTCAGAGAGCTGCAAAGCCTTTTTATTAGTTTCAAACATTTCCACAATTCGTTTTTGATTTTTCAAATTGTCGAAAAGAAGGTAAATATGCAAAAACTTCTAACAAAACAACAAGAAACCATATAAAAGAGACATCTAGTAGGCACTAGAATACTTAAATTTAACGAAACTAAAAGCTTTTTTCCGACATTCGCATTCGTAAAGTAGAATAGAACTCTACTTTGAGGCTGCCGTTTGCTGTTGCCACTTTGGTGAAACAGAGACAGAGCCATACTATCTTCTATGCGATAAAAGAGTTCAGATTTGCGCTTCCACTTTGAGGCTGGGATGTAAACTCCCCTTTAAAGGGGAGTTTACATCCCAGCCTCAAAGTGGAAGCGCAAATCTGAACTCTTTTATCGCATAGAAGATAGTATGGCTCTGTCTCTGTTTCACCAAAGTGGCAACAGCAAACGGCAGCCTCAAAGTAGAGTTCTATTCTACTTTACGAATGCGAATGTCGGAAAAAAGCTTTTAGTTTCGTTAAATTTAAGTATTCTAGTGCCTACTAGATGCCACTTTCGCGGTTTCTTGTGGTTTTGTTAGAAGTTCTTGCATATTTACCTTGTTTTCGACAGCTTGAAAAATCAAAAACGAAATGTAAAAATGTTTGAAACTAATAAAAAGGCTTTGCAGCTAATTAAATTGTTTTCTCTGCGATAGTGTTAAAAAATTTCCATTTGACAGTTGTAAAAAGTTTCGAGCTTTCGACGAAACTTTGCGCTTGCATTTTGTACAGGGCCACTTTGCGCTTCCACTTTGAGTCTGGGATGTAAACTCCCCTTAATTCTGCTAAATTAGCTATATAAAGGGGAGTTTACATCCCAGAATCAAAGTGGAAGAACAAAGTGGCCCTGTTCAAGATGCAAGCGCAAAGTTTCGTCGAAAGCTCGATACTTTTTACAACTGTCAAATGGAAATTTTTTAACACTATCGCAGAGAAAACAATTTAATTAGCTGCAAAGCCTTTTTATTAGTTTCAAACATTTTTACATTTCGTTTTTGATTTTTCAAGCTGTCGAAAACAAGGTAAATATGCAAAAACTTCTAACAAAACCACAAGAAACCGCGAAAGTGACATCTAATAGGCACTAGAATACTTAAATTTAACGAAACTAAAAGCTTTTTTCGGACATTCGCATTCGTAAAGTAGAATAGAAATAGAACTCTACTTTGAGGCTGCCGTTTGCTGTTGCCACTTTGGTGAAACAGAGACAGAGCCATACTATCTTCTATGCGATAAAAGAGTTCAGATTTGCGCTTCCACTTTGAGGCTGGGATGTAAACTCCCCTTAATGTTTGCAAATTCACTATATCCATAATTCGACGATTTTCAACGGCACTTCCGGTCAAAACAAAACATAAATTTCCGACATTTTACTTCTACATAATTGATGAAAAGTATGCAAACGCATTGTGTTCAGCCAGCTGGTACGAGGTTGGTGTTCCCATTAGAGATCAGGCATATAATATCTGTGACACATATACCATCATTATGAAGAAACTCTCATTAAGATGGTAAAAACCTATTAAAATTAATGCAGAAAATACGCATTTTTATGTCCTCACTTGATATACCAGATGAAAATGAAAGTAAAGTGTAATATGCCACCCCATCATTTCCTTTATCTTCATAATGAAAGTAGTCATCATATAATGAAAGTGTAGTATGTCACAGATATAAATCACTTCAAATATTTAAACTTAAACTATGAAAAAATTTAATACAATAATGACCAGGAGTAGGACTCTGCTGATAAGATAGAAGTTAAAATGAAGAGCTATAGCGCTGTGGTGTCTACCAAGAAAGGATAAAGGACCAAGACGAAGGAAATAGAATTGGATTGGCCACACCTTGCGACGCGAAAACGAGAATCTAGCCAAACAGGCCCTTGACTGAAATACGCAAGGAGCCCGTCGAGTCGGAAGACCTAGAACAACATGGAGGGGTAACCTATTATCCAGGTCTGTATTCCTTAAAGTCATTTAATTAAGTAGGTAAGAAATTTAGAATGGCTGGATAATTGTTGATATCTATGGAATTCCATTCTATTGATTTGAGATAATCCAGTATTTTGAAAAAGAAATATAATAGTAACTTTAGTTGCTACCGGTTGTGGATTTGCGCTCCCCTCTGGCCCTGGTATTTTTTTATTTGTTTTAGGAGTTTTCCTGTTCTTCAGCATTGCAGTCTGTTTAGTGTAATATATTTTTTATTTTTTCGTTATTTAACTCTCTTCCAAACTTATACTTTCTGCCAAACCTACAAATAGAGTACTTTCTTTTGATGAATTAAAAAAGGAAAACCGGTTGAAACCTTATAAACATAGTTTTTTAATCGACTTCAATTCGACGTGTAGGTATTTTTTTGGTCCTGTTCCCGCATAACTTTGCAACGTAAATGCGCAAATTTTAATTCGTGCCTTCCTTATCAAAATGGCGACCGATTGATCAACCCGGAAAACTAAAATTTTACACTCCCGGCTAGCTGTCCTCACTAACTAAATATTTTATTTAAAATAATTTCTTAAAAAGTTTGCCTTCTAATATTAATCTTTACTACAATTCGAGTCTTAATTTTCATTCACTGGAGTTCATGAATACGTTGCTTTTTTAATTGTTAATTTAAACAATCACTTGAAAATGAATATAATTAATTCTTAAACAGAGACCCACAATAATTTGGCAGAAAGATTAAACTTTCATAATTTTGAGAGAACTAAGAAAAGCTGTAGTCCTTGCAATGCAACTGCCGGAGCAGGAGAAATTCTACTAAATAAATTTCCGTTATTTTAATGCGGCCGGGGCAAGGCCGCGTCAGCAGCACCAAAAATATGCCGCGCGAGTTACATGCCCCATATAGAATATCATCATTACCTGTAAACCATAAATCCACCTTCCGGCACATGCCGCAATTCAGCAATTTAATTATATTGAACCTAAAGTAAGGCAGACGCCAGTTAATCAATTTTATAATAAAATTCCTAGAATAAGAATTGCACCTTGATTTTTAGAATAAATTGCACATTCCAGCTTAGGTTTAGTAGAGTTCATTTTAACCTTTATCATATTTTAAGTTATGAATATCGTTCACTCTTAGTTTTGGTTCTGTACTGTTAAGATCGATATTCGTTGCTATCTTGTTGTTTGATTTTTAAATTCTAATTTTGATTCTTAAATTGTTTGATAATAGATTTTGTGATTTCTTAAATAAATAATTATTGTTCGGACCTTTAAATATTATTATTTTTTTTGGTCATAAGACGGGCGGTTAACGTAATTGGCGCAGTCGGTAGGATAGGCAAACGGTCCAGTCCTCGTCTTTTCGCAAATTAAGAATACAACCTCGACGGTTTATCGAGTTTTGTTTTTCTAATACCGACGGTTTATCGGTAGTGTAGTGCCAACAGTGAAAATTGTACAAGTCCGACGGCTTATCGGAGATCCATTCTACAACTTCCTGGACGCACTAGCGAAAGAGACAAAGGACTGAAGCACAATATTGGTCAACGGCGGCTTACCGGAGGAACCAGTGCAGAGATCGTTGAGCTCCAGCTCTTTATTGCCAATCAAGGATGAGTTACCCCCGCTACCAGCTAATAATAATAATCTTCAAGTAAGTCGAATTTTGAATACTTCCTTATTTACAATCAAGAAAAAAAAATTTTCTATGTCAATCCCCCCAAAGAAAAATAAAAATCTTTCCCCAAATCCATATCCCATTATTACTAGATTAAGAAGTAGACTAGGCTTATTTAGATCATTAGAAAATATAAACGAAAGCATAAGTGAAGAAATTAGTGAAAGTTACAGTGATAATTTTAATAACAGAGTTTTGCGAAGTAATTTTGAAAACCGATCATTAGAACATATTTGTGAAAACGTACCTAGTGCCAGTGATAATACCCCTTTTGACTTCGTACCTAATTCTCGTTTTGACCTCTCGTATTCAGATAATTCTTCAAACACCATGGTTGATAACAACCCAATAAATAATGTAATTCCACCAACGGCTCCTATCTCAAGGACTATTACTTCAATAGACGTATTCAATTCATTAAGAATACCCGACGCTATTAAAGATCTCCCCCAATACGATGGAAATCCGCGTTTACTTTTCGAATTTTTAGGTAACGTCGAAGAAATTCTTGAGTTGATCGCAGTAACTAGCGGCACCGGTTATGGTCAATTATTATTACGAGCAATTCGAAACAAAATAGTTGGGCCAGCTAATGAAGTCCTCAATATGTATGGGACTCCTCTAGAATGGGATCAGATTAAACAAAATCTAATCCTCCATTACTCTGATAAAAGAAACGAGACGTCGTTGATTAGGGACCTTCATAAAACGAAACAGGGAAGCCAAACGATAGAAAAATTTTATAGCGAAATAATCGAATTACTCGCGAGTTTGACAAACCACGTATCCATCCACGAAAAGGACCCAAATGTTATAAATTCAAAGAAAATCTTATTTACAGAAATGTGTTTAAATTCATTCTTATCGGGACTTAGAGAACCATTAGGTTCGACCATTAGGGCCATGAAACCTCTTACCTTAGCAGAAGCTTTTGCTTACTGCATTAAAGAACAAAACATATTTTACGGTAAATCGGAAAGCTCCAATTCATCCGGAAGTAAAATACAACACACACAGAATAAACCAAGATTTCCTCACAAACCCTGGAACACGAACTTTACACAAAATCTTAGATTCAACCAAGGCGGCGCTTTACCTCGTTTTGTTCCATATAATTTCCCTCGCCAGGCATACAACCAGCAACCCACCTTCAATAGACCACCACTAGGACCCCAGCCTTCAACTTCTTTCCGACAGATAACAAATCAACCGTACAAACAACCAGAATTAAAACCAGAACCAATGGACACATCATCGGGCAACATGAGATCTAATACATACCAGTCGCAAAGAAAACCACAATCTAATTTCTTCCGTTCTAATAACAGACCAAATTTTACCAGTAAAGAATTATTCCATATAACTGAAGGTTCTCAAGAGTCAAACGCCCCTGGTGACTACCACTCAAATTTAGATGAATATTATTATGATAGAAGTGATCAAAGACGCAACATTCAAGTAGTCGAGTTGGATGAGGATTTTTAAAACAGAGCCTCGAACCACCAATCGGCTACATAGATATTAACATTCACGGATCAATTTTACCTTATATTAATGTTTCTTCACCATTTGGACGCCCCCTCAAATTCTTGGTTGATACAGGTTCGTCAGCTTCCTTTATAAACCCGGAATTTGTACACCCCGAAGACACGAGATTAATCAAACCAGTAATTATAAATACAGTCTTGAATAACCATACCATAAATAAAGAAATATTTTTGAATAATTTTATAGAGTTTGAACAACCTGGAACTAGTAGATTCCTTGTCTTTCGCTTCCACGGTTATTTTGATGGGCTTCTAGGATTAGATTTCTTAAAAAACTTAGGCGTGAAAGTTGATTTAATTAATGATGTTCTGACCAATGACATGATTAAAATTCCATTGGAATTTAAACCCAACTTCATGTCAGAAAAAATTCTAATTCCTGCTAATTCGAAATATATAGTTAAAATACCTGTAGACAAACAAGAGGGTGATATTTATATTAGACACACAGAAATATACCCTTCACTATACATCCCTGAAGGTATTTATTATGCAAAAGATTGGCATAGCTTCGTAGAAGTGATAAACCAGTCTGAACACGAGGAAATGTTATTTCTAGAACAACCAATCAAAATTGAATCTTTCTCCTCAGAAAGAATTCTGGAAGTAAATAGTTTCAACGTAAACTACGAACATAATGGTTATGAGGAAGACATTAAAAACTTACTCAGAATTAACCACCTAAACCAAGAGGAAACTAAAGCTCTAGTTAAGGTATGTAAAGAATACTAAGAGATATTCCATAGGGAAGGGCAAGATCTGAGTTTCACGAACCAAGTAAAACACCAAATAACCACAACGGACGATATCCCTGTATATACTAAATCTTATCGTTATCCACACATTCATAGAGAAGAAGTGAGGAAGCAAATCACTGAAATGCTGGACCAGAATATCATAAGACCTAGTTACTCACCATGGAGCTCTCCAGTTTGGATTGTTCCTAAGAAACTGGACGCTAGTGGGAAGCAGAAATGGCGGTTAGTCATAGACTACCGTAAGCTAAATGAAAAAACGATCAACGATCGATATCCCTTGCCTAATATAACAGAAATTTTAGATAAATTAGGTAAGTGTATGTACTTTTCCACGTTGGATTTGAAGAGTGGATTTCATCAAATAGAGATGGACCCAAACGACATTCCAAAGACAGCGTTCACAGTGGAAGGAGGGCACTACGAATACGTTCGCATGCCCTTCGGCCTTAAAAACGCCCCAACTACTTTTCAGAGGGTAATGGATAATGTCTTGAAAGAATTACAAGGTTCCATATGTCTTGTATACCTCGACGACATTATAATCTACTCAACTTCTCTTTCGGAACATGTTGATAATCTACGAAAAGTTTTCCAAAGACTCAAGGATGCTAATTTAAAGATACAGTTAGATAAATCCGAATTCTTGCGAAAAGAGATTGAATTCCTGGGTCATGTAGTGACCACAGACGGCATAAAGCCTAACCCCAACAAAACTAAAGCCATTCAGAATTTTCCATTGCCATTCCTTGGATTATTAGGCTATTACAGGAAATTCATTAAGGATTTTGCTAATCTCACAAAGCCCTTAACTGAATGCTTAAAGAAAGGAAGGAAAATCACACTGGATGAACGTTATGTGAAAACCTTCGAAGCCTGTAAAGACCTTCTGATTAACGACCCTATACTGCAATACCCCGATTTCTCTAAGCCTTTTATACTCACTACAGACGCGAGCAACTACGCAATTGGCGCTATATTGTCACAAGGACCAGTTGGCAGTGACAAGCCAATTTGTTACGCAAGTAGGACTCTGACAGAATCCGAGACTAATTATTCGACAATCGAGAAGGAATTGTTGGCCATCGTATGGGCAACAAAATACTTCAGGCCTTACTTGTTTGGTCGAAAGTTTAAGATTGTCACGGACCATCGACCTTTGGTTTGGATCATGAATCTCAAGGATCCTAACTCTAGACTTGTCCGCTGGAGGTTGAAGCTCGAAGAGTACGAGTATGAAATAGTTTACAAAAAAGGTACACAAAATAGCAACGCCGACGCCTTAAGCAGAATCGAGACCCAAGATGAACAACCACAGATTGTAGAAGCTAATGTAGGAGAACAGGCGAGTGCAGCCAGCACAACGGGAGCTACCATACATTCAGCAGTAGAGAATGTAAACGATGGAATTTATATATCTGAAAGACCATTGAACGAATTTTCCCTCCAATTAATTATCGAAATGTCTGATAGGAAACCAGACTTTACACTCGAAGTACCCTTTAAAAATAAACAGAGAAGGATAGTTAGGATACCAAATAATTCAGAAGAAACCCTGGTAGGAAAATGTAAAAGATTTTTAACACCTAATAAACTTAACGCCATTCATACTGACGATAATACCTTTCGAATAATCCAAACTGTGTATTCTAAATATTTCTCTCACTCGAGGACCTTTAGAATAATTCGTTGCATAGACGTACTAAAGGATATAACCGACGGTGACCAACAAGACCGAACCATCCGCGACTATCATCGAAATAATAACCACCGCGGAATAAATGAGACCCTTTCGCATCTAAAAAGATCATTTTACTTTCCATTTATGAAAAATAAAATAATTAAAATTATTAACAACTGCGACGTGTGCCAAACACTAAAATATGACAGGTCTCCACTTAAAATTAGACATACCATTCCTGAAACCCCAGAGAAACCATTAGACATTCTTCATACCGACATATACACAATAAATAATAAACAGATACTAACAGTTATAGATAAATTCTCGAAATTTGCAGCAGCTTTCACACTGACCGCTAGGAATAGTCTGAATATAATCAAATTCCTGAAATCTTTTATGAGCACACACGGGATACCCAAGAAGTTAATCTCAGATCCCGGTTCAGAGTTCACTTCCTTAATATTCGAAGACTTTTGTAAACAATACGAAATTAATCACCATGTCACATCCTTTCAACAAAGTAGTAGTAATTCCCCAGTGGAAAGATTACATTCAAGTTTAACAGAAATTTACAGAATTATCTACAACCTCCATAAAGAAAAAGTTCACGAGGACATTCTGAATGAAACCCTAATAACTTATAACAATGCTGTTCATTCAGCAACACAGCTAACACCATACGAAGTATTCTACGGTAGGACTTATAGATTTAATAATGAAACACAACATAAAACAACCCATGCATATCTAGAAAAATTAAATGAATTTCAATCTCAATTATACCCCATAGTAAAGCAAAAATTAGAAGAAAAAACCAAGCATAATATTGATAAGATTAATAAAAATAGAGTAGAACCCGAAAAGTACGCAATAGGGACTAGAATATTCAAAAAGGAAAATAGAAGGAACAAGTTGACGCCTAGGTTTACCAAATATAGAGTAAAGGAAGATAGGGATGTAACTTTGACAACTAGCAAAAATAAGAAATTTCACAAATCTAAAATAAAAAGAAAACGTAAATTGCAGGATAATCCATCTAATGCAAGCCCACAAAATGGAGATTCAGGACTTAACCAACAGCAGGGGAATTCTTCCAATGAAACTGGGCACTGCTCGAACGATACATCGATACAACAACCTACTACACATAGTCCGACTTGAACAGTATGAACAGACAATTGACAATATCGACAATTCACTGAACACATTAGGAAAATTAGACGAGACAGACGAATTACTAGGATCTCTAAATATAACTAAACTAAAATTGATAGATTTAAAACATAAATTTTATAGCCTTATGCCGACAAGAAGAACTAGAAGGGGTCTTATCAACGGGTTAGGTACAGTAATAAAAACTATTACAGGAAATATGGATGCAGATGATGCAACCAAATGAAATAATGATATAGAAAAATTAATCAAAAATCAAGAATTTACGCAAAAAGAAGTAAATAGACAAATCCTGATAAATAATAAAATGATCGAACGTTTTAACAATATAACTGAACACATAAATTTCCAACAAGATATCATGACAAATCATTTCAAGCAAACTCAAAATAAAATAAAAAAGGAAAATTTTAAATTACAAAATTTGCAATACATGAATCAGATCAACTACAATTTAGAGTTACTCAATAATCATTTAACTAGCTTATCAGAAGCAATAATACTTGCTAAATTAAACATAATCTCAAAACAAATACTAAACCCTACAGAACTCTCAGAAATACACACAATTTTTACCAAACAAAATTTCACTATAATTTCTAATGAACACATTTACGAATTATTAGAACTTCAAGCCTATTACAATGACACTAATCTAATATTTAACGTACAAATACCGATATTCTCAGAAGAATATTCATATTGTCACATAATTTCCCTACCTATTAACCAAACAAAAATCATACCTTCCAAACCATACCTAATCCTCAGTCCTAACAGTATTCAAAATTTTGACCAGAAATGTCCGAAAATTGAAGATATATATATTTGCAAAAGGACCGAATACCAAGAGTCACCAATAAACTCTTGCATTGCTAATTTAATAAATAATCAGGCAGCAAGTTGTATATTACAGAACCGAGAAAAAACTATAGAGATCTTTCAGCCAGAACCAAACTACGTCATACTAATTAACATCCCGAAGACGATCATTTACACAACATGTGGCACCGAACAACAGAACGTGCAGGGCTCCATGCTTATCCACTTCATCAACTGTGAGATTAACAACGGCATCATATACAGCTCAACTGCCAGGAGACATTGGGATGAAATAACCATACATCCAACCATCTTCAAGGAGATCAACGCCACAGACTCCAGTATCGCAACCCTGAGAAGACTTGATACCTACCAGTTCGCAGAAAGCAACCCGTTGGACTTTTTACCATCTTACGTCGACTCCATTAGTTTCTACTCTGCAACCACAGGATTTACACTATTGCTAATAATAATCATAATAGTCATATTGTACAAAGGACATCGAGGATTCTTTCAACCCAGTCAGTCACCAACCACGCATGGTTTCGTATCGTCCAACGAACCAAGGTTCATATGGCCGATACTCAACAGTAAGGAGGGAGGAGTTACATGCCCCATATAGAATATCATCATTACCTGTAAACCATAAATCCACCTTCCGGCACATGCCGCAATTCAGCAATTTAATTATATTGAACCTAAAGTAAGGCAGACGCCAGTTAATCAATTTTATAATAAAATTCCTAGAATAAGAATTGCACCTTGATTTTTAGAATAAATTGCACATTCCAGCTTAGGTTAAGTAGAGTTCATTTTAACCTTTATCATATTTTAAATTATGAATATCGATCACTCTTAGTTTTGGTTCTGTACTGTTAAGATCGATATTCGTTGCTATCTTGTTGTTTGATTTTTAAATTCTAATTTTGATTCTTAAATTGTTTGATAATAGATTTTGTGATTTCTTAAATAAATAATTATTGTTCGGACCTTTAAATATTATTATTTTTTTTGGTCATAAGACGGGCGGTTAACGTAATTCGCGCTGTACATTTAGAATAGATGAACATGCAGCACGCTGGTCGGGTGCTGCTTGCCTTGCAATTTTAACAGGCTCAGCCAATGGAAACAATTGTTTTTGCAGCGCTGCATTGGTTCTGAATCGGCCTTTACCTTTTAGCTGCGTATACATTTTGCATACACCATACACCAAAGGGCCATGGCCATGTGCTGCGGGATCTACTTCTATGTGATCCATTTCATATTGAATTTTTGGCAAGGTTAATGCTAGACTTTGGGCTCATGCCTGTATTTAATTTGTCACCGTTGTTTTTATGGCTGTAGGATGTAGCACGTCTGCATGGGAACATAATACATTATTGAAGGTTGGTTGATACATGGTAAAGTTTGATTGAAATTGGTTTTTATGTTTTTTAATTAGTTGAGATCTATTTTTAATGATAGTTACCTGTGGGCATTCGCGAATAAAGTGTCCTTTTTTAAAACAGAGATGACAAAGATAGTTGAAAGGAGGCTGCTTCGACGATTTCTGTTGTCCAAGGGGGAATATACTTAAATCATTGAATTGTTCCGACAGTTCAGCAACCACATCATTTGTTGTAGAGTTTATTATACCGGAAGATGGATGTATTTCATTTCCAGATCCGGAGGAAGTGTATGTGAAATTTTGTGATGATGGAAAGGAGCTCCAAATAGGTGATAAAAGTTTCGATTGCTGAAAAAAAAATATTATTTAAATAAAATGCTTAGATTTAAACAAAAAAAATGTAATTTCTTTAGTAGTCTACACTTTAATCAAACAAAGATACAACCTGTTATAATTGTAAGTCGATCGATGTGAATTGGTTAAGTTATGTTTATATGAGACAGTCTTTGAACTATGTAAAAATTCCAGTTTTTGCGCGCTGCACAAGAAAGTAATGCTACCGTTATACATAAGAAAACAATCTGAAAATTTTATCAGTTTCATTTCGTTCTGTAAACTTGCGCGGAACGCACAACAGATTTGGCTCGTACTCGTGTTTGTTCACGGCGTGAGCCCGGAGCCGTCTTAACAATTGCATCAACTCTTAACATTCTAGGCATAACTTTAAGGTGCCCATTGCACGTCCACGTCAGGTATGATTGGTGAAAATCAGGTATGATTGATGGAAACCAAAATACTCCGATAATTACATTAATAGGTAGGTCGCTAATCATAGCAGTAACTGTGGCAAAACTGACAACAAAACTAACTGCAGGAACTGCGATTGAATGCTCACTTATTCCAAATCGCCAAACAAGCTTGAGTCTGGACTGTGCCTCGAGGAAGTGCAGGCGTGTGTTGTCGCCAGTCCCATTATACCATAAAAAAAGAAAATGAGTGTGCGTAGGACCACACTTTAGAAGTGTTAACTTCTATGGCTAGTCTAAATTTCCAAATCAATCTTAATACAGGACGATAAGGATTAATATATTTTTTTTTATGAATATTCTGTTAAAGTTTATTTAATTGTTACTTATATGCACTCACTCCAAAATGTGTTGCAATGTTTTGAAAATTAAACTATTTGTCTTAAACTTATCACCCAAAGATCGGACGATGGATGACTGGGATAATGTAGTTTTTAGTAAAAAATAGTAGATAATATATAGTAGATAATATATAGTAATAAATACATAGTTCATAGGAAATATATAGTACATAGTACACAGTACTTATCGTCGGGTTGATGCAATAGCCACGAAACACAAATTTTTGCTATTTTAAACATTGTGCAAATATGCAAAAAAGTCATATTATATTCAGCCAAAGTCACGGATCTAAATTTTTATGGGAATCTACTGGATTCAATTTGAATTTTTTCAGAACAAGTAAAATAAGTAAAATTAAGCGATTTATATTTATATCATAAACATAAAATCAAATATATGTTTATACATTAAAGATATAAAACGTAATGGCTGAGATAACTGAGATGACTAACAAAGAAAACGACCAGCTACGAAGTTTTTCAACACGCCCTTTGGGCGAAATCAAACGCTTGGTCAAACCATTCTCCTCTGCATTACTTATAAGTCATTACAGAAAACACTAAATAAAGAAGTACTTCCAAATCGACTTCCCACAGTAAATACTTGCGATTTTCCCTACTGGAATACTACCCCAGATACATACTTATGTACGTAAAATACAGATGCCCTGTCGAATATGCGAAACGCCGAAACGTATTCCATGTCGCCGAAAGCGATTAATCCAAGCAAAATATTTAAATATTGCATCCATTTGGCTGGCCAGAGCATGGCAACTTTTAGTCGAGATCCAGCAACAGAAAGCAGCGATGGTGACACGCGCACTTTGCTGCGCACCCGTTGCTGGCTACTTGTGCCTATGCAGCTGTCTAGAGCATGGAAACTTTTGGTTGAGCTCCACTTACAAACAGCAGCGTATAATTCTATGTGTGCGAGGCAAAATAGACCGTGCTCGGTGGGAGGGATTGGGTTGGAATGTTGCAATGCAGAAGCAAAGTCTAGAAATTAACAAGTCTTTCATCTTCATATGGTTAATGAGTGAAAGGCGAACAGCTGCATGCACAAGTTTTTCAAATGACGATGTCAGGCTATCAGAGAGAGAATGCAACATTTTTATAGGCGCTGGAATACAACCATAAGTCGGAAAATTTTATGAGTTTCTATAGGGATAATGTTGATGTGTTTGTGCATATTTGCTCGTTTGTTTTGATGATTTCAATTTTGACAGCTGATTCAATTATCTTTCCTTTTCTGTTCTGCATACTTTACCGTAAAGACAGAATCTGGCTTTGTCTCGCTGAATTCACGAAGTATGCGTTGAGTTTTGCTCAGCAGTGATGTTCATATATGCACGCACACAATCAACGGTCGGAAATTTTTGTATGAAGATGAAAGACTTGTTATTACTAGACTTTGTGCAGAAGCTGCTCTCAGCATTCATTTCATATTCTCGCAATGCAGACGCCGCTCTCAAAATCCATGTCATATTCTCGGCGAGAATATCATCCTCTTGCACAACATCGACTAAAAGTGCCCCAGATATGTAAGTAACATTTGGTCGAGCTCCAGCAACATACAGCAGCGAATGTGTGCGAGAGGATGAAATGAATGCTAAGAGAGGCGTCTGCATTGCGAAAATATGAAATGAATGGGAGCGAGAATATGACATGGATTTTGAGAGCGGCGTCTGCATTGCGAGAATATGAAATGAATGGGAGCGAGAATATGACGTGGATTTTGAGAGCGGCGTCTGCATTGCGAGAATATGAAATGAATGCTGAGAGCAGCACGGGCTTTTTTGCCTCTTCTTCTTCTTCTTTAAACTCCTTTAATCCCTCATGGGACATAGGGCGGAAACAGTTGCCCTCCAGCTGACTCTGTTTTGCGCGACAGCTCTCAGCTCCGACCAGGATCTCCCAGTTGTTGCGGCTTCTTCTAGTAGGGTTCTCCTCCACGTTGTTCTAGGTCTTCCTACTCGACGGGAACCTTGCGGATTCCAGTCAAGGGCCTGTTTGGCTAGGTTTTCGTTTTCGCGTCGCAAGGTGTGGCCAACCCAATTCCATTTCCTTCGCCTGATTTGGTCGTCTATCCTTTCTTGGCCGGCACGGCGCCATAGTTCTTCGTTTGAAATTCTATCTTGCCAGCGGATTTTTAGGATTATTATTATTTTATTATTAAGGAATGAGGGGGCAACCCATATGGTGAACACTCCGGCCAAGTTAGGCCTATTGTGTACGTACCCACTAGCGGAACAGACTATCGGCCTTCCGAATGAAGGCAAGAAGGTCTTTAGTTGATGAAGACCGGACTTGGGCAGGACTCAAGAACTCTCTGATAAACGTTCTTCTTCTAAGCCAGATCAGAGCAGGACATTCACAAAGAATATGTGTGGAAGTTTCATCGCCTTCCAAGCAGAGTCGGCACTCTGTCTCTTCAGACAGTCCTAGGTTGTGGAGGTGGTACCGCAGTCCTACATGGCCAGTGAGATAGCCCACCAGCAGCCTTAGGTCCGCTCTGTTTAGAGTAATAGTGCCCCTTAAGGCAAAGGGTCTTATAAGATCTTTAGCCTGTCTAAGACCTGGGACTGACTCCCAATAGGCTAGGTTTATTTTCTTGATCCACTCTTCTATCAAGGACTTGGAGGTGGACCAAGAGATGCCACAGAAGGGTTCTGGGCCCTGGAACAACGTCTCAGACCCCTCCCTCGCGAGGCTGTCTGCAGCCTCATTTCCCTCGATACCCCAGTGTCCGGGGACCCAGCATAGCGAGACCTCGTTTCTTCTGGTCAGGCTCTGGAGTACGTCAAAACACCCTGCTACTATTTTGGAAGAAAACTTCCACGTTGAGAGTGCCTTGATGGCAGCTTGGCTGTCAGAAAAGATTTTAATGTTGGCGCCTTTCAGACCTTTCTCAAGGTTGAGCCTAGCGCAGGTCGCAATGGCATGTATTTCAGTCTGGAAAACAGAGGGCCACTTACCCATTGCAATCGAGACCTTGGAGTTGGGTCCTGCGACACCAGCCCCTGTACCATGTTCCATCTTTGACCCGTCAGTAAACCAGTGGAGATGGTTTGGATCCCTAGGAAGAATAATTTCCTCCCACTCAGAGCGATCTGGGATAATGGCTTTGAATTTCCTTTGGAATCGCAGTTGACTAACCATATGGTCGGATACGCGGCAGATGGAAATGCTTGGGATATCTTTAAGGATATCCATGTGTCCTTTGACCGTATGGGGCCAGTTGGATGAGATCTGAAGTCTCAATGCACTTATGGCGGCGGATTTCCATATGAAGAGATGCAAAGGGGTCAATCCAATGATTGCTTCCATTGCAGCTGTGGGGCAGGTCCGCATAGCTCCGGTAATGGAGAGGCAAGCAAGCCGTTGCAGCTTGCTGCACTTGAGGATCGACGTAACCTGTTTAGTCTTGGGCCACCAAACTATAGCAGCATAAGTGACAACAGGTTTAACGATCGTATTGTACATCCAGTACATCATTTGCGGTGTAAGACCCCATGTCCTACCCAGAAGCCTTTTGCAGGCCCATATGGCCCTTGTGGCTTTGCTGATGACGTAGTCAAGTTGAGCGTTCCAGTTCAGTCTCTTGTCTAGCTTTACTCCCAAATATTTGACTGAGTCTGAGTACTCACTGTGGTATCCCGAATACAGATAGGACCTAGGTCCAATTTGTAACGTTTGGAGAAAGGTACCAGGACAGCTTTATTTGGGTTAATTGCTAGGCCCTCCTTGGTACACCATCTTTGAACTTCTCGTAGTGCTGTTCTCATGACCTCTGTAATGGTCAAATCTAATTTCCCAGAGACAATGATGGCAAGATCATCTGCAAAGCCGATGACATCGAAACCAGATTCAGATAGTTCAGTCAAAAGTTCATCCACAACTAGTGACCAAAGTAATGGGGATAAAACTCCACCTTGAGGGCACCCCTTAATAGCCTTAACACTAATGGTGGAGACACCTAGGATAGAAGAAATGTCACGATCTGCAAGCATGGCATTTATCCACTCAATCGTGTGAGGATCCAGATTTCTGAGAGCCAGTGCTCTAGAGATGGAATCATAGCCTGTGTTATCGAAAGCACCTTCGATGTCAAGGAACGCGCATAAGGCAGTTTCCTTAGCGAGGAAGGCCCTTTCGATTTTACTGACCAGGTGGTGTATAGCAACCTCTGTTGATTTATCTTTAGAGTAAGCGAACTGGGAGCTATGTAGAGGGAGGGAGAGCTCCAGTTTGCACCTAATATGAAGGTCTAGCAGCCTTTCCATTGTTTTCAAAAGAAAAGAGGTTAAGCTGGATTTTTAGGATACGACGAAGGCATCTGTTGATGAAGACTTGTAGGCGCCCTGTGACGAATTGGGTGACTTTCCATGTTTCGCAACCGTACAAAAGAACTGCCTTAACCTTGGAGTTGAACAGCCGCAATTTGGTGTTAGTTGAGATCTGCGTTGATATCCATATGCAGGACAGGCATGCTTATGCGCCTCGTGCTTTGTTTATTCTGGAACTTACGTCTTCTTCTGCCCCACCATTTTCGGTAATAACACTACCGAGGTAGCAGAATTTATTTACCAGTTCCACGTCACGGTTATTCAGCGCTGTCCGTTCAATGGTGTTTGCATTTATCCGCATATCCGCTTTTTTGCCTCGCACACATATAATTATACGCTGCTGTTTGTAAGGGGAGCTCAACCAAAAGTTTCCATGCTCTAGCCAGCTGCATAGGCACAAGTGCCCATAAACGAGTGAGCAACAAAGTGCGCGTGTCGCCATCATTGCAGCAAGTGTCCAGAAACGGGTGTAGCAACAAAATGCGCGTGTCGCGAATTCTTTGTTTTACCCCCAGCGAAAAAGTGCCAAACGCGCCTAAAGAAGTTAACACTTCAAAAAAAAACCGAAACAATAAATATAACAAACAAAAACAACACAAAAAACATATAACACATTAAAAATTAAATAAACCCAAATTAATTAACCACCAAAATAATAACATAAATCACAAAACAAACAATAACATAAAAAAAAACTAAGCGAAGGCCACCAACAGCAACAACAATAACCGAAGAGGACTAACGGACAATAAGTAAGTTCTCTTCCACCCGCTTCCCGCGCTTCCTGCCGTCAGCTGATATGAGTCGTCTTGTTTTAGCAGTCATAACACTGCAACAAGACTACTCCCGTTAGCTCCGATGGATGCATCGCCGGTGCAGCCGGCTACAAATGAGGTTATGGACCTCTCGCAAAACAGTCCTCAATGTGACAATAATTTTATAATCAATTTTTGTAACATTCGGGGACTGAATACGAACTTCCTGGCCGTTACGTGCGAATTACTGCTCCATACCCCTGCTATTTTCGCACTGAGTGAAACTCAAGTGCTACCAGATCTTGATCTAGATCGATTTCAGGTGACAGTGTATAATTTAGTGCACAACTTTTCCGCCCATAGGGGATTAGCCATATATATTAGGAATGACGTGGCGTTTCAGAAGGTGTAATAATAATAAAGTTTCCCTTCTTACCAAGAAGGCGCACTTCTCAGCTGGGCTGAGAAACATTTACCACGACCACGTGGGCTCGGCTCAGACATGCAAACATAAAAAATTAAGTACCAATAAAAATTGCATGCGAAACACATAAACAGTCATGAGACGACAAACAGACTCCTTTTAAGCAGATCTTTGTTAGTGCTCACGCTAAAAACATTAATATTTTTATTTACATTAATGAACATGCGATAGTGAAATTGACTAAAATGACAATGGAAAATACAAGGTGTGCAGTCAGAATACAAGGAGAATTGACGAAGTCCTTCCCAGTCAAGCAAGGCTTAAAGCAGGGCGATGGGCTGGCACCCATGCTATTTAATCTCTGCCTTGAAGGAGTAATTCGCAAAGTAAACATTGATGCGAACGCAACCCTGCTTAACAAATCAAAACAGTTAGCAGGATATGCCGACGACATAAACTGCCTTGCCAGATCACTGTCATACCTTAGGAATTAGAAGATGGAGCAACACATATAGGGCTGCAAATAAATGCAGACAAGAGCAAGATTCTAATTCAGTCAAGGGTGGAAAGAAGAAGAAGAAACCACAACACCACCTGGGGGGAATATAACTTCGAACGGGTAAGCCAATTTAACTACCTGGGGTCCACAGTCAGTGAAGACAACGATGAAACAATAGACGTACAAAGAAGAATAAACGCCGCAAACAGAACATACTTCTCACTACTGCCAGTAATGAAATCCAGAGACATCCACAGAAAAACAAAAATAAGAGTCTACAAAACCATCATACGTACAGTAGCTACGTATGGTTGTGAAGCATGAAGTATCTCCCAAAAATCCGCCGACAAGTTGGATATATTTGAGAGGAAGGTTCTCCGAAGGATATACGGCCCAATTAATGAAGACAATGCTTGGAGAATACGCTACAATCACGAATTGTACGACGTTGGGCCGGTCATGTCCAAAGAATGGATGACTCAAAGATACCAAAAAAATCCCTGTATCTACTACCAGATGGCAAAAGACCAGTTGGCAAACCACGGTCAAGATGGGAAGATAATGTTAAGACCGATGCAGTGAAACTGCTCAACACGAGAAACTGGAAACAAGCTGCGGAGCAGAGAGACGTCTGGACGAAGAAGCTGAAAGAGGCCAAGGCTCGAATTGGGCCGTAGAGCCATCGAAGAAGAAGAATGAACATGCGATCAACAGGCTCAAATCGACCATAATAGGTGTTAGAGGAGTTGATGTGTAAGAGCGGTGGTCCTCTCAGATTGTATCGGCTCTCTCTAAGCGACGCACGGCGCCTTAGAAAACCTGAGTCGACACGTCCATTAAGAAGCTGGTGGACGAAAACAACATCGGTCACCTCACGACGCTTGTGGAGAGTGTTTAAGTTGAGTAACTTAAGTCGGTATTCATATAATGGAAGAATTAAAGGGTCTTCCCAAGGAAGGTGATTCAATGCGAATCGAACGAACCTACGTTGAACCGACTCAATTTTTCCAACATGCGAAGAATAGTGAGGAGACCAAACCTGGGACGCATATTCAAGTAAAGGTCTGACAAGGGAAATGTAGAGGTGTCTTGGAAGAAATATAGTTGATATGAGTAGAAAAGTCCAGCTTGGTGTAGAATCTAATCTCGAGATCTTTGACAAAATGTACAGTAGTACGTCCTCAGCTTTTAACCATCTTTGGATTAAAATAATTATACATAGCCACGTCATATTTTTCTGTTTTTTATATAGGAGTCCTAATATTAGTAATGAGGTCACCACCTCAGCCTTCGATGCTAGTTCCGAACAGATTTCCGGATTTTTATCTTCCCACCCAGAAAGCGAAATCATTGTATCGGCATCAACAACTTGCACCAAATTATTAAATGTCCCACGAGAGTCCCTGATATTCCAGGTCAAGGAGCCCATCTCCTTGACCTGTTTCTTACTTCTCATCCGACGCGGTACTCCATCAAGGTTAGCTCCCCCCTTGGCAACTCGGACCATAAACTAAGTAGCGCTTATTTCCCATATCCATCCTCGACCACAACCACCACAGCTCCTAAAAGAACTGTGTGGCACTATGGGAAAGCCAACTGGTTGGGTCTTATTCGCTTCTTCCAGGCCACTGACTGGGATTTGTGTTTCCGTAATGCCAATGCGAACTATGCGACCCTCTGTGTCACCAAAATTATTCGAGCGGGTATGCGCTTGTTCATCCCTCACTCTACCAAATCTGTGAAGCCTAAGCCGAACAAATGGTTCAATGGGGAATGTATGAACGCAATCAAAGCTAAAGAAGCCGCATATAAAGCATACAGACGTTCGCCTAATGAGCCACTTCGTCGTGAGTACATCAAACTGAGAAACTCCTGTAACTCCATCATCAGGAAAGTCAAATCATCATTTAATGATAGATTGAGAAGTAAGATTCTTAACTCCACTACAGGCAGCAAAAACTTCTGGTCCTTGGTAACTGCCATCAAAAAGAATTTTACTTCCTCCTCAACACCTCCTTTTATTCACAACAAGGAAGTGTTAACAGAAAGCAAACCCAAGGACGACCTATTAGCTTCTCTGTTCGCCGCAAATTCTTCTTTACCCGATGCTGCTATGTCACCCCCACTCTCGAGAATACCACCCACTCAATGGACGGAGTTCACTTCAGGACTCGCGAGGTGTTTAGGTGTCTCAAAGAACTCGACGTCAATAAATCCACTGGCCCCGACAAAATCCCCCTATGGTACTTAAAAAATGTCCCTCACCTTTGGCTAAACCTTTGCTCAAACTTTTTGCCCTGTCTTACTTCTCCGGAGTGTATCCCGACTCTTGGAAACTAGCGCATGTTCAGCCAATCCCAAAAAAAAAGGTGAAGCCAGCGACCCCTTAAACTACCGCCCCACATAAATTGGATTACCAGAGTTTTTGCAAACAGAGTAATTCACCTGGGTAAGTTCTCAAGGAAAGTGGGTGGGGGTATACCCCAGGGCAGTTAGTTAAGTCCTTTACTCTTTAACATTTATACATCCAAACTTCATGATGTCGCCATATGGGATGTCAAAGTCTTTGAATTTGCCAATGACTTCATGTTTGTCACCGGAGGTGACTGCGCTACATAGTTCGGTGGAATCAAAATTGCAAACTGCCGTGAATCACTTTTACAACATTGCTACAGAAAGAAAACTTTTAATTAACCTCTCCAAAACTCGAGCTATGTTTGTTTGGAAGGCAGAAACAGATTTCTTTATTCATTTATTCTCATCCCATTTTGGCAGCAAAAACCTTAAAATTTTTAGGCAGAATCTTCTCATTCAACCTGAATAGTCGAGTTCACTTAAATGAAATGAGTCTCTTGAAAGAAACCACAGAGTTGTTTCCATCTTAAGCAAATGTTACGGAAAAAACCGCTGTATAGTAGGGCAGCTCTAAAAACAGGAAATGTTACTAACTTCAGACTATATAAATAAGAATTCACACACACTTGATTGATGTATAGTAGTTGTGCGTGGACTTGAGATTACGTTTAATAAAGTTTTATAACGAATTTTACGGGTTTTATTTAAAATAAATTATAAGAACTTAACAATTCAGAAGTGGGATGATTACACATCGCTCGTTATGTAATCTTCGGGTCGGTATATGAATATTTCTAAACGGATGCTCGCGAAAAATCGCAATTTTGTTTTTGCACGTGACCAATTTTGCTCGGGATACTTATTCGAACTACACAACGAAGTGTGGTGCAGTGTATGATGGCCGACGATAAATCTAAAATCATGGCTGAAATGGCAGAGGGCAACGATTCGCCTATGGAAGGACGCACGGGGACGTTCATCACAACGTCAACCATGATTGAAGCGGACAATTCGGAAGAGGAATTCAACGAAAACGGGGAACGCAGAAATACCACGACGCAGCACATAGATCGCAGTGTATTACGTTTATCATCTTTAGAGCAACGAGAAATCGAGATTTTAACACGGGAAAAGGAAGTAATGAGGCAAGAATTAGAATTAACTAAAAGACAAATCGATTCTTTGCAGGTCAACAGTACGAGTCTAGTCGGTACCACATCGAGCCTTTCTTTCACCGATCTTAGTTCGCTGATTCCAGAATTCGACCCAGCGGCAAAACACGCTATATCAGCGCAATTATGGGTTCAAAATGTGGACAATCTTAGGTTAATATACGCTATGACGGACAAAATAACCCTACTCACAGCTTCAAATAAACTCCAAGGGGCTGCAAAGTTTTGGTAGAGGCACCAACATAGCTACGTGGGAGCAGTTAAAGAGAGACATTTGCCTCGCTTTTCCATCGTATTCGGACGAGGCGGATATTCATATGAAGCTGATAAAAAGGAAAAAAATGGCAACGGAAAGTGTTGAAAGTTTTTTATGAAATGCTCGCTATTGCCGCTAGTGCAAATCTCAGTACACAAGCGATATCGAAATATATCATCAACGGTTTAGATGATGAAGATTTAAGAAAGGGCCTATCACTGAACAAGTGCAATAGCACTGATGAGTTGCTAAAACAGATAAAGTGGTACCAGGAAGTGAAAAAATTTTCAAACAAGCGGAACATCGAACGTGTCATTGACAAAGAAATTAGCAGTGGTAATGCTAGAGACACTTTTGACAGAAGAATTGCGAAGCCAGTAAAGTGCTACAATTGCAACCAAATGGGACATCTATCCAGAGAATTTCGACGACCTCAAAAGAATAAAAGGTGTAGAGCGTGCAACAAGGTGTTACACGATGAGGCGGAATGCAACCAAACAAAACACGCAACTGTTTCACGAATAACTACGGATGAGTTTGAGAAGAATATCATTCTTGATGGGAGGTTTATCACTACAGGAATTATTGACTCAGGCAGTGACGTCACACTTGTGAGAATGTCAGTGGTGAACGCATTACAATTGCCTCTTGATGAAACCAAGATAACACTTTTCGGATTCTCAGAATGTATGTGTCAGCATTGGGTAGAATTGTCGCACATTTACAGGTAGACGAGGCGGAAGCCACCGTTGAATTTCATGCTGTGGAGGATAGACTTCTCTCGCGATCTATTCTTATAGGAAAAAATTTCTTGAATTTACCCCATGTCGACATAATAAAAAGCGAAGGAGTCGTCAGAATTTTTAATGCAAAGAAATAACTTGACTTTAAGGAAACGGAGCGTACAGATACGAACCTTACAGGTGACCACGAACTAAAACATTACTTGCGTGGAGGTGAGAATACATTCGAGATAACAACCGACGCCGAAACACCTGTCGAAAAGAGAAGTGCGCCAGTCTCTCTTAGGAAGATAACTTCGGGTTTATCCAATAACCTGATCACTAATAGTAACATGCAGCTTTTTACAGACCAAGCAGCCAAATCGTTTCAAGAAAAGATACTTCTCCAAGATGTGAGCTGCGGGAAACTTGAGTATGAGCAATCTTATAAGCTCATTGAACTCTTAAACGAATTTAAAAATTGTTTTGCGACAGACATTTCAGAATTAGGACGTGCCTCTTCTTATGAGTTGGAAATTGAGGTGAAGACAAAGGATCCTATCAGTTCACGACCGTATAGATTGGCTTATACACAACGGGCCACAATAAAACAAATCGTTCAGGAATTGTTGGAGGCGGATATTATCCAGCCATCCAATTCACCATATACATCACCCGCCTTACTTGTGAAGAAGAAGTATGGGGGAGAACGCATGGTCATTGATTATCGTCGTCTCAACGCTATTACGGTTAGGGATAAACACCCCTTACCACTCATCGAGGATTTATTATTGCAGCTTCAAGGGGTTACAATGTTCATAGGTCTGGACTTGGCGTCGGGCTATTACCAGATCCCAGTATCCGAACAGAGCCAAAAATTTACAGCATTTGTGACACCAGACGGAGAGTTCGAATTTAAACGGATGCCATTCGGCTTATCAAATGGACCGTCTTGTTTTCAGCGAATGATGAATGACATTCAACGAAAGATGACTACCGGACGATTCCTAGTGTATATGGACGACGTGCTCATTCCATGTCGAGACTTTAACGAGGGCATGAAAATACTTCGGGAGTTTTTAGAAATTCTCTCTAAGGAAGGACTAACACTGAAACTTAAAAAGTCTTTCTTTTTTAAAGAGCAGTTGGAATTTTTGAGATATGACATAAATGCCCATGGAATACGTCCGAATAATAAGAAAATTGATGCCGTGCGAAATTTCCCAAGACCACAGAATTTACATGAACTTCGTCAATTTTTGGGGACTACTAGTTATTTCAGGAAATTCGTTCCCAATCATGCATTAATAGCCAGATCTCTGACAGCTCTCACTAAGAAAGATACCCCATTTTTATGGACAAAGGAACAGGACTCAACAACAAACTCAAAGACATTTTGACTACAAGACCTCTCCTCACACTATATCACCCTGGAAGAGAACACGAACTTCACACTGATGCAAGTTCATTAGGGCTGGCAGGAATTCTTCTTCAACGGGATATGGACACCGAACTTCATCCTGTGGCTTATTTTAGTAGGCAAACCACTAACCTCGAACGAAATTATCACAGCTACGAGCTGGAGACGCTAGCTGTTGTGGAGTCAGTAGCTAGATTCAGAGCTTATCTTCTAGGGAAACGCTTCAAAGTCATTACCGATTGTGAATCCTTAAAGGCAACTTAAAACAAGAAAAACATAATACCTCGGATCGCTCGATGGTTCTTGCAGCTTATGGAATATGACTTTGAAATTGAGTATCGAAAGGGAAAGAATATTTCACATGTGGACGGCCTTAGTAGAAATCCTCAGGATGGACCATCAGAATGTGATGTCGGTTTTAAGGTTTTTCCAGTGGAAATAAATACCGAGGATTGGCTTATGACTATGCAACTGCAGGACCCTAAGTTGAAACATATTGTGCAAATTTTGGAAAGGAAGGCAGAAAGTAACGAGGAGAAACAAATCCATCAAAACTTTGCTGTGGAACAAAATCGGCTCTACAGGAATCTCAATGATAACTTAAGATGGGTAGTGCCTGGTCCGGCGGCGCTTGGACGTATTATCCGCTCTTGTCACGATGATGTGGGGCACTGTGGCCAAAATAGAACACTAGAACTTCTAACGAGGGACTATTGGTTTCCCAAAATGAGGAAGAAAGTAAAAAGCTACATTGCGTCTTATGTGGAATGTGCTTACCATCGGCGACCTAGTGGTAAATCAGAGGGAGAACTCCATTGCATCGAAAAGGTTCCTACTCCATTCCATACGTTACACATGGACCACCTTGGCCCCCTCCCTAAAAGTAGTAGAGGATATACACACGTGCTAGGAATCATCGATGGATTCACGAAGTACATCATCTTAAAGGTAGTACGTAATACATCAGCGCTACCAGTAATTCAAACTCTAAACGAGGTATTTAAATATTTTGGAACTCCGGCTAGAATTATCACTGACAGAGGCACAGCTTTTACCGCTAAATCCTTTAAGAATTTTTGCAATAATAATGACATCAACCACATCTTGACCGCTGCCAGAACGCCAAGGGCAAATAGACAGATTGAACGTTGCAACAGGACGATCCTACATGCTTTGTCAACTATGAGTATTAATCCGGAAGACTGGGATAAACATCTTCACAGACTTCATTGGGGTATGAACTCGTGCTCCAACGACACTACGAAGCAATCTCCGCATAATTTACTTTTTGGCTTTCAACCCAGAGACTCGTTGGGAAATAAAGTCTTACTCGCACTACACAGCAATGATGAGGTATTGGTCAACGAATTAGAAAAGTCACGGAAGGACGTGGAAGAAGTTATTAAGAAGTCGCAACTCTACCAAGAGCGCCGATTTGATTCAAAGCATTCTCCTCCGAAGAAATATAGCATTGGGGAACTCGTCTTAATAGATCGACCTTCTACTTCTACAGGCGAGTCTCGGAAATTGGATCCGAAATATAAGGGTCCCTACATTGTCACCAAGGTATTAGAACATGACAGATATGTAATCGAAGACATTCCAGAAGCTCAAAGGACTCAACGAAAATTCAGCTCTATCTACTCATCGGACAACATGAAGCGATGGTGCGAGGGCTTCAATGAAGAACTGGTGGATGATGAAGACGACTACGAGCACGACGAACCAGCCGAGAATCGAGACGATTCAGCTTGTCAGGAAGGCCGAGCTTTTACGGAAAAAAAACACTGTATAGTAGGGCAAAAACGCGGAAAAAGGCATATGCGTGTCCGGAGCCGATGACCGTTTTAGAGTCGGAAATGAGTACCCACAAAAAAATGCTTTCGGTGGATACCGACCTAGGCAACACTTTTCCACAAAAAAAACGGCCATGCAGCCAGCCATAAAGCCCGACAGGCCCCAGAAACTGTGCAAAATGTCCCCTCCGTGGCATGTCCCAACTACAAAAATCCAGATTAATTGGGCATATTAAATGGACCAACTTGTGCCATTCGGGATAGGACGTTCACGAATGGTTTTTGGGGCCTAAAACTTTGATTTTTTCTCTTTTATCGCAAACCGGAACGCCACAATACAGTACTTACACGTATTCGAATTTTGTCCGAAATTTTCCGTTAAAATTGCGAACCGCAGTGCCGCTATAGCCTGCATGCGTTCGAATGTTCTGCTGTGGCTCCCTCTGCTCGGGGGATGTTTCATGAACCTGCAACAATTCGAAAACCCATTCGGCGCGTTCGATTTGAATCCCTAACTGTAAAATTCGCTTGCTCTAAAATTCAAAGTGCAAACGCATATTGAAACAAGTCCCCACCGTGGCAGTCGCGGTTTCAACTTCAAACCGAAAAAAACGCGTCAGAAGTAGAAAGTTCAAGTTGTTCTAAGAAGCTGTGGTCACCGGTAAGCGGAAATTCACTCAGGATTCTTCCTGAACTCAGAAAAGCGATTTTAAGTCAAATAGTCCCCTCCGTGGCGGTCCCCTCCGTGGCAGCTTTGTCTTGAAATCTTCAATAAAGATAGAAATTCAGAGAAAATTTCCGCAAGAAAGTTCCAAAATGGTAGACGGTCGCCTTGTAACCCCTGTAGCAGAAACGGGCTTGTTTTGGGGCCATATGGAGGGAAAACCCACAAAAAACTCGGTCGGTAAACTTTTTTTTTGCTGGGTTTTGAATGTGCAAATATGCCTTTTTTCGCGTTTTTGCCCAGTAGGGCAGCTCTAAAAACAGGAAATGTTACTAACTTCAGACTATATAAATAAGAATTCACACACACTTGATGTATAGTAGTTGTGCGTGGTCTTGAGATTACGTTTAATAAAGTTTTATATCGAATTTTACGGGTTTTATTTAAAATAAATTATAAGAACTTAACACAAAAAAAAACCACCCTACTCCTGTATAGATCACTAATAAGATATAAAATTGAGAATGCTAGACCTCTCTCATTTGATGAGTCCAAAACGTTTTTTGAAAAAATCATGAGCAAGAATCTCGAATTGTTTGATTTACTGGTTCTAGAAACACCAATTAAGGTACATAGTTAATCACAATCTGAAATGTGACGTATCTTTTCTTCAAAATCTGGGGTCGAAGGATCACCTAGAGAACAACCTAATTCAAAACATTATGAAAGAAAAAAGAGTGACTTTCCAGAGTAATGCCTTAATAATTGCTACTGATGCGTCGATAGCAGAAAATGTAACGGGCATTGGGGCACCTTTAAAAATCAAAACTGTGATTTAAAACTCCGCCCCTTCTGGTCAACGTCAACATTAACTGCTGAACTGCTCGCAATAAAAACAGCGCTAATCCATTCGCAAAAACTAACGTTTAAAGAGCTCATCATTCTAACAGATAGCTTAAACAGCTGTGTGGCCCTGCCAAAAGGCTCCAACAACTACCTAGTCACTGAGATACAAAATCTATCTCTAAGCTTTGACTCGGTACTAATTCTCTGGATCCCCTCTTATAAAGGAATAATTGAAAACGAGGTGGCTGACTCTCTAGCCAATGAGGCAAGAGTATCAAGAGAAGTCCTGACTCACAATCTAAATTTTCAAGACTTCATCATCAATGTGAACAACAAACTCAGGTTAGAATGGAACAAATTTTTTGCCACTATTTTCCCGTCATCCCCACTCACCCCCTGGTTCTCTAATTTAAGCCTATCACCCAAACTATTAAGAATCTTAAATCGCATTCTAACAGGACACACATAAGACGATGCTCGGCTAGTCTCGTGGCGACTCATTCCCAATGACACCTGTAGTATTTGCAATATCAGGAAATGACCCAGATCATATAATAGGTACTTGGATGTAAAAGATTCGGATCAGTCAGAAGAAAATATAAGGACCTTGGCTTGGCAACCAATTTATCTCAGTTACTGACTCCGTTTAATACCGAAAAACTAAGAACAATTGCCAATTTTCTATCTGAAACCAACATATTTATCTAAGAGGTAGCGTCTGAAACTACATCGTGTTTTACTATCAGCAAAGGATTCTTACTGTTATAGTTTTTAAGCTTAAGTCAATTGACATTAAAGGACATTTGAGACCTCCTTTTGGGTACTCCCAATAACTCTAGCTTTCCGTCAACAGACATATTATATGAGTTCCAAATGTAATTTTCCGGTAAATGACAGGAGTGTTTCACAATTTTGTGCACTTGAATAATCTTAGTATGTAATCATAATTTATCAATTTTGTTAGTAATTTTATAAAACCTTGACTGACATCACTAAACTAGGTTGCTGTGGCCTAGCAACTTGACATTTAAACAGAGAGAGAGTTTCAAATTTTTTTTGGCCACCAACATTTATCTAAAACAACGAAGTTTCATGGTTATATGGCTGAAAGGCCAGGACCATTAAAAGACCTCTAAGTGCCACGCTAGCCTCACAACTAGCAATAAAAAAAAAACAACAACAACAACAATTTCCCCTCTTTTTCGAGCCCGAGAAAAGTAAAGAAACGCGATTTGGGATCCCGAAGATCCCGGGACTGCGTTAAGAAACAAAGCTAAAAAGAAGATTCGCCCGTTCTTATGCCACCCATTTCCGACGAGACATGTTGATCAATTTGATTGATTTTCGTGTGTATAGTGATTGGTCAACCAAATCGTAAGTTTGACAAATACCGCTGACAAAGCAGTCAACTGGGCACGCACAGGGCCAAGACGTCTGTTTGGCGCCCGAAACGGGCAAGGTACGCCTCACCCTTCTTAACATGAAACAGGTACGGTACGCTTGAGTAAAAGTTCTACTTTTCGAAATGTAGCCCGCTACCGGCAAGTATCAATAAAAGACGCACGGAATAGTTCAGCAAATTAGGAACGGTACACTCACACTATTGTAGAAAAAAAAAACAATTCATTAAATGGAAAAAGTAGAGATTTTTTTCATTTGTTAGGTGATAGAGCTCGTTTCATGTACAATCTTAATTAGAGACAATCCTCGATTTTTCCGTTTCTTCCTAAAGATATACATATTACAAATACAAGATAACAATTTCAGTTAAATAAATAACAATTCAATCTCGTTTGGCGAAAAAACGCTCGATAGAGCGCGAAATCAAAATGGCGGCCGCTGAATGAAAGCCGAAGTTAGCAAGCGTGTCATGGGGGCCAAACAACTTGGGTTTTAATTTCTTCTAATATTGTATAAAGACCGGTCTTATTTATGTCTCCATTATTTTTTCTCATTTTTAATGCAGTAACCAAACAATTTGTTTTATTTGTCAACTGTCAACTTAATAAGCGTCTGTGAGAAAAGGGAAATTGAAATTTCACTTTGTGCTGGATACTGTTCTCGTTAATTATTATCGAGGACGACAGTAGAAGCTGTTTCAGAATAGACCAGAACAAATTAAAAAAAACGCAGCACTTATAGTTAGTTCCAGGGCACTAAAAGACGCTGTCGAGTGTATTTTATGCCAGACGCACCCCATCTCATTACTTTTGTTTACATTTCTTCTCACTTCTCAAATATCAATTTTCAAACCAAATTTTACTATTAAATAAATCGGTTTTATAAAGTAAACACATGATAAAAAACCGGTAATAATATCAACAAAACTCTACATTTTATGAATGCTGATGTCTTGCTTGGCTTTAAATTAGGGTTTCCATTGATTCTTGGAAAGATAAGAAACTAACTCCTTCGCTTTTGTTTGGTGTATAAAGAAGTAATCAAAATGGAAACAATAAAAATTAATTACTGCTTCTGTAAACAAGCGTCGAAATAGTACCAACAACTGGACTGTCAATGATTGAAATGCGATATGTGTGCATTATTTATTTATAGAAGAAAAGCGAATGTAACATTTTTAAGGCAACTCGCAAACAAAATAAACTTCAAACCAATACTAACATATAGCACTTGATTGAAATTTTTTGATAATTTTGTTTTAAAATTTCTTAAGGTGGAATTTCATAAGATGCGGAGGTTGCGTTCGCATTGTGTGCGTTGAAATACGGTGATTACGTTGCTTCTATCATACCAATATACGTTTCTATACATTGCCAATACATGTTTCATAAAATACGTTGCTTCCTTCCATTTTATCGTCCTTTCTTTTTTAGTAAATCACTCTATCGCTTTCAATCACTTATTTTGACATCACTCACACGACGCACCTGGAGCGCGTTCAAAAACCTTACTATGGTTAACCATGGTTAACTATGGTAAACTTTTGTCGTTCAAACACTCCGTGGTTAACTACAACATAACCACGAGCATAACTTTTTGGCGTTCAAAAACTCCCGTGGTTAACCATGGTGTAGTTAAATTTTAACCATGCTCGGGAGCATGGTTAGTGATAGTTAAGAAGAAGAAGAATAAAAACAATTTTTTAACATTTGTTTTAATGTTAATAATGAACAAATCAAAGTGGGATTTGTGAGATTATTTTAAATATATAATTATTGGAAATAATTGAGGCAAATAGCCGACACTATTTTATGGAAAAAAAATTTAAATTTTCTTTACCACGTAGTTAACCACGGTGCGTTCAAAAACCTCCATGGTTAAACATAAACTTTCGTGGTTAAGTGAAGTGATGTAGCATAACCACAGCTTACCTCGTGGTTTACTATAGTAAGGTTTTTGAACGCGCTCCTGATCGCATATGGCTGTCAATGCATTACAAAATTAAGAAAAGTAGAAAGTAGACCCACTTTTGCGTCACACACGCCGTATGCGTTGTTCGATGAATTCCATCCCGATGTGCAGAGTTTACTCAAATGTCCACGTATTCAACTTATGCGACGTACTCATCGCATCTAATGAAACTTCATCTTTACTTTTGTACCATTTGAGGAACAAGTATAAATTTATTATTGTCTTAAGAGTATTTCTTTTGTGAAATAAAAAGATGATGGAACTTTGACATTATATACATTATATATTTTGTGTTGTATTGCAATTCCAAACCCGTTTTTATAGGAAGGTTTAATAAGGTGAATATAAAACTGCAGAGCTAGGGGGACTATTTATTATGTGTCTCTTTGCGATTTTCTTCAAGAAGTGAGAACAAATCTCGATGGATTTAGTGACAGATCTAGGCACATAATGGCGGTGCGGGCATTGGCTTCGTGGTGTGTGGCGACCACTGACATATAGAAATGGACTGCTCATCAGCAATTATTCCCATACAAACCGATGGCACCAAAAAGGTATAGTCGACTCGCTCATCCATAAGCCCCTTTTTACCCTGGACTCAAATTTCGCTTATTTTCAGTGCATTCACTGGCAGAAGTAAAATCAGGTAGTGCCAAAATTGAAAAGCGAAAATTTACATTTTTCTTTGACCGTTCTTTGCATAGCACGGAGACCGCGTTCGATTATTATTAATCGGGGAAGTTTTTTCTGTTTTTTCTGTTTAAAAAAAAGGAGCAGAGCCCGAAAAGGAGCCTGTCATTTTACGTGTCGGAACGAATTTAAAAGTTGGAATTGTTGGAGTACCCAACGTTGGAAAATTAACCTTTTTAATGTGCTCATGAAAAGTGCTGCTTCTGCAGAAAATTTCTCTTCTGTACCGTCGATCCGAATGAAAGTAGGGTTCCCGTTCCTGACCAGCACTTGTGTGAATACTATAAGCAATTGATTAAAGTTCCAGCATTTTTAAACATTGTTGAGTTTCAGCCAGCCGAAGGCCAAAAAAAGGCCAAATATCTCCAGTTATCTATGTACCTGGTACATAATGTCCGACAAGGATTACATCTGCAAAAAGAATAAATGGATGATAAAGATAAAAGAATGGGTTGATAAACACGACCCCGGGGTAACAATTATTCCATTTTCGGGCAATTGGAGCAGAAACTTGTAGACATGGATGAAGTCGATTGTAAGGCCTACGAGGAAGAAACCAAGTGCAAGAGTGATAAAATCATTGTAACTGCATACAAAGCTCTTGAACTAGTGTATATCAGTTCATATTCTTTGTTTTGATGCGCTCCGATTTCTAATACATTTAAAATTTTTGATATTTGCTTTATAACTAGAAAAGACGATGACGGTGTAAGTTTTCTTAATGACTTATCTAAAATAAATCGACCATTAAAGATAACTTTCAAGGAGATGGTGAAACTAATGAATCAGTACGAAATTGTTGATAAATTAAAAGAAGCGGATGAAAGGCAATCGAGAAAGCAGTCCGAAAACCCCACTGGAGGGCACTCTCAAATCTCTTCGAGAAGCCCATGATCTTTATTGAGCGACATTATATCAGGTTATATATATATATATATATATATATATATATATATATATATATATATATATTTCTAAAAGGTTTTTTTCGTAAAAAAATGGTGTGGAACTGGAGATATTGCGGCAAGTTATAACGATTTAGGAGCAGAGTCTGTATTGGATCGCTACTGTCGAGCCCACGATCTTTGTCCCATTAAAGCTTATCAAACTAGATATGAATTGCACAGCCATTCGCTTTATACCAAGTAATAAAACAATTGAGACAATCTTTTACATTTAATTCGAACATACATATGTCTCAGATCGCATTGCACCTGTGATGACTTGTTATTTTCATGTCTGAAAAAGATGTACAAAGTCTACTTCAACATTGTCCAAGTAATAAAAAATAGTTTTTTCATATATTGCGTGCAAGAGGGCAATAATGAGTACGATGTACGAATACCGTCCACCCAAGAGTTTTCATGTTTAAATGTTTAATGATCGCGCATTACTTACGTATCGAGAAAATTTTGGATATTTTAAATAAAGCGAGAAAGAAATGCTATGTAAAATGCTTTCATTTATTTAGTTTTGGTAAAAAAGATCCCTACTTTACTTATTTTTTTTAGATAAAAGGAGGAGCACTTAGATAAAAGGAACATATTACTATTATTTAAATAAAAGAATTGTTCAAGAATAATTCGAACATTAAACGTTAAGTCTGTCCCTTTTTGAAGTTGTTGCTCTAAGGAAATAACTGAGGAGTGACTTTTCAAAAGGCCTTATTTCCATTTAGATTAAACTTTCAGAAACCGCAAATTTCGGTGGTACGTCCAAAATATGCAAAATTGTTATTTTTTTTGCATCAATATAGTTTGTCCTAGTATAACTATATTTTTACAGTGGTAGATGAAAAATATTGTAAGTGCGACTTCATTAAAAACAAAAAATAGTTTGGAAATATGCCCTTTTGTTTGAGACGTTTGGAAATAAGACCTTTTGTATGGACATCCATAGGAAAAATGACTTTATTACATTTTTTTTAAAAAAGTCTTTTGCTTGAAATCTTTTAAAATACTACAAATTCACGCAGGAAATGTGGCGTTTTGTTCAATTAAATACACCGTTTATTTCATACATGGGAATATGCCTGTTTTTAAAAAAAGTCTATATTAGTATCCATTTTTTATAGGAACGAAGGACTTTTCTTTCGTCCTATTAACGTGAATAGGTGATAATTTAGCCTTGCTACTGGATTCCATCGAAATTTGCTCTAAAGTAAAAAATGGAAATAAGGCCTTTTGAAAAGTCACTCCTCAACTGTCGACTTTAAATTTTAATCAATTTTTTAATAATTTTTTCACGTTATGCAGAGTTTACAATTGTAAACTTTTTCTTTTTAGCTTTTACCCAAATTTGTTGCTGAAAGCAGATCCAGACTACGTAATAAAAAAAATTGAGGCTAACGTTAACTGAATATAACGCTCCAAACAATGTTATGTTTTTCTTAGTTGAGAGGAGCATACATACCTCTAAAGATTGATGAGTTAAAAAGAAAATTAGAACAATCAATATATTAGCTGGTAAAATAATGTCCAATTAATTAACATTGAAATAACAATTTATTTTATAAAATAAGATAAGTATACATAAACTTCATCTAAAATATGAGGAATAGCTAATGCGAAATTTGGAGAAGCTAGAAAAGACTGACTGTCGCGGTGATAAAACACTAAAGCCAGAATATGATTCATTAACTAAAATCAAAACTTTCCTGGAGGAAGGAATTCAGAAGTGAATTTAAGCGCAATTAAAAAAAAGCCATAACATTAGTTCACTGATATATAATATTATTCCTCCAAATAATATATAATATTATTCCTCCAATAACAAATTATGGTTTCACATTTTTCCTTAACTAGATTTTTTTTTCAGTTTCTGTAGCTTATTTGCTAGAGGGAATAGAAACAGTGCAATTCTATGGTAGATAGTAATGTTTTCTAATACAATTGATTGCAAATTAGTATTTAACTTTCATTTAAACTGCTTAATAATTTCTAAATCATCTGCGTGTAGCTATACTTTCTCTAAATGATGAGTATGTACGTATGTAAAGAGCATAATTTTATTGATGTCGTAAATTTTATTGGTAAATACACTAATATTTCCTTTATAATGTACATAATTAAATCATAAGTGCTATTGCAGGAACAAGTCTAAATTCATTTTTTGCGTGCACTGCGTAGTCTCATTTACCTGGTGTTGCCGATGTTTCGCTTTAAACACATAGCAACTGAAAATGTGCGTTTCTTGAAGAATAGGGCAGCTGACTAAAGGCCCCCATACACGGTTAAATTGGCTGTACAACAAGATTTTCATCATACCTATAAGCGCAATGTATTTTGATCGGCCGACCGGCCCACAATCGATAGTTTTGGTTGTACAACCGCACTTCGCTGTACAACCAATTGGACCGTGTATGGGGGCCTTAAATCTGCCCTTTTGTTAAAACTATGCCAACACTGCCGGAGAAAGTCCCAATAGGACCGAGAAAATTACCGTTAGCACCACTGCGCTGTTCACGCAGCGCTGTATTACACTATAACTTTGGAACGATAGGTTGTACGAAAAAATTTTTTGAATAAAAGTTGTTTGTATAATTGTAAGGAACAATTTTTCCATTCAGATTGTAGCTGAAAAATGAAAATTTAAGGGCGAAAAAGTTGAAAAACACTTTTTTTGGCACTTTAGCGCCACCTACTGCGCACATTTTTTGTTTTACAATATTGCACCAATGATTTTAATTGTAGATAACGATGCCCTCTACATTTTTTCCCCAATAAACTTTTCTGTAGGATGCATAGTTTTCGAGAAAAATGCATTTCAAAATTTTTTTGAGTTTTTTTTTTGAGTTTTTTCAAAAACCCACAGAGGTAGCAGGTGGCCACGCCCAAGTAAGCTTTCTTACATCATTTCCTAACGACTCACCTACATTTCATCCGACTGGTTTTTTTTGTGCAATTCTTTTGACAGATTGACTGAACTAGTTGAAAAAATAAAACCTTTAATTGCAGTACGTTGATAAAATTTTTGTAATATTTGAATACGAAGACATAGCATCAGATTTCATGATGTTTTTCTCAATAAAAATACGGCCGTACAGTCCAACAAACATCTTTTATATTTACTCGGGGAATTACTTTTAACCGTACAGCCAATACTATTTCAGATAACATCGTCGAGATTTTGTGTAAAATTTCATTCACAATACACTACTGCTGCAGGTAAAAAGAGCACACCCTAGGTGCGGCATTTATCGTAAGAAAAACATGCCATAATAAGATTTGAAGCAATATGCGAAAGAATGTGCAAGATAAGAATGACCCCCGACATGGGTATCAAATTAAAGGGTATGACAAGTAGGATACAATTAGCTATGAGGAGTCATTTAAAATTAAAAATAGCGGCCAATACAATATGGTGGATAACCTATTCCTTGCATTTCCACTCGATATGGGTATCAATTGAGACACTAGCGACAAGCTCCGGTGTTGGTAAAATAAGGATATAGGTAAACAGTACCAAAACTTGTACCCATATACCACGTTTATAAGCGGAGTTTCACTCCCGGATCTTCAGTCCAAAGTAAAACTCCCGATGCGTTTATAAGCAATGGGAGTGAAAATCCAAAATACTTTCTGGTTTGAAATGACAGCTCCAAGCTCAAATTTAAAATCATAGCAAAGACAAATTGTAAACCCAATGTTTAATTTAATGTATTTAAAAAATCAATAAATAAAGAAAAAAACTATTGTAGCAAAATAAAACACCCAGCTTCTTCTTTACTAAGTTTTCCCCCCTTAGAAAAAAATCTCACTCCAAGTCAGCGTTTATAAGCACAACATAAACCGGGATCGAAGTTTCACTCCAGCTTTTTCTTCGGGAGCGAAAATCCAAGTTCTGGAGTTTCACTCCCAGTTTATAAGCGGTGTTTCACTCCGGATAGAAACTTCCATCCGGAGGGAAACTCCGCTTATAAACGTAGTAATAGTCGAAAGAAATCGAGTGGAGACTTTTTTTATGATTCCAGTTCTAGGCCTCAAAGAGCTAATTAAATATTTAAGTTCGCCAAAGTTTACGTACTATATGAAGCCTTTTTCTTGTTGGTAGAATTTGCGTGGGTAGGGTTGCCTATAGTGCGCTATGTACTTAGGCACCAATGGATAGCTCTCTGAGGTCTACAATTGGAATGAAATTATGAGATGCAGATCGACGACCTGTAATTTTACTAATAATTTTAATTAATTTTAATTTTAAATTAGTAATTATTACATTGTAATTAACTAGTTTTATAAATTAGACATGGGTGGCGTGCATAGGGTGCATTCTAGGAGGGGGCAAACTTTGACCTTGAGTTTTGACCCCCTTAGGGGCAAATGTGGATTTTTATTTTAGTGGTTCTTGCTTAGGGCTCTCTCACTTTTTTTTGACCCCCTTAGAGGCAAGGTGGAATTTTTTTTTGTATTTTTCCCAAGTAATAGGGACCGTTACGCAAATTTTGAGCGGTCATACACCCCCCTACCATTTTTTTTTGAGGCCGTGGGAGGCAAAATTACGGGAAATTTTAATGCATTTTTAGTGCATTTTATGAGGCACCTAGAAATCGATGTAATTTGAGGCCCCTGTGAGGTGCAATGACTTTCTATCGATTGATTAGTAATTATTACATTGTAATTAACTAGTTTTATAAATTAGACATGGGTGGCGTGCATAGGGTGCATTCTAGGAGGGGGCAAACTTTGACCTTGAGTTTTGACCCCCTTAGGGGCAAATGCGGATTTTTATTTTATTTTTGCCGGATTGTACGATTAAAGACGAAGATTGCGAACAAACTTAACGAACGTTCGTCAAACCCTAAAATGTCACTTTTCTTGATGACATATACATGCCAATCTGTGTTTCAAAACTTGCAGATTTGTTGAGCAGAGGTGATCTTCGCAGCAATTTGTTTACCATATTTATTAAAAAAATGCACTATAATAAACCGTTTTTAGGGATGATAACAGCTGACTTTTTTGTTGGTTTTTTTTAAGGAAAACATTGCACATAATAAACAGTTTTTAAAGGCGTTGCAAGGCACGCGGGTTTTATGCTAGTTAAAATATAAAACAAATTAATAAGGAGTCTATTTTCTTATATCTGATTGTGAAATGAATGTTCGAGCAGTTTCAAGTGGTTCTTGCTTAGGGCTCACTCATTTTTATTTATCTTTTTAAAGCTAAAATTATAATATTAAACAATATTATTGAATTTCGTATTATTTAATATGTTTAACTTTTAATTTAAATAAAAAAAGTACTTCATTCTTTGTTTCCGATACCAAAAGTTTTTCTTTCTTCGTTTCCGATACCAAATTGCATTCCGACGACTGAAGCAACAATTTTCGGATTTTTTCTAAGTAAATCCCAATGCATAGTAGGCCCCAAGCAAAATTAATTCCGAATATAAATGTCATTGAACTTTCGGATGAGATGCGTTTGGAAAAACAGAATACATAGTACGAAATTTCCGAATTCATATCATTTTACTTTCTGATCCGATTACATAGCAGGACCCCAGGACCTTTCATCATCTCTAAGGTCTTACGAAATGACCGGTACGTCATCGAGGACCTCGAATCTACTTCAAGAAGACGGCGCTACTCATCTGTGTACACCAGCGATAAACTAAAGCCTTGGTGCCATCTGAGTCCGGAATTGGATGACACCATCGAATCGGATGATGATGATGACGATGTCCTCATCCTCAAGTCAGGAATGGACGAGCTGTCACCACCATCTCGTCGACACCCTGCCGAACTAGACGGGGCTCTAACAGACGCCGCCAGAACGAAGGAAGAAGAGGAGAGAGGGGAAGAGGGGACTTTTTAGCCACGACCGCCGCCGAGTAAAGCTGAGGAGTACGCGCATTCTTTATTTTATTAAACTCATTATATTAAATATTAATCCGCATCAATAAAGTTTCATTGTGATTAGGCAAGTTTTTGTGATTTGAGGCCACCTCTCGCCATTCCGTCTGACATATGTAGGTATCTAGTAAGACAACGGATGCAGAAAGGGCCGCAGATTATCCGGAATTATTGCAAGACGGTTTAGGTAACCAAGTAGCAGGAGAAAACTACAAGATATTTATAAAATTAGAAATCAGGTAAATTAGTTCATTGAACGATATAAACGCGAATAAGAGGAGCCGAAAGAATTTCCGGTTGATGGTGCCCGGAATGAGTTAAGGCTTTTCGAGAATCCAGCTAAGAAGTTGTATCTCAGAAGTCCGCCTATTTATGTGGTTAAGGTTTGTCGAGCATCCAGTTAAGAAGACGTACATATATCTCAGAAGTCCGCCTACGTGGTGTCATGTAATCGACGATTTTCTTGTTCGCGGGACGATTTTCTTGTTCGTTCACATTTTTTTTGTGCAATATTTTGCGTAACCTCACCCGAATTTGAGTTTTTAGTTTAAAGCAATATTCCGTCTTATGGTGTTTTTAACTTCCCAGTATAGGAAGTTATTGTAATCGGTCCGAAAATCGAAATCGAAAATTTCGACGTATTTTCATCTTTCAAGGTCCCAGGAGCATTTTAAGCAAAAAATTGGGAGGAAGTATATGTGTATGTGTGTGTGCGTATGGATGTGGTCATTTTTTCCTGCACGATATCGCGTGAACCAAAAAAGATATCGACTTCGTTGTGGTGTCGTTCGAAGCGTATTAATCGAAATATGATCTGAAAAGATTTTCATAAAATTCGGTCAAGCCGTTTTTTTGTTTAAGCGGCGTAAGTGATTTTTGTACCTTCACGATATCGCGCGAACTATAAAAGATATCGATTTAGTTGACGTGCCGTTCGAAGAGTATTAACCAAAACATGATCTGAAAAGATTTTCATAAAATTCGGTCGAACCGTTTTTTTTGTTTAAACGACGTTTATGATTTTTGTTGCTGCACGATACCGAACTAAAAACTATATCGACTTCATTGATGTGTCGAAAAAAGAATATTAAAGAAGAAATCCTCTGAAAAAAATTTCATAATATTCGGTCGGGCGTTTTTTGTTTATATAGAAAAACTTCGGCTAATTGTAAGAAACACCTTAAATTGATAAGTTTTGCTGATATCTAATAAACTCGACGGAATGAGACCCGTTCTAAACAAAGTGATGTTTTTTGAGTTCTGCACAGCGATAGCCTTCGAACAAAACTTCATTTGTCAAAATCCGACAACATTTCAAAACCGTCCAAAAATTTCGTTACCCTTTACAAACAGCGCGATTTTTTCAAACCTTGGATTAGCACTTTTTGACGGGGAATTGTTTTCTACGCGTGATACAGTTTCAGGAAATTGCGGTTTATCCCGGGATTTCCAGTAGTTACCGCAAAATTTGTTCTTTTTGGTCAAGTCTGACAAGTACTTAACAGTTACAGTTTTAGTCCAGGAAGAATAGCAAAAAAGTTGAAATAAATCTACCCTGCGATTTCTTGACGCTATAATTAAGAGAAAAATCGTAGGAATTCAATGAATGTGTTTTGGATAAAATTGGTCCAGGGCAACAGGTGGTAAAATCTTAATAAAAGTAGCAAAAACACGTTTTTTCGCGATTTAGGTACGAAATAAATTTTGTTTTGGAAAACAAAAAATACTACATAATAGTGCTTAAGAAGACGAAAATTATGAGTTTTGGACCATTGATATCGGTCAACCGGTTTTTGCAGAAAAATTCAAAAACCATTAAAAGTGGCCATTTTTTGACATTTAATTATAGGGAGTGTAATTATCGTAGAACCTTGTGTCAGGGCTTAAATTGTGGCCACTGATGGTGCCTACCTACAATAAAAATTTCATGAAAAAATAATGGTAACTTTTCGAGTAAATCTCTAAAATGTAAAAACACCTGTTTCACAAAAAAAGGTTGAACAAGGCCCACAACGGTCCTAGAAATTTTTTGATTGATCATTTGGCTCGCCAAGGGCTGCTCTACAACTCCATTTTCATGAAATGTATATAAGGTTTGATTTAACACCTTAAAAACCAGTTTGAAAACCACCCTTTTTTCAGTTTTTTTAATTAAAAACTTTACTTTTGAGCTTTTTCTTGAAAATCGTTCTTCGACAATTTTATTAACTTGTTTTTCATCTGTTCTACAAGTCCGATTTTATTTGAAATATATTCATATAAGTCCTACGATTTTTCTCTTAATTATAGTGTTGAAAAATCGCAGTTTTTGTTTGTTTTTAAGAAAAAGCTTACAAAGAAAACTCAAAAGAAGAGCTTTAATGCAAAAAATTGGAAAAAAGCCTGGTTTTCAAACGAGTTTTTAAGGTATTAAATCAAATCTTACATACATTTCATGAAAAAGGGGTTGTAGAGCAACCCTTGGCGAGCCAAATGGTCAATCAAAAAATTTCTAGGACCGTTGTGGGCCTTGTTCAACCTTTTTTTGTGAAACAGGTGTTTTTACATTTTAGAGATTTACTCGAAAAGTTACCATTATTTTTTCATGAAATTTTTATTGTAGGTAGGCACCATCAGTGGCCACAATTTAAGCCCTGACACAAGGTTCTACGATAATTACACTCCCTATAATTAAATGTCAAAAAATGGCCACTTTTAATGGTTTTTGAATTTTTCTGCAAAAACCGGTTGACCGATATCAATGGTCCAAAACTCATAATTTTCGTCTTCTTAAGCACTATTATGTAGTATTTTTTGTTTTCCAAAACAAAATTTATTTCGTACCTAAATCGCGAAAAAACGTGTTTTTGCTACTTTTATTAAGATTTTACCACCTGTTGCCCTGGACCAATTTTATCCAAAACACATTCATTGAATTCCTACGATTTTTCTCTTAATTATAGCGTCAAGAAATCGCAGGGTAGATTTATTTCAACTTTTAAATATTTTTCCGCTATCTTTCCTGGACTATTTTGCTAATATCTCCGGAAAGCTTTGGAATTTCCAAATGAAGTCATTCGCTTCTCAGTTTGTCAACGGCGCTTCAGCACGCTCAATACGAATTTGAATACCCGTTTTACTGCAGCGAACGAAATACGGAGGAAATGTTTGTTTGCTAACGTTCAGGAAAAACAAATTCTCTAGAAAAATCTTGTGGATTTACTTCTATTATAATTATTTGAACTAGCTTCTCTCGGGATTGCTTTGTCATCAGTTCTGAAACTAGCCAATTTTCCATCAGTGCTAAACGTATAACTATTTTGTAAGAAGTCAGTTTATTCCATCTTCGTCCATCATACTGGGAAGTTAATCGTGTGGACCGAAGGGGTCAAACCCACATCCCAACTAGTTTTTGTTTGTAACTTGGTGTAGTTAAACATTAATTAATATATAAATATATGTATATTCTTGTACGAAGATTACATACCTGTATGTTATTAAATCTGCTAACTTGGTTTTTGGAGAAAATTTCTTTTAGGATGCCAGGCTAACTGCCTAAAGGATGGCATAGCGGCGCGGCGGTCGACTCTTATCTCCCGGAACTTTGTTTATTTCAGGTACTCTTCCTTGCACGTAGGCACTCGGCGTTAGCCCTTGTGAGGCCGCTCATGGACAGGTAGAAAGGTGATGCACAGGTAGGTGGTACCTCAGGATCTTACCACCCCACGACCCCCTGACGAGCCAACCCTTGTAGTGAGGACCGGGGTATCGTCTTAAGGATAATTTTTTTTGGAAATTTCTTTTGCAAATTTTTAGTTTTGTTTTGAATGTGGATCCGAGGTTGGCTTCTTCGGGGCAACCAAAGGAAGGTTGCCATTACAATACTTACGATTTCTCCCAACTCACTCTACCTGCAAGCCGCGTTAAGGAACTTCGTTCCAAAAAAAAAGGATATAATTGCTGCGAGATATTGTTCTTTCAATTGATGGAAATACTAGGGATCATTATGGTTTCCCATTTCCACAAATAGTCCATGGGTCTGAAGATAATTTAAATAGAGAATATATGGAACACAATGAACCAAAGTTAAACAATGAACAAACGCATCATAAACAGTGGCAATACGGTTGAAATTTTAAGGCTCATCAGGAGCCACTGGAATGGCTCATATTGGCCAAAATACGTGCAGATAAATAGGTTACCGTAGCAGGGTCATTAGCAAGATTACGGCAACTTTACTCCATCCATCCATCCAATGGCGCTACAGCCCAAATCGAGCCTTGGCCTCCTCTAGGGCATTTCTCCAAATTTGACGGTCCCTTACAGCATGTCACAGAGTCTATCCATCTCCTCCTGGGTCTACCTACTGGCCTACTTCCCGAAATTTCTGATGCCATAAGCCGTTTTGGGATACGATTGTCCCCCATTCTGATTATATGGCCGGCTAGTCTAGTCTGTCTGTTGATTTTTATGAAAGTTGAGAGTTGTGGGTCGTCAAAAATTTCATACAACTCGTTGTTGTATCTTCTACGCCATATTCCATCCTCTCTGGTTGGGCCTATTATGCATTTGAGAATTTTCCTCTCAAACCTGTTGACTCGTTCTTCTATGTCCTGGGTCCTGGTCGTATTACTGTTTTGTAGAGTGAGAGTTTCGTTTTCCTGTGTACAAATCTTGAGTGCAGGATTTGTTTTTGAGCATAAAAGGCTCTATTAGCCAGTAGTATACGTCTGGTTATTTCTTCTTTTTCTTCGTTTCTTTTTGTGATAGTAGACCTAAGGTAGACTATTTTATAGACTACTTCTAGGTTATGTTCGTCGATGGTTATATTTCTTCCCATTCTAAATCTTCCTGCTCTAGATTGTTGCATCACCTTCATTTTTTCTTCGTTTATCTTCAGGCCTATGTCATTTGCCGCGTATTTTAATTCGACATAGATTTCTTTTGCTGCCAAAAAGGACCTTCCCACGATGTTTACGTCATCCGCATATCCAAGTAATTGTACCGACTGGGTAGCTATTGATGCACTTCTCTGGACTGACATTTTCCTTATCACCCATTCTAGGGCCAGGTTGAAAAGCATGGGGGCCAGCCCATCTCCTTGTCTAAGCCCTTGACGTACTTCGAACTCCTCTGTTATAACATTCTGGATCCTCACTTTCGCCAGTGAGCTATTTGTGGCGCATTTGATCAGTTGTACCATCTTTGAGAGGACTCCTATTTCCGATAGGATCTCGTATAGCCTCTCTCTGTTTATTGAGTCATATGCCTGTTGAAAGTCGACAAATATCTGGTATACATTTACATTCCTTTCCCAGGTTTTCTCCAGAATTTGCCTTAAGGTCAGCAGTTGGTCCGATGTTGACCTGTTTGTACTAAAACCAGCTTGATATTCTCCTATAAGGCCTTCCGCTATAGGTTCCAATTTTTGTTTCACAAGGATTGTGAAGATTTTGTAGCTGGTGCTGAGGAGTGAGATGCCTCTGTAGTTTTTGCAGTTTAATTTATCTCCTTTCTTGTATCTTGGACATATAATTGCTTTCTTCCAGTCCTCTGGTATAACTTCTTCCTCCCAGATGGTGCATATGAGTTCGTGTAAGGTTTGTAATAGTTGGGTGGGGTCCTCCTTCCTTTAGCAGCTCAGCTGCTATTCCATCGGCGCTAGGCGATTTGTTGCTGTTCTGCCTTTTTGCAGCTTCCCGCACCTCATCCAGTGTTGGTGGTTCTGAGATGTTATCTTGGGGAATTACAAATGCCTCTGTCTCTGCATTCTCGTTTGATATGGAAAAAGGATTTAATAGGTTCTGAAAATACTCTCTCCACCTTTCCTTTATTCTATCAGGATTTGCCAACAAGTTCCTAACTATGTCCTTGCAGATGTCCGTTCTTGGCTGAAACTTATTGGTGATCTGGCGAGTTCCTTTGTACGCTTGTCTAATTCTCCCTTCATTGAAGTCTTCCTGTATCTGTAAGATTTTTCTATTTAGATATTCCCTCTTCTTCTTTCTGCACAGCTTGTCTGCGATTTTTCTTTTTTCCTTGAAGACTTCCATCCTTGCTCTTGTTGGCCTTGCGATGTACTCTCGGTGGCTCTGGTTTCTTTCTTCAATTGCGGTTCTACGGTCTTGGTCAAACCAATCAATTCTAGTCTGTCTCGGGGCCCAGCCTAGTGCCTCTTCTGCTGCCCCCTTTATACTGCTTTTGACCTGTTCCCATTTGTCGTTGATGCTGGGCTGCTCATCTACCTCTCTCAAGTTTTGTACGACAGCATGTTGCTAGGCATCTCTTATTTCTTCCCGTTTTAGCTTATCTATATTGTATTTTGGTTGAGTTTGCCCTCTATGCGTTTTAGTTGCTATCCGGGTTCTCAATTTCACTTTGACTAGATAGTGGTCCGAGCCACAGCACGCTCCTCTCATTGTTCTTACGTCCAATATACTCGTGGCCCCTCTTCTTTCAATTAGGACGTGGTAAATTTGATTATTAGTTCCTCCGTCTGGTGACTGCCACGTCATCTCATGTGTATCTTTGTGCGGGAACATTGTTGAGCTTACTACCATTGCGTTTGAGCTTGCGAAATTGATCAATCGATTACCATTGTACCGACATCCCCTTTCCTTTTACGCACTTCACACATATTGTTGTTAAAAGTCACTGAATTGATTTTATACAAAATATAAATTTTTATTTGAATTCTCAAAATTATTTCAAAATATAATACAATTCACTTTCATTGATTCAATTCTATAATTTTTTGCAACCCCTTTTTTTAAATAACTCCGTTTTTACTTCAACGACTTTTAAATTTTACTCTAAATATACATTCACTAAATGTTATAAGAAAACAAGAGAGATAAACCTATGCAACCATTGTCATTGGTAACGTTATGTAGGCTATGCTTTCCTATGACTCCTAGGAACTCCTCTTCTTTTCCTACTTTGGCATTCATATCTCCAAGCACCATTTTAATATCGTTTGACGGTATTAACCTGATGGTGTTTGTTAGCTCTCTTGGTAGAATTTCTCTTTCTCCTCATCCGTTTTCTCTTCTGTGGGCGCGTGGACGTTTATAAGGCTAAAGGTACGGTTTCCAAGAGATTGCGCCAACGCAAAAACCCGACGGAATTACGCCGGCGCATTTCCGTTGTAATCAAATACAAGGAACATGTGTACATGGTTTCCAAAAAATTACGCGGCGGACTTGCGTGCGCTTTTGCCGACGCAATTCCGCTGGATTCAAAAAGTTTTGATTCCGACGTAATTGCGTCGGCGCAATTCATCGGCGCAAAGAAGTCACTTTAGTTTTCTTTGGTGTTTAAAGATGGCCAATATTTCATATGCCCTTTCTTCCACTTTTTTCTTAAACATTACATCTACAGGATTTCTTCCTATCAAGCTCAATAACAAAATATCTTCTACATCTGCATCTTCTTCTTGTAATAAAAATAAACCCCTTTCCAAACTCATTGTGATTACTCTGATTCCTAACTGAAATATGTATATTTGCTTGCAAACCACTCGCGCCGAACGTGCGTTACGTCAATGAAAACGCAAATAAGCCAGCGCAATTCCGTCGCGAATTTACGTCGGCGCAGCTCCTTGGAAACCGTAGCTTAATGTTATGTAGCCTTGTTTTAACGCGAAGTGTACATATTCTATTGCTGACTGGTTTGAAGTCCAGAATCAGAGATTTCGTTTCCTTCTCTATGATGAATGCTACTCCGAACTCTCTTCTTCCATTTGATGATCCGCTCGAGAGTACCGTGTGGGTTTTTAGATCCATTGTACCACTGTGGGTCCATTTTGTTTCCTGAAGGGCTGTGATCCTTATGCTATATTTTTTTAGTACTAATAAAAGCGAACGCAGAGCGCCCGTTCTGTTGAGCGTCCTGACGTTCCATGTTCCAAGATCGTATTCCATATACCGTTGCCTGAGTCGTTGCCGTTGAGTCCGTCCTGTCCGAGGCCTGCCTTGAGGATTCGTGACGGGTAGGTTTTTACGGTGGAAGGTCGTCAGCCTGCCGCCCAACCCCCAACCTGGAGGACCAGTCCGGTATTTGCTTCGTTTTGAGGCGCGAAACACTCGCTTTTTACCCTCTTCAGTCTGTTACTCTTGTGTAGACAAGAGCATCCAGAGGACACACGAGGCAACTTTACTCACATAAGCAAAACATGTCATTCAATTTTTTGATACCGATCGAAGATCTTATTGAAAGTCCTGCGAGGAACAAACCTAAAGACCCCCACAATGCTAAAGTTTTACAAGACTGCATGATGGTTGTATAGCAATGGGATGATGTAAATATAGTATCAATAGAAGGCGTTAAAAGAACAATGCAAGATTTAAGAAGTAAAAGGTGTTTAGTAACTGGCTTATTGGCATAGATTTCGTCCCAAAGTTGCCAGTTGCCTGACAGATACCCGGGCCGATAAAACTAATGCATGATCATAATCATGATGAAACTAATAAAATGATCAGTCATTTAGGGACAGATTGAAAAACTCTTTTTAATAAAAATATCAGATCGCAATCGGAAAACTCATAATTCAGTACTATTCTCCTCAACATAGAATATAGAGCATGTTCCGAGATTAAAGATATGACATTGAGCATTGAGTTGCTAATAGGCACGGAAATGTTGATGAGCGCATTTGTGACTATTTCCAAATTATAAACTCAACTAAGTCGGCTCACTGAGTAATGTCGCAAACGTTGTAATACTTACAAGTGAAACATCGAGCATCTTTTATAATAAGCAAGCGTTACAGTGAATTGCTAACCTTGCATCAATATGCACTCTTTTGTATTGCCAGTGCCGTGGGGTGGTGCGACCATCTGATAAAACATGGGCCCCTGTGCTGAATGTCGAGTCATATGACAGTCGCACGTAGTTGTCGATGTCGTCTCGCTTTTTAGTTGGTGTGTTGAGAGTCGGGTGGCGTGACAAGTCGTTTTTGTTGAAGAAATTGTCGTTTCAGTCAAATTACGACTTTCAGTACAGGGGTCAGAGAATTTAGGTGCTAAGTTTTTGTGTTTCGTGAGGAATAAACAATTTTAATTTGAAGAATAAACATTTTTGAGTTTATGTTTCGCTAAAACAATTTGAGATTAAAGATGTTAAATTCTGCTGAGTTAGCAGTTCAGAAGATGAAGATAGTAAACGCGAAGAATTGAAAATTTTATGTTATTATTTCATCCCAAAACACTTGTAAAATCACAATGCAATTCTCAGCATATCTCTGGCCTTTAGCCACATCTGGATAGTTTTCTAAAATTCGAATTGAAGTATTTTCTATTTGTAATTTTTATTCTGAAATTATTAAAAACTTAAAACTAAACACAATAACAAATATGTATTTTCTAGTTTGAATGTCAAAATTTTACTGCCACTTTAAAATTTTCCATCTTTGTCACTAACGCAAACAGCCCGACCAAAAGTGACAACAAAATTACAATAAAAACGACTGTCAACACACCAAATAAGCATTCGTTTATGACAGTCGATTTTACACGACAAGAATCGACTATCAGCACAACCTTGTATTAGCTTCACTTCATATGACAGCAAATACAACATTCAGCACAAGGGCCATTAAATGACGAAACAAGAAAACGGGAAACAGCAACGGCCCTTTTCAGGAGCGTAGTGTCGTAGTGCCAATGTTCATCTCAAGCCGAAATGTATTTGCACGATTTTTTTCGGAGCGAATTTTTGGGCTGCACAATGAGCGGCAGTTCTGCAAAATTGAGGACCTTTTTAGAGCTTTTTGGGGAAAAAATATTGAGGTCGCCAAGGAGCAAGCTCTGCCCAGGGTGCCAATTATCTGGGAACGTCAAAATCTACGCGCACAAGACGTATTATGAATATGATTGGTTAAGTGTCTGTTGTGCATGGAGCACCAAATTCTTCCGACAAGTGGTGCTCAGCCTCGAATCTTAAAAAAAGTTGTAGGTAACCTATTTTTTAGGGCGGCCGCACACTTGTGCGACATTTATTGCATTAAGATAAATTCCGCAATGCGGTAATTACTGCACTGAGATTTGAAACCGTATATTTATGCGACATTTACCGCAAGGTATGATGCTGTAAATATAAGCAAGTTTAACAAAATGGGTTTTAGTTAAGATAAAATGCCTGTAATTAGGTATTTTTTAAAGAAACCTTTTATTTTTTTTAAATTCATTTTTGAATTTTTCAATAAACACTTCCGATCAAGTCAAACCTCAAAATCGCAATGCAACATGCTGTAAATATTGCAATGAAGGAAGACGTTTCTATTTCTTTGCGATATCTCCTTCATGTTGCAATGCAATATTTCGATTGGTCGCATTGATGTGCGGCAGCAACAGCACTCTGCGTGCTTTTCAAATGGGATCATGCGAATTTGTTGCGTTGCAGTAATTACCGCATTGCGGCATTTGTCTCATTGCAATAAATGTCGCACAAGTGTGCGGCCCGCCTTATAGATAACTAAATTTTTTATGTACCCAAAATCTTGTTTTGCAGATTTGTTTTTTGTTTCATTATACCCTTACCTTATCCCGGACTATGCAATGCATAGTCTTTTATTAAAAGGCGTTGCAAAGCACGTGGGTTTTTGCTAGTATTGAACATATTAAATAAATGTCACATTTGGGATCTTAAACATATAAATCTCACTGTAAGTATTATGAATGATAGACAAATCAAAAGTCCGATTATAACTGTTATAAATTAAAAAAAGTCTTAAAATAAGCGGAACCTTTCGACTGAAATTAAAAAAACACTTTTTTTTGTTGCAATTATATTTGATCAAAATAATTTGTTTTATGAGTTTTTCTTATCAAAACTTTAACTAAAATCCAAAAAGTCGTGCAAAGAGTTTTGTTATAATTGTTCCAATAATAACAGTTATGGTTTATAGACTTCAAGCAAGCAAATGACAGCGTCAAGCGTGAGGAGCTATTTAAAACAATGGGATGCTTCCTAAAAATGCATTTTTGACCGATAGGCGAGACTATCGAGAATAGGCACTTTTTCTATATTTCTCGAATATCTCCGTTTCTGCTAACTTTTAGTAAAAGATGAAAGTTATTCGTTATGGAATTAATTCTCTAACAAATAAGCCCTGTTAGAAGTGGCTAAGTGCAAGTGAGATCTTTCAAATAGCTTCAAAAGTTTTCATTTGCCATTTTTTGTAAGATCGGCTTATAATTAGGAAATTAATTTAGGAAACTTAAGAAACAATTGAAAATGAAATCCTGCTGGAATTTTTAGAAAATCGCAAATTTAGTCGATTTTATGAGGTTTTCTACGGACTACCTTTTTATACGAGACAAGATACATCTCATTGCGGAAAACGTTCGTTTATTGGAACCACTAATTGCTAAACTGTTGAATTAGTTTTTAAAAAAATAGCAGTTTTTAGATATACGAGTACAGGAGTGGATTTTCTAAAATAAAAATATGACAAGAGCTATGGTTATTGAAGTCCCGTATAAAAAGGTAGATATGCGCGTAAGCATAGGTCTATAAAGCTAGTTTGTGTATGGGGTACTTAAATAAAAGATGCATAGTGTAACTTGCCCCAATGGATGTTAGTTTTAAAATTAGTCCTGAATTATGAACCTACATATGTATACATATGTATGTTGCTAAGTGCGTTTTAATATTCAATTTAAACTAGATGAATTACATCGACAAATATTTATTTATATGTTCTTTTAAAGATCTTGTGGACCGATTAGAAACCTTTCGTGGGTCTTAGTTGTCCGCCTTTGCACTGGACTACAAGTCAAAGCCTTGTATAAAAATTTAATCGAAGTCATAATTTTAACAGGGTGTGCTCAAGAAGAAAAAGTGTTCGTGTTGAACATTCCTCAAAACATCAAATTTAATCCCTTTTGACTTTAAAAGACGAACTTCATTTTTAAATATGCTTTTCCAGGACGATAAATATGTAAATTTAGGCGAAACTTTAAAATACTTGGCGTGATTTAAGAGGGAATAGTTTTCCCACGGTCAGTTTTCCACTTGGGAAAAGAGTGATCGGAAGGTAATTGTCCTTCAAGATTTCCTATGACAACATCAGATAATTCACATCATACGCAGCTGGACAAACATTGCAAGAACTTGATGTGAAGTTCTAATGTGCTTTCGTTAATCATTAAGTCACATTTAAAAATTGATTTAGGCCACCTTTTTAGTGAACGGTACAATTACGGAGCAGTGGGAATCAGTTGTTTTTCTTCCCACTACTGTAAATGAATTCTAATTATCTAAAATGCAGAATTGCTTCTTAGTTTCAAATTTCAGCTCAATTACAGTTATTAAAGTGCTTACCATGTAAGTATCCTGGGCATGGTCGTAGATATACCATTGTAAAGTAGGTTGTCGTGCAAAGCATCCATTGGCAGTACCATTACTTCCGTTATTATTGGCGGTACTCAAAGTAAAATTTGTCCCTACGGTTGGACTATAGCTGTCCCCACTGCCAATCGTGTATCCTATTCCAACACCATCAAAACCGATCTTAGGATATTGCGGGTGAATCTGCTTAACCATATTGCTCGGCGATAGTTGTGAAAGGCTCGTTACGATCGGTGGCATATTAAAAGTTGCTAATTAATTTTCTTGTTTTGTAAAACTATTTTCCAGAATAGTTTTTTTTTGGTATCGGTTACAACACACGTAAAAATATCTAAAATATTTTTGATGAAAAAAATCCGTTGAGTCGGTAAAATTTTTGTTTTCCTCAGTTTTACTTCGGTGTTTATCTCAGTTCGGCTTTATGCCATATGTATCTGTACAGAAATTAGTGCCTTAAAATATCTTGACGTTATTTTTAGAAAACATTTCGTTTCCAAACTTCGTCGGCCTTTCGTGCGAGGTGTGCGTGGACGGCTGACTTAAAGAAACTTTTTCTTTTGATATGTCTCGACTTCCGTATCTGATTTTACTCCAGTTTTTCTTACTATTTTTGTATGTTTGTTTGTTACTTGTTATTTATTTCAATTGAATTATTTTTCCTCTTATTATTCGTTCGAAATGTTTTTCGTTGGTTCAGCTAATGAAAAAAAACTCCTTTTATGACAACATATCGTTGTACGTAAATGAATCACTCCGGAAAACACGGCGGAACGTTCGCTGTATTTTTGGACTGTCGTTGCGTAATTATCACTAAATTATAAAATTTCAAATGGAATTCAAACACTTAATTCGATTTGAAAATAAATGATTGCTTGAATTATATTTTTTATTAATTAATTCTTGTTTTGTTTTCGTTTCGAGAAATGCGTTGTCGTATTGTTTAACCAAGCCGATGTGGATATTTAATTAAACCGAACCGATAGAGGGATCTTGTGCCCAGGCGCTCTGCCGACTACTTACTAAAATGGGGAGCATTCAAAGCATCTTTGCTTTAATCCCATTCATATGGGTGCGCAAGTACATATGCATCAGAGAAATATGCTGAGGCAGTCAAACACGGACACATGCACATTTTTAGTTAGTTTAGATATAGCACAGTAAGGGTCGATACATTTTAGTTTTCCTTTATTTTGCTTGCGCGCGCTTAGTGATATCAAAAACACTCGATCTTGACAGATACATATATCTCAAAAATCTTTAGTAGCATCTTCCGTGACAAATTACGCCTTAAACGGAATATATGTTGTTTCACATATCTCAGATTCAGACTTAACTACTATAAACTGTAGCGTACGCTGTGGCATCTTTCTGCGGCAATTAATATACCTACATATTACGTGTATGGCAGCCCTACACGGAGAGCGATGAGTAATATAAGCATACTAAAGAGTTGCTAAAAGTTGTGCTATTCTTCCTGATGTTGTTGGTTCATGACGTAAACAGCCGTAGTATTAGAGAAGTTCGCTTAAAATGAAGATATTTTCGGCCTCTATTAATGTTGCTTTGTTTGTGTATGGTTAGGTTTATGAACTTCTCAGTTTTGTTTTCATTCAACTGTTGGGGTGTTAATTTTTAATTGGCTTTAATGAATCAGTTTGGATATCGTCCACAGCGATTCTAAGATTGAGATCAACTATACAGTTGAAGTGATGAATTTCCTATACCAAAATGCATGAATGATGTAAAAATTTAGAAGGAATTATCGTTATATAAAATAAGAACCAGAGATCGAATCTAAATGGATCTTCTGATATAACTTAACTGATTGATTCATTTTCAGGCAAATTCAGAGGCTGTTGCATAGGCCGCCAAGCATTAATTTTGTAGTAAACTAAAATTTGCAAAATAAATCAATAAGTCGAAGGGGCGATTTCTGGGTATATTTAGAGACATTTTTTTTATAGGCATGGGGCCTATCGGCACTATCCACTGAAATACGGGGAGTTTAAGAAAATACGTTTTGATAAGTTTTTAATGTACTTAAACTGTAATAACTCTTATACGTGGTGGGCGGGGGGGGGACGGGGGTGGGAATCTTCCCGTCACCTCCTCGCTGGCAAAGTCTTGGAACGGAAAAACGGCAACGACTACAGCAACAGCACCTGGAAATGATTTTCGGAACATGGACCAGGCGAAGTATGTTGGGACGTCGACCTTTTTGCAGGAACCAATAACTTGCATCAAATTGTGGATCATCCCACAAGAGTCCCCGATGTTGCTGATCAAGGAACCTATCTTCTTGATCTTTTTCTAACTTCTCATCCAGCGCGTTACTTCGTTGAAGTTGATTGATCTCTTGGCAATTCCGACCACTGCCTAGTCAACGCTAACTTCCCATTCAAATTTCCCACCTCTCCCAAACCAGTTAGAAGAACCAATTGGCTGGGGCTTATTAATTTTTTCCAATCTACTGAGTGGAACCTGTGTTTCCGAAATAGAAATGTCAACTCTGCGGCTATCCGTATCACCAAGATCACACAGGCAGGAATGCATTTGTTCATTCCCACATTCTACCAAATCTGTGAAGCCTAGGCCCAACAGATGGTTTAATCGGGAATGTATGAATGCAATCAAAACTAAAGAAGCCGCCTTCCGAGCGTACCAGAGTTTCCCGAGTGAATCGCTCCGTTTAGAGTACATACAACAAAGAAATTCTTGTAAAACCACCATCAAGAAAGCCAAAACCTTATTTGGCAACAAATTGAGAAGTAAACTCCTTAATAAAACCTCCGGTAACAAAAACTTCTGGTCCTTGGTAAGTTCCATTAAGAAGAATTTCACTACAAACTTCCTTTATTCACGATGCGAAGGTAATAACAGACAGCAAATCCAAGGCCGATATATAGCATCTCTGTTCGCTTCATATTCTTCTTTACCCGGAATTGATATGCTACCCCCTGTTGCCGAGCGTAACGCCCACTCAATGCACAGGGTTTTTTCAGGACTCGCGAGGTATACAGGTGCCTCAAAAAGCTCGATGCCAAAAAATCCACTGGACCCGATAATATACCCCCTATCGTCTTAAAATAATGCGCCTCACCTTTCATAGTTCTCCGGAGTTTATCCCGACTCTTGGGAACTTGCTCATGTTCAGCCAATACCGAAAAAAGGTGATTCCAGCTTTCCCTCCAACTACTGCCCAATAGAAATTACTTCTATTCTCTCCAAAACCATGGAGACGATAATCAACAAATAGCTTATGGGATATTTAGAATCCAACCTACTCATAAACGACAGACAGTATGGCTTGCCACAAAAAACCGCAATTTTGTTTTTTTCTTCAATAAAATTTCAACTTCAACCACCTTTTTCTCCAAAAAAAAGTAGCTAATTGATATTTTTTTATTACAAAATTGGGAAAGCTTGGACAATTTCCTATGAATAACGTTCAACAACTTTTATGCTAGGGCCTATAGTTTTGAAGCTATAAGCAATTTTAATGCTAAACATGGCCTTACTTGGTACTTTTAGACATAACCTCAGGTTGTAAGGAACTGAAAAAGTATTTTGACTTTGACTTTTCTCTGGAAGTTGGTGGGCTGAAGCCTTAGCTTTTACCGTTTCACATATTCTGCGTAGATTGAGGTCTTATTCAAGAAAATCTCTCATAAGGCCCAACTATAATGCACGTAAGAAACGCACGTCAATCGACGTGCGTAAATTTCGTCAAACGCAAAACCGACTAATTGGTTTGCGTATTAGGAGAGACTTCAAAGTTTAAAATTATTAAAATGCTTGAATATTATTCATTGACTATTAAAACTAGGCTATTAATATTTGCATATTATTAATAATCGTGTTTATTTTCAATTATAATAAATTTCTCATCAAAATCGCTATCATGTATTTGAACCACAACATTTTCCATACTCTTTTTTCTTTAAAAACCACAAAACAACAACAAAAAATTAGCTTTCATCGATGTAACTACAAATCATCTCACAAAACGTACGTAGAGCGCGGTTCTTTTCCCATTTTTACGTTTAACGAAACTTAACGAAATAAAATATGACTGACGTACGTCCAATATGGCCGAACACATTAATTTCCATGAGAGCGCCGAGATGACGTGCGTTTCTTACGTGCAATATAGTTGGGGCTATAGGGTTACAAAAATACAGGGTGATATGTAAACCTCTACCAAAAAACTTCAAACTAATTGATTTGATATTTGACAGTAATTTTAACAGTTTTCAAAAACTATATCAAAAATTCATCTAGACAGATTAATAGCTAACTAAAAGACGAACATTTAAAAAAAGCATGGGTACGGAAACTAAAAATTTCGGCCCGTTAGAATAAATTGAATAGAAAAAAATATGAGTGTGCTTAAGACCACACTTTAGAAGTAAAACTTTTGTGCCCAACGGCTAGTAATATGCAATAGATATAGTGGAAAGTCTGTCGGATCTATAGTACGCTTGTGAAAATACAGGCCAACGATAGATGCAGGAAGAATAGTGACGAATCTACTGACGGACTTGATACAAATACGATTTGAAAATATTTATGAATTCCTATTTACATTAAAACCTAAAAGTAACCGAGTAAAAATAATTTTTATTGGCTAATTTTCTTATAACGCAAAAATTACATGGGGCTATAGTAGATGGATTGGATTATAATATAATAATTACCATTTATCACTTATTTCAGTTAATATTGTTTAAATTGTTAAAAAGCAAAATTATTTTAAAATAGAAATTGTGGTTTGGTTTTCTAAGGTAGTCATTATTAGCCGTGTTCATTTTCTACTCTTAAGTACTCCGGAGTAAAACTTAAAAGGAACACAATTTTTGTTTTGCTTTGGGTGGTTTTGAACTTTCCTTTAAATAAAAGCGCGTTCAATTATTGTAAATATAACATGGGTACTTAATACATACTTACCATTACAAAAATAAAAATTAAAAAACCGGACATAAAATTCTTGATTCTTTTTATAACGCTGAAAACTATCAGTTCGTCACAATTCAATGAAAATCAATCTATCGGCTTTTTAGTAAGTGAAAAATAATTCACAATAGACTGCAAATGGCGATATTCCCCTAGCTAGAGGATGTCAGATGCGTATTTACTCTAGTTATCTTCACCTCTGTAAGGGCAGGTGTAGTTGGGAGTAAATACAAGGAAAAAAAGCAGAAAAGGAACACGGCTATTAAGATGTATGTATGTATTGAATAAAATTAAAAAAAAAACCGTGTCGAGAATACGTCTACAATGTTCTGAAAAAAAAAAAACTATTATATATTATTTACTACTTTTTGCCTATTAAATGCCTTCCGCGATTTTGTAGCGACCGCCATATTAGATGTAAAATGACGTCACACCGCTTACTCGTCATACACTTCCATTTGATACCCATGTAAAGAATAATGGAAACCACCATTTTATGCTGGCCACCATTTTAAATCTAGAATGACGGAACGCAGCTAATAGTATTCTACTTGTTATGACGTTTCATTTAATACTCATACCGAGTAAAGAAAAAGATAATTCGCCATTTTGTGTTGGTCGCCATTTTGAATTTTGAATGACGCACTTGCACTTATCATACCTTTTCATTTGATACCCATGTCGTGGGTCGGGAAGTACAAATGAAAAGTAACCATCCATCCGCTACAGCCCAAATCGAGCTTTGGCCTCCTCTAGCGAATTTCTCCAAGTTTGACGGTCCCTTGCAGGATGTCTCCAGTTCCCGTCACAGAGTCTATCCATCTCCTCCTGGGTCTACCTACTGGCCTACTTCCCGAAATTTCTGAGGCTATAAGCCGTTTTGGGATATTATAGTACTCCATTCTAATTACGTGGCCGGATAGTCTCAGTCTGTTAATTTTTATTAAAGTTGAGAGTGTGGGTCGTCAAAAATTTCATGCAACTCGTTGTTGTATCTTCTTCGCCATATTCCATCCCCTCTGGTTAGGCCTATTATGCATCTGAGAATTTTTCTCTCAAACCTGTTGACGCGTTCCTCTATGTCCTGGGTCATAGTCCAAGTCTCGCTACCACAACACAGCAATGGTCGTATTTAGGGAATCCAATTGCGCAAACACGGGATCCTGCAAAATCGGGATTCCGCACAATATGGGATCCGCGCGATTCTCGGGATTTGGGCACTAGAATCACCTCTTATAAAAACCTAAGCTTTATAGAAAAATACTAAGAATATTGCAAAGTATTAATAAAATTAGATTTAGGCCCTCCAAACACGAGTGTGCAATCAGTCGCAATTCCACTTGCACCCGAAAGTTTTCGTGATCTTGCCGGTTTACGGAAGTTGGAATTCATACACGGGTCGACAGAAACGAAACCAATTTGAAACTAGTCTGAACTGCTCACGTACGACTGTTTTTGCCGGTCGGAAGTGATTTCAATTGTGTGGTTGCACTTCATCTGAACTACTTGACAATTTGACTTTTGACACAACCTCGTGACAACTCTGTGTGGTTTATGCCGATTGATCCCAACAAAGGTTTCAAAAGTTTCATTTTGATTGCAAACTATTTATTTGAAACCAGTTTGAAATTGGGATTGCAAATCTGTCGACTCGTGTTCGGAGGGCCTTACGCTCCATAAAATATTTAAATTCCTTGGTAGAATATATCTGCTTACTAAGCAATACAGCAATAACACAAAATCGTCTAAGTATATTTATGTACGTGTATCCGATCGTGATCAATTACTGAGTTTCCATGCAGTATTTACCCTGGATTAACTCAGAGTAAGCGCTCTTGGAACCGCGGATTGAGTAAGGTTTCGTTAAATCCAAGAAAACTCCACGAAACATCGTATTGTAGATATATCAAACGTGCTACTGAGTCAGTCAAACAAAGTATTCATGCCAATTCTAAACTACGCTAGAATTGATTCCGCTGGAATTTCTTACGTCGTCGGTAGCATAAACACAGCTGTAAGGGAAAGTAATTTCAATTGCAAGCTTGCAGGATTTAGATTTTGATGCGGGATTTGATTCCCTAGTCGTATGCCTATTTTGTAGAGTGAGAGTTTCGTATTCCTGTGCACAAATCTTGAGTGCAGGATTTATTTTTGGGCATGAAAGGCTCTCTTAGCCAGTAGTATTCGTCTGGTTATTTCTTCTTTTTCTTTGTTCCTTTTTGTGATTGTAGACCCAAGGTACACTGTTTTATCGACTACATCTAGGTTGTGTTTATTCAAATATTTTTTTATTTTCTCTGCTTTTATGTACAGTTTAGATTAGTGACGCGCCGAATGTTCGGTCGAATATTCGTATTCGGTATATTCGGCGTATTTTTTAATGTACGTATTCGGCCAAATATTCGGTTGGTTTGGCGAATAACTACCGAATATTTAAATAGTATTATTTTAAGAGTTACATGCTAAAGAGGCTTTATTCTGGAACCGTAGATAGGTAGTATTTCTAAATGAAACAAACACTTCTTTGTGTAATCATATTTATTCGCAAAATCAAACAAATAAAAAAATGAGAATCCTCACACGCGTCGAATCCACACACGACGAGTTTGCAACTGCTTGCGTACGACTGTTCTTGCCGGTCGGAAGCAATATCAAGCTTGTACATTGCATTCAGCGTTTCCATGATATGCGACGAGTTTCCACCAACACTTAATTTCGTAGTTGCATTCCGTCCCGACATACTCCAAAAATCTAAGTAACGTGTGTATGTTTGTGTGGGCTATGTCGAATGTGGCAATATAGAAAAAGTTGAAAGTAGACCGACATTTGCGATGCATGCGTTCCATTCATGGTATATTCCGTCAAGTCGCATTTGAATACACACACTTCTATTTTGTCTGTCACCGAATGCAACGCATGTACGCTTCTTGGAAATATCACCAGTTTCAGTTGCGTGGTTGCATTTGTACGTCCCAAAGCTTATTCAAGAAAATCTTCGTGACCTGACCACAGAACACCTATTGAGGAAAAATCTGTTGCGCTTGTGTGTGGACAAAGGTTTCATTTGTGAGCGTGATAATGGTTGTGAGCGTGATAATGGTGACACCAGTTTGAAACTTGGATTGCATGTTCGTCGACCCATGTGTTCAGAATTAGCAATTTAATTTCTGACTCAATAAAAAGGTGCCGGAAGGGTGTGATTCAATAAAAAGATAACCTTTTCCACTAATCAAAATTACTATTTATTCGCAATTAATTCTTAGATTTTCTCAAATATAACTTCAATAAAATTTCAACAAATTGCCAAAATATTTCAATTCAATTTTTAATTTGTAAAGGTGCCGGCCCATAGAACGCGTTAACGCGATGCGCGCGCAAGATGCGTGTGAGAGTTCCGTTTCCGAAAAATTCGACAGACCCAATGAACGCGTTGTACGCGTATGACATTTGAACTCAATTTATATTTAATTCCTGTTTTTAAACTTCGCACACTAGATTAAAAAAAGATTGAAAATTCAAATTATGTACACAACAAACGTCAAACGCGCCTATCGCATGGAAAAGTTGAAAATTGGTCAACTTCAAGCGTTGGGAGCTTTATTTGCGTGTGTCGCGGTAGTCATTAGGACTGGTTCCATTAAATACCATTACTTCAATTGAAATGTCACACGCTTCTTGCGCGCGCATCGCGTTAACGCGTTCTATGGGCCGGCACCTTTATTTATTTGGTTTTTATTTTCAGTGTCGCCGGAACACCATGTACGCAGGGCCTAATGTTTATGGAATTCTTGCTTTAGTCCTTTATTTTTTGGCTATAATTTCTATCACGCGAGAAATTGCAATAAAATAAAGAGCGGCGCATTGAGTGAGCGAGCCGAGCTAGCGCCAAATGCTCAAGGGGTGAGCGAACGCTGCTACTCGCAGATCGCTTCGCTGACCTATATGAACTGCGCAAAGATGAGCCGAATAATTCGGCTGAATGTTCGGTTCGGTGCATTTTTGACAGAATATTCGAAGTATTCGTATTCGGTCGAACCCATATTCGGCCCATCTCTAGTTTAGATGTTTAATCTTTGTGCTATACCAATAAATATTATTATTATTATTATGTTCGTCGATGGTTATATTTCTTTCCATTATAAATCTTCCTGCTCTGGATTGTTGCATCACTTACGATTATCTTCAGGCCTATGTCCTTTGCCACCTCTTTTAATTTGACATAAGTTTCTTTTGATGCCAAAAAGACGATGTTCACGTCACGACCTTTCCACGATGTTCACGTCATCCGCATAACCAAGTAATTGTACCGACTGTGTAGCTATTGATGCACTTCTCTGGACTGACGTTTTTCCTTATTATCCATTTTAGGACCTGGTTGAAAAGCATGGGAACCAACCCATCTCCTTGTCGTACTTCGAGCTTTTCTGTTCTGACATTTTAGTTTCTTATTTTCGCCAGTGAGCTATTTGTTGCGCATTTGATCACTTGTACCATCTCTCCGTTTATTGAGTCATATGCCTGTTGAAAGTCGACAAATGTCTGGTAAACATCTACATTTCTTTCCCAAGGTTTTCTCTAGAATTTGCTTTAAGGTCAGCAGTCGGTTCGATGTTGACCTGTTTGTCCTAAAACCAGCTTGATATTCTGCTACAAGGTCTTCCGCAATAGGTTCTAGTTTTTGCTTCTCAAGGATTGTGAAGGTTTTGTAACTGCTGCTGAGGAGTGAGCTGCCTCTGTAGTTTTTGCAGGTTAATTTATCTCCTTTCTTGTTATTCGCGATTATTGTCCAAGACATTCAGTGTTGATTTTCACAATTCTGTGCAATAAATATTCAAATTTATCACATGACTGTTTTTGGTGTTGCTAATGCAAATTCCTTCGACAAAATAACACTACATAAAATGGGACGTTATGTACGGACTCGACTCTGGATGGTTTCTCTTCCCTGCTGGGGAGCAGCCTGGCAGCCAACAACCCATCAAACCAAACTTTCCGAATTCCTACAAGTCGGAAGATTTTCGGAAGCAAGCGAACAACAAAAAATAAAGCCTTGTATGTGCCGATTAGTTGAAACTAATTCGAAAAGGATTCGGAAAGCAATGTCAAAAAGACATCGGTTAAGAAAATTTCCTAACGAACTTGGTAAGGATTCGGAACACCTATATTAAACGTCCATTTTTAAATCGTGTGTTTTGAAATGATGTAGCAGTGAGTGCTCGCGGTGTGAAATCAAACAAGTTAAATCGACTCATAATTTAAGTGGTAAGGATTTTATTTTATTCATATTTTTATATATTTGCTTATTAAATAGAAATTATAGCTACCAGCCTCGGACAACTAATTAGCATTTATATACATTTTTTAGCTTTTTCAAAAAAAAGCTTATACAGAGGCTCTGTCCGTCTGTCTGTCCGTCTGAAGCCTACTTTCATCTCTGAAAGTACTGTCGCTACCGACTTGGGCCATATCTCAAAATGTAGCTCTTGGTCAAAAGACCAAAAACTGAGAAAATGGTCTGGAAATTTCAACCAGAAGTATATTTAAACAACAAAAAAGAGATTTCTAATAAAGACCATATATCGGTAGCTGGTGTCCTATCACAGGGGAACCAAGTTCAATCCCCGGCCGCAAAATGGTGAAATACAATTTTTTTTACTTCGGTGTAACATGTTTTGATTATATTTCTCACTAAATTATATTATTTAATAATGATACTCAGGAGAACATAAACATTTAATTAATTAAAAGTGCAAAAAAATCATTTTCTTGAGTTTTTATGAACGAACCCTGGTCCTTTCGCACCCCGATCTAGCGCCTTCCCATTACTCCAAACGCTAACTTGTAGGAATGTGGCAATAAACATAATATGTATGTAATATAATATTATTTATTCATGCTTACGTAAAAAGCTACATTCCAATGCAAGATATGTATAAAGTTTCGAAGGAAGTAAACAACTGAATTATGACAACAGATTTTCTATTATTTATGAAATGTTCTTTGTATATTTTATGGAAATTGATAATCTTAGGTAAAACGAAGAGTAATGTAATATTGCCATAGATATTGTTCACTATTCTTTGTCATAGATGGGGTGCAATTAAAATATATCAATTCTCTCAAATTCTTGGCGGGTAATTATTGTATAATTCTTTCAGCAGCATCTCCATGAAAGATGCGTTAGTTTTCCAAGTTATTTGTTTGAATGTTTTCGCGATTCTTCACAATCTCCACTTAATATATTGTCATCAAGTCTGAAGTGTTATTCAATAGAAAGAATACCAAGAAAAAGCGTAATTAGTGGCTAGTCTCTAGGCACAACATCCCACTTTTGTTTTGTTTTTCTGAAGAGATACATACAAATTTAGTTAATAAAAACTTAAAAGTATGCTTTTAAACAAAGGGCTGCAAAAATTTTTAGATTTGCGGCAAATCGTTTGTAAAATTTTTGTAAAATATTAAAAATTCTGAGAAAAATCACTTCCTTATATTGATGGACTATAAGGACGGTGTTAGAGCGAGGGACTCCGCCCCACCGTTTTTGACATTTAAGTAAGTTATCCTTACTAATATTATAAATGCGAAAGTGACTCTGTCTGTCTGTATGTTACGCTTTCACGCCTAAACCGCTGGACCGATTTTGATGAAATTTGCAACAGACATAGAAATTCGCAATAGACCTTGGAGACGGACATAGGCTACTTTTTTTGGTGAAAAAAGGATTGAAGGGGGTGAAATGGTGTTCAATAAGTTGTAAGGGGATTTTTTTTCTGTACTTTTTTTCTATTGTATAAAAAGTAACTGACTGACAGACAACGCACAACCTAAACCGCTAGAGCTAAAGGGCTGAAATTTTTGACATTGCATCCCTAGCGATTTTTTAAAATGGGGTTATTCCAAACCGCTATAGCTATAGGGCTGAAATTTTGATAGTGTATCCCTATAATGGCGTGGACATCGACTATAAAACGATTTTTCGAAATTTATCCCTTAAGGGGGTGAAATAGGGTCTACCCAAACCGGTAAAGCTATAGGGCTGTAATTTTGACAGTGCATCCCTATAATGGCGTGGTCTTCCACTATTAAAGCGATTTTTGGAATTCATCCCCTAAGGGTGTGAAATGGGGTTTACCCAAACTGCCGGAGCTATAGGGCTGAAATTTTGACAGTGTATACCTTTAATGACGTGGACATCCACTAAGAAGCGATTTTTTGAAATTTATCCCCTAAGGGGGTTAAATGGGGTTAACCCAAACCGCTGGAGCTGAAGGGCTTTAATTTTGACAGTGCATCTCTGTAATGACATGGACATTCACTAAGAAGCGATTTTTCGGAATTCATCCCCTAACGCAGTGAAATGGGGTTACCAAACTACTGGAGCTATAGGGCTGAAATTTCGACAGTGCATCCCTATAATGACGTGGACATCCACTAAGAGGCGATTACTCGAAATTCATCCCCTAAGGGGGTGAAATGGGGTTAACCCAAACCTCTGAAGCTGAAAGGCTGAAATTTTGACAGTGCATCCCTATAATCACGTAGAAATGAATGACTTGAAATTCACTTTATTTAATATTCATTTGTGATTGCTTCATAATTTCTTGCACCCACGTAAATAGGCGAACAAACTTAACGAACGTTCGTCAAACCCTAAAATGTCATTTCTCTTGATGACATATACATGCCAATCTCTGCTTCAAAACTTGCAGATTTGTTGAGCAGAGGTGATATACGCAGCAATTTGTTTACCATATTTATTAAAAAATTGCACTATAATAAACCCTTTTAGGGATAATAACAGCTGACTTTTTGGTTTGTTTTTTTTGTAAGAAAAACATTGCACATAATAAACAGTTTTTATTTAAAGGCGTTGCAAGGCACGCGGGTTTCATGCTAGTATTTTATAATTTTTACCAACAACTTCATTAATTTCATTCTTAGATTGACTTCGAAAGGCAGGTTGTTTCCATATACTGGCTGGGACAATAAAAATTAGAAAAAGATTTTATTTCGAATAACATTCTCAGTTGAAGAAAAAGTGTAAGGAGCTTCGTTCCTAACAGGGATCTCCTGATCGCACTTTTATTTTAGAGATATTTGGTCCAAAAGTACCGCACCGTTCGCTTAACCTATTTTACTATACCTCTATCTATCTATCTATCTACATATATTAATAAAAGCAAGTGTGTGTCAGTCTGTGTGCCCGCTTGTGCGTACCAAAGTCTAGAAATTAATAAGTCTTTCATCCTCATATAGTTAATGAGTGGAAGTCGAACAGCTATATGCAAAAGTTCTTCAAATGACGATGTCTGGCTATCAGAGAGAGAATGCAACATTTTTATACGCGTTTGCATACAATTAAACAGCTAAACTTTTATGAGTTTATATGGGAATGAACTTAATGTATTTGTGCATATTTGCTATTTTGTTTTGATTTATGAAAGAAAACAGCTGATTCAATTTTCTTTCATTTTCTGTTCTGCATACTTTATCGTAAAAAGAGAATCTGACTTTGTCTCGCTGAGTTCACGACAGGTGGAAGTAAATTTCTGTTTTTCGAAATTTTAATTAATTTTTTTAAATTAATTATTTAGTACGATTTTCACCATTTTTTGCTTTCTACACCTCTTGCAACTTGATTTTGACCCAATTTCATGTAACTGATCAACCCCAAATTTTGCCCATTTGCATAATTCACGTGGGAATGCATTATGACATTTTTGTAAAAAATCAAGAGGGAGGCTCCAAAATGGCGGCAGTTGTGTGTGTAATCGGACCATTGGCGGCTCCAAGATGGCGGGCGATTTTTACAATTGTGCTCCCCTTCCCGGCATGGGTATCAAATTAAAGGGTATGATAAATAGAATACAATTAGCTATCTGGCGTTATTCCAAATTCAAAGATGCGGCCAGCGCAATATGGCGGATTTGTGGACTCCCCAACTTATACTGGCCTTTCGTAACTTTTCTCTTCACCGGATTATGAGCCGATGACATTAGTCCATTCAAAAAGCGGGTTTGGGTGTTCCAAAATAACACCTTTAAGAAAATCGAACCCTAGAGGTTTTTGGGGTCGCTGATCACGGAAATCGGGGTCCCGCGGTCCTAAAACATGGGCGTCACAATTCAAAATGCAAGAAACACCCCTTTTTAGGGGGTTTTCGCGATTTTTTCAATAATAATGAATACTAATGCAATAAAATACAATTTTTTAATATTTATTTGCGAAGGTGGTTGATTTGTACTAAACCAAGGCGAACTTTATGATAAGGGGTAATCCTAAAGGGTTGAAACGACCCCTAACCTGGTAAAAAGTAATCCTGAGAGAAGCTAGTTCAAATAACTATAATAGTGGTAAATCCACAAGATTTTTCTAAAGAATTTTTTTTCCTGAACGTTAGCAAACACACATTTCCATCGTACACTGAGGCGGGTATTCGAATTTGCTACACTAAAGAGCGTGTTCGCATTCGTATTGAGCGTGGTGAACCGCCGCTGACAAACTGGGAAGCGAATGACTTCATTTGGAAATACTAAAGCTTTCCGGAGATATTAGCAAAACTAATCAAAATCACTAATTGACCAAAAAGAACACATTTTCGGTAACAACTGGAAATCCCGTGATGAACCGCAATTTCCTGTAACTGTAGGACGTAGAAAGCAATTCCTCGCAGGGGTAGATTAACTTTTTTCCGCCCTAGGCCAACTCGATTTGCTGCGCCCCTATTTTCGCTGCTTTGCTTTGGTTACATATTTGCTTATCAAATTAGTTAAATTTAATGAGTGACAGTTTTGTTGCATTACAAGTGTTTACGACGAGATTTTTGTCGAGCGAACTCTTCAATGATGGAGTCTAAATCTAATGTTTGCAACGTTTCTTTTTCGATACATAAAATCGCCAAATTGTTGAGTCTTTCTTCTAACATTGTGGAACGTAGATAAGTATTGCGGCCATGCGGTATAAAATAAAAACTACGGAGGTTATCAAAACCCTCTTTATTTCGTGACTTCAACTACAAGACTGGTTAAAGGTTAAAACTATCGATTTGCGGGAGGCTGATCTAGCGGTAACTTCTGAAGTATGAAGTTGATGTTATTCTTGGGTACTTCCGATAGTGGGAAATTTAGTTGATCGTGTTGCCGCTACATCACTCCCCCTCTTATAAAAAGAAATAATGATGTAATAAAAGAGAGGAAGAAGATATAAAATATTATTACTATATAAATCTTTCTTAATAAGTCGTTAAAATCCTTAGCTGGCTAATTTATACTTCATTAATTGAAAAAAAAAAAACATAATTTTAATTCAAGTTCCTAAATCTTACAGATAGTTATCTTATGTGTTCTTAGTACAGGATTGTTTAAATATTAAATTTTGAATATCATTCAGCTGCAGTTTAAACATTACCTTAGGTTTGTTAATTGACCTTGTGTTTGGGGCTTGGCTAAGTGTCTGAATCTAAAATGTATGCTGGTTTGATGCGATCAATGTTAATAAATTCTTTTTTCCATCGAGGCACACCTTGAACACATTATCCTTTCTCGAAACTACTTTATGTGGGCCCGTATAAGGTGGGTTTAAACTTCCTTCCCGGCCAGCCCCAAGGTCCTTCGCCTTTTCCACTTTCTCACCTACATAACTTTCCTTCGTTCTTCTTCCCTCTTTACATTCCTGATTCCTTCTGTCATAGCCTTAGTTAGCCCTTCCCCGCTTCACCAAAGCGCATGTCATCGGTTGGTTGATGAGATTCAACTCGTTTCAGGAGGCATAACACTCCAGCGAGTTGTTTCTCGATGCCCCGATGACAAAGTCGCCAGTAATGGTTGGGAGTAGGTGGACTGAAAAATATCGCTGGTAGGTTGTGACAGTTCCTTTCTTCCCCGACTAGAGCTGCTGTTCGACATTGCACTCACTCTATATGAAGAAAATAGATTGTCGACACAGTATAAATAGTCCAATCAATCTACGGAATCACCATGTTAATTTCCAGACAATTGAAGGCAGGAAAAAAAAATATGGGCGTGTAGAACACTTAATTTGAAGAATGATAGCGTTTTTTTTACGGAACTGCATTGGCGAGCTTAACCTAAAAAATTCGCAAAAGTCAAAAAACCGGTTTTTCGTCAATAAAACAAAAAGTTGAGCTCGGATCCGAAAAAGTTAAATTATAAAGTTGTAGGTATTAAAATTATCTTTCAATTGATGTGGTACAAAATATTGGTTAGTGTCTTATACATGGAGAAAAATGCTAAAAACCGCTAAAAATCGCTTCTTTTTCTTTTCTTTTTTTCTTTTTATTGATGCGACCTAGAAACTTTCTATTTGGTAAAAATGTTGCTTTTAGCAATCTGAAAACTCATTATTTTTTTTGGCTCGAAATTTTGCAAAATATGGGTGAAATTTCGATTTATGTAAAAAAAAGCGTTTTCGTAAAATCCTTCGTCTACAGCTCCTCGACCTCGTAGGACATTTTTTCGAAGCTCTTTTTCTTCGTTAAGAGTTGGACTATCATGCACTATAAGTTAAAATTAGAGTTTTTCAATTTTATGTACAAAAAACTCCATCGCAAAAAAGACAAGTTTTTTTGCCGCAAAAAGACAAGTTTTTTATTTCATTACTTTTCGACTCTAACCTACTATTTAATAAAAGTTTATATTCTTTTTAGAGAATAAATAGGTAATTTGGTCACACAGGGTGTCAGAGACTATGTTTTGGCAACCTTTGATAAATCTGATGTCATTAGTAAATTCTGAAATATATGACAAGTGGTTGGTTTGCCGAGGAGATTTATCTATTTTTGATGTTATAGCAGTTGTGAGGGGCTTATGATCTGTGTATACACAGAAGTCCTTGCCCTCGAGGAAATATCTATAGTGTTTAATAGTTAGGTAAAGAGCTAGTAATTCGCGGTCAAAGGGGGAATATCTTTTTTCGGCTGGTTGTAGCCTGCGGAAAAAGAAACTAAGTGGCTCCCAGTGGTTGCCGTAAGACTGCTGGATGACACCTCCCACTGCGTCCCCGGATGCGTCTACCCATACGCTTAGTTTAGCGGTCGGGTTCGGATGTGCGAGCAAGGTGCAATTTTGCAGTTTGGTTTTTAGCTCGTTAAAAGCTTCTTCGTGGTTTTGTTTCCATTCGATTATATTTGATTTCTTTTTGTTTGAATTCGTTTGTTTAATGAGGTCATATAATGAGGTCATATAATTGCCGAGAATCGCGGAATAAAACGATGGTAGAAGTTGGCCATCCCTAAAAAACGTTGCAGATTCTTTATTACGTGAGGCCGTTGATAATCGATCAATGCTTTTATTTTATCTTGGGAAGGTAATATGCCTTTCGTGGTGATGGTGTGTCCCAAATAATCAAGCTCCGTTTGGCCGAGGAGGCATTTTTCCGGGTTGATGTTAATGCCTTGTTCCTGAAGCCTCTTAAAAAGAAGGCGTAAATGCTCTTTGTGTTTGGCGGGCGATTTACTACCGATAAGTATGTCGTCAATATAACAAAAAACAAAGTCAAAACCTGCCAATACCTCATTAATGAAACGCTGGAAGGTTTGAGCACCGTTTTTAACGCCAAATGGCATCCTCAAAAACTCAAATAGCCCGAAGGGGGTTATTACGGCTGTCTTATAAATATCCTCCGGGGCTACCGGTATTTGGTGGTAGGCTCGAACAAGGTCGATTTTTGAGAAAATGGTGCAACCGTGAAGGCTGGTAGGGTAATTCCATGGTAACTCGCGTTACATGCAGAAAATTTTATATACTTTCATGAAGCTTTTAATTTGCAGTGTTTACATTAATTAATCTAATTTTATTTTTTATGGACGTAGAGTAATGTCTAGAACATGAGATAAATTAAAAAAATTAGTAGAAATATAATATTTATTTAATTTAATAATAAATTGTCTCAGTAACTCGCGTTACCGTTTTTGGACAGCTAGTTCAGAGGGTACATTTATTTCGGAAATTTCTATGAAATTTGGGGGTAGATTACTTTACATGAGGTAAAAATAAAAGCAGAAATATACCAGTAAGGTGTTTTAATAGAAACAAAAGCTGTTACATTATACTTATTAAAATAATCGATAAATTATATGGTAACTTGCGTTACAAAGAAAAGGTAACTCGCGTTACTATCGATTTTCATACTTAAATTAGGAGCCCTTTAGGGTTTTTACAAAAAATTAAAATGAATTCACAAAGTAATAATTATTTATATCCTCCTAACAAAATTCGCTTGCCAGTTATTGTGGTTTTAAATAGATAAATGTAAATTCTAGAACTACTATCTGATCCATATATTTCTTGGTAATAAGAGCGTCTACCGTAATAAGCGTCTCTAATAACGAATTTTGATGTGAAATCTCGAATTTGACGTTTGATGGTAGTGTTGTCAACCTAATACATTATTTTAGACATAGTTAAAAGTATAAAAGTAATATAAAATTTTTCTTATATCATGTCCACATTTTCATGAAATTACCCGGTAGTGAAATCCTGTGTTTTTGGAAGTGGATATTTTTGTCGAATTCTGTGACGCTGTTGAGTTGGCGATAGTCGCCGCAGGGACGCCAGGTAGCATCCTTTTTGGGGACCATGTGCAAGGGCGAAGCCACAGAAGATGAAGATGGGCGGCAAATACCCAGTCTGACCATGGTTTCGAATTCTTCTTTTGCTATGGCGAACTTTTGTGGGTGTAGTCTTCTAGGACGAGCAGTGGGTAAGGGACCTCGGGTATGTATTCGGCGTACCACCGCATGTTGAACATTCAAGTTGAAATTTGGTGGGGCTTTTATTGATGGGAAGTCGTTAAGGATGGCTCCATATTCCCCTATGGCCAGAAGTTTGGCGGTGTCCGCGTTGCATTTACGTGACATGCAATTGATCGATAATGTAGTGGTTTGATCGATGAGTCTCCGGTGTCGAAGATCAACTGCTAAATTAAATCTATGTGAAAAATCTCCGCCGATGATGGCGTAATCCAGGGCGGCGATTGTAAAGGTGTGATCGAAATTCCAACGTAAGCCGAGGTTCAAAGCTAAGTGTTTGTAACCGAAAGTGGAGATGAGTGTGCCGTTAGCTGATATTAACTGTGGACTTTTTCGCAAGGTTACGTTTGGTATAACTCTTTTGGGGATGATGGATACTTCTGCTCCTGTATCGATAAGGAACATTATTTTACTGTTTCTGTCCAGAAGGAAAAGGCGGCATGAATACCCGTTTGCCTTCGTTGCCGCACACGAGGCTACAGTAGTTAGTTTTTTGGATCGGAGGGTGCTGTTGCTGTGTTCTTATTGCATGGTTCTAAGCATTTTTTCGCTTTATCGCCGAATTTTCGATGGTACCAACAAACGCTATTGTTGTAAGTGCGAGCCTGGTTCCTGTGATTAAAACGGTCACGTGATCGGGAACGTGATCTTTGTCGGAAGGAATTTCTACTTTCTAAACGTTTGATTCGTTGGCACAAATCTTGGAGTGTATCAGTAGTACTCTGATGATTGTTTATTGGGGGTGTGTGTGCTTGTGTCCGTACCGCGGAAATATTGGACATAGAGGTTGAATCATATATTTTATCTGCAATGGTGAACAGCTCGTTCAATGTGTGGGAGCTTTCAACCGTGATAATACATTTCTGGAGCGTATGAGGTAGTTTATTGATCCATAATTTTCTTAACAACGAAGGGTTAATTAAACTATTCCCTCCGGCTAGAGACTAAATGTGTCTGTCTAGCTCCGATGGTTTGTAATCTCCTAGCTGTGCCTTATGTAGGAGTGTGTCGAGCCGGCGCTCTTCTGAACCTATAGACCGCGCGAGTAAATTTTGTTTAAGTGTTTCATATTTGTCTTGACTGGGTGGGTGTAGTAAAATATCGGCTACAATTTCCATTGTTTCCTGCGGCAGCGAGGCTACTAAATAGCCGTTATTCTTTTTACTTTAAATTGTGTCTCAACTTGTAGGAACCATAAATCTGTTCTACTAGTCCAGAAAGTTGGGATCTTAATACTGTTGATGTGTGAGTACGAAGGCTCTGGGTTTTCATCCGTTGGATCAGGTTTTGGGGCCATTCCTGCGTCGGCGTCGGCATTTGACATGGCGTCGTTAATAAATTAATTTATCCGTCTCTAAATTACTGTGTTTAAGTCAACCTCTTCCAAAGCAAAAACGATAAAAAGTTTTCTGAGTTTTTGAGCACGCCTGTTTAAGATACAACTAGTTGAGTGTTGTATGTAAGAGAATTTAGAATAAAGACCGGTTGTGATCCGATTATGTACTAAGAGAAGAATCGTAACGTAACTATATTTCACTATGTCAACCACAGGAGAATGTTTCCTATCCGTAGTAACTATACCGTTGTCATCGCAATGTAAAAAGAGAAAAACTATCTTTGCAATAATGTATTCATTGCACTCATGTATTTAATAGATATTTATTTTTTAAATTATATTTTCATTGAAATTTGAAAATTGAATTTTTTTTTGTATTTATATTATTTTTTTTATTGATATTTGAAATCAGCGTTGTTTATGTAAAAAATGTATTATATCGTATAAGGGAAGTTGTACTCACTGTTATTTCTATTTAAATTTCATGTTCATTTCCTTTCTTTTTTTGATTGTTTTTACTTTACTTTTAATTCCTTTATGTTCATTTCTTTTGTTGTCGGTCTAAAGGCATGCGTCAATGAGAAGGAAAAAAGTTTCTTGATTCACCTTTATTAATTCTTTCGCCGTGCCCCAAACGCAATTCACTCTAAAATTGCATCAAAAATAACATAAGTATGGAATTACGGTTTTTAAATGAAATTTTTAACAAAATGCTGTCTTTTTTGAGGCAAAAAAACTTGTCTTTTTTGCGGTGAATGTATATAAAATTGAAAAACTCAAATTTTAAATAATAGTGCATCATAGTACAACTCTTAACGAAGAAAAAGATCTTCGAAAAAATGTCCTACGAGGTCGAGGACCTGTAGACGAAGGATTTTACGAAAACGCCTTTTTTTACAAAAATCGAAATATCGCCCATATTTTGCAAAATTTCCAGCCAAAAAAAATATGAGAGAGTACAAAGTTTCTAGGTCGCATCAATAAAAAGCCAAAAATATATGAAAAAGACGCGATTTTTAACGGTTTTTAGCATTTTTCTCCATGTATAAGAAACTAACCAATATTTTGTACCACATCAATTGAAAGATAATTTTAATACCTATAACTTTCTCATTTAACTTTTTCAGATCTGAGCTCAACTTTTTGTTTTATTGGCGAAAAACCGTTTTTTTTTACTTTTGCGAATTTTTTAGGTTAAGTTCACCAATGCAGTTCCGTAAAAAAATTATCCTATCTTTCTTCAAATTAAGTATTCTACACGCCCATATTTTTTTCCCTGCCTTCAATTGTCTGGAAATTAACATTGTGAATCCGTAGATTGATTGGACTAATACCAGTGAGCTATGCATTGGTCCTTCGAACCTTTGAAAGGAATCAAACCTACGCACAACTCGCACCGCGAGTGAAACAGTAAAAAAAAACAATAAAATTAAGAACCGAATCGCCGAGTCTGCAGTGCCAAGATGGAGTCATTTTCGGAAATAACATAAGAACAAAAGAAGCTTGGGGAAACCATGTGCCGGGCCCTCTCAAATATGAACAAACACAGCAGTGGGAAGAAAGACAAGAGCTATGTAGAGAAGAGACTAGTGGAATTTGACAGTTCCTGGGGAAAATTCCAAGAAAACCACGACTATCTGGAAGGAATGAACAGACCTTGCTAAATACGATGAAGCCAAGGAACTACTGAGAGAGTAGCAACAAAAACTGAGCAAGCAGCTGGTCGAGACCGCAGCAAACACCTTAGGAGCAAACTTCAACTTAAAATTGAACGACGACATGTCGTCCAGTAAATAGGTCGAAAAAAAGGCCTTCGTAATGCAAAAAATACCGCACTCGATTTTTTTTTTACCAAATGTTTTTACATATTTTTATGAGCTTAAATTCAAAATGGCGTCATCCCCACCTTATGCTTCACTTACAATGAAGGGAAACGCGTTTAATTCTATAAAAGTAGGAATTTTAGAATTTAAAATAAAAACTAAATCTCAAATGTAAATAAACTGGCAACAGCCAAAAATATTAGAAAATTACTAAAGTCGTTATGAAACAATTATATGATTGTTGGCAACAAGGCAGAGACTTGTAAAAATGCAGAGTTGGCCTAAATTTACGCCTCAAATCCTTTGTATGTAGAATGACTGACAAATTTATGTAAAAGGGTAATGTTGTGTTGTTGTTGGTTTTGGCCGGAAAAAGGCAATAAAATGAGTTCAGAAGAAATAAGAAAAGACGAACAGAAAACAACGCAACAATATTCTGAGAAATAATATTTGATTGTATTTTTGCATTTATATAAGAAAAGACGGTAATTATGTAAAAGAAATTCGGTTAGATTTTGAAATAGTTTTAGCGGCAGTCTGAGTTTAGATTTGGAAGAGGACGGCTGCTTTTTCACTGTTCTTCTTTAAAAAAAATTCGTTAGGTTTGGCTTCAGTGTGTGTCAAGAGATTTGCATCTTTTTGCGACATTTAATATAGTTTGATAATTGAGAGGCCATTATAAATGAAAAATAAAGTTCTCGAAAAAGAACAAGATTAATTGAAGATACTGAGTGGTAGATAAGGCCATTTAAACTTTCTAGGTTAGTGTGCAAATTTGAATCTTATCACAATTTGAATTGTTTTAACATTTTTTTGATTTATACACATTTTTGATTGTTGTTGTTTTTTTCTTTTTTAGAAAAAAAAATCGTTTCTTAATGACATCGCCATGTATTCTTTTTCAAACAAACGACAAAAAACTTTACACAATTTTTTTCCAAGACGACCAGTTTCTCAAGTTGCTTCAGGATCACACGTTGAAGGTATCATTATTACTGAAATACATTCGAAACTCTTTTCACTTGATTAAAATAGATCCGCAATACTTGTTAATTTTTCATTTTAGAAATTCCAAGCGTAACATAAGAAAATGTTAGGGATTGTGAGGATAAAGAAACTGCTGGTCCTTCTTCAGCGGCTCTTGCAAACGATCCGCCGCGTTAGCCTCCCAATGTTTCGACAATATCAGTCCATGAAAATGACATTGGGCGTTTCATGAATAAAATTTTGAGTGATTCCGAGAAAAAGCAACTATTGAACAATCCTTTTTGTCCTCCTCAAAACTACAAGTTTCCGTATTCCGAGCACAATAAGGGTAACAAGGTAGTTAAGCGATACATCAATCAGAGCCATTTGGATGCGTACTCCTGGTTAGTTTTCTCTCCGTCGGAACAAGGTCTTTTTTGTAAATATTGCGCTATTTTTGCTACTAGCTCTTGTCAGGGAAATGTTTAAATTAAAACTCCGTTGAAAAAATTTGCAAAATTACTTGGTAAAGAGGGTGATTTAGAAAATCACCAGAATCGCGCCTATCACCGAGAAGCAGTTGAAAAAGGGAAACTTTTTTTGCAAAATGTTGAACAAAAAGTAAACATTGTTGATTCTTTATCAGAAAATCGTCGAAAAAAGATTGAGGAGAATCGAAAAAAATTAGTTCCGATTATTGATACAATTATAACATTAGGTAGGCAAAACGTAGCCTTGAGAGGGCACAGAGACGACTGAGATTTATTAGAGAATTTAGACGCAGGAAATGAAGGGAATTTTCGTGAAATGTTAAAGTTAAGAATCCGCGCAGGTGACACTGTGTTAGAAGAGCATTTGACATCAGCTCCCGAGAACGCGACTTACATTTCAAAAACAATTCAAAATGAAGTTATTGATTCTTGTGGAGAAGTTTTGTGTACAATTAAATCAAGATTGGCAGAAGAGGGAGTGTATTCTGTAATTTCTGATGAAACGACTGACGTCTCAAAAATCTCTCAAGTAAGCGTTGCTTTGCGATATGTTTATGAGGAAGATCCACGAGAGGATTTCATTGGTTTTTTTGATTTACATCAGATGAACTACGGTGAAAATGTCGAAGCTGATACTGAACCTAGAATTGGTAGCATTGTTTTAGGACAGTCTGTTCTGAAAATTTTGCGAGATAACGATATCCACATTGAATATTGTGTTGGCGTTTGCTGTGATACGTGTAGCGTTAATTTTTCTGATATTTGCGGAGCCGTCAACGAAATTTTGAAGTTTGCTCCATTCGCAGTTCGAATTCCATGTTATAATCACACTTTGAATTTGTCAATTTCCGATAGTATGAGTTTGCCAAGCGCTAGAAATTTATTCGGTACTATAAAGGAGGTGATATTTTTCTTCAATTGTTCGGCGAAGCGGAATTTTGTTTTGAGACAAATTTTACAAAAGTCGTTAGGTAAATTTTGTGAGACTCGATGGGTTGAACGACATAATACAGATTTGCTGTTCGCTGAAAATTTCCAACTTATCATAGACACGTAAGAAAAAGTTTCAAATTGGAATGACTCTGTGTCTGCACCTAAAGCCGAAATTTACCTCAAATCGTTGCTGTCATGTCAATTATTGATATCACTCGAATGTGTGAATCACTTGTTTAGTTTGACTCTCCCACTCAGCGTTCTTTTTCAGAAAAAGACGTTAGACTTTAAATTTGCTAATGAACTCGTCGATGACCTTTTGACGGTCTTAAAAACAGAGCGTGAAAATGTAACTGAGGTTTTTCATGGCATATTTGAAAAAGTCAGCGTGACTGCCGCGGAGTTAGATATAGATATCGTTTTACCTAGGCGAGTTGGGAGACAAGTTCATAGGGATAACCATCCTAGTGATTCGCCTGAGAAGTACTGTCGAGTCAGCATATTCCTATATTAGATCACATTATATCTGACATTGAAAGTAGATTCAAAAAAGAAACTAGAGACGCCTTAGAGCTTAATGTTCTCTTGCCTGATCATATTTTGCAATTAGATTCACAAACATTGAGCGCATCATTCTCTAAACTCTGGAATAAATATGCTGTCCTACTCTCTGAGGGCAACACTTATAATTCATTGCAAAAGTTTGAGTCAGAAGACAAATTGTGGAAAGAGAAATGTCGTCGGTTAGATGTGAACATTAGTGTTTCTGGCGCTCTGAAGGCGTGTGATAAAGACATTTTTCCGTATTGTCATAAGCTGTTAAAATTTTTTTTATCGTTTGCCTCGAGCAACGCTACCTCGGAAAGAATTTTTCAACTTTGAGACGTCTCAAAACTTGGCTGCGCAGTACAATGACTGAAGATCGTCTGTTAGGTTTAACTCTTTTGCACATTCGTCGTGATATAAATGTAGATATACAAAAAGTCATCGACCGCTTTGCTTCAAAAAAAATCGACGGTTGAACATCATACTTTGAAGTATTTATCGGTAAATTTTTATTGTGATATGTAAACGTGAAGAAACGAAATCCAAAGATTCATTGATCTCAAAACGAAAATAGATTTTATCAAATTAAATTACTATTGCAAAATAAAAAGTGTTTATTTTTATTTCATCTGTCTTGTTTTACATTGGAAAAAAAATCTTTTTTTTGTTATTTTTTTGTTTCGCGGGGGGGGCCATAGCCCCCATGGCCCCCTCCCTGGATCCGCCCTTGTATAATACCCGGGGATTTTACGTAATAACCAGATTTATCACACCGTAAAATACACACGTGTACATATCATATTTATATTTTCTAATAAAATATTATTTTCTAAAAAAAATTTCAAATACTTCTGCTGTTTGACGTTTTGTGCCTTATTTATTTTTGCCCCAGAGATTTTTTATTTAAAAAAATCATTAAAAAAATTTAAATTGCAATCGAATAGAATTTTTTTCTTTTATTTGGTTTTATTTAGGGGTAGTTTAACTCCTTTAAGAAGAGGGTTAAAATAAATTTTCCAAATCTATAATATAAAAATAAGTCAGGTTTTCCTTCCTGACGCTATAATTCCAGAACGAACGATCCGATTTCCACGGTTTTGCATTCGTTGGAAAGGTCTCGGGCTCCGTGAGGTTTATAGCCAAAAAATTTCAACAGAAAAGCAGGCGTTTGGTCCATAGCAGCCATCTCAAGAGGGCGGATTACCATTTTCTTTAAAACCCCTCGACATGGATATCAAATGAAAGGGTATGGTAAGTAGAACACCAAAGGCAATATAGTATACTCAATATATCGTTTGGTCCATGGCCGTCATCTCAAGAGAGCAGATGATCATTTTCTTCACAACCCCTTCGAAATGAGTATCCAATGAAAGAGTATGATAAGTAGAACAATATAAGCGATATAGTATACTCAATATGTCGCTTGGTCCATAGCGGCCACCTCAAGAATGCGGATTACCATTTTCTTCACAACACCTTCGACATGGATATCAAATGAAAGAGTATGATAAGTAGAACACATAAGCAATATAGTACACTCAATATATCGTTTGGTCCATGGCGGTCATTTCAAGAGGGCAGATGATCATTTTCTTCACTACCCCCTCGACATTGGTATCAAATGAAAGGGCATTATAAGAAGAATGCCATAGACTATATCGTTTGGTCCATAGCGGCCATCTCAAGAGGTTGGATTACCATTATATTCACACCCCTCGACATGGATTTCAAATGAAAGGGTATGATAAGTAGAACACCATAAGCAATATAGTATACTCAATATATCGTTTGGTCCATGGCAGTCATCTCAAGAGAGCAGATGACCATTTTCTTCACAACCCCTTCGAAATGGGTATCCAATGAAAGAGTATGATAAGTAGAACAATATAAGCAATATAGTATACTCAATATATCGTTTGGTACATGGCGGTCATCTCAAAAGGGCGGATTACCATTTTCTTCACAACCCCTTCGATATTGGTATCAAATGAGAGAGTATGATAAGTAGAACACCATATGCAATATAGTATACTCAATATATCGTTTGGTCCATAGCGACCATCTCAAGAGGGCGGATTAATATTTTCTTCACAACCCCTTCGACATGGGTAGGTATAAAATGAAAGAGTATGATAAGTAGAAAACCATAGGCAATATAGTATACTCAATATATCATTTGGTCAATGGCGGTCATCTCCCAAAATCAATTTTCACAGATTTGTTCTTTTTTCACTATAGCTTTTACCAATCGCATACTGTGTCCCCATAATCTTATTTTATTGAAAGGCGTTGCAACGCACGCGGGTTTTTGCTAGTGTTTTAATAAAATTTCATCAAAAATAAAATTTTAATGCAAAATGCTTTTGAGTCCTTCAAAATTAAAAATATGTTGAAAATTATGATTGGGATCTTAGGAAGTTAATCATGCTCCTTTAATTAAGTGAAATTAATTTTACCGTACGAGCATAATCATCACGCATTTCAGTTTCCTCAGAAGGCAAAATGAGTTTCCTTTTTTTAACTCAACCTCATAACCCTAGTTCGATCCATTTCGTTCATCAGGGTAATAAATATATTTTATAGAGATATTCATATTTTAAATGAAACTAAACATACGATCTCATTTGTCGTGCTTCTTCGGTTGCATGAAACTTACCAATTAAAATCAACCATTGCAGCCTGAGGCAAAGAGAATGACTGATGCTCGGTTTCACAGCGTTTGAGTTTAAACTAATCAATGGTTACAATACCGTTTAACCCCCTTTAACGTCACTTCACCGCCGCTTTTTATGGTTTCAACTTCCATTGTGAAAGCGCGCATGAAAAAATAATAGAAAATGTTCAGTTGGTAGAAGTACAAGTGGTAGGTAATCCATCAGTTTGTAATATAGTGTCATTTATTGGCCATGAACAATTCAGCATGTTTACCGTATGGGCAAATAAATAAACTGTAAATGCCAATGCGAAAAATCATGTCATTTCTTATTTATACGATTCACGTGAGTTAGATAAATTTTATGTAATTCCATAATCATTTGATTAGACAAAGCATTTCAAACATTTTGGAGAGGGTCTCCACCAGCATTCCCCAACTGTGTCGGGTCAGTTATTAGAAGAGAGAGGAGTAAAAAGGAAAAGAGGGAATTGTTTCCACCAACAGGGTTGGAAAGCAAAGTAAACTTAAAGCGAAGCACATATTTTTAAACTTAATTTGCTGATGACTGTGAAAGCTGTTTGTTTCAAATTGCTGCGAATGCTGTTGCTTTCAAATTACTTTCAGTAGCGTACTGATCCGGTTGCAAATGATTCGGCTTTAAAATACTTTGCTGTGAAAAGCTTTCTGTTTGCTTACAGTTTTTCATAGCTTTCATCTCCAAAGCCTGTGAAATACTTTGCTACCTTCAGCTTTTTTTCATGGTCTAGCTTTATATAGTAAAATGGTACTTTTGTTTAGAGGGGTGGAAACCTATTTTGTATGTGTATATGAACCATTCGCAGCCGGAACAACATGCTCGAACATTTGTAAGCAGCAGTATACGCAGCAATATGAAATAAAAAAGCTTTTACAGCCTGCAGCAAAATGATTGAAAATATGATTGCTGTAAAGCAAAGCAAAATTTCTGCGGTCTTCTTGGCAGCAAAGCAAAGTCAACAGCACCAGTAATAAAATTGCTGCAGCAATTTAAACCCTGTCTACCAGCCCCATAACGCTTTAAAATAAGGAAAGGGAGAGAGCGTGGGGGCGGGGAAAGGTGGGGCTGGAAGGCTATCGCTGTGCAGAATCCAGAAAAGATCGGGTCTCATTCCATCGAATTTATTAGATACATAAGAAAAATTTATCGATTTAAAGTCTTTCTGACACTTATCCGAAGTTTTTTCATTTAAAAAAAAGGTCCGAGGTCGTTAATATTCTTCTTTCGGCACCTCAAAGTACTTCTTAGTCAAAGAATATCAAATTCTTGAAGCAAGCAAATTAATTTTCTTGACGGCTGTTTTGAATAAGGACTCGTAACTTTTCTAATAATCATATGCTAGTTTCAAATTGACTACAGAATTTCTACGCAATAAAATAATGAATTTTCTCAATGCAATATCCTCGAATTAAAGCTTCATCGTGTCTTGAATTAATACAAATTTTGTTTTGAATAAAAAATATTTAGTTTCTTGAGTAAAAATTGAAACAATCTTATTTCGAGAAAAACATATCTTGCTATTAAAATATAAGTATTGAGCGAAGAAATACAATTGCTTGGCTCAAGATTTTTTAGTGTCTTACTCTGAGACAGCATTCTCATCCCAGCGGGAAAAATAAGGCTTCAACTTGCGTTCTGTAAGTACTCCTGGTAATCCGTGGAAGCATTACTTTAGGAAACCCACTTCATTTCTTTTTTTACATTGATGTCCTAGGGAGGTAAGGTATAAGCCAGCTTTATCTTACCACTGCATTACTGGTAAGGCAAAAATATGCACTAGCTTTGCTTACCTCTACATTACTGGTAAGGTAAGGCAGAGGGCAATTGCTTACTTTCAGCTTACCCTTGCCTTCCTTAAGAATCAGACCTCAAGTTTGTTGCCTACTGCTTACTTGTGCATTACAGATTACTATCAAGGAAGGCTTACCCTATACCTTTCTACCGGAAGCATTACCTAATTTCCCGCTGGGATGTTAAGACTGAAAAGTTTTTCTACTCAAGACAACGAAACAAAGACTATCGAATTGCAGGAATCAATACAATTTTTCTATCAGTGTGGAGATTTACGTTTGATAAGGCTGCTCTAAGTTGAGCTGGAGCAAATTAAGGCACGATTTTCTGCTCTTTTTTAGTAGAACAACTTCGGGCAAGTAATCAACTTGAGAATTCCCAGTTGGGAAAAGAATAATTATTACAGAATTGGTCTAAAATCCGTTCTATTCATTCCAAATTGATTCCACTTTAACTCACCAACCATACAAAGAATTAACTACTCTTGTACAGGCGAAATAAATTGTCCCCCTTTGCATTACTCTTGATCGATTCAGAATTGATGAAGTAGAATCTGTTCGGAATCGAAGAAATGGAAACTGTTTGGAATCGAAGAAAAACAAATTTTAAACAAAAATAAATTATACATATATTCAGTATAAAAACGTAATTTAGAAAAAGCAACAACGAAAAAATATTCAAATAAAATTATCAAATAGAATTAAGAATAAAATTATTTATTCTTCCTTTTACAAGGTGGAATGATCGTCTGATAGCTTTTACATAATCGTTGCCATTGTATATTTCTGGAAAAATACGCATACAGTATATGATTTAAATGAATATTAAAAAAATGTCGAAATTTACTTATTCGAAAATAATTGATTAATTTAAAAAAAAATTTAAATGGAAGTTTTCGTGACCTCCATCATAATTATACAATGCAACAAGATCTTCTTTCATGATCTTGTCCAGGTTTCTTTCCAGACCATGAGGAAAAATTATTTTTTTTTTAGTAAAGACACCCTCAAAAAAATATTTTTAATTTTTTTTACAAGTATGTAGCACTTACAAGCAGTAGCAATTGAAATTTCCATCAATAATATTTGCCTCAAAATGTTCAAGGTCTTGGGGAGTCTCCAAGGGAAACTTTAAATTGCCTTTATTTGAATACTCCTCTTGCGCATATAATTTCTTAATTAGTGCAGCATTTACAGCCGAAGCTTCTAATATGCTCTTATTTTGCTCTATGATAAACTCTGAAACAATATTGAAAATTAAGCAAATATTTAATAATAAATAAATGAATGTATTTACCTTTCATCTCCTTAAATTTATCATCTATATACACTTTCAAGTCTTTGCTAGTGCTTGCTACAAAATTATAATTAAATTTAGTGACATATTCTCTTAATGATAAAATTAGAAATTACCTGATGCTGAGGAATAGATACTTTCCCCTATTACGGTATTGCACCTACGAAGTTTGCCAGGATGGTGGCCTTCTTCCGCAGATCCCCTTTTTTCTGCCATTCTGAAAAATTCAATGTATGAATTTCAATATTTCCGAAAGGTCTATTTTATTCACTGCATTAATTATATGTTTATGTACAATCATGCAGGATTGGAAGGAATACTGATCTACATATTATTGAAGGGTAAACGTAATAATTTGCAAATTATATTTTCAATGTTGAAACTCTCTTCAGTTCCGTGAGGACATATATCTGCTGAGGTTATCCCCAAAGATGATATCGATGGCATTGGTTCTGTAAAAAATTCTTCTACGTTTCTGACTCTTTTTCCAATAACAAACTTTTGTCCTCCTTCATCTTGTCGAAAATTTGATATACAGGGTGCGAGAATAGTCCGGCAACCGTTCGATATTTCCTGAACGGTAAGTTTTCGTAAAAAAAAAGTTTGTAGCTAAAGTTGCTCAGCTTGGAGGGTAGAACCGTTTGTACAAGTTAACAACGTTCCCACCGGAAACACGAGGAGCCAACGCAGTTCCCACAGGAAACTCCAACTTTACCAAAAATTGCTGATCGCGCGTCTGGATAATGGACACCGGCGTGTGAATGCAGAAATGAACTAGAGTAGCTTTTAAGTTTATTAGATTTAAGAAATTAATTGTAATTTAACTTTCAATAAAGAAAGACGCTCTCTTGAGCTAAAAAATATTTTTTTTAAAACAAAATAATAAATGTTTTATTAACTGGCGCCCGAGCAGGGACCCTGTTGAGTTGTAGTTAATATCGTAAAAAAGTTTCGGCAAATTCGACGCGAATTAAAAACGAAAAGTTAAAAGTTTAATTTAATAAAACGAGTTCGCGAATCGATTTGTTTACTGCAGTGTCTAGTTTAACCAAAGACTAGTGAAAACAGAAACTGAGTTTTATCCCGCAGTGACTAGAATAACCAAAACTAGTGAAACGAAACAAAGTTTTTAAATTCCTTCAACCAACTACCGCACGATAACCAAGTGCAGTAAAAGAAGAGAATTGTGCAAACACGATATTAACAAAAAAGTGTTGTGTAAGTGTTAAGGAAACGAGGCCCCTAAGTAGCTTGCAGAGCAAAAAGAAGTTGAACTACCGCCGAAGGAAAGGAAGACAACAGCCGCCTTGACCAGCACCACTTCACAGAGGTCCTACACATATAACTACAATGGAAATTAGAATAATAATTATTATGTAAGTCCTTAAGTTTTTCATTAAAAAAAAAAAATAAATACATTAGAAATTTTATGAACTAAATAAAAAAAGATTAATAAGCTTCAATATCAATCAATTTCAATTATCTAAACAAATATCAAAGTGAAGAAAAATAAAGCGAAAAATATAACAAGATTAAATTAAAATAGTTATTTTCATTCTGCCAATATCGAAATATTTTAATTAAAACATTATCATTATAAAAAATAATACGACTATATTAAAGTAATTATTATTATTAAAAATATTTTCAACTGAACCAAAAGAAACAATTAAAAAGTGAAAAAAAAGTGAATCATAACGAGATTACATTAGAAAAAAAAATTTTTTTCCTTAAGAATTCAAATATTAATTTTTATTATTGTCAAATTTTTTATTTGGTATCGGCTCCCAAACTATAATAAAAGTTTCAAAGAAACATTTAAATACAAAAGGATAAATAAACGAAAATTAAGTCACTCGTTAACATCTTCGCCTTTAAGATCCTAAATTTATTAAAATAATGGCAACCAACAGTAACGCAACTGAACCACCAGTTCTTGAATCCCAATCTCCTATAAACACTCAAATGATCGAAAACTTGGTATGCCGACTGGTAGTTGACGCGTTTGTATTACTTTATTGAAAGAGCTGTATGACTGTTAATGTGACTTTATAGAAGTTCGGAGTACAACTGGCCACTCTTAGTGGCAACAGATATAAGGAAGGGTATATATAGTGTAGTTTGACTTTAGTTTGATTGTATTGAAATAGTGTTATATAGTCAGACTATACTACATCTTCCCCTTTCAGAATTGTATTATGCTATATATAAATAATAATTCATTAAATACATCATTTGCAATTAAAGACATAGTATTCCATTAACATTAAAAGTTACTGTTCCAAAATTACTTCAAAATTTTCTCAAGTTATTTCCACTATTCTTTATACAATTTTGTGTTTTATCTCTAGTGGTGACAATTTTTAATTCTATTTCCTTCTAAAAAATAATGCTTATTACTTCTAATTTCAATCTACTTCTTTCTTCTTTTTTTTTTTTTTGTTTTTTTTTTTTTTTTTTTTTTTAACTACAGAATGTAACAATTGCAATGGGACTTTAATTTGTATTTCGAGACCTTCTTCTCAGTACTGAACTATTTCTGCGATAGATTTTACCATTTTCTAATTTTACTAAAAAGGATCTTGGAGCTGAATGTTTTGCCTGAATACTACCTTTCACCCAAACTTTTCCTTCTTTTACCCATACTAGGTCATTAGGTTTAAACTCCGGACTTGATCTTGTATGCATATCATAAAATTGTTTATTACGTACATTTACCTTATTTTGACTTTTAAGAATTTCTTTTGATCCATTGCTATTCGTTTTGAACAATTCTTCTTTTGCAGGAATTAGTGTCCTTGTTTTTCTCCCCATTAACATTTCTACTGGTGACATATTTGTTGCTTTCAGTGGTGTATTCCTATATTCAAGTAAAGCTATCCACAATTCTACATTACTTTCTTTTGCCTTTTTAATTAAATCTTTGGAGATGTGTACGTATTTTTCCGCTAATCCATTTGAGCGAGGATAGTTCGGGCTTGTAGTTATAATATCAATATCAAAAGTTTTGCAAAATTCCTTAAAGCCGTAAGAATTAAACGGCATATTATCACTGACAATTGTTCGAGGTATTCCATGAATTGAAAATATATCCTTGAGTTTAGTTATTACAAAATTCGCAGTCTTATTTCTTAATTCTCGTATCTCTAAGTACTTTGAATAATAGTCAACAAGAACTAAATAATTCGATCTACCTATTTCAAAAATATCTACTCCTATTTTTGAGAAAGGGTACTGTGGAACTTCATGTTGTAATAAAGGTGCGCGGGGATTTGATGGCCTATACTTTTGGCAAATATCACATTTGCTTATCATTTCTTCTATGTTTTCATTTATTCCCGGCCAATAAACTAACGTACGCGCTCTTGCTTTTGTTTTTTCCATTCCCAGATGTGGTTGGTGTAATAACTTCAGGATATACGGCCTAAGCGAGGATGGTACTATTACCTTTTCATTAAGGAAGACTAAATCATCATTTGCTATTAGATTATTTTTTAACTTCCAATATGGCTTAATCTCCTCCTCAACATATTTCTTTTCAGTTGGCCAACGATTATTTATAACTCTTTTTAATTTCGACAATATGGAATCTTCTTCAGTTTGGGATTTAAAAAGTGTTTTCCTTTCTTCACTAATATTCAGCGTATGAACTACGTCTTCTAGATCTTCAATCTCTGGCGCTTCTTCGTTCTTGCTATAGTTTCTTGACAATAAATCGGCTACCCACATTTCTTTACCCGGGATATACTTTAGCGTGAATTTATATTTCAATAATCTAATTGCCATTCTTTGAAGACGTGCTGACGGTACCTGTCCAATATCTTTGCTTAATACACCTAACAACGGCTTATGGTCTGTTAAGACAATGAAGTCCCTTCCATATATAAAGCTATGAAATTTTTTACATGCTGCTACTATGGCTAGCAGTTCCTTTTCTATCTGCGAGTACCTTTTTTCAGTCTCACTTAGACTTCTTGAAGAATAGTAGACTGGTCTACCTTCTTGCATTAGGCAAGATCCTAATCCATCTCTTGAGGCATCTACCTGAAGGGTTATTTCACTTTTTTCATTAAATACTTTTAAACTTGGTGAGTTTATTATAGCCATTTTAATTTTGTCTAAACAGGATGTGTGCGCCGGCAACCATTGAAATACTTTATTTTTCCTTAACAGTTCAGTTAAAGGAGATGATAATTCTGACAAATTGGCAACAAATTTTCTTAAGTAATTTACAAGACCTAACAATTTTTGTAATTCTTTTTTATTTTTTGGGGGTTCTATTGCGGCTATTGCGTTTATTTTATTCTTATCAATTCTAATTCCCTTATCACTTATTTCATGTCCCAGAAATATAACACTATTTACTCTGAACTGCAACTTATTACGGTTGAATTTTATGTTTAGACTTTTAGCCCTATCCATAACTTTTTTTACTATTTCATCATGCTCCTCTACAGTCTCTGCACTTATTAATATGTCGTCGATATAGATAACAACCCCTTCTATGTCGCTGAAACTTTTATTATTATACTTTTGAAATAATTCAGGTGCCACTGAAATTCCAAATGGCAGTCTCCTGACACGATAACAACCGAATATCGTATTGAATGTGCATAGTTCACTTGACTTTTTATCTAATTTTATTTGCCAATAGCCGTCTTTTAGGTCCAACACTGTGAAAAAACTTTTATTTACTAGTTTGGGCATTATTTCATCAAAGGATGGTATCGTATAAGTTTCTGGAATTAATGCCTTATTCAAATCTTTAGGGTCTAAACATATTCTTAAATTTTTATTGGGCTTTTCTACGATAACTATATTCGATACCCATTGTGCTGGTTCATTTACTTTTTCTATTATCCCATACTTTTCTAACCTTTCCAATTCCAACTTAAATGGCTCTACAAGGGTTATGGGAATACGTCTGGCTGGTTTTATTACGGGATTCGCATCTGCTTTTATTTTTAAACTATAACTTTCTTTGAAACAACCTAATCCTTCAAATACTTCCACGTTATTTTTAATAAACTCTTCTCTATCTTCATAAATATCTACCGAGTTAACTCTTTGAACTAACTTTAAATCTACACAACCCCGAAGACCTAATAATGGCTTTTCATCGTCTTTTACTACTATGAATCGTTGCATTGAAGTCCTATTTTTATATGTGCACACAAGATCAATTTTACCACATGTTTTTATCTTTGAACCGCCATATGCTATTAACTTTCCTTTATTTCTTATCACTCGTACATTTTTAAAGTTATTTAGGAATTTTTCAGGTAATACATTCACTTCCGAACCTGTATCTAATTTAAATTCTATAAAATAATTTTGAATTTTTATTTTTTCAGTCCATGACTTTATATTTTCTTTATCTGATTTCTTTTTATTATTAGTATTGCTGACTGAATTAATATATAAGTACTCACAATTACTGTTAGTTTCTTTTCTTTTAATTTCACGTACCTTATTCACTTTGCACGCTTTTGCAAAGTGATTTTTGCCATTGCAGTTGTTACATATACTACCATATGCCGGACACTGTCTATGTGCATGCTTCTGCATACATTTATTGCAGTTGTATTTATTTCTGCTAATATTTTGTTCCTGGCTTAGTTTATCATTTTTTTTTGGATTTCTATATCTAAAATTAGATTTATTATTATTTGAAATGTTTATATTTTGTGCTAATCTCCCATTTTTCCAATTGCTACTACTACTACTATCATATTTTGGAATACTTAGCTTATCTACCAACATTGTGTCCGCTCTCGTTATTGTACCCTTCTGCATAGTTTTCGTCTGTGCTTGTGTTGTCTCCTGTGTTCTGCAGATCTCTATTGTTTTATCCAATGTTAAATCCGTTACCTCTAGAAGTTTTTTCTGCAAATTTTTCTCCGCTATTCCTATGACGATTCTGTCCCGTATCATTCGTTCTTCTTGACCTTCAAATTCACAGGTTCTAACTAGTCTTTTTAAATCCATCAGGAAATTGTCGAATGGTTCCCCTGGCGCTTGATTTCGGCTGAAGAATATATACGATTCGTAAGCTATATTCTTTTTTGCTTTACAGAAAGTCTCAAATGCTCCTATTACTTCTGAGTACTTTCCTTTTTGGTCTGTTGTCAAATTAAAAGAATTGTATACTTCAACCGCCTCTGGGCCGATTGCGTTCAGGAAAACCGCAACTTTTACAGCATCAGGTTTTTTCCCTAGCTCTGATGCTGTTAAGAAAATATCGAAGTTTTGGTAGAAAACTCGCCAATTTTCGGCCAGATTTGTCCCATGTACTTCTAAATTGTCCACTTTTTTTAAGTGATCCATATTTTTATATTCAATTATATTTCTCGTCTTGGGCGGCCGTCCACGTGGTTTCGGTAATATTACATGGGTATTTTTCTTTACTCTTCCCATTCACGAGTTTATTAAACGATTACTCACAAATTTTTTAACTCACGTTGTAATTTCTTGGTTATGTTTTGTTCATCTGTACATATTGTTTTACCACGTTCATCAAACTTCTTAAAAGACCCGATATTACACGTACTTAGCTTCTTTATAATATTGTTCTTAACTCCATGAAAGTAATTTAAATACCAGACATCACGTGTTTTTGTAATTTTTTACCGCACTTTTTGCCATTGATAGACAAAAAAAACAAAAACCCCGACCAAAGAACGAGATTCAAGCACATTTTTTTTCTCAATTGAAGGGCACTACCGGCTGCGCCATGTATTACTTTATTGAAAGAGCTGTATGACTGTTAATGTGACTTTATTGAAGTTCGGAGTACAACTGGCCACTCTTAGTGGCAACAGATATAAGGAAGGGTATATATATAGTGTAGTTTGACTTTAGTTTGATTGTATTGAAATAGTGTTATATAGTCAGACTATACTACAGCGTTGAGACGAGAAGGACGAGCAATTATAAATTCTCTACTGCACCCAGAATCTGATATAAACAATGACGTTGATCAAACTATTGAACCAACACAACTCGCAAACCTTTCCTCGATGGACAAAATACCGGACGTTGTTAAAAGTTTACGGGAATTTTCGGGACAAGCTGGAGAATTCAGCTCATGGCGCAAAAGCGTAGAACGTATCTTAGATCTTTATAAACCTCTTCAAGGTTCCCCTAAATACTACGGTATTCTCAGTGTAATTAGGAACAAAATTACAGGACAAGCCGACGTTGTCCTGGAGTCGTACAACACACCCCTTAATTGGAGTAAAATCTCTAAATGTCTTACGTTACACTATGCTGATAAGCGTGACCTCGGTACCTTAGAGTACCAAATGACCACTCTCGTACAGGGAAATCATTCAGTCTCAGAATTCTATCAATTAGTCTATCAACACCTATCTTTGATTCTAAACAAGTTGTCATCCATGGAAATAGGTACAGAAAGTATGAATAATCTCACACAAACTTACAGAGACAAAGCTTTAGACACTTTCGTCAGAGGACTGAAAGGAGACCTTCCGCGATTATTAAGTATAAAAGAACCTAGAGATCTGCCTCAAGCCCTTCATCTTTGTTTGAAACTCGAAAATGTGAACTTTCGAACACAGTACGCAAACCACAACCAAAATAAAAATAAATATATGCCTCAACCACCCCCAGTACCGCCTAGAAGAAAATTTTTTCATCCAAATGACATGACCCCAATACCTGCACCTCAAAGGCATTTTTATCCCGAGCTTCTCAATCAACAACGAGGACCACCCCAACGCCCTCATTTCCCACAGCAGCAACAAAGACCGTTCCAAAACAATTCTCGATTGCCACCAATAAAACCCTCACCTCGTCCAGAACCTATGGACGTGGATTCCTCGATGCAATCTCGAGCAATCAATTATCAAAATAGACCACAAGGTCCACCATTTGTCCAGAAGAGAAATCTGTCTCTAAACTCGCGTGTAGCCTACCCAAACAAACAACAGCGAATATTTAATACGGAACAGCAAACTAATAATGAACAGTTCATCGATGATGCAACTGAAACCAATAATGTAGAATTAAATAATTACATGGAAGAAATTTTACGCAATGATTCAAATTATGAGCAAACCTTAATTGATTACATTGACGATGCGGAAAAAATTGACTATGATCCCCCCGAATATCTTACAGACATTCATTTTTTAGGTTAAACAGTTCTTCATTACCGTATGTCGAGAAAGTGATGAAGAACGGAGAAACATTAAAAATTCTAATCGACACAGGCTCAAATAAAAATTACGTTCAACCCCATCTAGTAAAATACCCTATTCTCAATGAAAGACCATTTTACGCAAAATCGGTAGGAGGAAGCGTCAGGATCACTCACCACACTTTAGTTGATATTTTTGGAACCGGAACCGGTAAAATAAAATTTTTCATTCTTCCAACCCTCATCTCGTTTATACCCAGTACACACGAGAACTCTTAATCATGATTATGACGTCAAAATGACGTAGACCCATACAAAAGATATGGAAATAAAATGCAGTCTACGTCATTCTGACGTCATAATCATGATTAAGAGTGCTCGTGTGTACTGGGTATTAGCGGAATTATAGGTTACGACACACTTAAACAACTGAATGCTGAAATCTACACCAAATATGATTACATGATAATCGATCCCGGAATCAAAATCCCATTGAAACAGCATATCAGCGAATTTGTAAACTCCATAAATGTCAGAACTAACCATATGTCTGAGGAGCAAGCAAATCAATTACATCAAATAATAAAAAATTATCCAAATTTGTTCTCGGAACCTGACGAAAAACTCACCTACACTTCAGTTGTTAAGGGAGAAATTCGTACCACAACGGACAGCCCCGTATATTCCAAATTATATCCATACCCGATGGCACTAAAAAATGAGGTAGACACGCAAATAAAAAAATTGTTAGAGGATGGAATTATCCGTCCATCGAAATCACCGTACAACTCTCCAGTGTGGGTTGTGCCTAAAAAAATGGACGCATCCGGAGAAAAAAAATTCAGACTCGTAATAGATTATCGCAAATTGAATTCTATAACAATCCCCGATAAATACCCCATTCCTGATATATCTGAAGTATTAGCGAATCTTGGCAAAAATAGCTGGTTTTCAATAATAGACTTAAAAAGTGGCTTTCACCAGATCCCTCTGAAAGAAAAAGATATTGAAAAAACAGCATTTTCTGTCAACAATGGAAAGTTCGAATTTACGCGACTCCCATTTGGCCTTAAGAATGCGCCTTCTATATTTCAAAGAACTTTAGATGACATTCTTAGGGAACATATTGGTGTACGCTGCTATGTTTATATCGACGATATAGTCATTTTCGCAAAGGATCTTCATGAGCATTTCAAAAACCTCAAAATTATTTTTGAAACATTGGAAAGGGCAAATATGAAAATCCAATTAGACAAGTCTGATTTTTTAAAAAAAGAAGTGGAATTTCTAGGATTCTTAGTTTCCACTGATGGAATTAAAACAAATCCAAAAAAGGTAGAAGCAATAACAAACCTGCCTCCACCCAAAACATTGAAGGACCTCAGATCATTTCTTGGTATGTCAGGGTACTACCGCAGATTCATTTGCGACTATGCCAAAATTGCAAAGCCCCTGACATCCCTTTTAAGAGGGGAAGACGGACGAGTGTCCAAAAACCTTTCAAAAAATAAATTGATCACGCTAACACCAGAAGCAGTGGAAGCATTTAAAAAGATTAAAAGTGCCTTAGTATCGACAGACCTCCTTCTTACTCATCCCGATTTTAACAAGACTTTTGAACTCACTACCGACGCCTCAAATCAAGCAATAGGCGCTGTGCTAATGCAGGAAAACAAACCCATAACTTTTCTTTCTCGAACTCTCAGCCAAACTGAAGAAAATTACGCAACCAACGAGAAGGAAATGCTTGCCATCATATGGGCCCTCAATTCCTTAAGAAATTACCTCTACGGTTCTAGAAAGGTCATAATCTATACAGATCACCAACCTTTAACATACGCACTCAGTAATAAAAATACCAATGCAAAAATGAAAAGGTGGAAGGCCATACTCGAGGAATACAATTACGAATTGAGATACAAACCCGGAAGAACCAACATAGTTGCCGATAGCCTTTCTAGACTCCCACAAGTACCAGAAATAAATTCGATGACCGCCACACAGCATAGCGACGAAAGTTCCTCTCAAAACCTAATACCCACCGTGGAATCGCCCATTAACGTATTTCGCAACCAAATTATACTTAAACTCGGAGAAGAAGATTCTTACCAACTGCAAAACCCATTTGATCACTATACCCGTCATACCTTTATCAAACCAACTTACACACAGCAAGATATTATACAAATTTTCAAAAGATATCTAAACCCACACACAATTAATGGACTCCTAACGAATGAAAGAATTATGGGTTTAATACAAGAAATATACCCCGCACATTTTAGAAATTACAAGATCAGATATACCCAGACTATCGTTGAAGATATACCGAACGAGGAAGAACAAGATGAAAAAATATTAATAACACATCGTAGAGCACATAGAAACGCAGAAGAAAACCGCCAACAATTACTACAGAATTTTTATTTCCCTAGAATGAGTTTCAAAATTAAAAGACTATTAAAAAACTGTTCGTTTTGCAAGGAGAATAAATATGATAGACATCCAAATAAAACCTTTATAAATCCAACCCCAATTCCGAATTATCCAGGTCACATAATTCATATCGATATACTCCATGCCGAAGGTTACATGGCCCTAACAGCAGTGGACAAATTCACCAAATATGCAAAAACGATTTTAATCAAATCACGCTCAGTAGAAGATATTCGTGGCCCTTTGAGAGACATACTCTTCTTTCATACAGTCCCTGAAATTGTTATTCTGGATAATGAGAAATCCTTCATATCGTTATCCTTAATGTCAATGATGGAAGACGAATTAGCCATACGTGTATTCAAAGTCCCACCTTACAAAAGCGAAGTGAATGGACAGATCGAAAGGTTCCATTCCACCCTGATTGAAATCATGAGGTGTCTGAAAGCCGAAGGAACCTCGCGTTCATTCGAAGAATTGCTCGAAAGGGCAACCCATGAGTACAACGACACAATACACTCAGTTACTCGAAAGAAACCCGTCGAACTTTTCTTTGGTCGTTCACCAAGAATAAGCCCGGAAGACTTCGAGAAAACCAGAGCAGATAACATAGAAAAATTAAAACAAAAACAACAGTACGATATAAAGCAGCACAATAAAAAACGAAAACCCCTAAAAAATTATAACGCAGGCGAAACTATATTCGTAAAACATAATAAAAGAATAGGAACTAAACTAACTGTTCGTTACGTTAAGGAAATAGTTAAGGAAAATAGAAATAGTACCGTTATTACAGAATCTGGTAAAACAGTGCACAAAAGTAATATTCGTAATTAATTCTCCATTGCAGCCTTATCATCTCAATAGCAAACTGCGAAGTCCAAATCCTCGATTATTCAAATTCCCAAATAATTACAATAAACCAAGGACAAGCCAAGATACTAACTGGAAACTTTAAAATAATACATGACATCGACCTAAGACAGTACGACAACTTAACAACTGACATTACGACCGCACTTGATCATGATACTTTTAAGGACGATCCAATGTTCCCATATATTCACCATGAATTGTTGCAAATTCAAGAACTGTTGGATAACATAAAACCAAAAAAAGTAAACGATCTTTAGACTTTATCGGGTCCGCATGGAAATGGATCGCGGGCACGCCCGACCATGAAGATTTTTTAACAATAAAGGCGAAGATGAATGACGTACTGGAAAACAATAATAGACAGGTAGTAATAAACAAATTGCTAAACGATAGGCTAAACAACATTACCAGAATTACAAATAATATTGAAACTCTTTTTAAATCAAACAATAAACTGAGGAATGAGTACGCATATAATATGCAATACAAAATTAGGTTAGTTAAAGAAGAATTAATAAACTTAAAATATGCTATAAATTTTACAAAATCAGGCGTAGTAAACACCATGATGCTATCTCATAAAGAATTAGATTTGGCTACCAAGATTTTAGATAAAGAAAGAATTCCTTATATTTCTGTAGAAGAAGCTTTAGAATTTGCTAGCGTAAAAATTGTAAGTAACAAATCGTCTTTACTCTATATAGTTAACATTCCTATTACCACTAAAGAAATCTATGACAAAATAAAAATTAAACCTGTTAAAAGGAATAATATAATTTTTGATTTTAAAGAAAATGTAATTTTGAAAGCCGAAAATAAATTACTCTCAATAACGAAAGAATGTAAAACTTATAGTAGTCTTTCCATATGTAATCAAAATAATTTGATAGATATAAGTAATTCATCATGTATTCCCAAACTGTTACTAAGTTCTAGTTCATTATGCAACAAAACCAATGGTCATCAGATACCCACGCTAGAAGAAATCTCCTCCGGCATCCTATTAATAAACGATTTCCAAGGACCAGTCAACATCAACAACATCCCCTACAACCTAAGCGGCACATTTCTGATCAAATTCAGCAACGCTACCATTACAGTCAATAGCCAAACATTTACATCCAACGAGGTTACTCATCTCAAAATTCTACCTGCAATATTACAACCAATGCCCAAGGAAAACCAATACAGAGAACTCCTATCACTGGAAATGATGAAGGAACTCCATGTCAACAACACCAACCAGATCCAGCTTCTGAAAAATGAAAATCAAATCGAGAAATGGTACAACTATGGACTGATTGCCGTAACAATATTGCTCCTGATAATCATCACTGTTCCAAAACTACTAACTATCAGGAAAACGGAAGTCATCTTCGATAAGCGAGACGATACTCATCAAATAGCCGCAGTATCCTTACCTACAGTAACATCAGCCACAGAATCTCTACCTGCTGTAACATCAGTCGCAGAATCCTTACCTACAGTAACTTACTCAACGTTAATACCGTCATTCTTCAGTAAACCACAAGTTCATCAATCCAACATGTAGCAGATGAGGACATCCGCATTTAAGAGGGGAAGAGTTAACAACGTTCCCACCGGAAACACGAGGAGCCAACGCAGTTCCCACAGGAAACTCCAACTTTACCAAAAATTGCTGATCGCGCGTCTGGATAATGGACACCGGCGTGTGAATGCAGAAATGAACTAGAGTAGCTTTTAAGTTTATTAGATTTAAGAAATTAATTGTAATTTAACTTTCAATAAAGAAAGACGCTCTCTTGAGCTAAAAAATATTTTTTTTAAAACAAAATAATAAATGTTTTATTAACTTACACAAAACTCACCCCCTCGCAGGGGGTGAGGGTAACTCTAAAATTTTAAATAGCAGTAGTCCATGGAAATGTCACTTGAAGATTGCAAAAATGCAGAACAAGGTTTTATTTTTGGGATGTGTAGGGGGTCAGTGTGAGCTTAAGTTTGAGTTTTCGGTATTCTAACCCTCCCCCCATTTGGCCGCCATCTTGGAAAACGTGTGCAAATGGTTTTCCCACTATATCTCCGAAACGGTACATCTTACAGAAAATTTGCAAGGATTTGCATTGTAATAAAATTTTGATTTGATTTGTAATACAAATATTCAGAAAATCTGTCACTTTCATACTTTCGGGGCGCTGTAGAACCCTTCGTAGTGAATGAAATTAAAAAAGTTATGAATGAAAATTATTTCTAATGAAACCCTCTAAAAAAACTTGTTATTATTTTTTTGTTAAAGTTGAAGGAAAACAAGTTATAGCCGTTTCGGAGATATATTGGAAAAACGATTTGCACACGTTTTCCAAGATGTCGGCCAAATGGGGTGGGCGGGGGGTTAGAGTCCCGAAAACTCAAACTTAATTTCATTCCATTTATGGACCGAATCATTGTGCAAACAATGAACCGGACCATACCTAAAGTAAAAAGACGCAACTGCACTGACTGTTACAGAAACTCAACGATTGACAATCTACAAAGACATAAAAGTATGCTGCTCTCGAGACTCAAGTCACTACACCGCCAATTCCAGGACCGACGGAATCCAGAGATCGCAACTTCAGTAAAGTCGATGATCCGAAACCTCCAACAATTAATCAACGAGAATTACTCCAAGGCCATAAATCTGTATTGGAACAATAAGATCCGGTCCATGAAACCTACTGGTCCAGGCATGTTTCCGCAGATAAACAAAATCTTTAGGAGGAACAGGGTGTTTTCCCAAACCCATATCTCAAAAACCATTGGTTCTACGTAAATTTCGTATAGGACATTTTTATGCAGATTTATCTCACGAACAATCTTTACTTAGCCAAAAATTGCATAAAACCTTCAATTTACGAGATTTTTGAGAAATACTGATTTTCGTGACCTTTGACCTTCCATAACTCGAGTAGCCGGTCAGTTGGCTTTATGGACTTTTGGGAAATTATTTGTGAGCCCAAAATAAAGAGAATCCCGCTGATAAATCTCCAGTTGCATTTTTTCAGAGGTTCATGTTTAAAGTGGCTGGGCTAAAATTGAAAATCAATCATGGAAAATGCGAAACGATCCTCTTTAGGACCCCTCTTAATAAAGCTTTACGCGATGTTAGGAGGAACTGGCGATCGTTTCATATTCGGAGCCATGCGGGTCAAACGCTAGAGAAGAAAACCGAGGTTAAGTACCAAGCGATTTGGCTGTATCAGTACATGTATTACGAGAGTAATATACGTGCTGCTATAGCCAAAACCCGTAAGGCTTTCCAAATAACGAAGATTAAGAGTTTTTAGTAAACACCTTAACTCACGGGTTAAGATAAATTGCTACAAGACCTTAATCAGACCGGTACTCACCTACGGCTGCCCCGTATGGTGGAACATATCCCCATCATATATGGAGAAGTTGAGGGTGTTCGAAAGAAAATGCCTAAGGGCATGCTTAAGCATGTATAGAACGCCTGAGTCAAACTTCAAAAAATTTCATGCCAATGAAATCCTGTACGGAAAAGCAGCAACCATGAGGATAGACAATTTCATAATTAGATTGATCCGAATGAATGCAGAGCTCCTGAGATTCAGCACGCGAGTCGGCCCTTTAGATAGGGAGGAGGCCTCCAGGGCCAGTACGAAGCACTGGTGGCTGGAGGAATAAAATAAATAAAGCGTGTTAATGTGCGAATGAGTGTATGCATGGTGTGAATGCAGGCGTTAGCATAAGTGGGATTATGATCCCAGTAGGGGAAATAGGGATAGATATAGAATTACCATTGTAATAAGTCTAGTTTTAAGATAGAAAGGTAGTTTTAAGGTTAGGTTTAGTCGAATAGAGATAGTGTGCGCAGTCGGACGAGAGGTATCAGTTTCTGTCGCCTGAGACTATGATGGCTGTCGCCCGACTAGACTAGTTCTAGTTCTTAGGGTTTAAATTAAGTTTAAGTCTTATTATTTAAGTTAAGTTTTATAAAATAGGTTAACACTAGAACTACCGATGTCAAATATATACCTAGTTTTACCGCACCCGTCAAATTGATGGATTTTTTATTATGGCTTTCCAACTTTTGACTTAATTTCAGTAAATAAAAGAATACAATTTAGCAATAACAACATTCAATATAATAATTCATTAATTATTAATTTAAAAAACAAACAAAAACAGTTTCTATTTGAATTTATATTATAGCAAATTTGGCATGTATGAAATAACTGTGAGGCACTTATTTTTCATATACATGTTATCTTAGATGAACACTTGCCACAAACATATTTGTTACATGCATTGCAAGTATAAATCACCCTGTTTTTGTTGCGCAATCGAATTTGGCAAGATTTGAGTTCATAAGGACTTTTTTTGGGTTTCTGGAGGCTGTTTTTGTTTTTGGGAGGAGGCTTCTTTTTTGCGACTATATGCACTGGAGAGTTCTTTGGATAATTGAAACAAAAATTGTTTTCTAGTTATCTTTTCATCACAAGTCTCTTTATATAAACTCCACGCATTGATTACTGCCAAGTCCAAAATATTATATAATACCTGCAAAGGGGGCCCCGGTAGTCTAGGGGTAAGGCGCCTAACTGCTATCCCAGAGGTCCCGGTTCGAATCCCAGCCAGCGCCACGGTCCTTCGCTTTTTCCACTTTCTCACCTACATAAATTTCCTTCTCTCTCTTCTTCCCTCTTTACATTCCTGATTTCTCTCATAGCCGTCCCTAGCCCTGCTCCGCTCCACCAAGCGCATGCCATCGGTTGATGAGATTCAACTCGCTTCAGGAGGCATAACACTCCAGCGAGTTGTTCTCGATGCCCCGATGTCAGAGTCGCGAAATGGTTGCGAGTAGGTGGAATAAAAATCACAGGTCTCCTCAACAACAATTAAGTTTAACAAAAATGACACCAAAATCTGCCTGGACAGAAAGTTTCGTTTTTTCATGTAGAATCTGAATCTACTCTCCCCGAAATCGTATCTGCTCCTTTTTGGAAGTTGTATTGAAGAAACGGTTTGTACATATTTTTATATTGAAATAAAGTTCATTATAATCTATCGCCTTATTTGCATACAACTATTCTCTCTCATACATATTTTCGTATTCGTACACACATATACACTCTCATATATATTATAATAATAATAATTAATTATGCAACACATGCACACACGCATATACTCATGTGTGTTTGGTATAATAAGTATAAAACAAACATTTTCATTTTTCATTATTTAATGATGAGGGTTTACAAATATGTATGTAAATCTTTACAAGTAATGTTTAATATGTTCAAGTATAATATGACACCCAATGCAATGAATGTAAAAAACACAAAAAACAAATTAATAAACTTTGATTGTATCTATATCTTTACGATTAACGAGAATAATCTTTATAAATGAAATTCATAATCCTTGCCCAAAAAATGGCCGAAACGCCCCAAAATTTTCAAAATTAAAACTCTTGCTATTGAAAATCAGAGCAAATGGGCGGTTTAACAATGAATTTCCCATATTGTACATCCAAGTGTAAAAGTGCGAGCAAACCACATTTGTGGATTTACAATTAATAATGTTATCGTCGTTGTCAATCGTGTATTTCAAATTATAACAATGACTCATCCATATAATAAGTGTAATCATGAACAAAATAGGAAAACAATTTGTGCACCTTGTGGTGAAAAAATAGTTTTCGGTCAAAGTGATAAGTCAAAATATAAGATTACTGAAAAGTTTGAGAATCTATGTAATAAGAGAGTATTTAAATAAGAGTTTCTCTGTGTCTGATTCAAAATTTCCCTTATCGATATGTACAACTTGTGGACTAGTTTTGAGTGATAGAGGTAAAAAAGTATATTCGAGACTGTTACCTCAGATGCCAATTTATAGGTACCAAAATTGTATTATGTAAAGAAACAAGATCTACAGATACAAGTAACTGCAACTGCTATATTTGCTTGAAAGCTAGATCCGTTGCACATAGAAAAGTAAAAAAAGGAAGAGGCCATATTCGCTCTGGTAATAGTACTATACTATAAATTCGTCTAATGGTCAGTACGGTAACTCAAAAATAACTAAATTAAAATCTGAACCAAAAGATACTGTTAAAGAGAAGAACTATGAGTTTTGTACGAAATGTCTTCAGACCAAAGGAAAAGGAATACCGCATCCATGTCATTCAAAAAGTAGTACTATAATTAAAAATGTGTTAACAATTGTTTCTAATTTAGTAGATGATAAAGGTAAAGAGTGTATAGCTTCATCTATTATAAAAAACAAAATTTCATCTGAACAGGGAAAGAATAATACAAATAACGTGAGCACTTCCTTAAGAACAAATGGTAAACAATTAAGAATAACATTAAACCCTCGTGATGAAAAACCAGTGTCTTTTGAGACCGAAAAGCTAGATCATTTTCAAGTAAATATGACACTAAGTGCGAAAAAAATGAATAAATTAACTAATTTTTTACGCATAAACTTAGGCAAATCATCTATACCTAAATATTATAAAGAACACATGCATGATAGAGTAACAACGTTAAATGATATTTATCAGAAAGGTATTTATAAATTTGAAATTGATAAGGGTGAAGAAGTAAGGGCAGTCATTTGGGCAGACGCGGAAGAGTTGTTAAAAAAAGTAAGTGATGTGCGTAATTTCATTGGTAAGCCTATTGTGAAAGCGGTTGCTGATGGAGGTCAGCAGTTTTTCAAAATTTGCTTGACTTTTCTACCTGAGAATTATTGTGAAGATAAAAACGAGAAAAGCAAACGAAAATTATACTCTGAGAGGGTCAGCGTTAACAGATTGATTATGTTATGCATAGTACCGAAAATAAAAAAAACCTATAAAAACATGGAAATTTTATTAAATATAACAAACATAAATAATATATTACATAAATTCACATCCGACTTTAAACTAATTTTAATTATAAATGGCTTACAAACCGCAAGTGCATCGTTTCCCTGCCCTTATTGCTTAGTGCCGTTGAGTGATTTTTTGAAAAAAAAAATCACGATGACAAAAAAGCACTAAGCTTACCAAAGATATTTCATTAAGATCTTATGGAATAGTAAACAATAATTATGAGCAATTTCCTGAGTTACACATTCTACAGGGTATTGTAAATCACCTTTTTTTTTAAAGGATTAGTACCTTTACTTGGGTATGAAGAGGCTCTTTTATGGCCAAAAGAATTAAAATTGGGATCAAAGAATTACCATGAGGAAGCTTTTGAAGGGAACACTTGCAGAAATTTACTGCGAAGATCAGATGAACTATTATCACAGCTAATTGTAAAGCTGTTGGATACCTACGACTGCAACCATTTGTGGCAACATTCAAATCGTTCGATAAACTTGTTTCAAGCTGTTTCGGGACTCAAAAAAAAGTAGATTTAAAACTTGGCAGTAAATACGTTAATGAATTCAAAAAGGCATACCTTTCTACCCAAGTATCCGAAACTTTGAAATTCCACGTAGTTACAAATCATTTGATTGAATGTTTAGAATTGGTTGAAAAATGTGGCCTTGGTATCTGGTCGGAACAATCTGGTGAATCCGCTCATCGAGAATTTTTGATTTACTGGGAAAGGTACAAAATTAATCTGCTAGATGATCCCAGTTACTTGCATAGATTACATAAAACAGTGGTTGAATTTTCCTCGAATCATTTATAAAGATTATTCTCGTTAATCGTAAAGATATAGATACAATCAAAGTTTATTAATTTGTTTTTTGTGTTTTTTACATTCATTGCATTGGGTGTCATATTATACTTGAACATATTAAACGTAACTTGTAAAGATTTATTTGTAAACCCTCATCATTAAATAATGAAAAATGAAAATGTTTGTTTTATACTTATTACACTACACACACACTTGAGTATATGCGTGTGTGCATGTGTTGTATAATATTATTATTATTATTATAATATCTATGAGAGTAGTATATGTGTGTACGAATACGAAAATATGTATGAGAGAGAATAATTGTATGCAAATAAGGCGATAGATTATATAATGAACTTTATTTCTATTTAAAAATATGTACAAACCTTTTTTTCAACACAACTTCCAAAAAAGAGCAGATACGATTTCGGGGAGAGTAGATTCAGATTCTACATGAAAAAACGAAACTTTCTGTCCAGGCAGATTTTGGTGTCATTTTTGTTAAACTTAATTGTTGTTGAGGAGACCTGTGAAATATCGCGGCTAGGTTGTGACAGTGCCTTCCTTCTCTTTGTAGCAGTCGCTACGCATTACTTTGTTTTTCTCTTATTACGAGTTTTTGTTATTAATTTTCTAATTCAAATACATGTACTTACAATTTTGGAGTACAGTGTGCGTTATGTCATTGGTTTAGATTTTCACTACTACTTTGAAAATACACTTTAGGGAAATCACATAGCCTTCTATATATATTCCTAATGTTAGGGTATATATAGAAGGCTATGGAAATCACAATCACGTACGCTTACACTGTACAAGTATTGAATCAAGACCCCCACATCACTCTTCTCTCTCTCTTCTCTCTATCTTCCGTCTATAGCTGCTGTTCGACAGTGTATACGAAAAAATAGATTGTCGACAGTACAAAGCGACTTTCCCTAAGCCTCTAGTCTGTCACATAAAAAAGGCCATCTACGTGAGCCTGCTTTTACGCTATATTTGCGGGCCATTTGGTCAACGACATATACTCCAAACTAGTTTTATTGTAAAAAATACAGTTTCATGAATTTGTTATCGATTAGAAGCAATTTTTACCGATTTGTAGTAGTAGTACTTTTTGCGAGACTTACTTTTGTAAATTGTTAGAACAATATCATTTGATTTGTAGAGCTTTGTGAAAAAAAGCATGTTATCTTTTCTAACTTTAGCTATTTTTGGCAATTTTCTTTTATTTGCGCGCTTGTTTTTTGGCCAGTACCTAGCTTCCTTGCAAGTTGTACACTTGTAAAAAAATTGCCTGTCACAATTTACATAGTTGTCTACATAATTCAAAACCACAAATTCATTCAAAGGACCTGATGGTGCCTGTTGGTTGACTTAATCCACGAAATGTTCAATCTCATTAGCAAGAAAATAAAAGATCGGCACACGCTTGAATTAACTATTTATTAGTAATAAAACAGAACACAGATCCAACTCTCCTCCTGGCGGCGGTAGTTTCACGAGAGAGCGAAAAAACAAAAGTGTCAAAAAACAAAAGAACAAAACAAGGTGACAGCCTTAGAGAGAAAAAAAGTCAATATTAAAGCCTGACTCACAATTCAGGTCAGGCAGTGTGGAGGCAAATTACACCACTCGTGAACATACCCCCCACCATGAAAAGTCACACTTTTCAGACTACTTATAAATTCAAAGTCTCAATTAAACAAAACAAATTCAATATTATGTACATCAAATTATTGTTCACTACTTTCCTCATTTTGTATTAACTTAATTAATTTAACAATAGGACGTTTCGTTGTTCCATTCTTGGTTCTTATAGTGACAACTCTCACTAAATTGTCTTTACCAGGATGTATTTGCTCGATCCTACCCAGCAACCAGTCCCCGGGAATCTGATTCTGCTCCGCTATCAGTACTAAATCTCCGACTCTGAGATCGGTTGTTTATGTATCCATTTGTATCGCTGCCTTAACGTCGATAAATATTGCTTTTGCCATATTTTCCAAAAATCTTGCTGAAGTCTTTGCACGTGCTGCCATCGGGTGCGAAGATGTTTACAATCATTTTCGATTGGTATTTCGGGTGGATGCATTATGCTGTCTCCTGTTCAGAAGTGGTTTGGGGTCAATACACGAAAGTCATCCTTATCATTTGAAATTGAAGTTAATTGTCTTGAATTAAGACAACTTTCTATTTGACATTTCAACTTATGCCATTCTCTGCTAGAAACTGGCGAATAATATCCCTTTTGGTTGGGTTAGCAAAATAGTGGTTTACTTCCTTTATGCAACGAAACGCTCCCTGAAAATTTGTTCCATTGTCGCTATACATTGTGTATACCTTTCCTCTTCTCGATAAGAACCTCTTAAAGGCTGCCATGAAACTATCAGTTGATAAATCCATTACTAACTCTAAATGCGGAGCTTTTGTAGACAAACACACAAACAAAGCGATATAACATTTAACTTGCTTGGCACCTCTTCCCTTTCTTGTTAATGCAGTCAATGGGCCAGCATAGTCCACTCCAGTATTAAGAAACGCTTTGCTCACCTGGAATCTATATTCAGGCATACTGGCCATTTTCTGCGTACATCATCATTTTTGCGAATCTCAACACCAAAAGTTTTTTGTTGTTGCCGTTTAACATGTAAGTTCAATGCTTCTTGTAGATCGTCAGTAGTGAGGTGATTTATTGAATTGATTTTAGTTTTATCAGCCTTAGGTGTGCAATTTCGAATATACACTAACCACCACGCCGTAACCCGCAAAGTCATTGTCATCGTGGAGAATTTGTTTAAAATTTGATCCAGTGGATTCGAATCGGCGGCATCCTCATTTCTAATCATAAAGCAATTTTTCTTTCTCTCTACGTCAGTATGAAATTCCTGTTTTTCCAAATTATCAAACTCCTCTTGTTGCAAGAACTCTGGACCAAACCACCATAAACTTGACGTTAAGAGATTAGTTGGAAGCAAACCTCGAGAAGCTACATCCGCAGGATTTTGTTCTGATCCCACATGTCGCCATTTATCATAAGGTAAAATTTCTAAAATTTTGGCAGTACGGTTCCCTATAAAGGTACTCCATCTTCTTGGATGATCGTTTAACCATGCCAATACTGTTGTCGAGTCTGTCCAAGCAACGTACTGTAATTGTTGTTCAGAAAAGTTGAGTGCATTTCGAACCTGTCTAAATAGTCTCGCTAACAATAGTGCTGCACATAATTCCAAACGAGCAATCGATACTTGTTTTACAGGAGCAACCTTACTCTTAGAAGTGAGAATGTGAACCTTAATTTCAGCTCCAAGATGTACACGCAAATATATTACTGCAGCGAATGCACGCTCAGATGCATCTGCGAATCCATGTAATTGAACAAAAGAGTGTTTTCTCGTAAATATCCATCTAGGAAATCGAACCTTTTTCACTAATGGTAGTTGCGTATATATTTCGGTCCACTGAGATGACAAACAACTGGGCAACATATCATCCCAAGGAATGTTTATCAACCAAAGATGTTGCATGAATAATTTTGTCAATATTACATACGGCGACAACAGCCCCAACGAATCGTAAATTTTAGATATAATTGAAAGTATTGAACGTTTGGTAAAAGTTAACTTCTCTGTTGTATGAATAGTGAATGAAAATTCATCTTCCTGAGAATGCCAATTGAGACCCAAAGTTTTAACCACTACATCGTCTGTCTCAGTAAAAGCCTCTTCCCCTTCACACAGTTCGTTTGAAATATCAACTAATAACTCCTTGCAATTCGAGGCCCACTTATGTAAAGGAAAATGACCCTTTTGTAGAATCTCAATTAAAGCTTTCACATTGGCGAGGGCTTCCTCTAGTGTGCCATCCGATTTTATCAGGTCATCAACATAAAATTAATCTCTTAGTAACTTTTCTCCTAACGGATGGCTTTCACACTCATCGTCGGCTAACTGTTGAAGCGTTCTTAACGCCAGGAAGGGCGCACATGCCGTACCATAAGTAACTGTATTTAGTTCATAAATTTCGGGTGGGTTTTCAGCAGTTTCTCTCCAATAAATTCTTTGATATCGTCTATCGGCTGGATGTACCAAAATTTGTCGAAACATTTTTTGGATATCCGCTGTGTATCCAACCTTGCCTAATCGAAATCGTAACAAAATATCATAAACATTATTGTGTATTTTCTCACCAATGTATAGCATTGCGACAAACTCCTGTGGTACTAGGAGCGGAACCATCGAAAACCACACGCAATTTAGTACTTGCACTTGATCTTTTCCATACACCATGATGTGGAAGGAAATAGCCGTCACGAGTGTCGCACTCGGGCATTAAGGACATATGTTCTGCAGCTATATATGTTTTCATGAATTCTTGATAATGTGTTAATAATTCTGAGTCTTTATTGAAACGTCGTTCCATTGTAGTTAGTCTCTTCAATGCCCCTGTAGCAGAATCTCCAAATTCAGGAGCTGTAGAGATGAAAGGTAAACGTACCATATATTGACCAGTATCTAAGCGTGTATGGGTTTGTAGGAAATGTCTTTCACATTCTTCATTGTGTGCTGTCCTTGGTACTTCCACTATAGGCTCCTCAAGCTCCCAAAAACGTTTTAAACTTCTATCAATGTCTACCGTCGAAGTCAAACATAATAGATTCTCTGTCGAACCCATCTTACCACAAATGACCCAACCAAAGATTGTATTACACGCATATAGCTTCGATGACTTAAACGCTATCTTATTGGCCGATAATATGTCAAAAACAACATCACACCCCAACAGCAAATCAATTCTGGAAGGACAGCCCAAATTCGGGGCTGCCAAATCCTGTAGTGTATCAAACCACTGCCTTACTTCTGAAGTAACCGATAATGAAGGTAAATCATTTGCAAGCTTCGATAATACGAGTATATATGCTGTTATGTTACATGAACGCAAGCCATCTTTAGAAAACAATTCAATAGTGGACTTACCTCGCGTAGTCTGAGGCGATACAATACCTCCTATTCCTGTCAATATCAATCTTGCATTAAATCTTTTAATTCTCAGCCGTTGTGCACATGATTCAGAAATGAGTGTAATCTGGGAACCCGTGTCGAACAATACCTTACATGGTTGCAAATTGTTCGATGAATCTTTTATATATACTACTGCTGTAGGTAGGATACCTACACCAACTGAATCCGGAGAACTGGCCACAGTATAGGATCGAGCAACAACCATTTTATTTATGTCATCTGCCTTAGTGCTGGTTTCACTCGTAACTGCTAATGCTGCTGTAACATCCTTATTTACAGTGGATGATGGAGTAGAATTAACCAATTGAAGATCACCGCCTGTATTGCTAGATGATGAACTGAATATATCGTGAAGAATCGTATGATGTCTTCTTCCACACTTTTGACACCTAAAAGTAGAGTTACAATCTCTTACCAAGTGCTTACCCTTAAGACAGTTGAAGCACAGTCCGTGACTAGAGATGAGTTTATATTTATCTGCAGAACTTCTTTTATGAAATGCTGGACATGATTGTATGTAGTGATTCCCTTTGCAGTTTATACAGCTAACCACGGATGCAGTATGGCTCATCCTGATACGGTTTTGATTGTTATTCCTCGGAGAGGAATCGTTAGTGTCTCTTGACGAAGCATTAGGTGTCAGTTCGTAAATTCGATTTTCCAAAAATTGAAGCAATGTGTCAAATTTTGGCCTTTTGGTCGCTGCTGACTCCCGACGCCATAGCTGTTGCGTATCCTTGTCCAACTTCGATACTAGTAGAAAATTAATCCAACAGTCCCAATGTTCCGTAGGTAGTTTTAGTGCTGTCAATGCCCTTATAGTTTCTTCAAATGTGTTGGTTAAATTACACATGCACTTGACTACGTGTAAGCGAATCCAAGGTTTCAAAGATTGTAGGTGACTCGCTTCTACGGCCATTTCTAGAGCTATTTCTAGAACTTATAATCGATTGTATCTGAGATTTTATAGAGAAATATTTGGATTCAATATCTTCCCTATAACCCTGTTCTGCATGCTATTGTTCTTCATCTTCATCTCCGATTAAATTTTCAATTTTCGCTTGATTATCTTCAAACAGTACAAATAGCTCAGAAACTCGTACCAAACGGGATTCATATTCTTCCAGTATCGTATCTGGGTTATCCTTTAATGTGTTGACCTGAGCCTGCAATCGCGTTAGCGATGCCTTAATGTTTGCGCGCGCTCGCTTTAATCCGTCCATGACGCTAATGCTCTTCCTTTAAGATGATAATAATTTAAGTCCCTGCTCGGGCGCCAAAATGTTGGTTGACTTAATCCACGAAATGTTCAATCTCATTAGCAAGAAAATAAAAGATCGGCACACGCTTGAATTAACTATTCATTAGTAATAAAACAGAACACAGATCCAACTCTCCTCCTGGCGGCGGTAGTTTCACGAGAGAGCGAAAAAACAAAAGTGTCAAAAAACAAAAGAACAAAACAAGGTGACAGCCTTAGAGAGAAAAAAAGTTAATATTAAAGCCTGACTCACACAATTCAGGTCAGGCAGTGTGGAGGCAAATTACACCACTCGTGAACAGTGCCTAAGTAGGGAAAGCCATTTATAAAAACATGTTCATACTTTTTTCCGAGAATGGACTTTTCACAGATTACGCACAGATTGCACTTTTCGCCAAGAGCTTTATTACATTAGAAGTACAACTGGTATTGATTGCGTTCTGAATACATTTACAACTAAACTAACGGCGTTATAACGGCTTCCGAACACTTTAGATCATTCAATACAAATGTCTGGAAGCGTTGTAATGAATGTAAATATGTATTGATGTCTCCATCATTGCATAGATGATACATAAATTATTATAAACTTTGAAACTGCTAAAGCCGTCATTTTGACGGGTCTTGGTATAAATAGGTATAGGTCATACTGATTATGGAAATTAAAGTCGGTGAGGGGAAATTGAATAATAATAATTAACTGTTGTTATATTTGATTAAAAGTCGTAAAAAAATTCTAGAGCAATTACATACATTATATCAAATTTTTAAGCATGAAATTTAAAAACCGTCAAAATGACGCTCTTGGTAGTTCTAGTGTTAAATTAGCTAAGTTTTTCTTTTTTTTTACAATTTTAGAGCGTAATTTTAGAGTTAAGCTTTGTAGTAATCAAATAAATAAAGAGGCCGAAAGGCAAAATTAATTGATTTATTAAGTTAAATAGCGTTTAGCTTAGAGTGTCCGTGGAGAACCAGTAAGTTAGTTAAGTTAAATAGAGAAAGTAGGTTTAAGCATAGCATATAAGTCTTATTATAATGAATAAATAAGTATGCTTTAAAAAAAAATACCTATATATGTATGTATTTGAAAAAATTTCGGCAAACTTTTCTAAAAGTTCTTGCGCAGACATCAGTCTGTACGCACAATGCAAGAGAAGAAAAGTTTCTAATTTCTTCAATACCTCGCGGCTTTTTAGCGAAGATTGATGAGGTGAATTGGATCAATTGCAATTTGTGAAATCATATTCACACCAATTTCTTCCAAGGGAGTTTTCTTTGTTTGAAAATAATGTGTAATATATTTTTTCGGGAATCGTATAGAAATGACGTATGTACATTCTTTAAAAAAAATCGTAAAGAAAAGGGATACTTTTCTAGTTAGCAACACTTTTCTTCACGATTTTAGATATAACTTTAATTACAGTGCGATTTATTGTCAACAGAAAATGGCCTACTTTGACCAATTATTATTTCTTTACAATTTTTGATTTTCAATGTATGTAGGTATTAATATTTTCTTTGCAATTTTTGATTTTCAATATTAAATGTACGTCATTTCTATACGATTATCGAAAAAATAGCATGCTCAACGCGCTAAGAAAAGTGAGTTTTCCAGCTCGTGTAAATTTTAATCCACTCGCTCGCTACTTCACTTCACTGGAAAACTATCACTTTTCTTTACTTGTAGAACAATCTACTATTTTCTTTCTATAAATAGTCCGGGCGCTGGAGCATTTCCAGTGGTTTTGGCGTGATGTAACGGACTTTATTGGTGGAATCGGTCAGAAATGATATCCTCAACAATATTTAGGGGGTGCGCAAGCATGAAACTCCCAGGAAAACTTTTGGTAGCCCAAAATCTGAAAAGTTCACTGAAAATTCCTTGTTTTTTGGCCTTTCTATATCTCTTAACGAAGGCTTCTAGGCGAAAAATTTGTTGAGCATGTTTTGTTCGTTATTAGATTTGCTAATACTTACCCTAAAGTGGATTTTTGAAATTTGAATTTTTGCATTGCAACATAGCCGAAAACCGCGAAAAAAGTACCTCACTTTAAAGTTAGCACAAGGAAAGGAGAGACCATTATCTTCCAATTTAATTTTGGAATTAGATAGTTAAAGGCATGATTAACTTATATCCAAAACCCGATCACGGTCGGTCAAATAGTTTTTGCATAATGCATTTTGCAATTAAGTGAATTTAAAAAGTTAAATTTGTTACTGCGCCAAAAGAAAAACTCCCATGTTGGTCCTGATTTTTTTACGTATGCTCTAAGACTCTCTTTACAATATCCAATCATTTAAATTCTGGTTTTTAAATTTTTTTTATGGTTATTAATTTTTTTAAGATTTTTGGCAAAAAACTGCAACTAAGGCGTTTTTTCCACAAAGGGCATACCCAGAATGAGGGTGATTAGGCCCATTCACTCATTGAACGGCATGTAAAACGTCAGTTCAAATTGGTGGACCAATTTATACTCCCGACCGTTCATTGTCCCAATTCGAGCTGCAAAAAAGCAAGAAGACCCTTTCATTGTAAACGAGTCGTGCCACGAAGATTTTTACGATCTCAAGTGCTGTTTTATTTGCGGTATATCGGACCTTAGTTTATAATGTCGACCTTATATTTGAAGTTGTATAAAAATAAAATGGTACTCACTGAAGTGAATTCCCCAATCTAGAGCAGTATTTCTTCGGCAGTAGTAGAACCGGTATTTTAGGAATTAGCATAAGGGAACTGTAATAATCTGCTTACGAGAAAATTTCGGCTTGACAACTTAAAGCATACTATCCCAGCGGGAAATGTAATGGCTAGGTAAGCGAGGTGGTAATGAGATGGACCCATTACCTTGGCGATGAAATAATAGCTTACTTTTACAAAGGTATGTCCTAGGGCAGTAAGTACTTACTGTAGGCATTACAGACGAGGACTTATTTCAGAGGTGAAATGTATTAAGTGAATACATAGATTACCATATAAGGCATGCAGAATAAATTTCTGGCTACCCTTTTTAGCATTAAAAACATTACTATCCAAAATTACCATTGCATTCCTGCTACAATTTCGAGGACGGAATAAACTCAAGAAGAGAGGCTTCGACAAGACAACGACAAAGAATAATAAAAGCACATTACATCTCCAACTAATATATTCCACAAATCATTAGCTAGTTGCTTACCTAGCCATTACAATGTAAAGATTCCAATTTCCTAAATTTCCAGTAGAATTTTTCGATTACCATGCAGGCCGTTACGCAAATCATTAAAGAATTCTTGGGTTACAAGAGTAACCCCCCGCTAGTTTTACCGCTAAAGTTACTCGCGATGAAACAATACCAGTGTAGATTAACTTGAAGAACCGGCTCTGCTGCTGCTGAATGAATATTAGTCTAGAAACTCACAATGACATCCTTTGTATTGTACAATTGTATCATACCAACATCACGCTCTAAGCAACTACTCGGCCTCTACTAGTCTGAACAAAATTTGTCCATATCGATTCATCCAGTAGAATTAAGCCTTTTTGATTCGCCGCCCAATAATATAAAAAACAGCTAAATTGGTGCAATAGAAACTGAGTCCTTTTTCGAGCGAATTTGAAACGCGCCTAGCATTTCTGGCGTCGCCGAGTTAGCAGTTTTTGTGGAAAAAACGCCTTAGTTGCAGTTTTTTGCCAAAAATCTTAAAAAAATTAAAAACCATAAAAAAAATTTAAAAACCAGAATTTAAATGATTGGATATTGTAAAGAGAGTCTTAGATCATACGTAAAAAAATCAGGACCAACATGGGAGTTTTTCTTTTGGCGCAGTAACAAATTTAACTTTTTAAATTCACTTAATTGCAAAATGCATTATGCAAAAACTATTTGACCCGCCGTGATCGGGGTTTGGATATAAGTTAATCATGCCTTTAACTATCTAATTCCAAAATTAAATTGGAAGATAATGGTCTCTCCTTTCCTTGTGCTAACTTTAAAGTGAGGTACTTTTTTTCGCGGTTTTCGGCTATTTTGCAATGCAAAAATTCAAATTTCAAAAATCCACTTTAAGGTAAGTTTTAGCAAATCTAATAATGAACAAAACATGCTCAACAAATTTTTCGCTTAGAAGCCTAGTTAAGAGATGTTTAACAAGAAAGGCTAAAAAACAGGGAATGTTTAGTGAACTTTTCAGTTTTTGGGCTACCAAAAGTTTTCCTGGGAGTTTCATGCTTGCGCACCCCCTAAATATTGTTGAGGATATCATTTCTGACCGATTCCACCAAAAAAGTCCGTTACATCACGCCAAAACCAAAAGTTATAGCTTTCACTGCTCTAGCGCCTGGACTAAAAGTCCTGATCTGAAATCAATTTTGCGCTTTTTGTGTCATATACTGTCACATTGTTCAATCTCCTACCAACAAGGTTAATGTCAAAGATGACTTCATGGAATTCGTTGAAAAAATAGCTTATTTTTTAGATTTGATTTTTTATTCCGTAATGCCAGTATTGTCTCGGAGAAACTGTTCCTGTTATTATTTTTTCAGAATTGTCTATCAAACTTTTGAAACAACCAGGCACATTTCGTTTTTCTTTTTTTAAGATTTTCAAAATAGAATTAATTAATTACTATTATTATTAGAAGTAAATCTATTTAAATTATCTTCATCTACTGTTATATTTCCAGTTTTAACTCCGGGGTTATTTTCTTCCAATAAAAAGTTTTTTATATAAATTTCTTTTTCTTTTTTATATCCCGAGCTAGCTATCGCTTAATTCGTCCTTTATTTTTAAACATTTCACTCCTATATTATCCCTAACTTTATTCAAATTTATGAAATTACGCCTTATTCAGCATTATTTAATTTTTAAAAACTTAATTATCTATTTAATGTTTTTTTCTTGGTTTTGGTTCTTTAAATTTCACTTAAAAATTCAGTTTTTGCTGCACAGCACATTTGCTCGCTTTGAAAACATTCTTTTAACTGAACCAAATGAAGCGGTTTTAGGGGAATACCGTAACCGGAAATTATATCTTGCTTACTCACGTTTTCGAAGTCATAGCTGGGTCATTCCATATCAAATGAACCAATGGTTTGGACCTCACCACCTCCGATTGTCATACTTTTTTTTATATTTGTTCTTCTGGAGGGAACTAAGAAAAACCCAATTTTTCAGATTTTTTGGACAAAAAATCGAAAATCTTAACATTTTGACAAATTTTGAAATCTTTAAATTGGACTAGTTCAACTAGTTCAAACATAGAAAGATGAAAGTAGCACCAATTTCTTCTGCTTTAATAAGGCTTTAATTTGATATACAACATAGTATTATTAATAAGAATGAAAATTTTTCCGGCATTTTGAAAATTTTCTTTTTGGAATATCTCAAAATAATATTTTTTCAATTTTTTGAAATAAATTGTATTCTGTGCTGTGACGTACACATCAAGCCAAGATTTAGGATGGGAAATACTCAATTTTAGTAATAAGGGTTGTCCTGGGGGTAGTTTTCAGTCATGTTAGAGGGTTGGCATTATTTTTACTGAATTTGCCATACCAAAATTAGTATAAGGCGACATTATTAGCGGTTGATATCAGCTCTTTCGCAGCTAATTTTTGACATGAATATGTCTTATCCCTGGGGTCTATTTGAAAGAATGTGCGGAACGGAAATGACCATGACTCATTTTTTGTTTTGTTTTGTTTATTCTTTCGTCGTTATTGGGTGAACTTTTTTTTGTTCAAGCGCTGCGAGTTCTTGTTCCAAGAGTGAGAAAAAGTGTCGAGGATTTTTTACTTTGTGTGAGATTTTTTAAACAGCTTCGAAAAGGTGTGCTTGAGTCGTCCGTCGCGCGATATTTTTGTGTTTTCGAAGCGGGGCGGAAACAAAGTCTAGAAGTTAACAAGTCTTTATAGTTAATGAGTGGAAGGCGAACAGCTATATGTAAAAGTTCTTTAAATGACGATGTCTGGTTATCAGAGAGAGAATGCACCATTTTTATACGCGTTTGCATACAACTAAACAGCTAAACTTTTATGAGTTTATATGGGAATAAACTTAATGTATTGGTGCATTTGCTCGTTTGTTTCGATTTATGAAAGAAAACAGCTGATTCAATTTTCTTTCCTTTTCTGTTCTGCATACTTTATCGTAAAGAGAGAATCTGGCTTTGTTTGGCTGAATTCACAAAGTATGCGTTGAGTTTTGCTCAGCAGCAAGACCCTCTCAACTACAGGCCTCGAAGGAGAGTTTTTCATGGTGGTCAACTCAGTCCAAAAAGTCACCGGAATAATATGGCAGAGAGGCAGTATGGGAAAATTTTTGTTATACATATTTTTGTAGTAAAAAGTGATAAAATATTGTATTTTAACACTTTTAACTGCACTTGGATTTACCAGTGAATAGTTTATTAGTGATTTAATTAAAAAAAAATAAAAATAATTTAGTGATTAAGTGTCTTTTAAGTATTTAATTGTTAAGGCGAACAACTGTTTTTACATTCACGGTATTTTTTCATGTTTATTTACGAAAAAAATGTTGAAAATTTAATGTTTTGTTTAGTTATGGGATTTCAAGTGATTTTAAAGTGATTAATACATATATATTATGTAATTAGTATTAAAAATATAGGTGTAGAAAAACACTTTTCTTATTCACTTTTCCTTTCACACTTTTCTGCACTTATATGTTTAGTAATAATTCCATAATAAATTATTTAATGACTTTAAAATCACTTTTAATTAAATAATCAGCATATTTTTCCTTAATAAACACGAAAAAAAACACCGCGAAAGTAAAATAAATTGATCACCTCAACAATTAACACACTTAAAACTCACTAAATCACTATTTTTTTATTTTTTTATTAAATCACTAAAGAACTAATCACTGATAATCCATGTATAGTTTAAAGTTATAACTTACAATGATTTTCCACTTTTTACCACAAAAATATAACGAAAACAATCCCGAGCCTATTCCGCGCCATGTTTATTCTAACCAAATGTCAGATTTGTGGACTGACTTCAGCTATGGTTGTATTAGTTCAAGAGAGAACTTCATGGCCTGTTAAGGGCACCATACACGGTCAAATTGGATGTACATCCAGAATTTCATCAAGCCCATAAGCGCAACGAGTTTTGATCGGCCGACCGGCCCACAATCGATAGTTTTGGTTGTACATCCGCCCTTCGATGTACATCCAATTTAACCGTGTATGGGGGCTTTAATGGAGAGGGTCTTGTCAGCAGTGATGTTCATATACGCACGCACGCAACTAACAGGGGGAAAATTTTGTATGAAGATGAAAGACTTGTTATTACTAGACTTTGGGCGGAATCAGAGACGATATCAGGGAATTTTCTTACTACGCAGTTTGCGGAGTGAGTGAGGTGCGGTCGCGGTGCGTTTAGAATTTTTGCAAAAGCACAATTTTTTTTATTTTGAATGATTTCGTTTCGTGTGTTTGTATTCTGTTACATTGTGGGAAAAGGACAAGGTGGTTGAAGGGTATATATTGAAGCGAGACAGATATATATTGTTGTGTGCATTCCTTTCGACCCCCTCCGGGGGTTCTTTCCAATAAGAACAAGATGGTGATTTCCAATAAGAACAAGAAACAAATAGACGCCAGGGATAAGACATATTCATGTCTACTGTGCCATCGAGAAGCCATGGCACTTCCCGTCTTTTTTTTATATTGGGTTCATTGAACATTCAGCTTTTCAAATACCTAAAATATTTTATTTCAATATGATCCCACTGTCGTCCCATCCTAAATCTTGGCTTTATATGTACCTCACAGCACAGAATACAATTTATTTCAAAAAATTGAAAAAAATATTATTTTGAGATATTCCAAAAAGAATATTTTCAAAATGCCGGACAATTTTTCATTCTTATTAATAATACTATGTTGTATATCAAAGTAAAGCCTTATTAAAGCATATCAAAGCAGAAGAAATTGGTGCTGCTTTCAGCTTTCTATTTCATATAGTTTTTGAACTAGTCCGATTTAAAGATTTTAAAATTTATCAAAATTTTAAGATTCTCGATTTTTTGAAAATTTATAACTTAAAAAATTGAAGTCCAAAAAATCTGAAAAATTGGTTTTTTCTTAGTATACACCAGAAGAACAAACATAAAAATAATTACGTGATTTGAAGTTCATGAGGTACAAAATTAATTAAAAATTAATTGGTTGATTTGATATGGAATGGCCCAGCTTCATTTTGTGGAACCAAATATGGCATTGATTAATTCCATTCTGCATTACTCAGAAGTAGAAATGAAATTAATTTATACCTTTTTACATTACACGGAATCGTAAGTGGAATTAATTCATTCTTACTGCAAAGAAGACGACCAATTTGTAATTATTAACTTCCCAGTATAGGAAGTTATTGTAATCGGTCCGAAAATCGAAATCGAAAATTTCAACGTATTTTCATCTTTCAAGGTCCCAGGAGCATTTTAAGCCAAAAATTTGGAGGAAGTATGTGTGTGTGTGATGTGCGTACGGATGTGGTCATTTTTTCCTGCACGATATCGCGCGAACCAAAACTGATATCGACTTCGTTGAGGTGTCGTTCGAAGCGTATTAACCGAAATATGATCTGAAAAGATTTTCATGAAATTCGGTCCAGCCGTTTTTTTGTTTAAGCAACGTAAGTGATTTTTGTACCTGCATGATATCGCCCGAACCACGAAAGATATTTGTTAAAAATATTTGGCTAGTCCCGTTCCCTTGAGCAAGAAGCGGTACACATTTACATGTACATGCATAAGATCCTAAAACAAAATTAATCAGTCTCGTGCTAATACTCAACGAACGAAGACATCGCAGGCAATTTACGAGTTAATAATAGAAATAAACGTTTTAATAATTTTAAACAATTGCATTCTTATTTTGTAACCCGTTCCCGGTTTTTAATATTCTCCAAACGACCGAGCTTTTTCGACATTGGTGCCGAAACCCGGGAATAACGAAACGGCGGGTATAAAAAAGAAGCAATTAATCATTAACGACATCGAAGAAAATGGATCTTGCTAATCGTGCGATCTACCGCGGCCAGGTTACGAAAATCGTGAACAATGTGGCGGAATATTTGCAATCGCAAGACGCACAAGTGCACGCGCAAAATCTCGCAAAATTCGATGAAATCGAAGAAAATGTAACGGTGTTATTAGAACGTTTAACGGCAGCAAGAGAAAGTCTTAATAAAGCCAACGATAGAGTTCGCACGAGTCTCAAGTCCGAGGATTATGAAGCTGAATGTCAGACTATGGTGGACTATGATGATAAAGCTGTAGCAGCCATCGCCCGTCTTAATCAGCGTCTAAAGAAACTTCAACAAATTCAACAGCGATCGGAACCATCATCATCTAACGGCTTGAAATCAAACGAGCGGAGCAAGGATTCCATAAAACTACCCAAGATCGGTTTGAGAAAATTTTCTGGTAAAATTGAAGAATGGCTTCCCTTTTGGGAACAATTCCGGACAATGGTCCATGAAAACCGAGATTTAAATGCATCGGAGAAATTCAATTACCTAGAATCTGTTTTAACGGGTAAGGCAGCAGATTCTGTAGCTGGATACACTCCTACCGAAGGTTGTTACGACGCAGCGATTGCAAGCTTGCTTGAAGAGTATGGAGACACGGAAAAAATAGTTGCAAGTATTAATGTCCCTATGCAAGTATTAATGTCCCTGCGTACAGTAACTTCTCAGCATGACACTTCGGCTTTACGACAACTTTATAATACGGTAACGGCAAGTACTCGATCTCTCACCGCTCTTGGAGTACCCTCATACAATTATTCGGTCATGTTGAAGTCTGTATTGCTAAAATGTATGCCAAAGGAATTAGTCATAGACTTCCACCGTTCGCACACAAATTCCGACCAAAACAAAGGAGAAAATGATTCCTCGAAGGTCAATGACTCTAACTCAGCTGTCACCAGTGATAGCTCCATCGATAACAAAGGCGACAGAAGACTGGAAAATATTTTGCATTTTTTAAAACGTGAAGTGGAGTCTTTAGAAAGAACGTATGCATCTGGACAAATTAAGTTACCAAAACACGAAAAAACGAATGTAAACAAATTTTCACATAGCACAGTGGCCGGTCTGTTATCTCCGAGTGAAATTAAAAGTTGTTGTTTTTGCAGTTCGGTTAGCCATCTATCTGCAAATTGTGACTCGAAAATTTCTATAGCGAACCGCAAAGAAATATTGAAAAAACAAGGACGTTGTTTTAGATGTACGCGACTAGGCCATAATTCAAGAACGTGTAAAGTATATGTTCGGTGTAGTAAATGCAATCGCAACCATGCAACGGCGATTTGTGACCCAGAATTTAAAGGAAAGTTTTCTTCTCCAACGCAGTTATTGGATAAAAAAGAAAATGTGCAGCCTTCCACAATGTTAACAACCAACTTGTATTCTGGTGCTGAAAATAATTCTCCGACTGTTTACTTGCAGACAGCCTGCGCTCTAATTTCTAGCTTCCAAAGATCACCGTCACTGTTAGTGCGAATTGTTTTTGACGGTGGCAGCCAAAGAACCTATGTTCGAGAGAGTGTTGCAAAGCAACTTAATTTAAAACCAGTTGACAGTGTGAAAATCTGCATATTACCTTTCGGCTCAGCTAAAAGAGGTGAAGCTAAAATATTCCAACGTGTCAAAGTTTTGTTGAAAAGCCAGTTCGATGATAGATGCACTGCTATTCTAGCTATAGTAGTACCGGAAATTTGTATGGATGTTCTACCAGCACCGAATGGAAATTCTTCCTTGTTTAAAAAATTGCTTTTAGCGGACAATCCTACAATAAGTGCTCCTATTTCCGGAATTAGTGTGTTGGTGGGTGCGGATAGTTATTGGCGAGTGGTTTTACAGGACTCGGAACGATTGACTCCTCAACTGACAGCGATCAACACAATCTTGGGTTGGACGATACAAGGCAGTATGAGTGATATTAAAGGTGATGAAAACGTGAACGTAACGGCTATATCCACAACGCTGCAGGCAAGTTCATTAATAGATAATGACGTTGACCAGGATCTTAATGAGAATTCAAAGCGATTTTGGGACCTCGAGACATTAGGAATAACAAGTGAAAATGATGTTAATTGCACTAAGTATGACACAGACAGCTATATTAAAAGGGGTAAAGAACGATACGAAGCTTCACTGTTATGGAAAAATGTTAATACTCCTTTGGACAATTACCGCAGCGGCGCCTTGGTTCGTTTTAACAATCTATTTCGCAAGTTATCCAGAGAGCCAGGTAAGCTTTAAGATTATGATCGTGCAATGTGGGATTACATTGATAGTAGTGTAGCAGAACGTGTTATTCCTAGTGAGGAGACTGGTTTGAATCAATCTATGCATTCAACATATTACATGCCTCATCGACCGGTGTACAGAGAAGATAAGGCGACCACAAAGCTGAGGATAGTATTTGATGCCTCTGCCAGATCTAGCATGATTTTATCTCTGAACGATCATTTATCCGCTGGTCCGAATTTGTTACCAGATATACTAACAGTTCTGTTGAATTTTCGTTTAGGACTCATTGGACTAGTGGCAGACATTGAAAAGGCCTTCCTTCAGATATCATTGGCGGAACGAGATAGAGATACCCACAGATTCTTTTGGTTTGCGAATAAATTGGATGGATTAGACTCCATTCCGACATGCGTTGAATATCGAATGACTCGAGTAACTTTTGGTGTGACTTGCAGTCCATATCTATTTTGCGCTACTCTACGTAAACATTTTGAGGAAGAAACGAATTCTTATCCAACGACTTGTGAATTACTAAAGACATCTTTCTACATGGACGATTTGGTAGCCAGCGTTAACGATGAACGAATTGCTACGGATGTTTATGGAGAGACATGTGAAATTCTAAAACGTGCTTCTATGCGAATACGAAAATGGAACTCCAACAATAGAGGAATTAGAGCAGTCTTTTCGGAAAGCGGTGATTGTTTGGACATCCAAAAGGTACTTGGGTTGCTTTGGTATTGTCAAATAGACGAGTTGGCTGTAGATCATCAATTTGAGATACCCGCAGCAACAAATGTAACGAAACGCATCGTGCTACAATTAATAGCTAGAATCTTCGATCCTTTAGGTATGGTTGGACCTTTTATAGTAAAATTAAAGATTATATTTCAGGATATATGGCGATTAAAATTGGATTGGGATGAAGAACTCCCTAAACATTTGCTAACTACCTGGAACAAATGTATGTCTCAAATGCCACTTCTGCGAGATGTCAACTTGTTGCGATGCGTATTTTCATCGGCTGAACGAACGAATGAGCAGTTGCATATTTTTGCAGATGCCAGCCTTCATGCATATGGTGCCGTAGCGTATATAAGGAGCGTTAACGCTAACGGGGATGTCATTGTTCGATATCTATGCGCTAAAAACCGTCTTGCACCGCTAAAATTGAATGGAAGCAAGGACCTGACTCTGCTTAAGCTTGAATTAACTGCTGCTCTTATCGCTGCCCGGCTATCATCATATATCCGAAATAATTTAAAAGCTAATTTTAACTCTTTATTTTGATGGTCTGACTCTAAGATAGCTCTCTACTGGATAAAAGGAAGTAATCAAAAGGTCCAGCCCTATGTGATACATCGAGTGCGAGAGATCCAAAGCTTAACTGATAAATGTCAATGGAGGCATTGTCCTGGAGCTGAAAATCCTGCAGATCTACTGACAAGAGGAATATTTATCCAACAGTTACTGAACTCCCCCTAATGGTTTAACGGCCCACGATGGCTGTCCGGCCCACGATGGCTGTCCGGCGTATCAGAAAATTGGCCTGAAATATGCACTGATTTTGGTAATGAAATAAATATTTTGTGCTTGCAGGTGTCTGAATCCCGACCCACTTATTCCCCAGAGCTTTTGAAGATTAGTGATTTCAGCAATTATGGGCGTTTGCTTCGCATAACCGCCTATGTATTACGGTTTTTAAATGCTTTCAAAATAGCATCAAGCTTCCAAGGATATATTCGCTGTACGAACGCTCAAGAAGGCGCCCAAGGAGGTGAACGAAAACGCTTATCAGCAAAGCATATAATTAATGCTGAGTTATTTTACATCAAGATTGTCCAAAACGAAATTTATCATGATGAGATCCAAGCTTTGCGAAAAGGTAAACCAATATCATCCTCTTCAAAGATCCTTAAGCTGAATCCCAAGCTGGATGAAGAGTGTGTTCTTCGTCTTGGAAGTCGCCTAGAACATGCTGAGTTTGAACCCAGTACAACTTATCCCATTATTTTGCCAAAAGCAGCGGATATAACGACAAAAATAATAGAGGATGCTCACGAACGCGTACTTCATGGAGGTGTAAATGCAGTTTTAACGAAACTACGAGAGAAGTTCTGGGTGATAAAGGCACGCCAACGAGTAAAAACTATTATTAGCCGGTGCAAGATTTGCCATCGTCTGAGAGGGAAACCTGCTTCCCAGCCCTTTGCGCCATTACCACGAAATAGATTAACTTCTTCACGTCCCTTTGAAACGACTGGTGTGGACTTTGCGGGGCCTCTTTTTGTGAAACTTCCGGCAGATGGAGACAAACTAAATAAGGTATATATATTACTTCTCACATGTGCAACCACTCGTGCTATTCACTTGGAGCTGGTGCCTAATCTAACGAGCGATTCCTGTTTGCTAGCCCTTCGCCGCTTCATTTCGCGACGAGGTGCTCCTAAAACGTTTATATCGGATAACGCTAGAACATTCAAACGTGCAGCACTAGAGCTACGCCAACTTGGTGATGTAATAGAGTCCGATGCCCTTCAAAATTATATCGCGAATCGAAGAATTGGATGGAATTTTATTGTTGAACGCGCGGCATGGTGGGGCGGTTTCTATGAACGACTAGTGAAGAGTGTCAAGGATATCCTAAAGGCAACTATTCGTCGCGCAACCTTAACTTTCGAGCAACTTGAAACATTTTTAACGGAAGCGGAATCAACTATAAACGCTCGCCCCTTGACATACATCTCGGATGATCCCTTGGATTTGTCACCTTTAACGCCAGCTCATTTTTTGACGGGTTGTTTGCCATCAACTTTTCCTTCAAGTCTTTCGTGCACTTCAACGGATATTCAGTCTTCGTGGAAATTTCGTTTTCAGAGCATTTGCAAATTCCAAAAACGGTTTTACAATGACAACAGCTTAGATCAGCTCACAACATGGTTCAACATACTTCAGTGAACATAAAGGTCGGAGATGTAGTTACCGTTTACGAAAAAACAACGCCGAGATTTTTTTGGAAAATGGCTATAGTCGAGACGGTATATCCAGGACGTGGCGGCAAGGTACGAGCTTGTGAAATACGTTTTCAAAATGGATCCCGAATGCGTCGACCAGTTCAGCTTTTGTACCCCCTCGAAGTGAAGTAGAGCCGAATCAACGAAACGCTCTTGCGGCCCGCCGGAGGATGTTAAAAATATTCGGCTAGTCCCGTTCCCTTGAGCAAGAAGCGGTACACATTTACATGTACATGCATAAGATCCTAAAACAAAATTAATCAGTCTCGTGCTAATACTCAACGAACGAAGACATCGCAGGCAATTTACGAGTTAATAATAGAAATAAACGTTTTAATAATTTTAAACAATTGCGTCCTTATTTTGTAACCCCTTCCCGGTTTTTAATATTCTCCAAACGACCGAGCTTTTTCGACAATATTGACTTACTTGAGGTGCCGTTCGAAGCGTATTAACGACAATATAATCTGAAAAGATTTTTATAATATTCGGTCCAGCGGTTTTTTGGTTTAAATGACCTAAGTGATTTTTGTACCTGCACGATATCGCGCGAACTAAAAACTATATCGACTTCATTGAGGTGCCAAAAAACATTAATTCATCAATTTTATATACATTTTCGTCATCCTAATCTTGTAAGTGCGCACATTTAGTTTGACGATTTAGCGAAAATATTGATAAAAAATTGTGACAAATTCTCGGTATTATACATAATATTCTATATTGCCTATTGTTCACTTATTATTAAAATATCCAATCATACATTCAACCATCATACTGGGAGGTTGATCGTGTGGACCGAAAGGGTCGAACCCACATCCCAACTAGGTTTTCATTGTTGCGGAAAATTAAATTGCTGGACAATTAAAAATTAACAATTTAATTGTAATTGTGAAAACTCGCAATTGAAGACATGAATGGATGAAGGTGATATGTCGCATTTTTGGATTTTTACTGTTTTATGCGCGGATGAAGGTTTTATGTGCTTACAAACAAAAATAAACATTAAAACAGCCACTTTTTAAGGAACTTGTCTCTTTCGGAATTAATTTTCTCAATTGGTATTAAAACTTTGTTTGTGGAAGATGGAGTTGTGTTCAGTTTTTTTAAATAAAATACTACAAATATTTTTTTTTTATTTTTTCTCTTCTATCATAAAAATACGAGATTAAACTGTTTACGCCGCTCCACACCATTTAAAAAAAATAAAGGCTATTCCTTTTCGCATATCTCCAAAATGTTTATGCGAAACTTTGAAGTCGATTTTCTTTAAATTAGAATTTTGCGACATATCACCTTCACCCATTCGTGTCTTCAATTAACAATTAATTAATTGTTAGTCGTGAGTTTCCACAATTACCGATTAATCAATTGTCAATCTTTTTAATTTTTTTTTGTATGTGGTAGTGCTAAGCTCAGGAGTCACCCTTTGTACTACTAGTCCGTCATGTCATTTGTCACGTTATGGTGCAATGTCTAGCAGTAAGCTTAGTACGGGGGAGGGGTAAGGGGAATAGGTTAAGGATTATAAAGGTACGGGGGGTATTGAAGAAGGTGGTGATGAACCCTGCGTTTGAACTCTTAAATTTTGTAGGGGCCGGAAATACCGACTGCGAGATATTCGCAAGTCTTTGGCTAATGTCACGCCTAAGATGTGTAGGGATGGGTCGGCCTTTAGTTCCAAGGATGGTGAGGTGTTGACCTTTTTTTTGAAATAAGACCAGTACTTGGTTTTGTCGGAGTTGAATTCGACACGATTCTTTTTTCCCCACTCTAGAATAAGTTCAATGTCGTTATTAATAGTGTTGAACATTAGTTCACGATCATCAAGACAGGAGCTGGCATGTGTCTGTCTTGTATCGAAGCTGTACGAGTAACGTAGAGTACCGTCGTCAGCGAACCTGAGAAGTGGATTGGAGGGGATTGAAAGTAGGTTATTTATAAAGATAAGAAATTGGGCCGGTGATAAAATCGACCCCTGGGGGCCCCCGCAGAGATGGGGTGAGATTCAGATTTGACGCCATCTAAAACTACCTTAATTGAACGGCTGGAAAGGAAACTCTCAACCCACTTATAGAGAAGCGAGTCAATTCCAATAGGTTTGAGTTTAGCTAACAAGGCTGAGTGCCATACTCTATCAAAAGCCTTGGAGATGTCCAAAGCAACCAAACTAGATTCACCAGATCCATACAAACTTCGGTTGAGGTGTTCTGTAAGGCAAATTAAAAGATCACCATTGGATCTTTTTTGTCGGAAGCCGTATTGTTTGTGGTTTATCAGTTGGTTGGATTATAGATATCTTATAAGCTTTTTGTTAATTATCGTCTCCATGGTTTTGGAGAGGATAGAAGTGATTGCTATTGGGCGGTAGTTGGAGGGAAGGCTGGAGTTACCTTTTTTCGGTATTGGCTGCACATGAGCAGGTTTCCAAGAAAGTTTGCGAAGAGGTTTATCCAAAGGTGAGGCGCATTGTTTTAAGACGATATCGAGCTTCTTGAGGCACCTGTACACCTCACGAGTCCTGAAGAAAACCCTGTCCATTATATGAGCGCTGTGCTCGAGGAGTGGGGGTAGCGTGTCGTTTTGGGGTGGAGAAGAGTTTGAAGCAAACAGAGATGCTAATAAATCGGCCTTGGATTTTCTGTCTGTTATCACCTTTTCATCGTGGATGAATGAAGGAGTTGTGGAGCTGGTGAAATTCTTCTTGATGAAACTTAAGGACCAGAAGTTTTTGCTACCAGAGGTTGCATTAAGGAGTTTACTTCTCAACTTGCTGTCAAATGAATTTTTGACATTCCTGATGGTGACTTTCAGGAATTTCTCAGTTTTATATATTCTGCACGGAGCGATTCACTCGGGAAGCTCTTGTAAGCTCGAAAGGCGGCTTCTTTATTTCTGATTGCATTCATACACTCCTGATTAAACCATCTGTTGGGCATAGTCTTCACAGATTTAGTAGAATGAGGAATGAACAAATGCATTCCTACCTGTATGATTTTATTACGGACACAGTTTCCAGTCAGTAGATTGGAAGAAATTAATAAGCCCCAACCAATTGGCCTTCCCATAATGCCATACAGTTCTTCTGACTGGTTTGGGAGGGGTGGGAAATTTGAATGGGAATCTAGCGCTAACTAAGCAGTGGTCCGAATTGCCGAGAGGTGAATCAACTGTGATAGTATATCGTGCTGGATGAGAAGTAAGGAAAAGATCAAGGAGATACTTTCCTTGATCAGCAACATCAGGGACTCTTGTGGGATGATCCACAATTTGATGCGAGGTATTGATGTCTGCAAAGAGCTCGACGTCCTTGCCAGAAGCACTGGTGCCATTTGAGTAAGTCAGCCAGTTTACATTGTGAACATTGAAATCACCCGCAACGATGATTTCACACTCAGGATTGGACGATAAATATCCCGAGATTTGTTCGGAAACAGTGTCAAATGATGAAGTGGAGGCTTCGTTACTTATGTTAGGGCTTTTGTATAGGAAGCAAAGGAATATGACGTGGTTTCGGATGATGATTTTAATCCACAGTGAGTTAAAATCTGAAGAAGTGCTTTTGCATATTTTATAATGAGCCACGTCATCCCTAACGTAGATGGCAATGCCCCTATGGGGAGACAGATTATGCACTAAAGTGTACCCCGATATCTGATATTGACTTAAGTCATTATTGATATTTGGGTTTCACTAAGTGCGAGGATTGGGGGTTTAAAGTTTAATAAGTGGCACTCAACAAAAGAGAAGTTCGCATGAAGTCCACGAATGTTACAGAGGTCCATAACAATGCTTGACTTGTAACGGGACTTCGGTTGCGCGGGTTCAATCGCCACATTCTTAGAGATATTTCCCGGAATTACATCTGCCACAACCATCAAGGCCCATTCAGAAACGGCTGCAGCAGCGGCAGCAAACTGTTCCTATTGGCTCATGGTGGTTACATGACAGCAAAAGCAGCAGCAATTGCTGCTGCTGCTTTTTCACCGCTAATCCTAATATTGCAGCTTTGGCCAGGCGGCAGCATTTTTTGACATTTCAAAGTGTGACGTGCATTTAGAAGCGACGTGATTTTTTTTCTGAGTGTTTATAAAAATGGAGGAAAGGAGGCCATTGAGAAGCCTAAAAGTCAGCAAGGTGAAGATCCTCCAAATTCCTTGCAAAAATCTGGTAATAGTTCTGGTATTTCCAATCTTGATGATAGATCTGAGGGCGTAAATTTTAGTTATGACAGTTTAGATCCTGGACCCTTTTTGGTTTATATCACAAGTGTTGAAAATGATATACCCATAAATCCTTTAAAAATAGGTAGCTCTATGAAATCTTCAACAGAAGGTATTGAACAGATAGTAAAGGTTTCTAAAGATAAATGTAAAATAATCTTTAACTCGGCATACAATGCTAATAACTTTATCAAGAAAAACCCTCTTGATAAAAAATTCAGAGCTTATATCCCACTCGGTTTAATAGCCACTCCAGTCCTAATGCATGGTGTGGATATTGAGTTAAATGAGGATGATCTCCTTCAAGGTCTCAGAGAAGGAAATCCGGAATGGTCCGTCAAAAAAATTTTCAGGATTAAGTGGAAGAAGATAATTGATGATAAACCTGTTTGGATTGATACAAACAAGATAAAAGTTTATGTGAGTGGTAGAAAAATTCCTGATAGTCTGAAACTTCATTACAATGTCTTTAGGGTTTATAATTTTGTTGCTTCTCCGTTGAGGTGTTTTAGATGTCAGAGGTTTGGACATTGGGGAAGGGCTTGCAAATCAAAAGATAAGTTTTGCGCTAAATGCTGGGGCAATAACTGTGAAGGTGGGAGAGACTGCAAAAAAACTGAACGATGCAGAAATTGTGAGGGAAATCATGGTAGTTTTGACAAATCCTGTCCAGTCTGGTTAAGGGAAAAAAGTCTTGTTCAGATTAATAGGCAGGGCAATCATACCAGAAGAGAGGCATGGAGGATTTACAAAATTAAAAACAGACAAGTAATCTCCCCTAAAAAAGTTATGGCCCCTCAAAAAACTTCAAACCAAAAAACTAAACCAACTTACAGCCAAGTTCTGGAAACTACAGGTATTTCTGGACTCGCAAAAAAAGCCAGCCATGAAAAAACGGAACCCAAAAATAAAAACAATCCCTTCTTGTCGGGGCCTCAAAAAGTTTTAGTCAATAAAACGGGAAACAAAGAAATCAAATCTGGATTTGACTCACTCTTTAGGAGGAGGTTTAGGGAAGAATCAGGAAAGATCACTGGATTGTCGACTGGTGAAAGCAAGGAACTGGCAACGTTAACTCAAAATACTGAAAAAGCTTTTGAGGAGCTATTGATGAAATGGTTAAGTGGTGAAGTACTTCAAGTTAACATTCAAAGTTTACAAAAAAATGTAAATGAGCTTGAGTTGTTCCTTAACCTAAATAAAATTGATATTCTTCTTGTAGCTGAAACCTGGTTGTTGCCCACTGACCATGTAAAGTTACAAAATTACCACATTGTTAGGAAAGATAGACAAGATGGTTTTGGTGGAAGTGCCATTGCTATAAACAAGAGAATTTTCTTTAGAGAAGTTAAGATTGATAATTTGACAAACACATTAAATGCTTGTGCTATAACCACTACTAATCTAAAAAAAAACTTCACCATTTTTTCAGTTTATGCAAAAGGAAATACAAGTAACATTGAATTCAAAAAGTCACTTTTAAATATTTTTAATACAGCGTGCAAGTTTCAAAGAGCTATTGTAGCAGGGGATTTCAATGCCAGACTTTTGGAATGGGGAGACACCACAACCAGTCGTAGGGGTGTTATTCTTAAGGAAATTGTATCTAGTTACGGTTTTGAAATTCACAATAATTGTCAACCCACGTGCCTTGCCAGAAATACAAATCACTCTTCTTCCGTCATTGACCTTTTTTTTTTTCCAACAGTGTAGACACACAAATAGAATGCAATCTAAAACATGTGTCTCTTAGTGGCAGCCCCCACATTCCTCTTCTTTTCACGTTACATGATAATGATCCTGACGTCAGAGCTCATAGCAGCGTAGCAATTAACACAGTGCTAAATTTATTAAATAAGATTGATATTGAAAATTCAAGGTCCATTCTACACTTGATAAAAGAAATAATCCTTCAGGCTACTTTCAAGTTAAATACTTTATCTACAAAGTATCATCCGAAATCTTGGTGGAACGAAAAGCTTTTAAGACTTTTTAGATTAAAATCTTGTTTTCTTGCAAAATTTAATAAATTTGGTTATATTAATGACTTGCTAATGCATAATAGATTAAATGCTCTTTTCATAAAAGAAAAAAAAAATAGCCAAAAAAAACAGCTGGTCCAATTTTATTGAAAATCTATGTCATAAAAACAATGTTAAAAATTTCTGGAACTTAATTTCTAGATTTTCTGGGGGAAAAAGAAAAAATGATTTTGCTTCAAACTCTGTTTCGGCTCCTGACTTTTTGGATCATATTTGTGTAAATTCAACTAATACTTCTTTTATTCCTAATTTAATTCCAATGAATCAAGTCGACTCCATTTCCTGGTCTCTTGATAATCTTGATAAGCTGTTAAGGACTAAAAAATCAAAATCTGCTCCGGGCTCTGACTCAATTACCTTTGAAATGATAAAGGCTCTTTCAGTAAGTGGAAAATTGGCTTTATTGGAATTTCTCAAGACAGTTTTTAATTCGGGAAATATTCCGACTGATTGGCTTAGAATAAATATTAAACCTATCCTAAAACCTGGCAAGGTGCCGTCTTGTTTCGCTAACTACAGACCTATTTCATTAATTTGTGTTCCCGTTAAGATTATAAATATGTTTATTAAAGATTCTATAAACAGGATAATTGAGGAAAAAAATAAACTACCTAAATATAGCTTTGCTTATCGCAAAGGTAGATCTGCATCTACATGTTTGAGTTTAATACAACAAACAGTTACAAACTTAAAAAAAAATTTCAGAGCAGTTGGTATGGTTGTTCTGGATTTGGACAAGGCCTATGATCATGTGGACTTAAAAATACTTTATTCTTCTCTTTTAGAATTTGAAATACCTTTATCATATAGCAACTGGATCTTGAGTTTCTTTGCTAATAGAAGAATTTTCTTAGACAATCACTCTAAAAGGGTGCTAAATGGGATTCCACAAGGATGTGTTCTAAGTCCTATCCTCTTTAACATTTACAGTGCTAAACTACATGAGGTGGAGTCTTGGGGTGTTAAAGTTTTTCAGTTTGCGGATGATTTCTGCGTAATTGCAGGTAGTGAATGCTACTCTTCATTGGAATCGAAACTTCAAATGGCCTTAAATGAATTGCACACCATTGCTAGTCAAAGGAGGTTATGTTTTAATCTAACTAAGTCAAAGTCTCTTCTTTTTAGCAGGCGGGCTCCTCTATCCCTTCTTTTGGGTGATTCTCAGGTCTCTAGTGTTCTAAGACTTAAATTCAAAAACATGAAGAGTAGACTCCAGCTAAATGAAGCTATTGATACTATTAAATCTAACCTAAGAATTGTGAATATTCTGAGTAAAAAGAAATTTGGTGCTTCACCTGATACTACCATGCTTCTTTACAGATCCTTAATTAGATCAAAACTTGAATACGCTAGAGCTTTATCTTTTGAAGAATCAATGACCCTTGAGAAAAAATTTAACACAATCAGCAATGCTTTTCTACGTAAATGTTTAGGACTCACTCAGTCTACTCCTAATCAGGTCCTCTACGCTTTAGCAAATGAAACACCTCCTACTTTACGTGCTGAATTGATTACGGCTAAGGAAGTTTCTAAAATTATTAACATTGAAAAAAGCCTTAATTTCTTTAATTTGGCTGAACCAACAACTGCTGTTGATAAGGTGGCTCTAAAATACAAGGAAATATTTGAAATTTACAATTTCACAAATCCTCCTCTTAATTCCGGGGACAACTTAGATTTTGATGTAACCTTTTTGGCTGGTCTTGGCCCAAAAAATCTAATCCCCAAAAATTCAATCTTAAAAATTATGCAGGATAAACGTAGTAATTTCCCAGAAAATGCACTGGTGGTAGCTACTGATGCTTCCATAGTTGCTAATGAAATAGGTATTGGTATATACTTTGGAAATCCAATATTTGATAAGATGTACAGATCTTTCTGGAGAATGTCTACTCTTTCGGCTGAACTAGCTGCAATTCATTTGGCCTTAGTGCATTCCAAGGATATTCACTGTAATAATCTGGTAATAATAACTGACAGTCTAAATAGTTGTACGGTCTTAAATAACAAAAAAGACTCTTATATAGTAAAGGAAATTCTTAATGAATCATTAAACTTTTTAAGTGTTAAAATTCTTTGGGTCCCTCACATTGTGGAATCCCAGAAAATGAAAAAGCTGATCTATCGGCTGACAAGGCAAGAACAGAGGGTATCCTCTTAAATCTTAAACTTAGTATGGACGATACCATTCTCAATATTAATCACAAGATTAAATGTGAATGGAATAGACAATATCAACTAGCTTCAATCACAAAAGGTAGATTTTTTGCTGCAATTTTTCCTAGTATTCCTGCTGTGGCTTGGTTTAAAAAACTAAAACTGCCACCTAGAATTTTTAGAATGATGAATAGAATTATCTCGGGACACACTTATGACAATGCTAGACTTGCTTCCTGGAAGATAATCCCTAGTGATCTTTGTGACATCTGTTCAGTGAGAAATGATGGAGAACATGTGATTTTAAAGTGTTTGAAATATAGTCAGTTTAGAACCAGCTTTCCCCTTTTAAATGGGGCCAGTAACCTTCTTGAAGTCCTGACTCCTTTTAATTTAAAGAACATTCTTCAATTGGCTTATTTTCTTCATAGAGCAAAAATTCACGTATAGATAGCGTGAACTCCAATGCACATATTATTTTTCACTCACATCATTTATTGTTTTCTTTTCTTAACTTTCTTAAAATTAGACTTTTGATCTGACACTTACTTTTAACTTTTAATAAAATATCCTTTCTTGGGAATTATGTTACTTTAGAGAGAGAGAGTCTTTGATCTCAATGAATCAATTTATATACAGAATAGAAACTTGTATATGTGTTCTTTAGTATTAAGTATTCTAATTGACAAAAAATGATCCAGTTTGACTTCAACTTTGATCTTCAACTCTACTACTTGACGAGGACAAGGAATCCAATTAATCATGAACCTATTTATTACGATCATCTGTGCTTACACTAAATAAAATATAGTTACCTTCATCATCTGTCTGGATGAAGAATTGGACATTTCATCGCTTAACAAAGAGAAATAACTTAAATCATTAAGAATTATCATCTATTAGGCGGCTACTTTGAATCATATACATCAAAGGATTCTTATCAAAACAACATTCTTTTGAAACATCTATCTAACATCTTATGCTTTATTAGAGCTTTTTTACATCAACTGAATAAAATTTTGACATCTTCTTCAACCAGAGCTTTGTGACATCTGGACCTTTGGCAGAACTGTCTGGAGTTGAATCATTGATTTCCTTTAATTTCCTGCCACTTAAATTTGTTTTCTTAGAAGTTTGAATTCATGGTTAATATAGCTGAGAGGCTTGGACCATTAAGGGACCCTTTTTGGGTACACTAGCTTGCTAGTAATTAATTAAACAACAACAACAACAACAAAATGGAGGAAAAATTAATAGAATTAGTGAGACAAAATGAAATATTGTACGATAAATCGAAATCAGGATATCGAAGGGAAGATTTAAAATTAAAGGCATGGACTGCCATTGCGAAGGAATTAAAAAGAAGTGGTATGTATTAAAGTAAATATTATTGGTATAGAAGATAAAAAAATTTAATTCCAGTGGAAGACATTCGAAAAAGGTGGAAAACTCTGCGAGATCGGTTCAACCGGGACAGGAAAAAACGAAGTACCACAACGGGATCTGCTGCTGCTTCTCCGAAAAGGCAGTGGAAATTTTTTAACAACATGTTGTTTTTGCTTGATGTTCCATGTAGCAATAATAGGTATGTAAATTACAATGGGCTACCAATTGATTTTAATTTATGTTGTACTTTTAGAACATTAAGCAATTACACTAATGATAGTGAACTATCTGTAAGTGAGTTATATTCCAATTTCTCACCAGATTTGGAAATTGACTCAGATGGTTCACTGCTATTTGATGAGTCTTTGGAGAATAACGTTTGCCCTGCACCTGCAGCTGCAAGTTCACCCGATCCCGCTGCAAACACTTCAGAAACTAATGCTAACCCTTCGTTTCGGCGAAAGCCTCGAAGTAGGTTGCATTCTGAGGTGCTATTGCGGAATACTCACGAAGAAATGAGTACACTTATACAAAGTGCAAACAAATCATTTGAAGGTGCTTCAATGTCATCTCCACTTCAATTGTGCTTTTTAGGGGTTGCAAGAGACATAGAAAATAGCGGCCTAACATTTGCACAGCGATCGCAAATCCAAATTAAGATTACGTCGTTAGTGCATAGCGAAATTGCTAAAGTTTTAGAAAATGATGTTAGCAAAATGTAAAATGTTATTTCTTTATTGAAAATGTTTTTTTTTTGAATTTATTGAATTTTTATGTTCCATTTAGTTGGTAAGACACTATTGAACTGTTATGTAAATATTATGATATTTTTTTTTTAATTTAATGATTTTTTTATTTCTTTTAATTAGTAGACACTCCACTGTTATAACTATTAATGTTTTTTATTTAGAATAAATTAAAAGTACTGAATTATACGGCTGTTCCTTTGTAGTTTTTGAACCTTTGCAATCGAAAACTTTGCGCCCGGGCATATTACTAGTTATTTCCCAGCGTGTGATTAACGTTTAATTCAATCATCTGCACTTTTTGAGGTTCTCAATAGCAAATCAATAATCTGGGGCCAGTTCGTGTATGTCGAAAACGAAAATTTTTTTTCGTCTCGGGTTCGCGTAAGTCGAAAAAATTGAAAATTTTCGCCTGAAGCCGAAGAAGGGCACTCGAAAGGTCTTGGGTTATCGAGTTTTTGCATTAGGACACGAACAATTTTCTTTCGACTTACACGAACGCTAAAATTTTCGTCGCCAAAATTTTTCGACTTCATTTTTTTTTCGTTCGACTATCGTCGTTCGTCATACACGAACCCGCCCCAGAACTTAAGTAAATAGAGATAGCCTATATCTGAAACTATTCATAAAATTTGGTTAAAAATTACATTGGTTCGCTCTATGAAATAATAATGCTTTTGTTTTTTCTTTCAATATATTTATTAACAAATCATGTGTCTGTCAAATAATCTTTTAAAATATCGCGTTGTTGAAATGCTGATCGAGTTGCATTAAACCTGGTAAAAATAACACTTCTTGGTAGAGGCTGAGCTGGCTTTCTCCAAAGTCCTTCTAAATTTTCGTTGGTATTATCTGTATAGTTTGGTGGGCAGTACTGGGCGTCATTCATTTTTACAAAATTATGTAAAACTACTACAGCTTTCAAAATTTTTTCCGCATTTTCAGGGAACAAGTTTAGAGAATTTTGTAGTACCTACTCTCCATCTGGCTGTCATGACTCCAAAAGTATTCTCAATCGACACTCTTGCCGAGGATAGGATTTTGTTAAAATTGTCCCTTTTCCTAATAAGATTTCTGCCTGGATATGGCCTCATTATATGTCTTTTTAAAGGAAATGCAGAATCTCCGACAAAATAAAAAGGTAAAGCAACATTAGAATTGTAGACGGAGAGCTGGCTACATAAAAAAGCAAGGTATAAGGTACATGAAATATGAATATCTAGATAGGTGCCATTAGCGGTCCCGGACACCGAGTGGCTAATCTGCCAGCGCGATTAGGAAGATTAAGGCGGGGGCGGACGATCAAAGATGACAAATTATACATAGAAAAAAATGATAATGCTCATGGATAAAAATTATTGATAAGTGAAGTATTTGTTGCTACGAAACGCGAAAATTATTGGCAGACGATTTCGTGGAAGATAAATGGCCGGCAGACGTCAACAAAGTGGCGTTATCGTTGATGCGAAAAAATTAATGATAAGTCTCATGATTAAAAATTTTTGAGAATTATCATTAAACTGTTGAGGAAGCTGTGTGTTGAATGGCAGACGAAAAAATGAAAGACAACATCGAGGCAGACGGTATTGAAGAGCGCGGTCTCGTACTTATCAATAATTTTTATCCATGAGCATTATCATTTTTTTCTATGTATAATTTGTCATCTTTGATCGTCCGCCCCCGCCTTAATCTTCCTAATCGCGCTGGCAGATTAGCCACTCGGTGTCCGGGACCGCTAATGGCACCTATCTAGATATTCGTATTTCATGTATTTTATACCTTGCTTTTTTATGTAGCCAGCTCTTAGACTATTGGGAAGGTTTTTTTCTTTCGGTAAATTTAAAGTACCCTTCAAAATTTTTGCTCCAAAAGCGCTCTGCGCTAACACTCCACCGTCACTCTGACTGCCATAACCCCTATGTCCACAGCACGAAAAGGAATAATTGCTATCGCAAGCAGCAAGTAAAACTATACTGTGGTAGGGTTTATAATTGTAATAAACTGAATTGCCATTCGGGGGACATGGGATTCTGATATGTTTCCCATCTATCGCGCCGACGCAATTTGGCAGTCCTGTGGAAGCGTAAATATCAAGTGATATTTTTTCCCATTCGTTTTCATTGGGTGGTGCAAGATAAACACTGTGTAACTCGTCCCAGATATCTTCACATGATTCCAGAATGATTTCGCGCACAGTAGTGTATCCTATACGAAATGCCCATGAAAGGGTACGCCATGAAGCTCCTTGTGATAGATATCTAGAAAAAAACCCCGTTTAAAAGACGTAATTATTTCAAATATTTTGCTTACACTAAAGTCAGCACCAAACGGTATTCAGATTCTATTGGTCTTCTGTAACTACTTCGAATAAGTCGGTTCTTTAATTAATTAAACAACAATTCAAATTGGGGAGTACCCATTCGTGTGGCTTTTCGGAATTGTTCGTAGTCTCTATTTTTCATAATTTGGAATATTTTATTGTAGAAACTGTTCGTTCATGTCTCTTTCATTTTGAGAAAACATTTCCCTTGTCCAGATTATAGTTTTTGCACTAAACAATTTAACGTAGCTACAATATTGCAGATATGTTGTAATAACTAGCATTAATTTATTAAAAAAATCAAATTCTATTAACATATTGAACACAAGTTGAATAATATTAATTATAAATACTGATTTTGCTTGAACTTTTACTGAAATATAGCGAAAATTAAAAAACAAGTTATTATATTTGACGAAAAATTGATTAAATTGAACACAAGTTAAATAGTATTAACAATAAATACTGGTTTTACTTGAAATTTCACTTAAAAATAACAAACGGAAATTCACGGAACAACTGTCAAATAAAAAGTCTGCTGCTGCTTTTACCACGCATTAAGAGGGATGTTAGTAGATTCCTGAAGAAATCTCAAGTCCATAACATCGTCGGTCGCCACCCTTATGCCACCCTGAAGCCACCCCTAGAGGTGATTATTTTAAAAACTATAGTTAGAGGCTTTAGACCCCGCTGAAATTTTTACCACGCGTTAAGAGGGATGTTAGTAGATTCCTGAAGATATCTCAAGTCCATAACATCGTCGGTCGCCACCCTTACGCCACCCTGAAGCCACCCCTAGAGGTGTTTATTTTAAAAACTATAGTTAGAGGCTTTAGACCCCGCTGAAATTTTTACCACGCGTTAAGAGGGATGTTAGTAGATTCCTGAAGAAATCTCAAGTCCATAACATCGTCGGTCGCCACCCTTACGCCACCCCTAGAGGTGATTATTTTAAAAACTATAGTTAGAGGCTTTAGACCCCGCTGAAATTTTTACCACGCGTTAAGAGGGATGTTAGTAGATTCCTGAAGAAATCTCAAGTCCATAACATCGTCGGTCGCCACCCTTACGCCACCCTGAAGCCACCCCTAGAGGTGATTATTTTAAAAACTATAGTTAGAGGCTTTAGACCCCGCTGAAATTTTTACCACACGTTAAGAGGGATGTTAGTAGATTCCTGAAGAAATCTCAAGTCCATAACATCGTCGGTCGCCACCCTTACGCCACCCTGAAGCCACCCCTAGAGGTGATTATTTTAAAAACTATAGTTAGAGGCTTTAGACCCCGCTGAAATTTTTACCACGCGTTAAGAGGGATGTTAGTAGATTCCTGAAGAAATCTCAAGTCCATAACATCGCCGGTCGCCACCCTTACGCCACCCTGAAGCCACCCCTAGAGGTGATTATTTTAAAAACTATAGTTAGAGGCTTTAGACCCCGCTGAAATTTTTACCACGCGTTAAGAGGGATGTTAGTAGATTCCTGAAGAAATCTCAAGTCCATAACATCGTCGGTCGCCACCCTTACGCCACCCTGAAGCCACCCCTAGAGGTGATTATTTTAAAAACTATAGTTAGAGGCTTTAGACCCCGCTGAAATTTTTACCACGCGTTAAGAGGGATGTTAGTAGATTCCTGAAGAAATCTCAAGTCCATAACATCGTCGGTCGCCACCCTTATGCCACCCTGAAGCCACCCCTAGAGGTGATTATTTTAAAAATTATAGTTAGAGGCTTTAGACCCCGCTGAAATTTTTACCACACGTTAAGAGGGATGTTAGTAGATTCCTGAAGAAATCTCAAGTCCATAACATCGTCGGTCGCCACCCTTATGCCACCCTGAAGCCACCCCTAGAGGTGATTATTTTAAAAACTATAGTTAGAGGCTTTAGACCCCGCTGAAATTTTTACTACGCGTTAAGAGGGATGTTAGTAGATTCCTGAAGAAATCTCAAGTCCATAACATCGTCGGTCGCCACCCTTATGCCACCCTGAAGCCACCCCTAGAGGTGATTATTTTAAAAACTATAGTTAGAGGCTTTAGACCCCGCTGAAATTTTTACCACGCGTTAAGTGGGATGTTAGTAGATTCCTGAAGAAATCTCAAGTCCATAACATCGTCGGTCGCCACCCTTACGCCACCCTGAAGCCACCCCTAGAGGTGATTATTTTAAAAACTATAGTTAGAGGCTTTAGACCCCGCTGAAATTTTTACCACGCGTTAAGAGGGATGTTAGTAGATTCCTGAAGAAATCTCAAGTCCATAACATCGTCGGTCGCCACCCTTATGCCACCCTGAAGCCACCCCTAGAGGTGATTATTTTAAAAACTATAGTTAGAGGCTTTAGACCCCGCTGAAATTTTTACCACGCGTTAAGTGGGATGTTAGTAGATTCCTGAAGAAATCTCAAGTCCATAACATCGTCGGTCGCCACCCTTACGCCACCCTGAAGCCACCCCTAGAGGTGATTATTTTAAAAACTATAGTTAGAGGCTTTAGACCCCGCTGAAATTTTTACCACGCGTTAAGAGGGATGTTAGTAGATTCCTGAAGAAATCTCAAGTCCATAACATCGTCGGTCGCCACCCTTATGCCACCCTGAAGCCACCCCTAGAGGTGATTATTTTAAAAACTATAGTTAGAGGCTTTAGACCCCGCTGAAATTTTTACCACGCGTTAAGTGGGATGTTAGTAGATTCCTGAAGAAATCTCAAGTCCATAACATCGTCGGTCGCCACCCTTACGCCACCCTGAAGCCACCCCTAGAGGTGATTATTTTAAAAACTATAGTTAGAGGCTTTAGACCCCGCTGAACTTTTTACCACGCGTTAAGAGGGATGTTAGTAGATTCCTGAAGAAATCTCAAGTCCATAACATCGTCGGTCGCCACCCTTACGCCACCCTGAAGCCACCCCTAGAGGTGATTATTTTAAAAACTATAGTTAGAGGCTTTAGACCCCGCTGAAATTTTCACCACGCGTTAAGAGGGATGTTAGTAGATTCCTGAAGAAATCTCAAGTCCATAACATCGTCGGTCGCCACCCTTACGCCACCCTGAAGCCACCCCTAGAGGTGATTATTTTAAAAACTATAGTTAGAGGCTTTAGACCCCGCTGAAATTTTTACCACGCATTAAGAGGGATGTTAGTAGATTCCTGAAGAAATCTCAAGTCCATAACATCGTCGGTCGCCACCCTTACGCCACCCTGAAGCCACCCCTAGAGGTGATTATTTTAAAAACTATAGTTAGAGGCTTTAGACCCCGCTGAAATTTTTACCACGCGTTAAGAGGGATGGTAGTAGATTCCTGAAGAAATCTCAAGTCCATAACATCGCCGGTCGCCACCCTTACGCCACCCTGAAGCCACCCCTAGAGGTGATTATTTTAAAAACTATAGTTAGAGGCTTTAGACCCCGCTGAAATTTTTACCACGCGTTAACAGGGATGTTAGTAGATTCCTGAAGAAATCTCAAGTCCATAACATCGTCGGTCGCCACCCTTATGCCACCCTGAAGCCACCCCTAGAGGTGATTATTTTAAAAAATATAGTTAGAGGCTTTAGACCCCGCTGAAATTTTTACCACACGTTAAGAGGGATGTTAGTAGATTCCTGAAGAAATCTCAAGTCCATAACATCGTCGGTCGCCACCCTTATGCCACCCTGAAGCCACCCCTAGAGGTGATTATTTTAAAAAATATAGTTAGAGGCTTTAGACCCCGCTGAAATTTTTACCACGCGTTAAGAGGGATGTTAGTAGATTCCTGAAGAAATCTCAAGTAAATAACATCGTCGGTCGCCACCCTTATGCCACCCTGAAGCCACCCCTAGAGGTGATTATTTTAAAAACTATAGTTAGAGGCTTTAGACCCCGCAGAAATTTTTACCACGCGTTAAGAGGGATGTTAGTAGATTCCTGAAGAAATCTCAAGTCCATAACATCGTCGGTCGCCACCCTTACGCCACCCTGAAGCCACCCCTAGAGGTGATTATTTTAAAAACTATAGTTAGAGGCTTTAGACCCCGCTGAAATTTTTACCACGCGTTAAGAGGGATGTTAGTAGATTCCTGAAGAAATCTCAAGTCCATAACATCGTCGGTCGCCACCCTTACGCCACCCTGAAGCCACCCCTAGAGGTGATTATTTTAAAAACTATAGTTAGAGGCTTTAGACCCCGCTGAAATTTTTACCACGCGTTAAGAGGGATGTTAGTAGATTCCTGAAGAAATCTCAAGTCCATAACATCGTCGGTCGCCACCCTTACGCCACCCTGAAGCCACCCCTAGAGGTGATTATTTTAAAAACTATAGTTAGAGGCTTTAGACCCCGCTGAAATTTTCACCACGCGTTAAGAGGGATGTTAGTAGATTCCTGAATAAATCTCAAGTCCATAACATCGTCGGTCGCCACCCTTATGCCACCCTGAAGCCACCCCTAGAGGTGATTATTTTAAAAACTATAGTTAGAGGCTTTAGACCCCGCTGAAATTTTTACCACGCATTAAGAGGGATGTTAGTAGATTCCTGAAGAAATCTCAAGTCCATAACATCGTCGGTCGCCACCCTTATGCCACCCTGAAGCCACCCCTAGAGGTGATTATTTTAACAACTATAGTTAGAGGCTTTAGACCCCGCTGAAATTTTTACCACACGTTAAGAGGGATGTTAGTAGATTCCTGAAGAAATCTCAAGTCCATAACATCGTCGGTCGCCACCCTTACGCCACCCTGAAGCCAGCCCTAGAGGTGATTATTTTAAAAACTATAGTTAGAGGCTTTAGACCCCGCTGAAATTTTTACCACGCGTTAAGAGGGATGTTAGTAGATTCCTGAAGAAATCTCAAGTCCATAACATCGTCGGTCGCCACCCTTATGCCACCCTGAAGCCACCCCTAGAGGTGATTATTTTAAAAACTATAGTTAGAGGCTTTAGACCCCGCTGAAATTTTCACGTTAAGAGGGATGTTAGTAGATTCCTGAAGAAATCTCAAGTCCATAACATCGTCGGTCGCCACCCTTACGCCACCCTGAAGCCACCCCTAGAGGTGATTATTTTAAAAACTATAGTTAGAGGCTTTAGACCCCGCTGAAATTTTTACCACGCGTTAAGAGGGATGTTAGTAGATTCCTGAAGAAATCTCAAGTCCATACAATCGTCGGTCGCCACCCTTACGCCACCCTGAAGCCACCCCTAGAGGTGATTATTTTAAAAACTATAGTTAGAGGCTTTAGACCCCGCTGAAATTTTTACCACGCGTTAAGAGGGATGTTAGTAGATTCCTGAAGAAATCTCAAGTCCATAACATCGTCGGTCGCCACCCTTACGCCACCCTGAAGCCACCCCTAGAGGTGATTATTTTAAAAACTATAGTTAGAGGCTTTAGACCCCGCTCAAATTTTTACCACGCGTTAAGAGGGATGTTAGTAGATTCCTGAAGAAATCTCAAGTCCATAACATCGTCGGTCGCCACCCTTATGCCATCCTGAAGCCACCCCTAGAGGTGATTATTTTAAAAACTATAGTTAGAGGCTTTAGACCCCGCTGAAATTCTTACCACGCGTTAAGAGGGATGTTAGTAGATTCCTGAAGAAATCTCAAGTCCATAACATCGTCGGTCGCCACCCTTATGCCACCCTGAAGCCACCCCTAGAGGTGATTATTTTAAAAACTATAGTTAGAGGCTTTAGACCCCGCTGAAATTTTTACCACGCGTTAAGAGGGATGTTAGTAGATTCCTGAAGACATCTCAAGTCCATAACATCGTCGGTCGCCACCCTTACGCCACCCTGAAGCCACCCCTAGAGGTGATTATTTTAAAAACTATAGTTAGAGGCTTTGGACCCCGCTGAAATTTTTACCACGCGTTAAGAGGGATGGTAGTAGATTCCTGAAGAAATCTCAAGTCCATAACATCGTCGGTCGCCACCCTTACGCCACCCTGAAGCCACCCCTAGAGGTGATTATTTTAAAAACTATAGTTAGAGGCTTTAGACCCCGCTGAAATTTTTACCACGCGTTAAGAGGGATGTTAGTAGATTCCTGAAGAAATCTCAAGTCCATAACATCGTCGGTCGCCACCCTTATGCCACCCTGAAGCCACCCCTAGAGGTGATTATTTTAAAAACTATAGTTAGAGGCTTTAGACCCCGCTGAAATTTTTACCACGCGTTAAGAGGGATGTTAGTAGATTCCTGAAGAAATCTCAAGTCCATAACATCGTCGGTCGCCACCCTTATGCCACCCTGAAGCCACCCCTAGAGGTGATTATTTTAAAAACTATAGTTAGAGGCTTTAGACCCCGCTGAAATTTTTACCACGCGTTAAGAGGGATGTTAGTAGATTCCTGAAGAAATCTCAAGTCCATAACATCGTCGGTCGCCACCCTTATGCCACCCTGAAGCCACCCCTAGAGGTGATTATTTTAAAAACTATAGTTAGAGGCTTTAGACCCCGCTGAAATTTTTACCACGCGTTAAGTGGGATGTTAGTAGATTCCTGAAGAAATCTCAAGTCCATAACATCGTCGGTCGCCACCCTTACGCCACCCTGAAGCCACCCCTAGAGGTGATTATTTTAAAAACTATAGTTAGAGGCTTTAGACCCCGCTGAAATTTTTACCACGCGTTAAGTGGGATGTTAGTAGATTCCTGAAGAAATCTCAAGTCCATAACATCGTCGGTCGCCACCTTTACGCCACCCTGAAGCCACCCCTAGAGGTGATTATTTTAAAAACTATAGTTAGAGGCTTTAGACCCCGCTGAAATTTTTACCACGCGTTAAGAGGGATGTTAGTAGATTCCTGAAGAAATCTCAAGTCCATAACATCGTCGGTCGCCACCCTTATGCCACCCTGAAGCCACCCCTAGAGGTGATTATTTTAAAAACTATAGTTAGAGGCTTTAGACCCCGCTGAAATTTTTACCACGCGTTAAGAGGGATGTTAGTAGATTCCTGAAGAAATCTCAAGTCCATACAATCGTCGGTCGCCACCCTTACGCCACCCTGAAGCCACCCCTAGAGGTGATTATTTTAAAAACTATAGTTAGAGGCTTTAGACCCCGCTGAAATTTTTACCACGCGTTAAGAGGGATGTTAGTAGATTCCTGAAGAAATCTCAAGTCCATAACATCGTCGGTCGCCACCCTTATGCCACCCTGAAGCCACCCCTAGAGGTGATTATTTTAAAAACTATAGTTAGAGGCTTTAGACCCCGCTGAAATTTTTACCACGCGTTAAGAGGGATGTTAGTAGATTCCTGAAGAAATCTCAAGTCCATAACATCGTCGGTCGCCACCCTTACGCCACCCTGAAGCCACCCCTAGAGGTGATTATTTTAAAAACTATAGTTAGAGGCTTTAACATCGTCGGTCGCCACCCTTACGCCACCCTGAAGCCACCCCTAGAGGTGATTATTTTAAAAACTATAGTTAGAGGCTTTAGACCCCGCTGAAATTTTTACCACGCGTTAAGAGGGATGTTAGTAGATTCCTGAAGAAATCTCAAGTCCATAACATCGTCGGTCGCCACCCTTACGCCACCCTGAAGCCACCCCTAGAGGTGATTATTTTAAAAACTATAGTTAGAGGCTTTAGACCCCGCTGAAATTTTTACCACGCGTTAAGAGGGATGTTAGTAGATTCCTGAAGAAATCTCAAGTCCATAACATCGTCGGTCGCCACCCTTATGCCACCCTGAAGCCACCCCTAGAGGTGATTATTTTAAAAACTATAGTTAGAGGCTTTAGACCCCGCTGAAATTTTTACCACGCGTTAAGAGGGATGTTAGTAGATTCCTGAAGAAATCTCAAGTCCATAACATCGTCGGTCGCCACCCTTATGCCATCCTGAAGCCACCCCTAGAGGTGATTATTTTAAAAACTATAGTTAGAGGCTTTAGACCCCGCTGAAATTCTTACCACGCGTTAAGAGGGATGTTAGTAGATTCCTGAAGAAATCTCAAGTCCATAACATCGTCGGTCGCCACCCTTATGCCACCCTGAAGCCACCCCTAGAGGTGATTATTTTAAAAACTATAGTTAGAGGCTTTAGACCCCGCTGAAATTTTTACCACGCGTTAAGAGGGATGTTAGTAGATTCCTGAAGACATCTCAAGTCCATAACATCGTCGGTCGCCACCCTTACGCCACCCTGAAGCCACCCCTAGAGGTGATTATTTTAAAAACTATAGTTAGAGGCTTTGGACCCCGCTGAAATTTTTACCACGCGTTAAGAGGGATGGTAGTAGATTCCTGAAGAAATCTCAAGTCCATAACATCGTCGGTCGCCACCCTTACGCCACCCTGAAGCCACCCCTAGAGGTGATTATTTTAAAAACTATAGTTAGAGGCTTTAGACCCCGCTGAAATTTTTACCACGCGTTAAGAGGGATGTTAGTAGATTCCTGAAGAAATCTCAAGTCCATAACATCGTCGGTCGCCACCCTTATGCCACCCTGAAGCCACCCCTAGAGGTGATTATTTTAAAAACTATAGTTAGAGGCTTTAGACCCCGCTGAAATTTTTACCACGCGTTAAGAGGGATGTTAGTAGATTCCTGAAGAAATCTCAAGTCCATAACATCGTCGGTCGCCACCCTTATGCCACCCTGAAGCCACCCCTAGAGGTGATTATTTTAAAAACTATAGTTAGAGGCTTTAGACCCCGCTGAAATTTTTACCACGCGTTAAGAGGGATGTTAGTAGATTCCTGAAGAAATCTCAAGTCCATAACATCGTCGGTCGCCACCCTTATGCCACCCTGAAGCCACCCCTAGAGGTGATTATTTTAAAAACTATAGTTAGAGGCTTTAGACCCCGCTGAAATTTTTACCACGCGTTAAGTGGGATGTTAGTAGATTCCTGAAGAAATCTCAAGTCCATAACATCGTCGGTCGCCACCCTTACGCCACCCTGAAGCCACCCCTAGAGGTGATTATTTTAAAAACTATAGTTAGAGGCTTTAGACCCCGCTGAAATTTTTACCACGCGTTAAGAGGGATGTTAGTAGATTCCTGAAGAAATCTCAAGTCCATAACATCGTCGGTCGCCACCTTTACGCCACCCTGAAGCCACCCCTAGAGGTGATTATTTTAAAAACTATAGTTAGAGGCTTTAGACCCCGCTGAAATTTTTACCACGCGTTAAGAGGGATGTTAGTAGATTCCTGAAGAAATCTCAAGTCCATAACATCGTCGGTCGCCACCCTTATGCCACCCTGAAGCCACCCCTAGAGGTGATTATTTTAAAAACTATAGTTAGAGGCTTTAGACCCCGCTGAAATTTTTACCACGCGTTAAGAGGGATGTTAGTAGATTCCTGAAGAAATCTCAAGTCCATACAATCGTCGGTCGCCACCCTTACGCCACCCTGAAGCCACCCCTAGAGGTGATTATTTTAAAAACTATAGTTAGAGGCTTTAGACCCCGCTGAAATTTTTACCACGCGTTAAGAGGGATGTTAGTAGATTCCTGAAGAAATCTCAAGTCCATAACATCGTCGGTCGCCACCCTTATGCCACCCTGAAGCCACCCCTAGAGGTGATTATTTTAAAAACTATAGTTAGAGGCTTTAGACCCCGCTGAAATTTTTACCACGCGTTAAGAGGGATGTTAGTAGATTCCTGAAGAAATCTCAAGTCCATAACATCGTCGGTCGCCACCCTTACGCCACCCTGAAGCCACCCCTAGAGGTGATTATTTTAAAAACTATAGTTAGAGGCTTTAACATCGTCGGTCGCCACCCTTACGCCACCCTGAAGCCACCCCTAGAGGTGATTATTTTAAAAACTATAGTTAGAGGCTTTAGACCCCGCTGAAATTTTTACCACGCGTTAAGAGGGATGTTAGTAGATTCCTGAAGAAATCTCAAGTCCATAACATCGTCGGTCGCCACCCTTACGCCACCCTGAAGCCACCCCTAGAGGTGATTATTTTAAAAACTATAGTTAGAGGCTTTAACATCGTCGGTCGCCACCCTTACGCCACCCTGAAGCCACCCCTAGAGGTGATTATTTTAAAAACTATAGTTAGAGGCTTTAGACCCCGCTGAAATTTTTACCACGCGTTAAGAGGGATGTTAGTAGATTCCTGAAGAAATCTCAAGTCCATAACATCGTCGGTCGCCACCCTTACGCCACCCTGAAGCCACCCCTAGAGGTGATTATTTTAAAAACTATAGTTAGAGGCTTTAGACCCCGCTGAAATTTTTACCACGCGTTAAGAGGGATGTTAGTAGATTCCTGAAGAAATCTCAAGTCCATAACATCGTCGGTCGCCACCCTTATGCCACCCTGAAGCCACCCCTAGAGGTGATTATTTTAAAAACTATAGTTAGAGGCTTTAGACCCCGCTGAAATTTTTACCACGCGTTAAGAGGGATGTTAATAGATTCCTGAAGAAATCTTAAGTCCATAACATCGTCGGTCGCCACCCTTATGCCACCCTGAAGCCACCCCTAGAGGTGATTATTTTAAAAACTATAGTTAGAGGCTTTAGACCCCGCTGAAATTTTTACCACGCGTTAAGAGGGATGTTAGTAGATTCCTGAAGAAATCTCAAGTCCATAACATCGTCGGTCGCCACCCTTACGCCATCCTGAAGCCACCCCTAGAGGTGATTATTTTAAAAACTATAGTTAGAGGCTTTAGACCCCGCTGAAATTTTTACCACGCGTTAAGAGGGATGTTAGTAGATTCCTGAAGAAATCTCAAGTCCATAACATCGTCGGTCGCCACCCTTATGCCACCCTGAAGCCACCCCTAGAGGTGATTATTTTAAAAACTATAGTTAGAGGCTTTAGACCCCACTTATTAACGGTGGTTTTAGGAACTACCACAAAAAATTTCAAGTTCATAACATCCCCGGGTGACACCCTAAAACCACCCCCTATAAATGATTATTTTGGAACAAATAGTTAGAGGCTTTAGACCCCGTTGCATTTTCGCACACCTCTTAAGGGCGGTATTAGGAACTAAAACAAATGGTGCTTTGGAAATATAGTTAAAGGCCGTAGAAGACCCCGCTGCACAATATGGTTCTTCGTTAAGAAGAGTGGTGTTAAAAAATACAACAAAAATCTCAAGCCCATAACAAGGCACCCCTTAACTCAACCCCAAGAAAATATTATTTTTGAAACTATAGTTAAACGTTTATGCCCCGCTGGGTTTTTGTGTACTTGGTAAGGGTGGTGTTAAGAAATAACATAAAAAATTCCAAATCCGGAAGTGGCCACTGCTCCACCACCTCAATGCTAACTAGATATAAAAAATTAATTTAACTAAAAGCAGTAATTGAATCAACTAATACTCGAATGAAGTAGTGTGACGTGAAATATTTGGCGGAAAGATTTAAATAAAAGTGATGCAATATATGTATATGCATAATGTTATGTAAAATAATATATCGAGGGTTTCCTGCCAGAAGGGCGTATCCACAAAATCGCGATTTTGGGCGTATAAACATTATAAAAAATTTAAACGGTTTGTTTTGACAAAACTCATCAAGTGAATAAAAGTGTCCGATGCACCGATTTTTGAAATGTTTTTATTGAATCCTCTAAATCCATGTTTTGGTTGATACGCCCTTCTGGCAGGAAACCCTCGATATGTATCTAAAAATAATAAACACCCTAGCATCCAGTATCGACGAAAGCCACTCTTTTGAGAGTTATGTCTTTAAGAATATTGTTGAATTCATTTTGTTTTGTTAGTAATGAGCTAATTTTTGAACTATAATTACTTAGTAGATGATAAATTATTTTTCTAAGATAATTTATTATCAATTTGGTATGGTTTATAAAGATGCCAGAAATATTTGGCTGCTTTTCGGCCACTCTTTTAATGTTCGATATTCGGCCGAATAAATGAACAAACGACTTGCCAGGCGACGGTGACGGCGGCGGCCTGCGGCAGAAGTCCCCATAGTAATTTCTCCGCGCCGTCTGATGTTTATGCCAGTGCAAATGTTATTCCATGTATTTTAAATGTCACCGCCACCCCTAAAATTTCTTTGTAGGTTAACCCACATTATGCGGCCGAATACCAAATCATAAAAAACGCACATATCACTAAAAATTATATGAAAGGAATCCAAATTTCATCGGAAAAGCAACAACAAAAACAACAATATTATAAAAGGGGCTCCGGACCGGAGGACAAATTTCTTGAGAAAAGCAATAAAAAACAAAAAATCGAAATCGAGTGGCTGCAAATCGTTTATGGAATTGCGCGCAATTGTGTTAACACCGGAAATATTATTGTAGTCTTAAGATCACATCTACAGTGATAATTTGTCTATGCTCGAAATGTTTGCGAATTCGGGGCTTCGGCCGAGAGCGTGGCCGAATATTGGGTGTCTCTAGTTCAGATTGAATTAAATATTATATGAATCGTTAATGCCATGTAGCCAAAAGTTCTTTTCTGGAGAACCGATCATAACAGATATCAAGTGGGTTACATTTTACCAATTGGGGCTGAATTTCAAAAACCCTAAAAAATAAAATTTTTGGTCATAATTCCTCTAATATCATTTTCACTTTCAACTTGCAAAAGTTTTCACGGGGGAAAAAAACCATGAAACAATTTTTTTTGTATGTATTTACAATACAAAAATGTCAAAGCCTTCTATATTTACAAGCCATGCTGCATGTATGTGTTTGTGGTTGTATGAAGTCCCAACCAAAATTCGTGAAGTGTCAAAATCCCATTAAAATCAAAGGGAAAGAAGTTTTCGTGCCGCGGAAAGTGCTGTTTCGAGTGTGATTTTATTGAAAATAAGAGCCATTCCGTCAATGTAAAAAACGTACAATATTGCAAAAAGTACCCAAATTAACTGTTATAAATTTGCAATTTAAATAAATATGTGTTATTAATAAGTTCTGTTGGCAATGGAGAAAAAAAATATCAAAATCCCTTTGATAACGAGGAAAACAAGTGTTTCGTGCCGCGGAAAGTTTTCTATTAATGAAAGTGCCGGGATTTTTTGTTAAAAATAAGAGTTTTTTTTATAAAGATAAAAGCAAAATTTTCGTTTGAGCTTTGATTGCTACTAAAATATCCGAAATTGTTCTCTGGGGCACAGTGTCAGATGAAGGACCAGCCAGTTTTTGTTGCAGCCAGTTCCAGTTTTAAAGCAAAATAAGAAAATAAAGATAAGTTGAAACGAATTGTTTGCTAATACATAATTCCGAAATATTTATATAAATTTATTTTTAGCGGTAGTTTCCTACCTCCAGGTACGGCGTTTGCTTGGAAAGTTAAACACGGAATAAAATATGAAATAATATTCATTAAAGAAAGAAGTAGCATTACTATTACATTTATTATTTACATTATTATCACAACTTTGTAATATGTAGTTAATAAATGTTACAATTGTAACGGTCGGTTGGAAAATTTATTTTGACGGGGGAATTTAGTTTGGAAATCACCCTGTAGGCAAGGGGAAATTTACTGTAAAATTACTTGGGAGGAAAAGGAAAATTTAAAAAGGATAGGCGAGGGAAAAAATGAATGATGAAAGGAGTTTTTTCTTTGAAAAAAGGAAAGAGTTCTATCTAGTTCGTGGGACAGAATTTCATTAGGCAGTCCTTAAAAATTACACATAACTACAATATCATATTATCGTGTTATAAAATAATGATATTAACACGTTGATTAAAAGTATACTGACGCGGTTCTATATTCGTAAGAATTAAATAAAAAGAAAAAAAAATAAAAAAGGGAACGACTAAATAATAAATCATCATCATCAAAAACAACCAAAAAAACACGACGAGAGAAGATCAGAAAGGAAAGAAGACGACGACGACGTACGGCTGCTCTACACCACCAACACACCACAACCAACGGGGGGAGAAAAAAGAAGCCACAAAAGATGACGTAAAGCCAGAGTTTATGTTACCTCGGAATTCAATAGAAATCCTTTTAAATTCCGTGCAGCAGTAAGTAAACATTTCATACATCAAAAAATATATGTAGCTTTCGTGGGTTAATTAAAACACAAAAAAAGAAAAAAATTAATAAAAAAAAAGAGAAGAAAAACAAAAAAAAACAAGAAGGACTAAAAAACGCACACGGGAGGAAAGTTTCACGTACATTTTGTTTTGCTATTGAAACACAAAAATCGGTATATAAAAGAAAATTTATATTTAGTTATTTTTCTTTGATATCGATAATATTCAGCGGAGAAGAATTATTTCAATAAAAACTGAGGATTTTTGTCTATAATTCGGTCGCAGATCGCAAATTACAAAAAAAAAAGAAAAAAAAGAAAAACTTTAAAAGCGGCTGAGGACGTCTAAAATAAAAAAAAAAAAATTTAATTGAATTTTGTGTGGTTGGGTTTTTTTTTGGTTAGAGGAATAAAATAGAGAAGAAAAAAGAGGGGGGGGAAATTTCGTGTGCTCTGAAAACCCCGTAGGCGGCGTTTTTACAAAATATATTATACTTATATATATAAACTGAGGACGAGAGCTATAGTCAATTAACTGTCTGGGGTGGAGAAGTTCAACAAATTCTTGCAGTCCAGAAGAATATAAAACAAAAAAAAAAAAAAACTTTCTGGTTGCTTTAATTTAAACAAAAAAAAGAAAAAAATTTATTACTAAAATAACAATTTTAATATTAATAGTATTTAGTATTAACTTGATAATATTCTTTATACTTAGTTGTGATTTGTGTTGCTCCTTGTCGGTAATAATTACATTTTGTTTTTTTGTTGGTTCAGGAAATTTTTGTTTTCCTCTTCTGTTGATTGTACTATCATTTGTACAAAGTGAGGAGTATTGGCCAATACTGCGCACTTTAGTGGTAACATCCATAAAGTACGTAACTCGTATTTTTTTTTATTTTATTGTATTCGTTCACGATTATTTGACATGGGCAACTAATCCGTGTTGTTGGTATTAAACTTCCATGTACTGTTTATGTTTAGTTTTCCAGATTAAATGATTATAATCATGAGAATGGTCCAGTGGTAAATTTTTTTTTGGTGGAATGGTTGAGGGGGGGATCATTGCTTTTCAGGGTTTGACGCGGCTCAGGCGACGATCGGAGAATTATGGATGAAAGTCAAAGTGGCACCGATACAGGTAAGTGGTGAACCAGCCTCGGTAAATCCCGGCCACACACCCCACGACCCCTCCGGCGAGCTAGCTAACTCCGTGTGGCCGGCGTAGGAGTTCCGGATTTTCTTTGTATTTCTTATGTATGGTGTTGGCTCCTTGGCCATTCTCTTCAGGGCTTATGGCTAAGGGGGTGACACCTCGCATAAGTGGCGCCCAATAAATGGTCGCGCCATTATGCTGCTACATAAATGGCGCCCAACGCTGCTTTTAAAGCCCGTTGACTGTCCTACACGGACCCTGAAGTTTGAATTTTTTTTGGTTTAATACCACTTGTGCCTTCACGGACAATGTTTGATTTTTTTTCGTCTATGGTTCACCACTGTTACCCAGCGCTCGCTGTGGGCTAAGGTAGTACCGCGAAGCCTTAGTCCTTGTCTGTCTTGTCGATTTTTTTTTCAGCATCCGTGTCCAAATTCTAGGTGAATTTTTATTTGTTTTCGCTTTTAGGCCTACCCGTTCTATTCTGCGGTAACTTCTTCTTTTTGGAGTAGCTTCGAACCATGCTGACCTGCACGGCTTGCTAACAAGCGGTGTTCGCTTGGCTATGCGTGCAGGTGAAGTAGGGGTTCATTCCTGTCCTGTTTCTAGGGGTCGGCGACTCTGGTATCAGGCGTGATACCGCCTGCCACTGCGTCGGTCCGTGAACAGGATCTTCTTTTAATTTTCCTGGTGGACGTTGAAGTTGGTACAAGGGCTTAACCGTCTTTGGTAACAGGCGTGTTAACGCCTGCCACTGCGCCCCTTGTTCCTTCGGAAGGTCCATCCAGCTTTTTAAATTCTATTTTTTTGTTTTTGTCCTGATTCGTTTTTCTCCGTCTGTACATCCCCTTCCGATTGATTTTCCGAAAGGTAGCTCAGTTGTGGTTGAACAGCGGATTCCCCAAATTTTTTTTATTTTTGAAGAAGTTTCCTTTCCTTTCGTGGCGATGCGATTTTGAATTTTTGTTTCCGTCCTTCTTTCGGGTTTACCTGAAGCTGGGTCGGCGACCTGGATGACACTTGGTGATGACTATGCTTCATAGTTTTCACCAACTGCCATCGAGGCCATCGACATGCGGGAGCCCTGAGGGAATTGTTGTCCGCCTCAACCATTCCTCACTTAGATTGAATTAAAGCATATCATATAATTACGCACCTATACTAACTTATATATACACCAATACACTTTTATTGTTCTGTCGCTACACAATAATCGGCGTTAATTTTGCTTTCTAGGTACACTCACATAATATAAAAATTTATTTGATTTATTATTAGGCACTTGTTGTTATACTAATTGCTGTTGATTTTGGTTTTCTTTTGGGATACATACGCAATCTTACAATCTTATCAGCCTCTATTTGAATCTATTTGATTTGTTTACTGCAACCTTGTGCTCACTTGTTAGCGTTTGCTTTGGTGTTGATTATATCGTGGGGTTAGACTATGGAGCTCAGAAGTGGAAGGACTGCAGGTACCACGTCTGGTGGAGGCAATCTCCCTAACGGAACCGAAGCCGGCCAGGGGGACTCACCAACCTTCCCCAACCCTACTCCTTCGCTGGAGGAGCAAGTTGCTCAGTTGCGACAAGTTCTAGACACCCTGCTAATCCAGCAGCGACCTGCTGAGGTCCCTATGAACCCTGGGGTACCCAGGGATCAGCAGTCCACCCCCGAGGCGTCCCCATCTGCGGTCGGCAGGTTAGATTTTTTGCCTGGGACCCAGCATCGCAAGTCTCCAGTTACCTTCTGGAATTTAAAATTCTCCGGCGAGGACAAGTTGTTGTCGGCGGAGGAATTTCTGTTCCGGGTGGAGCTGAAGGCTCACGATGATGGAGTCCACCAATCAGAAGTCTGCCGACATTTTTCTTCTTTGTTGTCGGGGCGAGCCACCGACTGGTACTGGTCGCAGTTTCGGCGCCAATTCTTGGATCCTGACTGGGAAACAGTTAAAGCCCAGTTCATTCGCTATTTCCGAAGTCGAGAGTCGGATGAAGAACTTATACTTCAGATGATGGACACTAAACAACATCATCTTTCCTTTGATGAGTTCACCGCCCAATTGTTGTCGTTACACAACCGAATGAGTCATCCTATGTCTGAAAGCGGTTTAATAGGAATAATAGTCCGAAATCTAAATTTCGCTTTGGGGTCGGCAGTAATCGGACATAGTTTCACCAGTATGAATCAATTGCGTGAGACCTGTGTTCGCGTTGAACGCTGGCAGCAACAAAAGAAACTAGAACGTCGGGGCGATAGACAAATACACGAGATTGAACACCCGCCGCCGGTACATTCTGCTGATCAAATACCCCCAGACCTGTCTTCACCCGGAGTAGAAGCGATAACCTCTTCGCGTCAGTTCCAGACTAATCCACGATCGCTCCGATGTTGGAATTGTCAACAACCGGGTCATCCATTTATGGACTGCCCATCTGAGACTCGTGGCTTGTTCTGCTACAAGTGTGGCAAGCCAGGAGTCGTCACACCAGTGTGCCCCACCTGTCAGGGAAACCGGAGCGGGGGTGCGAGATCGAACGGGAGTCCGCGCCCGAGCTAAGCTCGCCCGTTTTCCCTACACATTCCTTATATACACCTGATATGACTACCATCAGCGACTTTACGTCAACTGATGCTCTTCCTGTTTTTCCCTCAGAGAAGGTTAAACTTTCGTTCCTTTCCCGTTGGAAGAAATATATCTCCACTCGTGCCCGCATCTTTTCGGAGCCACCTTTCGTGGACTCCCTAACCTCCAAGCATACCCCTCCCCAAATTAGGGTACGAGCTAAGGAGAAGCGACAATGTTTGCAGAAAATTGTTTCTGCCTTCATCTCGGATTCGTCAGATCCTCGTCTGTTTACGAAGGTCCTCGTGGCTAACGAGGAAGTGGTTGGGTTGTTGGACAGTGGTGCCACTGTTAGCTGTTTGGGAAGAGATGCCGAAGCGTTTCTAGCTAATCATCCCGAAGTGACAGTCTACACTTTGCGCTCTGTAGTGCATACTGCTGACGGGGCTCCGCAGAGACTTTGCGGTTATATTCGAGTTCCGATATCCTTTGGAGGAAGGACCCGTGATATAACCATCTATGTGGTGCCCAGTCTCAGCCAGAGACTGTACCTAGGGATGGATTTTTGGAATCTTTTCGGCCTAGCTCCCCAAATAGTCGGCGAGATAAACGCTCCATCCGTGTCTGCAAAAATGCACGACTTAACGTCCACGCAATGCGAACGGTTGGAACGCATCAAGGCCAGATTTCCCTCTTTTGATGTCTTCGGACTGGGAAAGACTAACCTGGAGGAACACATCATTGACACTGGTGACTCAGTTCCTATTAAACAGAGGCATTATCCAGTCTCACCCGCTGTACAACAGTTGATGTATGGTGAGTTAGACAGGATGTTGTCGCTGGGGGTGATTGAGCCATCAAATAGTCCCTGGAATTCTCCAGTGGTGTTGGTTCGTAAACCAGGTAAGGTCCGCCTGTGCCTTGACTCTCGCAAGGTCAACAGTGTCACTGTCAAAGACGCCTATCCTCTTCCACACATTGATGGTCTTCTTGGTCGTCTTCAAGACACCAAGTTCATCACGAGCTTAGACCTGAAGGACGCCTTCTGGCAAATCCCTTTAGAGAAGAAGTCGCGAGAGCGGACAGCTTTCACTGTCCCTGGTCGTCCACTGTACCAGTTCACAGTTATGCCTTTCGGCTTATGTAACGCCCCCCAGCGCATGTGTCGCTTGATGGATAAAGCCATCCCGGGCCATTTACGTGAAAACGTTTTTGTTTATCTGGACGACCTGCTCATTGTTTCACCTGACTTTGACTCCCACCTAAAGCTTCTGGACGAAGTCGCCAGCTGTCTCCGTCGTGCTGGGTTAACCATCAATTTATCTAAAAGCAAATTTTGCGTGACTGAAGTCAAGTATCTCGGCTTCATAATTGGTGATGGGACTCTGAAAACCGATCCTAATAAGGTGACGGCCATCATGGACTACCCGACTCCGAAGTCTCATAAGCAGACCCGGAGGTTTTTGGGAATGACCGGATGGTATCAGCGTTTCATACCCAATTATGCTAGCGTGGCTGCTCCAATCACGGATTGTTTGAAGTCTAAACCTTTTAGTTGGACTGATGAGGCCCAGCAGGCGTTCGAGACTTTGAAAAAGCTGATGACAGAAGCTCCTCTTTTAGTCACTCCAGATTTTTCTAGGCCTTTCTATATCCAGTGCGATGCCAGCAGGACTGGTGTAGGTAGTGTGCTTTTTCAAAAGGACATGGATGGAGGAGAACATCCGATTGCTTATATGTCCAAGAAATTGAACGGAGCACAACGGAACTACACCATTACTGAGCTCGAATGCTACGCAGCCGTGCTGAGTATAAAAAAGTTTAGAGCGTATGTTGAGGGACAGACTTTCACGGTCATTACTGACCATGCAAGTCTGAAATGGCTCATGAGCCAGAAGGAGCTTAACGGTCGTTTAGCCCGGTGGAGTCTTAAGCTTCAGGGGTTCGACTTTACAATCGAACACCGTAAAGGCACCCACAATGTGGTTCCCGATGCCTTGTCACGCATGGATTGCGTTGACGAATTGTCCTTGTGTTTCGACGTGGACTTAAATGCCCCGTCTTTCAAGTCCCCTGAATATCTTCGTCTGGGTGATAGCCTCAGGCAAGCCTCACCGCAGCTACCAGACCTGCGAGTTGAAGATGGGTACGTTTTCAAGCGTACCTCACCACGTACTGGAAACCCGATTGTTGACGACCTGACATGGAAGTTGTGGATTCCGATGGAATTGACCGCTTCTCTCGTGGAGTCTTCTCATTCGCCACCCCAAGCCTCGCATGGTGGAGTAGGGAAAACCCTAGCCCGATTGCGATGCAAGTACTTTTGGCCAGGTATGGCAAAACAAGTTCGGGAGTTCATCGCCAAGTGTGAGGTCTGCAAAACCACCAAAGCCCCCAGCTTGGTACTTCGACCACCTATGGGAAACCCCATGGATGTGTCGAGGCCGTTCCAATTTTTATACGTCGATTTCTTAGGTCCTTATCCCAGGTCGAAGAAAGGCCACACGGCAGTATTTGTGGTATTGGATGCTTTCACTAAGTTTGTCTTCCTGCACCCCGTGTCCGCTGAGACCACGGCGGTGTCCGTCAAGTTTCTCGAGCAAACTATCTTCCATACCTTTGGAGTTCCTGAAACGGTCTTCTCCGACAATGGTCGGCAATTCACCTCCAAGGAGTTTGCTAAATTTCTACAGGATTATGGCGTACAACATGTGCGCACGGCTGTATATTCGCCGCACCCCAACGCTTCCGAGCGGGTGAATAGATCCATCCTAACCGCCATTAGGGCGTATTTAAAGGAGGATCATCGTGAGTGGGATAGACATCTGTCGTCCATTGAATGTGCTCTTCGTAGTACCCACCACGAGGCGATCGGCATGTCCCCATATAAGGCGCTGTTTGGTAGCCACATGATTCTGCACGGATCAGCATATCCAGTCCTGAAAACACTGAACGTGTTACAGGAGGGTGACATAGCTTTTTTGCCATTGACGGACAAAATGCAGCTGCTTCGTGAGCGGATTGCTGTTAATTTAGCCGCCGCACACATCAGACATAAAACCCAATACAACTTGCGGGGTCGTGTGGGCAGTTTTCGTCCCGGAGATGAGGTTTACCGGAGAACTTTCTGGGTGAGTAACCGAACGGGTCGGTTCAATGCCAAATTGGCACCCCGGTTTCTGAAAGCTCGGATACGTAGAAAAATTGGAACCAGCTTGTACGAGCTGGAGGATTTGGCAGGTAAGAGCATAGGGGTATATCACGCCAAGGACCTACGTCGTTGATTTTCCTCAAGGTTTCCGTATCATCTATTTGTTTTTGGGCCAGGCTGTGGGTGCACCTCGGCGAATTAGTTGCCTGTCGTCCTACTGGGGGGAACTCCATGCAATGTGGGATTGCGTGAGTTGGACTCCAGGGTGCGAGGGGAAACTGGTTCGGGCGAGAATTTCTGAAAGATTAGAGGAGCCGGAAGGGGACAATATGGAATTGCCTTCAGCCGGATCCTTGTCCTTCCAGATATTCTTCCGAGAGAACCTGCAGACTGTCCAATGGTCAACAGGTTTGGATACACTCCTCACACTGTCCTTCCTCTTCGGTCAGTCTGGAGAATATCTCTCAGCAGACAGTTTGACTATCGTTTCACCGGGGGGAGTCAAAGGCAATGTGGTATTGCTGGAGACTGGCCCGGTGGAGCGAAAGCAACCCGGGTTTGTACGAAATGTTTGGAGACTTGTTGATATCCGTCGGGGGACAATGTGGTATTGTCTTCCGCCTGTTATTCGCAACTCCAAATATTTCTCCGGGAGATTTTTCAGACTGGCCATCGCAACTTACGGTTGCAAGCATGAACCTAAATTATAGTTAGCTTTTCACTCGGTTCGTATATTATCAACTAGTTCACGTATGCCCGGCTAGCTCACTAGAACATGAGACTCCTATTCTCAGGTCGTGAGTCGAGTCCCACATTGGCGCCAACATATTAGACCTACGGCATAAAAAAAAACCGTCCGTTATTTTCGGCTCCTCACTGCCTCGCGAGTCGGCCTTGTGGACCCGAGGGTATGTAACGGTCGGTTGGAAAATTTATTTTGACGGGGGAATTTAGTTTGGAAATCACCCTGTAGGCAAGGGGAAATTTACTGTAAAATTACTGGGGAGGAAAAGGAAAATTTAAAAAGGATAGGCGAGGGAAAAAATGAATGATGAAAGGAGTTTTTTCTTTGAAAAAAGGAAAGAGTTCTATCTAGTTCGTGGGACAGAATTTCATTAAGCAGTCCTTAAAAATTACACATAACTACAATATCATATTATCGTGTTATAAAATAATGATATTAACACGTTGATTAAAAGTATACTGACGCGGTTCTATATTCGTAAGAATTAAATAAAAAGAAAAAAAAATAAAAAAGGGAACGACTAAATAATAAATCATCATCATCAAAAACAACCAAAAAAACACGACGAGAGAAGATCAGAAAGGAAAGAAGACGACGACGACGTACGGCTGCTCTACACCACCAACACACCACAACCAACGGGGGGGAGAAAAAAAGAAGCCACAAAAGATGACGTAAAGCCAGAGTTTATGTTACCTCGGAATTCAATAGAAATCCTTTTAAATTCCGTGCAGCAGTAAGTAAACATTTCATACATCAAAAAATATATGTAGCTTTCGTGGGTTAATTAAAACACAAAAAAAGAAAAAAATTAATAAAAAAAAAAAAGAAGAAAAACAAAAAAAAACAAGAAGGACTAAAAAACGCACACGGGAGGAAAGTTTCACGTACATTTTGTTTTGCTATTGAAACACAAAAATCGGTATATAAAAGAAAATTTATATTTAGTTATTTTTCTTTGATATCGATAATATTCAGCGGAGAAGAATTATTTCAATAAAAACTGAGGATTTTTGTCTATAATTCGGTCGCAGATCGCAAATTACAAAAAAAAAAGAAAAAAAAGGAAAAACTTTAAAAGCGGCTGAGGACGTCTAAAATAAAAAAAAAAAAAAATTTAATTGAATTTTGTGTGGTTGGGTTTTTTTTTGGTTAGAGGAATAAAATAGAGAAGAAAAAAGAGGGGGGGAAAATTTCGTGTGCTCTGAAAACCCCGTAGGCGGCGTTTTTACAAAATATATTATACTTATATATATAAACTGAGGACGAGAGCTATAGTCAATTAACTGTCTGGGGTGGAGAAGTTCAACAAATTCTTGCAGTCCAGAAGAATATAAAACAAAAAAAAAAAAAAAAAACTTTCTGGTTGCTTTAATTTAAACAAAAAAAAGAAAAAAATTTATTACTAAAATAACAATTTTAATATTAATAGTATTTAGTATTAACTTGATAATATTCTTTATACTTAGTTGTGATTTGTGTTGCTCCTTGTCGGTAATAATTACATTTTGTTTTTTTGTTGGTTCAGGAAATTTTTGTTTTCCTCTTCTGTTGATTGTACTATCATTTGTACAAAGTGAGGAGTATTGGCCAATACTGCGCACTTTAGTGGTAACATCCATAAAGTACGTAACTCGTATTTTTTTTTATTTTATTGTATTCGTTCACGATTATTTGACATGGGCAACTAATCCGTGTTGTTGGTATTAAACTTCCATGTACTGTTTATGTTTAGTTTTCCAGATTAAATGATTATAATCATGAGAATGGTCCAGTGGTAAATTTTTTTTTGGTGGAATGGTTGAGGGGGGGATCATTGCTTTTCAGGGTTTGACGCGGCTCAGGCGACGATCGGAGAATTATGGATGAAAGTCAAAGTGGCACCGATACAGGTAAGTGGTGAACCAGCCTCGGTAAATCCCGGCCACACACCCCACGACCCCTCCGGCGAGCTAGCTAACTCCGTGTGGCCGGCGTAGGAGTTCCGGATTTTCTTTGTATTTCTTATGTATGGTGTTGGCTCCTTGGCCATTCTCTTCAGGGCTTATGGCTAAGGGGGTGACACCTCGCATAAGTGGCGCCCAATAAATGGTCGCGCCATTATGCTGCTACACAATTAATGTCCATAATTTTTGTTTTTATTTGATTTAAAGAAGATTTTATCCCCAATAATTTATTCCCAATAAACGTACATAACCGCACTCCACACAGTTTGACAGAAAAATTGAAGTCCCATTATGGTTTCATTGTGAGTGTGAGATTTCTTTATGCATGGCTTGTAAATATAGAAGGCTTTGAAAAATGTGCAACAGACAGCGCCTGGCCGGGGGATTTGTGCCGTGCCGGGGGATTTCTCGCCCTGTCCAGACTTCGCGCCCTCCAACTTTTTTATAGCAAAAATGGGCCTAAACAGGTCATCAATTCAGAATTCCATTCATAAAAGAAAAGGGTCGTAAGAAAATTGCGTCGCAGTTTATGTTTTCAATTTTTCTGAACGAGTTAATGCTCTTTCTATTCTTTAACGATGGGTGCGCACGATGCAGATAGATATAGCGCGTTCTTTCTCTGTCAAAAGCGATTCTTAACGAGCACTTTTTGCTTAGTTTGACAGACTCGGAGTACGGTGTCCGCGGTTGAGGGGGGTTCGTTATTCATAAAGGGGTCGCTTCCGGATGATTTCTATAGATTTAGATCTGCTGAATCCGAAAATGCAAGATCTCGGTCCTTCAGCTAGAAACAATTATTTTTAACAAAAGGGTGTTCGAGGGGGTGGGTTTATATTCAATGTATATTTAATAATATAAGCATTGAAAAACTATTATTTTTTCTAGAATTTTTCAACTTAGGTAATTATAAGAGTCCATAAATTTGACTTCAACTAATATGCATACTTACATACTGGCGATATGAATTTTCCGTTCCCTAAATTTTATGAAATGTGATAACCAGTTTTTATTTTTCCTAGTAGTCTGTAAAAGTGCCTGCGAAGGTAAGGCATATTTGCGGCTACCTTTTCACTTTCTTGCGGCTTTTGGGTCCCACTATCAGACCGAAAACTTGAATTAAAGTGAGTTAAAACTTTTTTCATCATTCTAATTGTACACCTCAGAAAGCTCAATCTCAATATCTATATTCACCTAAATATATCCTCACCGTACTATAGGCAATTCGTTTCTATTTGGCACGATTTGGCACTTAGCTGACGCTGGATATTTTATTTAAATAGAGCTTTTTGGGGATTTCAATTGTATTGATAAAGAAAGTTTTCACTCTAATATGTTTGTATACATTTACTACTCCGATTTTCGAAATGCAGATAGTCTTCGCAAAAACTATTATTCCTGCAGGTTTCATCCTTTCAGAAAAGTTCACCACTTTTTGACGGTCACAGCTCGGGCTGTTAAGAACTTTTATTGATTGCTTTTCTATATGTTTATAATCTCGAAAACGGATAATCCGATTTCTATAGGACTTTAGAAGGTAGTATTTCTGGACATATTTTGAGCCTATTTCTCACTCTATTAAAAAAAATATTTTTTCAGACTATATCAAGGCAAGCGGTAGTTTGCCGAGCTCGTAAGGGTAAACAGCTAATGCCTTATTTACGCCTAAACATAGAAAACAAGGTGTTTTTTTATAAAATTATGCGATTTATCACCTTTTTATAAGCAATATAAATAATTTTTCATTTGTAACCGATACCCAAAATATAAATAATTTATTATTCCATGAGTTTTTTTCCTATCATTCTTCGTTTTCTTTATTTTTACATTTTTTACATTTCGAATCGAACTTTTTTCTTCTCCTTCAAGCCTAGTATCCTGTTCGTGCGGAATTCAGACTCCCCTTTAAAATACATGTAAAAAAAGTGTGCGGAATTCAGGTTAGAGGATGGTCTGAATTCCGTCCACAAAGTTTAGTATCCTGTTCTTGCGGAATTCAGACTCGTAAATGAGCTTTGTACTCTAGAAAATAGATGGCTTTTTTTCTGAGTGGAGACTTCTCATTTCATTTTCCGCAGGATACTTAGCTTCAAGAAATGTATTTACTATTTTTATGAGCGGAAATTTTGACATTTACTTTTCGGAGGCATACGAGAAAGAAAATTATTTAATTGTAATGTGTTTTTTACATTTTAAATGCAAAATATTTTCTTGATTCTTTTTACTCTCTTTTAGTTTATAATGTTTTAGCTAGTCAAATTATGTACGAGGATTATGTACATATGCCTAGAACATGCATCTTTGATAAAATTCTCTTTTCCAAATAATGGATTTACTCGATAGGCAAACAATTTTCTCAACTTATCATAAAGCCGCAGAAGCATTTTCAAATTGTCCACAACTGTCAGGTCTACATTGTCTACATAACTCTCCCAGCTAAGCGGAATTCAGACTAATTATATGGATTCTCTACAGAGCGGAATTCCGCACGAACAGGATACTGGGCTTCAGTCTAAAAAAGTGGGTACTCAAAATTATTCTGTCAGATGGCGCTCTAAGTTATTTCAATTGCTCAATAAATGAGATGGTGCTACTAGTTAGTCGAAAAGTGTTTACTCGAACTGTTGATGCTAGATGGCATTAGATGATTAACAAAATGTATTCATTTAAAGTAGTTAGTCGCAACTATGGTATCAGATTGCGTTAGGTACTATAAAAAACATGTAGTTCACAGTAGAAATGTACAGTAAAATTTTGAAATACTGAATGCCGAGATCGTAATCGTAATTTATTTCTAAAAATATGACATATTCGTTACAAGTTAGTTAAATCCAGCACTGCTGATGTCAAATGTTGGGTAATTAACAAAAAGTGTACGCATGGTACGCGTCTCAAGAGGGCGGATTACCATTTTCTTCACAACCCCCTCGACAGGGGTATTAAATGAAAGGGTATGATAAGTAGAATACAATAAGCAATATAGTATACTCAATAAATAGTCAGATCCACCGAGGCCACCTCAAGAGGACGTATTACCATTTTCTTCGCAACCCCCACGACATGGGTATCAAATGAAAGGGTATGATAAGTAGAATACAATAAGCTATGTCTTTATATCCATGGCGGCCGTCTCAAGAGGGCGGACTACCATTTCTTCACCACCACCTCGACATAGGTACAAATTGAAAGGGTATCATAAGTAGAATACCATAAGCGATATAATATACTCAATATCTGGTTAAATCCATGGCTGTCATCTCAAGAGGGCGGATTATCATTTTCTTCACAACCCCCTCGACATGGTTATAGGGTATGATAAGTAGAATACAATAAGCAATATAGTATACTCAATAAATAGTTAGATCCACCGAGGCCACCTCAAGAGGACGTATTACCATTTTCTTCGCAACCCCCACGACATGGGTATCAAATGAAAGGACATGATAAGTAGAACACAATAAGCTATGTCTTTATATCCATGGCGGCCATCTCAAGAGGGCGGACTACCATTTCTTCACCACCACCTCGACATAGGTATCAATTGAAAGGGTATCATAAGTAGAATACCATAAGCGATATAATATACTCAATATCTGGTTACATCCATGGCTGTCATCTCAAGAGGGCGGATAACCATTTTCTTCACAACCCCTTCGACATGGGTATCAAATGAAAGGGTATGATAAGTAGAATACAATAAGCAATATAGTGTACTCATTAAATAGTTAGATCCACCGAGGCCACCTCAAGAGGGCGTATTACCATTTTCTTCACAATGCCCTCGACATGGGTATCAAATGAAAGGGTATGATAAGTAGAACACAATAAGCGATTTAGTATACTTAAAATATATTTAGATCCACGGCGGTTATCTCAAGAGGGCGGATTGCCATTTTCTTCACAACCCCCTCGACATGGGTATCAAATGAAAGGGCATGATAAGTAGAACACAATAAGCTATGTCTTTATATCCATGGCGGCCATCTCAAGAGGGCGGACTACCATTTATTCACCACCACCTCGACATAGGTATCAATTAGAAGGGTATCATAAGTAGAATACCATAACCGATATAATATACTCAATATCTGGTTAGATCCATGGCTGTCATCTCAAGAGGGCGGAGTATCATTTTCTTCACAACCCCCTCGACATGGTTATCAAATTAAAGGGTATGATAAGTAGAATACAATAAGCAATATAGTATACTCAATAAATAGTTAGATCCACCGAGGCCACCTCAAGAGGACGTATTACCATTTTCTTCGCAACCCCCACGACATGGGTATCAAATGAAAGGGTATGATAAGTAGAATACAATAAGCTATGTCTTTATATCCATGGCGGCCGTCTCAAGAGGCGGACTACCATTTCTTTACCACCACCTCGACATAGGTATCAATTGAAAGGGTATCATAAGTAGAATACCATAAGCGATATAATATACTCAATATCTGGTTAGATCCATGGCTGTCATCTCAAGAGGGCGTATTACCATTTTCTTCACAATCCCCTCGACATGGGTATCATATGAAAGGGTATGATAAGTAGAATACAATAAGCAATATAGTATACTCAATAAATAGTTAGATCCACCGAGGCCACCTCAAGAGGACGTATTGCCATTTTCTTCTCAACCCCCACGACATGGGTATCAAATGAAAGGGAATGATAAGTAGAACACAATAAGCGATTTAGTATACTTAAAATATATTTAGATCCACGACGGTTATCTCAAGAGGGCGGATTACCATTTTCTTCACAACCCCTCGACATGGGTATCAAATGAAAGGGCATGATAAGTAGAACACAATAAGCTATGTCTTTATATCCATGGCGGCCGTTTCAAGAGGGCGGACTACCATTTCTTCACCACCACCTCGACATAGGTATCAATTGAAAGGGTATCATAAGTAGAATACCATAAGCGATATAATATACTCAATATCTGGTTAGATCCATGGCTGTCATCTCAAGAGGGCGTATTACCATTTTCTTCACAATCCCCTCGACATGGGTATCAAATGAAAGGGTATGATAAGTAGTGTATTATAAGTATGAACAACCAGCTAGCTTTGATATCCGTTTATTACTGGCAGTGATCTGTAGTATCACTTGGAGCTACAGTTATTGCTCTTACATGCTATAGTAATACATGTATACTTTTATATTTGTTTACAATTATACAAGCATCTACTACATCTCCCCTTTAAAGGAAGGTGATATTTTTTCACAATTCATTTTATAATATAATATTTACTTTTCAGTATACTTGCTTAATATTTAGAACCTTACTACAGTTTTGGCTTACTACAATTCATGTTAACATACTTCAATTCAAATACTTATTTAGTTATTTATATTTAATTTCAACTTACTACTTGCCTATACACTATTTTCTTCTGTTTATATTTTATTTTCATGCTTCTAGTTACCTATGTCTATAATGCTCTACATGTTTACCTATCCTAATTTCATGTGTTACCAATATAACCTATAACTTGTTTGAGAGGATCAACACTGATTGCGTTTTCTTATATGAATTGTATTTCTTCTATATATTCCTCCGTCCGCAGTTTCTACTAAGTAGGATCGTGGCGTGGCATGTTTTGCTATAACTTTTCCTGGAACCCAGTGCTCAGCTACCTTACTCTCTACCCATACCGGATCTCCTTCTTTAAATTGTTCCCTTTCTCTAGCTCGGCGATCATAATATTAAAACGTTTTTATTAGCTCGCTTTCCTGTCTGTCTGTTTGTCCGGTACAAATCTTGCAATCGATTTTTTGACTACTTCCGGTTACCCGATCACCCTGAAATTTTGCACACAGCTTCATCTCCGATGACAATGCAATATGGTATACTCATTATACCGTTAGATCCATGGCGGAGGACTATAGAGGACGGATTACTGTTTTCTTCACGGAACAAATTTTGCATTCGATTTTTCAAATACTTCCGGATATCCTATCATGGTGAAATTTTGCACACAGCTTTAGCTGGGATGACAATGCAATTAGGTACATACCTTTAGTCCATGGAGGCCGTCTCAGGAGGGCGGATTGAAATATTCTTCACAAACCCTTCAACATGGATATCAAATGAAATGGTACGTTAAGTAGAACACCATAAGCAATATAGTATACTCAATTTATCGTTTGGTCCATGGCGGTCATCTCCAGAGCGCGGATTACCATTTTCTTCACAACCCGCTCTATATGGGTATCAAATGAAAGGGCATCATAAGACGAATGCAATAAGCCATGCCCTTAGATCCATGGCAGACTCCTCAGGAGGGTGGGTTACCATTTTTTTCAGAACCCTTTCGACATGGGTATCAAATGAAAGGGTCTCGACATGGGTATCAAATGAAAGGGAATCATGTGTCGAATGCAATAAGCTATGTCTCTAGATCCATGGCGACCTCCTCAGGAGGGCCGGTTACCATTCTCTTCAGAACCCTTTCGACATGGGTATCAAATGAAAGGGTATGATAAGTAAAACAACATAAGCAATACAATATACTCAGAACCTCATTGGGTCCATGGCGGCCTACTCAGGAGGGTGGGTTACCATTCTCTTCAGAACCCTTTCGACATGAGTGTCAAATGAAAGGATATGATAAGTAGAATACCATAAGCAATATATTATCCTCAATATTTCGTTTGGTCCATGGCGGCCATCTCAAGAGAACGGATTAACATTTTCTTCACACCCCCTCGACATGGGTATCAAACGAAAGGGCATCATAAGTAATGCAATAAGCTATGTCTTTAGATCCATGACGACCTCCTCAGGAGGGCCGGTTACCATTCTCTTCAGAACCCTTTCGACATGGGTATCAAATGAAAGGGTATGATAAGTAAAACAACATAAGCAATACAATATACTCAGAACCTCATTAGGTCCATGGCGGCCTACTCAGGAGGGTGGGTTACCATTCTCTTCAGAACCCTTTTGACATGAGTGTCAAATGAAAGGGTATGATAAGTAGAATACCATAAGCAATATATTATCCTCAATATTTCGTTTGGTCCATGGCGGCCATCTCAAGAGAACGGATTAACATTTTCTTCGCAGCCCCTCGACATGGGTATCAAACGAAAGGGCATCAAAAGAAATGCAATAAGCTATGTCCTTAGATCCATGGCGACCTCCTCAGGAGGGCCGGTTACCATTCTCTTCAGAACCCTTTCGACATGGGTATCAAATGAAAAGGTATGATAAGTAAAACACCATAAGCAATACAATATACTCAGAACCTCATTAGGTCCATGACGGCCTACTCAGGAGGGTGAGTTACCATTCTCTTCAGAACCCTTTCGACATGGGTATCAAATGAAAGGGTATGATAAAAGTAAAACACCATAAGCAATACAATATACTCAGAACCTCATTAGGTCCATGGCGGCCTACTCAGGAGGGCCGGTTACCATTCTCTTCAAAACCCTTTCGACATGGGTATCAAATGAAAGGGTATGATAAGTAACACCATAAGCAATACAATATACTCAGAACCTCATTAGGTCCATGGCGGCCTACTCAGGATGGTGAGTTACCATTCTCTTCAGAACCCTTTCGACATGGGTGTCAAATGAAAGGGTATGATTAGTAGAATACCATAAGCAATATATTATCCTCAATATTTCGTTTGGTCCATGGCGGCCATCTCAAGAGAACGGATTAACATTTTCTTCACACCCCCTCGACATGGGTATCAAACGAAAGGGCATCATAAGTAATGCAATAAGCTATGTCTTTAGATCCATGACGACCTCCTCAGGAGGGCCGGTTACCATTCTCTTCAGAACCCTTTCGACATGGGTATCAAATGAAAGGGTATGATAAGTAAAACAACATAAGCAATACAATATACTCAGAACCTCATTAGGTCCATGGCGGCCTCTTCAGGAGGGTGGGTTACCATTCTCTTCAGAACCCTTTCGACATGGGTGTCAAATGAAAGGGTATGATAAGTAGAATACCATAAGCAATATATTATCCTCAATATTTCGTTTGGTCCATGGCGCCCATCTCAAGAGGACGGATTAACATTTCCTTCACAACCCCCTCGACATGGGTATCAAACGAAAGGGCATCAAAAGTAATGCAATAAGCTATGTCCTTAGATCCATGGCGATCACCTCAGGAGGGCCGGTTACCATTCTCCTCAGAACCCTTTCGACATGGGTATCAAATGAAAAGGTATGATAAGTAAAACAACATAAGCAATACAATATACTCAGAACATCATTAGGTCCATGGCGACCTCCTCAGGAGGGTGGGTTACCATTCTCTTCAGAGCACGGCTTACCATTTTCATCACAACACCCGCGACGTAGGTACTACAGAAAAGGTGTGATAAGTAGAATACAATAAGCTATATGAGGTCATTGTAAATTTAACTTGGCGGCTGACATAAACTGGTGGATTGCCTAACTTTACAACAACCTTCACATGTATCAGTTACATAATTTAAATTAATACGGTAAATTATTCAAAGTAAAACGAAAGATAAAAGTTTCAGATAATCACGACTCAAATTTAATTTATAAATGTTTTTATAGGAAGAAAGCAGTTAAATACAATCAAAAGTCAGCTAAGAGCTTTTCAGTAAAAGAGTAGTTGCGAGCACTCACGAGTGAACATTTTAAAAATGGTCAAAAAAGAGATGCAGCTATTGAAATAAAAATCATATAAAATTAATTTAGCTTACTCCTTCATTTTAATTTTCAGGAATATCAAAATTAAAAAGATTGGTATATTATTAGTAGATTTAGGTAACAATTTTCCACATGTATCCGTCATAATATCATGACCATGTTAAAAAGTGATTGCAAAATGTCGCACACAAGACTAAAAAGCAGATAATAATTATTAGATAAAAAAAACTTTTTAATATAACACGTTTTTATAACGAACTAAAAAGTATAAAATAATGGCACTATCCCCATACAGATTTAGAACCTCAAACATATTTCTAACACCATACAGATAGTCCTGAAAATTTGTGATTGTGAATTTGTAAAATAGCTATGAAAATATATGTAAAATTTTAAACGAAAAAACGTGGGGCGCATGCTATAGACAATAGTAAGGAGTGTAGAGTAGCTGGGTTGAGAAATCATTCGCATCAATAATATATACGCCCCACGGTTTTTCGTTTAAAATTTTACATATATTTTCATAGCTATTACAAATTCACAATCACAAATTTTCAGGACTATCTGTATGGTGTTAGAAATATGTTTGAGGTTCTAAATCTGTATGGGGATAGTGCCATTATTTTATACTTTTTAGTTCGTTATAAAAACGTGTTATATTAAAAAGTTTTTTTTATCTAATAATTATTTCTTATTATTTTCATTGTTTTTCTTTAATGTGGGTAGAATTCTACTACTATATTTATTATCTGTATAAAGTTTTGTTACACCTGGTATTAGTGTTCTTGTTTTCCTTCCCATCATAAGTTCTACTGGTGAGATCTTTGAATTTTTTATGGGAGTATTTCTATACTCTAATAGTGATAACCATAAATCTGTCTTACTTTCTTTAGTTTTTTCTATCAGTCGTTTTGCTATTTGCACGTATTTCTCAGCTAGCCCATTTGATTTGGGGTACATCGGACTGCTCGTAACTACTTGTATGTCATGCTTTCTTGCAAAGTTTCTAAATTCCATTGATGCAAATGGCATGTTATCACAAATAATGGTTACTGGTATTCCAAAAGTAGAAAACATAGTTTCTAGTTTCCCTTGGCCGTTTTTTTAACTAATGGACAAATCTCTAAATATTTTGAGTAATAATCTGCTACCACTAAATAATTTTGACCTGCCGTTTCCATAATATCCATACCTATCTTATTGAATGCACACTTTGGGATGTCATGATTTAGTAATGGTTCATTCACATTTGCAGCTCGAAACTTTTGACAACTATAACATGATGTTACTATTTGTTCAATTTGTTCATTAAAACCTGGCCAATAAATAAGAGCTCTTGCTCTACTTTTAGTTTTTTCTATGCCTAAGTGTGCGGCCTGTAATTGATTTAGCAATTCCGTCCGCATCTCTTCTGGAACAACTATTCTATCATTTAGGAATATAATGTTATCATCTACTATTAATATAATATAATATTAATTAATTAATATAATATTAATTAATATAATATTTTAGTTTTTCCGACAATCCTTTCTTACTGTCAGGCCACAGCCGTCTATTATAATTTTCTTTAAATCTCTTAATGTATCATCCTTTTCAGTTTCATCTTGAAATTGTTTTTTCCGTGCATCACTTACGTTAATTGAGTGTATTAATTCTTTCAATCCCTTAATTGCATTCCCCATTGGTTCAGTTATATCTGTATTCCTTGACAATAAATCTGCTAAATATAAATATTTACCTGGCATATAAGTAAACTATAAATCATATTTTTCAAGTCGCAGCTTCATACGTTGCAATCTTGCTGAAGGTATCTTATTATATTCCTTATTTATGATCCCTAATAAAGGCTTTATGATCGGTAATGATTTCTACCTTTCGTCCGTATATTAGATTGTGCCATTTCATACATGCGTATACTACAGCTAAAAATTCTTTCTCTACCTGCGCATAATTTTCTTCAGCATTTGTAAGACTTCTTGATGCAAAAGCTACTGGCTTATTATTTTGTATCATAGAACATCCTATCCCATTTTTAGCTGCATCTGTCTGTATGCTGATTGGTTCATTCCAGTCTAAAGTTTTCAATGTAGGGGCTTCACTTATGGATTGTTTTATTTTCTCAAGGGCCTGATTGTGATTTTCTAACCACTGGAATTCTATTCCTTTTTTCAATAATTCTCTTAAAGGATTTGACAAGTTTGCCAGGTTTGGTACATATTCCCTCACATAATTTATAAACCCTAATAATCTTTGCAGGTCTTTTTTGTTTTTCGGTGGTGTCAAATTTTGTACTGCTTTTACTCTTTCTTTATCTATATTAATGCCGTTTTCCGATACAACATGTCCCATAAATTTAACTTCCTTAACCTTAAACTGAATTTTTGCTTGATTAAATTTGACATTTTTTTCTACTGCTCTGTTTAGCACCATACTCAATATGTTGTCATGTTCCTCCTCATCAGTTGCTGCTATTATTAAATCATCAATATAGACTACTATGTTAGGGATATCTTTGAAATTATCTGAATTAAGTTTTTGAAATATTTCGGGGGCTATTTTTAATCCAAAGGGAAGTCTGGTAAACCTATAGCACCCAAAAGGTGTGCTGAATGTACACAATCTCTTTGATTCACTATCTATTTTAATTTGCCAGTATCCATCTTTTAAGTCTAATACTGTAAATATTTTTTTATTAGTAAATATTGGTTTGATTTGATCAAACGTTGGAATTTCATAATAATGATCCTTGATTGCTAAATTCAAAAACTTTGGATCTAGGCAAATTCTAATGTGTTTATTCTGTTTCTCCACTATCACAATATTTGAAATCCAGCTGCTTGGTTCATTAACATTTTCTATTATTTGCATTTCAACTAATCTATCTAATTCTTTTTTCAATGGCTTTCGTAATGATATTGGGATCCGTCGTGGAGCTTTAGCTACTGGTTGTTGGTTTTCTTTCAATTCTATTTTAAAATTATCATAAAAGCATCCTATACCTGTGAATACCGATTTAAATTGCTTTATTACTTCTTCTGCACTATTTAATTTTATTGCGTTTATCCGTTTTACAAGTTTTAAGGCAGTACATCCTTTCAATCCCAATATTGGTGAAGAATCATGCGTTGTAATATAAAATTGCTGATAATCAATGACATTTCCTGCACTACACTTAAGTGTGACTTTTCCTATAGTCTCAATTAATGTTCCATTATACGCTTCTAAATAACACTTTCTATCTTTTAAAAGTTCTAGGCCTACTATTTTGCTCGCTTCTTTTAGCGGCAAGACATTTACCTGGGCTCCAGTATCTAATTTAAATTGTATCAATGTATCTCTTACCTTAATTCTTTCATACCATGATTCTCCATTTTGGCTGTTGACTGCATGTAAATATAACGATTCATTGGAGGAAGTGTCATCTTGCTGTTTACTTATTTCGATGTTGTCTAAGTTTTTCTTCTTACATGCCACTGCAAAATGGTTTCTTCCTTTACAATTTTTGCATGTTGCCCCATATGCTGGACAAAATCCTCTTTTATGTATCTTATTACAGTAACTGCAATCAATGTTCATCCTCTTGTTTGGTTGGTGTTTTTTATTAGTGTTATATTCCCTAAAATTATAATATTTTTTATTATTATTCTTATTATCATTTCCATAGTATTTATTCCGATTGAACCAATAACTATTACCTTGTTCTTTCTTATTACTTAACCTTAAACTCTGCATGTTTTTCTCGATTGCTTGTATAGGTGTTGCTGTTCCGTGTATGTATGTCACTTGTGATGCTGCTGCTTCTGTTGCTCTAGCCATTTCTACTGCTCTTTCTAACGTTAGTGTTTCTGTTTCCAGCATCCTCTTTTGCACCGCTTTGTCTCGTATTCCCAACACAATTCTGTCCCTTAGCATGCGATCAGATCAGGGTCTTGAAAGTCACATTTTTTTAATAATTTTTTCAACTCCATGAGAAAATTGTCAAATAGCTCCATGTGCTGCTGATTTCTAGTATGAAATCTATAAGACTCGTATACCTCATTTTTTTTGGGTTTACAGAATTCTTCAAATTTATTTAATATAATTTTATAATCTTTTTTATCATTTTCTGTTAAGGTCATTGTATTGTATATTTCTAATGCTTCCGGTCCTATAGTATTTAAAAGAATTGCCACCTTGACCACATCTGTTTTTTTTATCCATTTCAATCGCTGTTGCAAAAATTTCAAAACTTTGTTTAAACGCCTTCCAATTTTCTGCCAGATTACCCTCTATTTGTAGGGCATCTACTTTTTTAATATAATCCATGTTGATATCAATTTCTATTATTCGAGTCTTTGGTGGTCTCCCGCGTGGTCTGTTTTCAGCCCGTATGCGATTTAATTTTTCGATCTCTTTTTTGGTTTTATTAATACCCATCCATAAACTATTCACTTATGTTTTGTAATTTTTTTTTTAAGCTTTTTTAATTTCTTAACACTGCACTTATGCACTTGATTTTTTCCGATTTACTTTTGCACAATTTTCTCTTCTCGTACTTTACCGCAGCGCCATGTATTATAAGTATGAACAACCAGCTAGCTTTGATATCCGTTTATTACTGCAAGTGATCTGTAGTATCACTTGGAGCTACAGTTATTGCTCTTACATGCTATAGTAATACATGTATACTTTTATATTTGTTTACAATTATACAAGCATCTACTACAAGTAGAATACAATAAGCAATATAGTATACTCAATAAATAGTTAGAACCACCGAGGCCACCTCAAGAGGACGGATTGCCATTTTCTTCTCAACCCCCACGACATGGGTATCAAATGAAAGGGAATGATAAGTAGAACACAATAAGCGATTTAGTATACTTAAAATATATTTAGATCCACGGCGGTTATCTTAAGAGGGCGGATTACCATTTTCTTCACAACCCCCTCGACATTGGTATCAAATGAAAGGGGATGATAAGTAGAATACAATAAGCTATGTCTTTAGATCCATGGCGGCCGTCTCAAGAGGGCGGACTACCATTTCTTCACCACCACCTCGACATAGGTATCAATAGAAAGGGTATCAAAAGTAGAATACCATAAGCGATATAATATACTCAATATCTGGTTAGATCCATGGCTGTCATCTTAAGAGGGCGGATTATCATTTTCTTCACAGCCCCCTCGACATGGATATCAAATGAAAGGGGATGATAAATAGAACACAATAAGCTATGTCTTTATATCCATGGCGGCCGTCTCAAGAGGGCGGACTACCATTTCTTCACCACCACCTCGACATAGGTATCAATTGAAAGGGTATCATAAGTAGAATACCATAAGCGATATAATATACTCAATATCTGGTTAGATCCATGGCTGTCATTTCAAGAGGGCGGATTATCATTTTCTTCACAGCCCCCTCGACATGGGTATCAAATGAAAGGGTATGATAAGTAGAACACAATAAGCTATGCCTTTATATCCATGGCGGCCGTCTCAAGAGGGCGGACTACCATTTCTTCACCCCCACCTCGACATAGGTAACAATTGAAAGGGTATCATAAATAGAATACCATAAGCGATATAATATACTCAATATCTGGTTAGATCAATGGCTGTCACTCAAGAGGGCGTATTACCATTTTCTTCACAATCCCCTCGACATGGGTATCAAATGAAAGGGTATGATAAGTAGAATACAATAAGCAATGTAGTATACTCATTAAATAGTTAGATCCACCGAGGCCACCTCAAGAGGACGTATTGCCATTTTCTTCTCAACCCCCACGACATGGGTATCAAATGAAAGGGAATGATAAGTAGAAAACAGTAAGCGATTTAGTATACTTAAAATATATTTAGATCCACGGCGGTTATCTCAAGAGGGCGGATTACCATTTTTTTCACAACCCCCTCGACATTGGTATCAAATGAAAGGGTATGATAAGTAGAATACAATAAGCTTTGTCTTTATATCCATGGCGGCCGTCTCAAGAGGGCGGACTATAATTTCTTCACCACCACCTCGACATAGGTATCAATTGAAAAGGTATCATAAGTAGAATACCATAAGCGATATAATATACTCAATATCTGGTTAGATCCATGGCTGTCATCTCAAGAGGGCGGATTACCATTTTCTTCACAACCCCCTCGACATGGATATCAAAAGAAAGGGTATGATAAGTAGAATACAATAAGCTTTGTCTTTATATCCATGGCGGCCGTCTCAAGAGGGCGGACTACCATTTCTTCACCACCACCTCGACATAGGTATCAATTGAAAGGGTATCATAAGTAGAATACCATAAGCGATATAATATACTCAATATCTGGTTAGATCCATGGCTGTCATCTCAAGAGGGCGGATTACCATTTTCTTCACAACCCCTCGACATGGGTATCAAATGAAAGGGTATGATAAGTAGAATACAATAAGCTTTGTCTTTATATCCATGGCGGCCGTCTCAAGAGGGCGGACTACCATTTCTTCACCACCACCTCGACATAGGTATCAATTGAAAGGGTATCATAAGTAGAATACCATAAGCGATATAATATACTCAATATCTGGTTAGATCCATGGCTGTCATCTCAAGAGGGTGGATTAATATTTTCTTCACAACCCCCTCGACATGGGTATCAAATGAAAGGGTATGATAAGTAGAATGCATTAAGCTATGTCTTTATATCCATGGCGGCCGTCTCAAGAGGGCGGACTACCATTTCTTCACCACCACCTCGACATAGGAATCAATTGAAAGGGTATCTTAAGTAGAAGACAATAAGCAATATAGTATACTCAATATCTGGTTAGATCCACTGCGGTCATCTCAAGAGGGCGGATTACCATTTTCTTCAAAACCCCCTCGACATGGGTATCAAATGAAAGGGTATGAAAAGTAGAATACAATAAGCTATGTCTTTATATCCATGGCGACCGTCTTAAGTGGGCGGACTAGCATTTCTTCACCACCACCTCGACACAGTTATCAATTGAAAGGGTATCATAAGTAGAATGCCATAAGCGATATAATATACTCAATATCTGGTTAGATCCTTGGCGGTCATCTCAAGAGGGCGGATTACCATTTTCTTCACAGCCCCCTCGACATGGGTATCAAATGAAACGGTATGATAAGTAGAATACAATAAGCAATACAGTATACTCAATAAATAGTTAGATCCCCCGAGGCCACCTCAAGAGGACGCATTACCATTTTCTTCACAACCCCCTCGACATGGGTATCAAATGAGAGGGTATGATAAGTAGAATACAGTAAGCTATGTCTCTGTATCCATGGCGGCCGACTCAAGAGGGCGGAATACCATTTCTTCACACCACCTCGACATAGGTATCAATTGAAAGGGTATCATAAGTAGAATACCATAAGCGATATAATATACTCAATATCTGCTTAGATCCATCTTAGATCCGGTCATCTCAAGAGGGCTGTTTTTTGTTCAAAGAAAAAAACTACTTTAAAACAAATGAAAATTATTTGACACCATTTGGCCTCTAGTTACAGCACACACTGATAAAAAGGAACAAAGAGTAAAGTTCACTTTATAATTATAATTCACTTTTATTTGACTAATTCAATTTTAGGTTTTAGATACACAATTCAAAATAACAATATATAATTCATCAATATAATTCACTGAATCAATGTCATTAAATTTTAACTTTTAAGCGCTTTGCAGTTATTAAGGAAAATAAAAATTATAAGAAGGGTTAGTTTATAAGATTGAATTAAAGTTTACTGTATTCACTCGATGTGAACATCCACTCAAAAAAATATATATATTATTAATCACCCTCATCAACGGTGTTATCTAAAATAAACAATCCACTTAATCACCTCAACAACGATGGAAACTAAAATATCAGATTAATTAAATTCCTCATCCACGTTGATCACTAAAATCACTTCAATTTCAAAGCAGAGAAACAAGTTAAAATATTATTGTAACGAAATCAAGGAAATCGTAAAAAAAAATCGTTCACCATATCAAATATTATTTATTTAAAGAATAAAAGGAAAATTATGAAATATGAATATTGTATTGTGGTAATTAAGTACTCACCTGACCTTGAAAGTTGGCCTTGAACTTTAATTTGGTTGCGGACAAAGGGATTGTTAAAATCAAGGTCAAGGGAAAGAGGAATTAGAAATTACTGTTCATAGTCTGTTCCCATGAACAAGGAAAAGGAAAGTTGTTAATATTAATTCTCGGTCTATTCCCGAGAATTAAGGAAAAAATTAGTAATAATAGTAGTTCTCGGTCTATTCCCGAGAACTAAGGAAGATTAGTAAATAGTTGTAGTTCTCGGTCTATTCCCGAGAACTAAGGAAAATTAGTAATAGTTCTCGGTCTATTCCCGAGAACTAAGGAAAATTAGTAATAATAGTTCTCGGTCCATTCCCGAGAACTAAAGGAAAATTAGTAATGATAGTTCTCGGTCTATTCCCGAGAACTAAGGAAAAATTAGGAATAGTTCTTGGTCTATTCCCAAGAACTTTAAAATGGAGGAAGGAAATATAAAATTGAGGCCAACTTACCCTCGAGGCGCTCGGTATCCAAAGAGAGGAAGATTCATGGGTGCAACGATTTTTGTTAACTCACTTGAATTCGATTCAAGTGGGGATAGAAATATATAACGGGATGACTGAAGTGATTTTTGTTTGAATAATGCAAGTGGGAATGAAAATTTTAATTGTGCATGTGTTGAGGTGAGAAGTGTTACCAGAGTAAATATTTATTCGAGTGAATGTATGAATTTTTGAGTGAATGTTCTTAAGAAAAATTTGGTTTCTTAAAGTTAAATTAGTATTAATGATAATGATGTTAAATGATGCTACTCAATGTCCATGTGATCCAAAGATGATGTAAATTGTTGATAAGTTCTTGATGTTCCCTTGTTAGAGCTGAATGACCGTGATTGTTGCTACATATGTAATTGCCCAGGAGTGTATGTAATTGCATCTGGTTTCCTAATGCGGCTTTATTTTTCTGAAATAAAAAGTATTAACGTGCCCTAAGGTGATATGGTGAACGAAGAAGGAAAAGAAAACATGAAAGATAAACTAGGGAGATTTATATTATGTTGTGAAGAATTGAACATACTCCCCCCCGTTGAAACACTTGGAGTGTTTTAATATGACACTTTGACCTGGAGGAGTTGAAAGCAATCAAGAGTTAAAGAAAAGAGGTTGAAAGAAATAAGAGTTTTTTTTTTAAATATCGATGATGAGTTAGTTTAGAGAGAGGAAGTTCTTTTGTAAATTTTACACAAAGAAACAAGAGCAAGGTTTAAGTATTTTAATGGTTGTGATTAAATTTTAATTCAATTTTGGAGGCATTCATATCGACTGGAAATAGACAAACTTTAAGCACTGGTATTTATTGACTGGGTAGAATATTGTTAGAAAAGTTAGAACATGAGGGTTATTTTGAAGAATAAATAAAATACGAAGAAACATTTAATTTTGGGTTTTCTATGCTACGTTGGACATCGTTCCTTGCATTGAGACGCTTGTGATGTTTTAACTGCTAACTGTTTGTCCGCTGCAGTTGAGTACTTTAAAATGTCCTTGTGTCTTGTTGTAGGTAAAATATTATTTGTAAAATTTAATGAGTTAACATTGATTAAAGAATTACTTGTGTAGCAAATTGGCTTAGACGAACTAATAAAAACATTACAATTATTAGGAGATGAAATTATTTTTAATTTAGGTAGGGATTCTGTAGATGTAATCGGCAAGAAATCTGTTTTCAAATCTGCATTTGTTTTATTTGATAACTTAGTTTTGCCGTTAATTTTATTGCTGAATTTTGTACGTGTACGTGTCTTTTTCGAGGACGTGATGGTCTTCTTATCAGCTGTTAAATGTATAGATACGGGTTTGTTAAGCCTAGTGTTTGAAAGATTTTTAGAATCTGTAACTGGTAGTGGCTTGGGAATGTGCGTGCACACTGGAGCTGTTGATCGTGATGAAGGCGATCCATTTAAGTATGGTTTATACTTTTTGGAGAAACCCTTGTAATTAGGTTGACCAAAATTAGTTAGTGAGGTAGTGATTGCATTTTGGTATTTATCGGTAATGGGATTAGTGGAAGAATTTTGAATAAAGTTATTAGATTGGTTTTTATTTTCTTTAGTGGATGTTGAAACAAAACTTGAAAAGCAATTTGCAGTGACTGTTTTAAGAGCAGATAAACAAGAAGATTGTTCTGGTTTTGGAAGTGGGGATATAGCTTGAGTAATTGGTGATTGTATGATAGATTTTTCACTTCTTGAATTTATTGGTCCGAATAAAAGCCAACCAAGTAAGGTATTTTGAGCTGTAGGAGTTCCTTTAGGACCTTTAATTAGGCCATCTAAGATCAAATCTGAATACACATCGGCTCCAAGTAGTAAGTCAATTTGTCCAGGCAGATAGTATTGGGGGTCAGCAAGATTAAGATTAGTTAAATGAATCCAACCATCTCTCGGAAGTGGAGACGGTGGTAAGAAATTTGTGATTGAAGGAACAACTAGGGCCGTCACAGAAACTTGCTCTTGTGTTGAAAGATTTCTAGGCTGAAAAGAAAATTCTATTTGTTTATGAGCTTGGGTAATTGGCCTTTCACATACTCCATTGATTGTTACTGAAGCAGGGGAGCCTTTCAGTTGAAGTTGTCTCGCTGTTCTTTCAGTAACAAAAGAAACTTGTGACCCCGGGTCAACGAGAGCTCGTAGAGTCACAACACCTGTTTTGGTTGGAACATTTAACCAGGCAGTGGAAAGAAGGGTTTTAGAGAAACTATTTTTCTCCTTAGTACAGCAGAACGATTGTGTAGAGAGCAATACCGTAGTTTCGGCATTATTAGGTAAATTGTGCTCACTATTCAAGTTGGGAGCTGATGTCCTTGTAGAAGTACTTTGACTATTAAAATTTTGTATCTCATTGGAAATTGAATCTTGTGAAAGAGTTCTGTGTAATAAGGTATGATGAGGTTTACCGCATTTTCTGCATCTAAACTTACTACAGCAATTTAAAGTGGAGTGAGATTTTGAAAGACATTTAAAACATAACTTGTTTGATTTAACAATGTCATATTTCTGTTGATGAGGGAGGCTTGAAAATTTAGAACATTCGGATATTGTATGAGATTCTTTACAGCAAATGCAGGTACCGGTCGTCGAGGATGAAGCAAAGTGTGTAAGGAATTTAGGAGTTGATCCACTATAAGGGCGTTGTTGAGTGTTAATTTTGTGTTCTGAAATAGATTCAAGCATGCGGAAACGCTTCTCGAGAAATTGCTTAAGTCTTTCGAACGTTGGAAGTGTAGATTCCCCATTTAGTTCTGTTTCCCACATCCGATGAGATTCAGAAGGAAGTTTTTGAACAATAAGATAAATGAGAAAGGGATCCCAATAAGAAGTGTTAACACCTAAAGCCTCCAACTCGCACAAACACTCGTTAGACCTATCCAATAAGGATTTAATAGAGTTCACCGATTCACTAGATACTTGTTTAAGATTGAATAAATTTTTAAGTTGAGAATTAACTAGAACCCTGTTGTTATTGTATCTGTGGAGTAATGTTGACCATGCCCTTTCATAGTTAACATCTGTTATTTGAAATTGTCGGAGGAGATGCTCAGCTTCGCCAGATAACACGGACTTTAAATAATGCAATTTTTGTGCATTGGAAAGTGAGGGATTTTGGTGGACCAATGAGTTAAATAGATCGTGGAAGGAACGCCATGATTCATAAGAACCTGAGAAAGAGGGAAGTGAAATTTTTGGAAGTCGCAGTAGCTGTGTTGACATTGATGATGAATTTAAGCGCGTCGACTCATGCGGTGAAGGGCTTGGTGGAGGTGTTTGTTCCTCAAATTTACTTAGGGCAGTTCTTATTCCACCTATAAACTCAAAATACTTATCTTCAAGATTTAAATATGTATCATTAACAAAGTAATCACAAGTGGGTTTATCAACTAAGTTTGCAAACAGTAATTCAAGCTGAATATGATTCTGTTCTATTCGCGACCATTGTTGTCGAAATTGAGTAATCCGTTCGGATATGTATTCTTTGGTTCGTTTGACAAGAGCAGTCTTCTTATAGTTGGAGATAGCCTTGTTTAAAAGATCAATGTGCACCTTTTGCAGTTTCAAGGCTTCATTAAAGGAGGTTTCTGCAGCCATATTGACTAGTCAATCACAAACCTTGTAAAACAACTTTGAACTGATGTATCACGAATGTATCACTTGCACTTGATCACAGTTAGGGCGTTATCCTCTGAAATAAATAAATCGAGAACTAAGCTTTAGTAAATTGGGCGTATCTGTAAGAACTAAACTCTTTTAAACATGATGTGGAAGAAATTGATATAGGTGAGAGACTCACCTCGAGAGTGTAATAAATTGGGTTGGTATGAAAACCTTCCAATTGATTTAAAGTCAGGAAACTAGGCTCGAGTTCAGTATGAACCTTGCAATTGATTGAAAAGAGGGACTTTGCCTCGGGAAATTAATATTTTTGAGAACTAAGCTCGAATAATCGTTCGGTATGAAAACCTTACAATTGTTTGAAGTGAGGGTTGCACCTCGGGAAATTAATATTTGAGGACTAGGCTCTAATAATTGTTCGGTATGAAAACCTTACAATTGATTGAAGTGAGGGCTGTGCTTCGGGAAAATAATATATTTGAGGACTAGGCTCGAATAATTGTTCGGTATGAAAACCTTACAATTGATTGAAGTGAGGGCTGTGCCTCGGGAAAATAATATATTTGAGGACTAGGCTCGAATAATTGTTCGGTATGAAAACCTTACAATTGATTGAAGTGAGGGCTGTGCCTCGGGAAAATAATATATTTGAGGACTAGGCTCGAATGTTCGGTAATAAAATGCAAGAACTAGGTTCATATAAAAATAGCTTGGTTTGTAAGACCCTGCTATGGGTGAGGGGCTTGCCTCAAGAAACATGTCAATAATAAAAATGTAAAAAAAAAACTAGGCTCATGTAAAAATAGCCTGGCGTGTAAGACCTTGCTATGAGTGAGGGACTTGCCTTGAAAATAATAAATTGAAACACTGGTCTTAAAAATAGAAAGTCACTGAGCACTAGGTTCACACGAATGGTTGACACTAATATTCTTCGAATGGTTGCATGAGTTTAGGAACTTTACTTCCACTGAAACTTTTAAACAATATGCACTGCACTTAGAAGCACATCCGGCTCGAAGGACCATATGTTTTTTGTTCAAAGAAAAAAACTACTTTAAAACAAATGAAAATTATTTGACACCATTTGGCCTCTAGTTACAGCACACACTGATAAAAAGGAACAAAGAGTAAAGTTCACTTTATAATTATAATTCACTTTTATTTGACTAATTCAATTTTAGGTTTTAGATACACAATTCAAAATAACAATATATAATTCATCAATATAATTCACTGAATCAATGTCATTAAATTTTAACTTTTAAGCGCTTTGCAGTTATTAAGGAAAATAAAAATTATAAGAAGGGTTAGTTTATAAGATTGAATTAAAGTTTACTGTATTCACTCGATGTGAACATCCACTCAAAAAAATATATATATTATTAATCACCCTCATCAACGGTGTTATCTAAAATAAACAATCCACTTAATCACCTCAACAACGATGGAAACTAAAATATCAGATTAATTAAATTCCTCATCCACGTTGATCACTAAAATCACTTCAATTTCAAAGCAGAGAAACAAGTTAAAATATTATTGTAACGAAATCAAGGAAATCGTAAAAAAAAATCGTTCACCATATCAAATATTATTTATTTAAAGAATAAAAGGAAAATTATGAAATATGAATATTGTATTGTGGTAATTAAGTACTCACCTGACCTTGAAAGTTGGCCTTGAACTTTAATTTGGTTGCGGACAAAGGGATTGTTAAAATCAAGGTCAAGGGAAAGAGGAATTAGAAATTACTGTTCATAGTCTGTTCCCATGAACAAGGAAAAGGAAAGTTGTTAATATTAATTCTCGGTCTATTCCCGAGAATTAAGGAAAAAATTAGTAATAATAGTAGTTCTCGGTCTATTCCCGAGAACTAAGGAAGATTAGTAAATAGTTGTAGTTCTCGGTCTATTCCCGAGAACTAAGGAAAATTAGTAATAGTTCTCGGTCTATTCCCGAGAACTAAGGAAAATTAGTAATAATAGTTCTCGGTCCATTCCCGAGAACTAAAGGAAAATTAGTAATGATAGTTCTCGGTCTATTCCCGAGAACTAAGGAAAAATTAGGAATAGTTCTTGGTCTATTCCCAAGAACTTTAAAATGGAGGAAGGAAATATAAAATTGAGGCCAACTTACCCTCGAGGCGCTCGGTATCCAAAGAGAGGAAGATTCATGGGTGCAACGATTTTTGTTAACTCACTTGAATTCGATTCAAGTGGGGATAGAAATATAAAACGGGATGACTGAAGTGATTTTTGTTTGAATAATGCAAGTGGGAATGAAAATTTTAATTGTGCATGTGTTGAGGTGAGAAGTGTTACCAGAGTAAATATTTATTCGAGTGAATGTATGAATTTTTGAGTGAATGTTCTTAAGAAAAATTTGGTTTCTTAAAGTTAAATTAGTATTAATGATAATGATGTTAAATGATGCTACTCAATGTCCATGTGATCCAAAGATGATGTAAATTGTTGATAAGTTCTTGATGTTCCCTTGTTAGAGCTGAATGACCGTGATTGTTGCTACATATGTAATTGCCCAGGAGTGTATGTAATTGCATCTGGTTTCCTAATGCGGCTTTATTTTTCTGAAATAAAAAGTATTAACGTGCCCTAAGGTGATATGGTGAACGAAGAAGGAAAAGAAAACATGAAAGATAAACTAGGGAGATTTATATTATGTTGTGAAGAATTGAACAAGGGCGGATTACCATTTTCCTCAAAACCCCCTAGACATGGGTATCAAATGAAAGGGAATAAGAACAACATTATAAGCGATATAAAATACTCAATATACCGGTATATCCACGGCGGTCATCTCAAGAGGACGTATTACCATTTTCTTCACAACCCCCTCGACATGGGTATCAAATGAAAGGGTATCATAACTAGAACACACTAGCATGAAATAATTAAACACGTGCATTTACGAACGAGTTCAAAGGAACACTCGAACAAGGTCATTAGATCAGCATGTTGAAAGAAAAATCGAGCTGGTTATGGATCAATAATTCCATAGTACAGAAAAAATCTTGGCCGAGAAACTCGAAAGGAGCTTATGTTTGTTTTTTTACAAAGGCAATAATATTAATTTGAATTCCTGCATTTTGTTATTTTGTTATTACCTACTTATAAAATAAATAAAAAAATATAATGGACAATTAAATACATAATATTTCTTTATACAGAAGATTATTTATTTTTTATTTTAGAATGTATTAAAACAAAAAACAGTGATATCCCACCAAAAAAACATTAAAAATGTGAATTAGAAGTTCGTGGGCGCGGAAATTATTTATTGGGACAGTTTAAAACACACTTATAACAAAAAGAAGGGATATGGATTAGTCAAGATGAATCGTTAATAGCATGAAATAATTAAACACGTGCATTTACGAACGAATTCAAAGGAATTTTGCAACAATTTTAGAGCATGAATCTTAGCTGCCCTTCGAAATGTAACAAATTTTATTAGAAATACTATAGACTGAGCCACGCTGAATTCAGCTAAGATTCATGCTAGGTATACAACGAACGCGCCAGCCAAATACCTTTTTCGCGGTTGATAATACTATATTGAGTTTTAAATAAAAATTGGCAGTATATAATTCCTTTGAATTCGTTCGTAAATGCACGTGTTTAATTATTTCATGCTATTAACGATTCATCTTGACTAATCCATATCCCTTCTTTTTGTTATAAGTGTGTTTTAAACTGTCCCAATAAATAATTTCCGCGCCCACGAACTTCTAATTCACATTTTTAATGTTTTTTTGGTGGGATATAATTTAACAATAATAATTTTAACAAATTTCATAGAAACAAAAAAATTGTAAACACAAACAATCATTAGAAAACAGGGTGGCGATTATTCTGGAAATTCTGGAAGTCAGGGAAAAGTCAGGGAAAAAATGTGAAAGTCAGAGAATTTCGTTTATTGTAAAATTAATTCCAAAATCATTAATGTTCTCAGGATTAAATTTAAAGTTTTACGCGAAAATAATACAATATGGCAATATATCGACGGTGAAGTAGGTACTAATACCTCGTAACCCACATTTATAATAAATTGTGGGTTTCGAGGTATTAGTACTTCATCGTCGATATGTAAATATTATATGCTGCCATCTATGGAACAGTAGGTCATTTGTTCTACGAACTTAAGGTCAATTCAAAACGTCATCACTGCAGAATTCACCTTCAAACTTAAATTTGAAGTCTGTAACTTAATTTTGCAGGGATGCGGCAATGAAGAGTTTTTGAATTTACCAATACATATATTTTTATCTTTGTCATACCCACATGAAAAGAAGCAATATATAATGAGTACCAACCAACGAGTTATTACTGCTTGCTGGTTTTACCAAGGCAGTTTTATGTGTAAAAGAGCGACATCGAGCTAAGAAATTGAGCGGAGGCAATTCCGCAATCAGCAATGTATTCTGATGGGAATCATTGATATGAGCGGAATCAAATTGATCGGATATGTATTAGAATATCCAATACGATTTCAATAGGGAATACAGCTTCGCATTTAATCAATGCTTTGTCGGAAGGTACTTCATCGTTGACTTAAAAGAAAATCTTAGAAATATCTATGGACGGGCCAAACATCATCGTATTCTTCAGAAGTCTCTACATCTTTAAAAATGTACCGGCAAGGCGCCAAATTTATTCTGAATGTACTAGCTCGGATATCTTCCCTAAAAAATTCTTCTGCGTGCGATGGCTTAACAATAGTGATGTCGCTAGCCGTGCATTGAATATGATGCCTCATATATTGAAGTACGTTGAAGAAATGAAGAAGAATCTTCAAATGTCGCCCAAGAATGAAAGTTTCCAGACTATTTTAAACGCAGTTAAGGAGCCACTTTTACCAGTTCAACTTACATTTTTCAAATCATTAGCTGAGGAAATTGAGCCATTCATGACTGAAATTCAGTCTGATGCACCGTTTGCCCCTTTCCTGTACTCTACCATTAGTGGTGCAATAAAAGACATGAAGGAGAGATTGGTTAAACCTAAAAGGATTCAACTCGAAAAATTTGAATTTCGAGTAATTTAGCTTCAAAGATTTTATCAGAGATACATTTGGGCGTATTTGAGACGTTCTTATATTATATTAAAACAACAAGAGTAAAGGACAGGTTATTCGGCGACGAATCCAATTTTGCCAAAAAAAAGTATAATCGCAAAAATTGTCAGTTGAACCCTTCAATTTGAATTTCTAAATATCTCGCTTTCAAATATCGTTCTTTGAATACCCATTATAAATTGTTCGAACATATACATTTAATATTATAGTATATTATGTTTCATCACAATTGTTTTGTTAGGTCAGGGAATTTTTTAGATACGTCAGGGAAAAGTCAGGGAATTTAGAATCATCAATGGAATCGCCACTCTGGAAAATAACGAGAAACAGCCATAGTCCTTTTCAGAACCAAATCAGTGCTGGTAAAATCATAAGAACACAACACACATTTCTAATGTTATGTATTCCTCTCAACAAAAAATTAAGAAGAAAATAAGAATTGCGTGATGTATTTATTAGATTTTTTAGGTTCTTCTTTCTTCTTTCTCTTCTTTAAGAGCTCCTTTAATCCCGCATGGGACATAGGGCGGAAATAGTTGCCCTCCAGCGGACTCTGTTTTGCGCGACAGCTCTCAGCTCCGACCAGGATCTCCCAGCTGTTGCGGCTTCTTCTAGTAGGGTTCTCCTGCACCTTGCTCTAGGTCTTTCTACTCGACGGGATCCTTGCGTATTCCAGTCAAGGGCCTGTTTGGCTAGATTTTTGTTTTCGCGTTGCAAAGTGTGGCCAATTCCATTTCCTTCGCCTGATTTGGTTGTCTATCCGTCTATTGAAATTCTATCTCGCCAGCGGATTTTTAGGATACGACGCGTGTTGGAGTTGAACAGCCGCAATTTGGTGTTAGTAGAGATCGCCAAATACAAATCTTTGGGTGGCAAAGATTTTTATTAATTATTTAAGCACGTAATTTGTAACATATTTCTTTTAGAACATTTAAAATTTTTGTAGGGCGTTTGTAGGGCACTGAGAATCAAATTTATAGCAAGTTCACAGGCCTCTGACTATTCTTTCCAAAATAATTATTTCGCCTGGGAATGTTATGAACTTGAAATTTTTTGTGGTAGTTTCTAATACCACCCTTAATTAGTGTACAAAATTTCAGCGGGGTCTAAAGCCTCTAACTATTTGTTCCAAAATAATCATTTCTACGGGGTGGTTTTAGGGTGTCACCCGGGGATGTTATCAACTTGGAATTTTTTGGGGTAGTTCTTATCACCACCCTTAACAAGTGTACAAAATTGCAGCGGGTTCTAAAGTCTCTAACCATAGTTTTTAAAATAATCACCTCTAGGGGTGGCTTCAGGGTGGCATAAGGGTGGCGACCGACGATGTTATAGACTTGGGATTTCTTCAGAAATCTACTAACATCCCTCTTAACGCGTGGTAAAAATTTCAGCGGGGTCTAAAGCCTCTAACTATAGTTTTTAAAATAATCACCTCTAGGGGTGGCTTCAGGGTGGCATAAGGGTGGCTACCGACGATGATATAGACTTGGGATTTTTTCTGGAATCTACTAACATCCCTCTTAACGCATGGTAAAAATTTCAGCGGGGTCTAAAGTATCTAACTATGGTTTTTAAAATAATCACCTCTAGGGGTGGCTTCAGGGTGGCATAAGGGTAGCGACCGACGATGTTATGGACTTGAGATTTCTTCAGGAATCTACTAACATCCCTCTTAACGCGTGGTAAAAATTTCAGCGGGGTCTAAAGCCTCTAACTATTTGTTCCAAAATAATCATTTCTACGGGGTGGTTTTAGGGTGTCAACAGGGGATGTTATCAACTTGAAATTTTTTGGGGTAGTTCTTATCACCACCCTTAACAAGTGTACAAAATTGCAGCGGGGTCTAAAGCCTCTAACTATAGTTTTTAAAATAATCACCTCTAGGGGTGGCTTCAGGGTGGCATAAGGGTGGCTACCGACGATGATATAGACTTGGGATTTTTTCTGGAATCTACTAACATCCCTCTTAACGCGTGGTAAAAATTTCAGCGGGGTCTAAAGCCTCTAACTATAGTTTTTAAAATAATCACCTCTAGGGGTGGCTTCAGGGTGGCATAAGGGTAGCGACCGACGATGTTATGGACTTGAGATTTCTTCAGGAATCTACTAACATCCCTCTTAACGCGTGGTAAAAATTTCAGCGGGGTCTAAAGCCTCTAACTATAGTTTTTAAAATAATCACCTCTAGGGGTGGCTTCAGGGTGGCATAAGGGTGGCGACCGACGATGTTATGGACTTGAGATTTCTTCAGGAATCTACTAACATCCCTCTTAACGCGTGGTAAAAATTTCAGCGGGGTCTAAAGCCTCTAACTATAGTTTTTAAAATAATCACCTCGAGGGGTGGCTTCAGGGTGGCGTAAGGGTGGCGACCGACGATGTTATGGACTTGAGATTTCTTCAGGAATCTACTAACATCCCTCTTAACGCGTGGTAAAAATTTCAGCGGGGTCTAAAGCCTCTAACTATAGTTTTTAAAATAATCACCTCTAGGGGTGGCTTCAGGGTGGCGTAAGGGTGGCGACCGACGATGTTATGGACTTGAGATTTCTTCTGGAATCTACTAACATCCCTCTAAACGCGTGGTAAAAATTTCAGCGGGGTCTAAAGCCTCTAACTATAGTTTTTAAAATAATCACCTCTAGGGGTGGCTTCAGGGTGGCATAAGGGTGGCTACCGACGATGATATAGACTTGGGATTTTTTCTGGAATCTACTAACATCCCTCTTAACGCGTGGTAAAAATTTCAGCGGGGTCTAAAGCCTATAACTATAGTTTTTAAAATAATCACCTCTAGGGGTGGCTTCAGGGTGGCGTAAGGGTGGCGACCGACGATGTTATGGACTTGAGATTTCTTCAGGAATCTACTAACATCCCTCTTAACGCGTGGTAAAAATTTCAGCGGGGTCTAAAGCCTCTAACTATAGTTTTTAAAATAATCACCTCTAGGGGTGGCTTCAGGGTTGCGTAAGGGTGGCGACCGACGATGTTATGGACTTGAGATTTCTTCAGGAATCTTCTAACATCCCTCTTAACCCGTGGTAAAAATTTCAGCGGGGTCTAAAGCCTCTAACTATAGTTTTTAAAATAATCACCTCTAGGGGTGGCTTCAGGGTGGCATAAGGGTGGCTACCGACGATGATATAGACTTGGGATTTGTTCTGGAATCTATTAACATCCCTCTTAACGCGTGGTAAAAATTTCAGCGGGGTCTAAAGCCTCTAACTATAGTTTTTAAAATAATCACCTCTAGGGGTGGCTTCAGGGTGGCATAAGGGAGGCGACCGACGATGTTATGGACTTGGGATTTTTTCTGGAATCTACTAACATCCCTCTTAACGCGAGGTAAAAATTTCAGCGGGGTCTAAAGCCTCTAACTATAGTTTTTAAAATAATCACCTCTAGGGGTGGCTTCAGGGTGGCATAAGGGTGGCTACCGACGATGATATAGAATTGGGATTTGTTCTGGAATCTATTAACATCCCTCTTAACGCGTGGTAAAAATTTCAGCGGGGTCTAAAGCCTCTAACTATAGTTTTTAAAATAATCACCTCTAGGGGTGGCTTCAGGGTGGCATAAGGGTGGCTACCGACGATGATATAGACTTGGGATTTTTTCTGGAATCTACTAACATCCCTCTTAACGCGAGGTAAAAATTTCAGCGGGGTCTAAAGCCTCTAACTATAGTTTTTAAAATAATCACCTCTAGGGGTGGCTTCAGGGTGGCATAAGGGTGGTGACCGACGATGTTATGGACTTGAGATTTCTTCAGGAATCTACTAACATCCCTCTTAACGCGTGGTAAAAATTTCAGCGGGGTCTAAAGCCTCTAACTATAGTTTTTAAAATAATCACCTCTAGGGGTGGCTTCAGGGTGGCATAAGGGTGGCGACCGACGATGTTATGGACTTGAGATTTCTTCAGGAATCTACTAACATCCCTCTTAACGCGTGGTAAAAATTTCAGCGAGGTCTAAAGCCTCTAACTATAGTTTTTAAAATAATCACCTCTAGGGGTGGCTTCAGGGTGGCATAAGGGTGGCGACCGACGATGTTATGGACTTGAGATTTCTTCAGGAATCTACTAACATCCCTCTTAACGCGTGGTAAAAATTTCAGCGGGGTCTAAAGCCTCTAACTATAGTTTTTAAAATAATCACCTCTAGGGGTGGCTTCAGGGTGGCATAAGGGTGGCTACCGACGATGATATAGACTTGGGATTTTTTCTGGAATCTACTAACATCCCTCTTAACGCATGGTAAAAATTTCAGCGGGGTCTAAAGTATCTAACTATGGTTTTTAAAATAATCACCTCTAGGGGTGGCTTCAGGGTGGCATAAGGGTAGCGACCGACGATGTTATGGACTTGAGATTTCTTCAGGAATCTACTAACATCCCTCTTAACGCGTGGTAAAAATTTCAGCGGGGTCTAAAGCCTCTAACTATTTGTTCCAAAATAATCATTTCTACGGGGTGGTTTTAGGGTGTCAACAGGGGATGTTATCAACTTGAAATTTTTTGGGGTAGTTCTTATCACCACCCTTAACAAGTGTACAAAATTGCAGCGGGGTCTAAAGCCTCTAACTATAGTTTTTAAAATAATCACCTCTAGGGGTGGCTTCAGGGTGGCATAAGGGTGGCTACCGACGATGATATAGACTTGGGATTTTTTCTGGAATCTACTAACATCCCTCTTAACGCGTGGTAAAAATTTCAGCGGGGTCTAAAGCCTCTAACTATAGTTTTTAAAATAATCACCTCTAGGGGTGGCTTCAGGGTGGCATAAGGGTAGCGACCGACGATGTTATGGACTTGAGATTTCTTCAGGAATCTACTAACATCCCTCTTAACGCGTGGTAAAAATTTCAGCGGGGTCTAAAGCCTCTAACTATAGTTTTTAAAATAATCACCTCTAGGGGTGGCTTCAGGGTGGCATAAGGGTGGCGACCGACGATGTTATGGACTTGAGATTTCTTCAGGAATCTACTAACATCCCTCTTAACGCGTGGTAAAAATTTCAGCGGGGTCTAAAGCCTCTAACTATAGTTTTTAAAATAATCACCTCGAGGGGTGGCTTCAGGGTGGCGTAAGGGTGGCGACCGACGATGTTATGGACTTGAGATTTCTTCAGGAATCTACTAACATCCCTCTTAACGCGTGGTAAAAATTTCAGCGGGGTCTAAAGCCTCTAACTATAGTTTTTAAAATAATCACCTCTAGGGGTGGCTTCAGGGTGGCGTAAGGGTGGCGACCGACGATGTTATGGACTTGAGATTTCTTCTGGAATCTACTAACATCCCTCTAAACGCGTGGTAAAAATTTCAGCGGGGTCTAAAGCCTCTAACTATAGTTTTTAAAATAATCACCTCTAGGGGTGGCTTCAGGGTGGCATAAGGGTGGCTACCGACGATGATATAGACTTGGGATTTTTTCTGGAATCTACTAACATCCCTCTTAACGCGTGGTAAAAATTTCAGCGGGGTCTAAAGCCTATAACTATAGTTTTTAAAATAATCACCTCTAGGGGTGGCTTCAGGGTGGCGTAAGGGTGGCGACCGACGATGTTATGGACTTGAGATTTCTTCAGGAATCTACTAACATCCCTCTTAACGCGTGGTAAAAATTTCAGCGGGGTCTAAAGCCTCTAACTATAGTTTTTAAAATAATCACCTCTAGGGGTGGCTTCAGGGTTGCGTAAGGGTGGCGACCGACGATGTTATGGACTTGAGATTTCTTCAGGAATCTTCTAACATCCCTCTTAACCCGTGGTAAAAATTTCAGCGGGGTCTAAAGCCTCTAACTATAGTTTTTAAAATAATCACCTCTAGGGGTGGCTTCAGGGTGGCATAAGGGTGGCTACCGACGATGATATAGACTTGGGATTTGTTCTGGAATCTATTAACATCCCTCTTAACGCGTGGTAAAAATTTCAGCGGGGTCTAAAGCCTCTAACTATAGTTTTTAAAATAATCACCTCTAGGGGTGGCTTCAGGGTGGCATAAGGGAGGCGACCGACGATGTTATGGACTTGGGATTTTTTCTGGAATCTACTAACATCCCTCTTAACGCGAGGTAAAAATTTCAGCGGGGTCTAAAGCCTCTAACTATAGTTTTTAAAATAATCACCTCTAGGGGTGGCTTCAGGGTGGCATAAGGGTGGCTACCGACGATGATATAGAATTGGGATTTGTTCTGGAATCTATTAACATCCCTCTTAACGCGTGGTAAAAATTTCAGCGGGGTCTAAAGCCTCTAACTATAGTTTTTAAAATAATCACCTCTAGGGGTGGCTTCAGGGTGGCATAAGGGTGGCTACCGACGATGATATAGACTTGGGATTTTTTCTGGAATCTACTAACATCCCTCTTAACGCGAGGTAAAAATTTCAGCGGGGTCTAAAGCCTCTAACTATAGTTTTTAAAATAATCACCTCTAGGGGTGGCTTCAGGGTGGCATAAGGGTGGTGACCGACGATGTTATGGACTTGAGATTTCTTCAGGAATCTACTAACATCCCTCTTAACGCGTGGTAAAAATTTCAGCGGGGTCTAAAGCCTCTAACTATAGTTTTTAAAATAATCACCTCTAGGGGTGGCTTCAGGGTGGCATAAGGGTGGCGACCGACGATGTTATGGACTTGAGATTTCTTCAGGAATCTACTAACATCCCTCTTAACGCGTGGTAAAAATTTCAGCGAGGTCTAAAGCCTCTAACTATAGTTTTTAAAATAATCACCTCTAGGGGTGGCTTCAGGGTGGCATAAGGGTGGCGACCGACGATGTTATGGACTTGAGATTTCTTCAGGAATCTACTAACATCCCTCTTAACGCGTGGTAAAAATTTCAGCGGGGTCTAAAGCCTCTAACTATAGTTTTTAAAATAATCACCTCTAGGGGTGGCGTAAGGGTGGCGACCGGCGATGTTATGGACTTGAGATTTCTTCAGGAATCTACTAACATCCCTCTTAACGCGTGGTAAAAATTTCAGCGGGGTCTAAAGCCTCTAACTATAGTTTTTAAATTAATCACCTCTAGGGGTGGCTTCAGGGTGGCATAAGGGTGGCGACCGACGATGTTATGGACTTGAGATTTCTTCAGGAATCTACTAACATCCCTCTTAACGCGTGGTAAAAATTTCCGCGGGGTCTAAAGCCTCTAACTATAGTTTTTAAAATAATCACCTCTAGGGGTGACTTCAGGGTGGCATAAGGGTGGCGACCGACGATGTTATGGACTTGAGATTTCTTCAGGAATCTACTAACATCCCTCTTAACGCGTGGTAAAAATTTCAGCGGGGTCTAAAGCCTCTAACTATAGTTTTTAAAATAATCACCTCTAGGGGTGGCTTCAGGGTGGCATAAGGGTGGCGACCGACGATGTTATGGACTTGAGATTTCTTCAGGAATCTACTAACATCCCTCTTAACGCGTGGTAAAAATTTCAGCGGGGTCTAAAGCCTCTAACTATAGTTTTTAAAATAATCACCTCTAGGGGTGGCTTCAGGGTGGCGTAAGGGTGGCGACCGACGATGTTATGGACTTGAGATTTCTTCAGGAATCTACTAACATCCCTCTTAACGCGTGGTAAAAATTTCAGCGGGGTCTAAAGCCTCTAACTATAGTTTTTAAAATAATCACCTCTAGGGGTGGCTTCAGGGTGGCATAAGGGTGGCTACCGACGATGATATAGACTTGGGATTTTTTCTGGAATCTACTAACATCCCTCTTAACGCGTGGTAAAAATTTCAGCGGGGTCTAAAGCCTATAACTATAGTTTTTAAAATAATCACCTCTAGGGGTGGCTTCAGGGTGGCGTAAGGGTGGCGACCGACGATGTTATGGACTTGAGATTTCTTCAGGAATCTACTAACATCCCTCTTAACGCGTGGTAAAAATTTCAGCGGGGTCTAAAGCCTCTAACTATAGTTTTTAAAATAATCACCTCTAGGGGTGGCTTCAGGGTGGCATAAGGGTGGTGACCGACGATGTTATGGACTTGAGATTTCTTCAGGAATCTACTAACATCCCTCTTAACGCGTGGTAAAAATTTCAGCGGGGTCTAAAGCCTCTAACTATAGTTTTTAAAATAATCACCTCTAGGGGTGGCTTCAGGGTGGCATAAGGGTGGCGACCGACGATGTTATGGACTTGAGATTTCTTCAGGAATCTACTAACATCCCTCTTAACGCGTGGTAAAAATTTCAGCGGGGTCTAAAGCCTCTAACTATAGTTTTTAAAATAATCACCTCTAGGGGTGGCTTCAGGGTGGCGTAAGGGTGGCGACCGGCGATGTTATGGACTTGAGATTTCTTCAGGAATCTACTAACATCCCTCTTAACGCGTGGTAAAAATTTCAGCGGGGCCTAAAGCCTCTAACTATAGTTTTTAAAATAATCACCTCTAGGGGTGGCTTCAGGGTGGCATAAGGGTGGCGACCGACGATGTTATGGACTTGAGATTTCTTCAGGAATCTACTAACATCCCTCTTAACGCGTGGTAAAAATTTCCGCGGGGTCTAAAGCCTCTAACTATAGTTTTTAAAATAATCACCTCTAGGGGTGGCTTCAGGGTGGCGTAAGGGTGGCGACCGACGATGTTATGGACTTGAGATTTCTTCAGGAATCTACTAACATCCCTCTTAACGCGTGGTAAAAATTTCAGCGGGGTCTAAAGCCTATAACTATAGTTTTTAAAATAATCACCTCTAGGGGTGGCTTCAGGGTGGCGTAAGGGTGGCGACCGACGATGTTATGGACTTGAGATTTCTTCAGGAATCTACTAACATCCCTCTTAACGCGTGGTAAAAATTTCAGCGGGGTCTAAAGCCTCTAACTATAGTTTTTAAAATAATCACCTCTAGGGGTGCCTTCAGGGTGGCATAAGGGTGGTGACCGACGATGTTATGGACTTGAGATTTCTTCAGGAATCTACTAACATCCCTCTTAACGCGTGGTAAAAATTTCAGCGGGGTCTAAAGCCTCTAACTATAGTTTTTAAAATAATCACCTCTAGGGGTGGCTTCAGGGTGGCATAAGGGTGGCGACCGACGATGTTATGGACTTGAGATTTCTTCAGGAATCTACTAACATCCCTCTTAACGCGTGGTAAAAATTTCAGCGGGGTCTAAAGCCTCCAACTATAGTTTTTAAAATAATCACCTCTAGGGGTGGCTTCAGGGTGGCGTAAGGGTGGCGACCGACGATGTTATGGACTTGAGATTTCTTCAGGAATCTACTAACATCCCTCTTAACGCGTGGTAAAAATTTCAGCGGGGTCTAAAGCCTCTAAATATTTTTTTCAAAAATAATCATTTTTAGGGGGTGAGTTAGGGGTAGGTTTATAATTCGGGGTTAATAATTTAGGTGTGATATTTTTCGAGACCCCCACTGTCTGGTATCAAAAAACAATTATTTACTTGCTTTTTAAGGCCCGATAGTCAGTTTCAAAATTTAATTTTTTTTTCTAAAATCGTTCGATCGAACGTTCGGAACTTCAGGCTCATGTTCTGATACTGCCTTCAGAGTCAACTAAATTTGCCTGCGTTAAAGTGTTATGCCTTTTGAGACGGGGCAAATTTCGTCGACCGACAGATTTCGGGTGCGACACTTGCAGGTCCGAGAATCGAGTGAGGGTAGGAAGCAAAGGAACTTACTTGTGCTGTTCGTTGGTCGCTTGTGTGTAGAAAGGGTAATGAGGCCTTCGCTTTACACTGCCGCGCGTATTTTTGAAGTGTTAACTTCTTTAGGCGAGTTTGGCACTTTTTCGCTGAGGGTAAAACAAAGAATTCGCGACACGCGCATTTTGTTGCTACACCCGTTTCTGGACACATGATGGCGACACGCGCACTTTGTTGCTCACTCGTTTCTGGGCACTTGTGCCTATGCAGCTGGCTAGAGCATGGAAACTTTTAGTTTAGCTCCACTTACAAACAGCAGCGCATAATTATATGTGTGCGAGGCAAAATAGCCCGCCCTTGGTGGGTGGGATTGGGTTAGAATGTTGCAATGCAGAAGCTGCTCTCAGCATTCGTTTTATATTCTCGCGCCGCTCTCAAAATTCATGTCATATTCAGGGGTGCCACTTTGGCTCTATAGAGCCATTTGTGGCTCTTTATAAAAAAAAAACTTTTAAAATTGGCTCTTTGGCTCTTTTTCAACTTATAGCATGTACACACCTTCTGCATTGCAACATTCTAACCCAATCCCACCCACCAAGCGCGGGCTATTTTTCCTCGCACACATAGAATTATACGCTGCTGTTTCTATGTGGAGCTAAACCAAAAGTTGCCATGCTCTAGCCAGCTGCATAGGCACAAGTGCCCAGAAACGGGTGCGAACCAAAAATGCGCGTCACCATCGCTGATGTCTGTTGCTGGACCTCGACTAAAAGTTGCCATGCTCTAGCCAACTAAATGGCTGCAATATTTAAATCTTTTGCTTGGATTAATCGCTTTCGGCGACATGGAATACGTTTCGGCGTTTCGCCTATTCGACTGGGCATCTGTATTTTACGTACATATCTGAGGTAGTATCCCAGTAGGGAAAATCGCAGGTATTTAATTTGGGAAGTCGATTTGGAAGTACTTCTTTAATTAGTGTTCTCTGTAATGACTTATAAATAATGCAGAGGAGAATGGGTTTGGTGACCAAGCGTTTGATTTCGCGCAAAAAGCGTGTTGAAAAACTTCGTAGCTGCTCGTTTTCTTTGTTAACCATCACAGTTGTCTCAGCCATTAAGTTTTATGTCTTTAATGTATAAACATATATTTGAATTTATGTTTATGATATAAATATAAATCGCTTAATTTTACTTCAAGCTACCCCACCCATTCACGCCTACGCCAACTAAATTATATTATAAAAATTTACAGTATAATAACTTTGCATTATGAGTTTAGTAATAAATGTAGTATAAGTACTTCCAAATGGAAGAGGAAAAAAGTACTTCCCAGCCTAGGCCATCGCCGTGTTAATGTAATGCCTTTTTTGTACTGAGTGGAAGTACTGAACTGCTTCTGTAGAAGTAGTTTTTCCAGTAATTCCATTCCCTACTGGTATGTTATATTATTTTCTATGTATTATATATTATCTATTACGTACTATATACAATGTACTGCATATTATGTACTATGTTCTGAAAAAATTCAAAATGAATCCAGTGGATTCACATAAAAATTTAGATCCGTGACTTTGGCTAAATATAATATGACTTTTTTTGCATATTTGCACAATGTTTAAGATAGCAAAAATTTCTGTTTCGTGACTATTGCATCAACCCGACGATATGTACTGTGTACTATGTACTACATATTTCCTATGAACTATGCACTATGTATTTATTACTATATTAGCTACTATTTTTAATAAAAACTACATTATCCCAGTCATCCATCGTCCGATCTTTGTGTGATAAGTTTAAGATAAATTGTTTAATTTCCAAAACATTGCAACACATTTTGGAGGGAGTGCATATAAGTAACAATTAAATTAACAGAATATTCATAAATAAAATATATTAATCCTTATCGTCCTGTATTAAGATTGATTTGGACATTTAGACTAGCCATAGAAGTTAACACTTTTAAAGTGTGGTCCTACGCACACTCGTATTTTTTTTCCACTATCGTTTTGTTGTTGTTGTTTTTTTTTTGTGGGCTTTGATTTTTTTTCACTTTTCACAACAAAATTTTTTTTATTTTATTTTATTTTGTCTTTAACGAGGCGTGTTTGACGGACCGGACCAGCACACGTCCGTTCACTTCGCTGTCTTCGGCCAAACTCGTAGAGAAGTAAATTTTTTTATGGTCTATTGTTTTGTTCGATCGGAAGAGATTTTTACAGAAGAGAATATCGTTTTGTGTTTTTTTTTTGTTGCTATTTTTCGTTTTGTGTTGAAAGAAGGGCCCCGCTAGTATATTATATATTATAGTGCACCATATATTATTATGTACCGTATAGTAATATGTACTACGTACGATATACTATATTTTATGCAGTATATATTAGGTACTATGTACTAGGACTATGTACTATGCGCTATGTACTATGCACTATGTACTACGTACTGTATACAATCAGCTATGTATTATGTACTATGTACAATGTACAAGGTATTATGCACTATGTATTATCTGCTATGTACTACGTATCACAGCCATAGGTTAAGTAGTAGAATTAATAGTTCTAGCCCTAAAATAGTAAATAATCCACGTAATTTATATCAGAAACCCTCCCACTAACACGTTAAACCCACCCCACTCTACTATTAACCCAGTTCGAAAACCCTCGATTCCTTATTCAAACTTTGCCAGACGCCACATAATTATTGGTGGTCGCTCCTATGCAGATACCAGCGATATTCCTTCAAACAGCCTCTCAAATCAGTTAAGGCCCCAGGTTTCGGACCTGAGAGCTGCGGATCCTACACAAAGCAACATAAATACGCCCGCTGTTAAGCCTTCAATTCCTCCACAGCCCCAACCTTCGGCCGTAAATAGCGGACCTATAGCAACGGACTCTCTCGTGAGTACTAATAACAATACTCCCGCTTCGTTCCTTGACCCGTTGCAGCCTCCCGTCGTGAAAAACACCAAAATATCCGGGGACTTCACTGAAAGTAGATATTAATTATCTCGCTTAAGAGATTGGAAAATTTTCGACAATGTAAGACTTTTCCTGGCTTATATGCATGATAGACCTGATTATACTATCATAAACGGTTATACCAGGACTAGCCTTAAAATCTTAATCCAGCAAGAAGGTTTACCAACGGATCGTACTACCCTGCTCGACTTATATATGTACCAAGTATCATGAGCAGTATATTACCGCTAAACAAGTAAGAATGGACCTTGCGCCTACGCCGAACACGTAAGATCATCACATGTTTATCGGCTTCAGAAGAGCCGCGTTGCAGTGGACAGATATTATAGACCATAACTAATCTCTTCCGCCGCACCCTCTCCCCTTTCAACCCATAACCCTAACTTGCCTGATGAAATAAGACTTTTTTACCACAATTGCAGTGGCACAGTAGACATGAATATGTCTTATCCCTGGGGTCTATTTGTTTCTTGTTCTTATTGGAAATCACCATCTTGTTCTTATTGGAAAGAACCCCCGGAGGGGGTCGAATGGAATGCACACCACAATATATATCTGTCTCGCTTCAATATATACCCTTCAACCACCTTGTCCTTTTTCCACAATGTAACAGGATACAAACACACGAAACGAAATCATTCAAAATAAAAAAAATGTGCTTTTGCAAAAATTCTAAACGCACCGCGAGCGCACCTCACTCAATCCGCAAACTGCGTAGTAAGAAAATTCCCTGATATCTACTCTGATTCCGCCCAAAGTCTAGTAATAACAAGTCTTTCATCTACATACAAAATTTCCCCCTGTTAGTTGTGTGCGTGCGTATATGAACATCACTGCTGAGCAAAACTCAACGCATACTTCGTGAATTCAGCGAGACAAAGCCAGATTCTCTCTTTACGATAAAGTATGCAGAACAGAAAAGGAAAGAGAATTGAATCAGCTGTTTAATTTCATAAATCAAAACAAACGAGCAAATATGCGCCAATACATTAAGTTTATTCCCATATAAACTCATAAAAGTTTAGCTGTTTAGTTGTATGCAAACGCGTATAAAAATGGTGCATTCTCTCTCTGATAGCCAGACATCGTCATTTAAAGAACTTTTGCATATAGCTGTTCGCCTTCCACTCATTAACTATATGAAGATGAAAGACTTGTTAATTTCTAGACTTTGATTCCGCCCCGCTTCGAAAACACAAAAATATCGCGCGACGGACGACTCAAGCACACCTTTTCTAAGCTGTTTAAAAAATCTCACACAAAGTAAAAAATCCTCGACACTTTTTCTCACTCTTGGAACAAGAACTCGCAGCGTTTGAACAAAAAAAAGTTCACCCAATGACGACGAAAGAATAAACAAAACAAAACAAAAAATGAAGCATGGTCATTTCCGTTACGCACATTCTTTCAAATAGACCCCAGGGATAAGACATATTCACGTCAAAACCTTTTCATTGGACGCGTTTACGCCCGAGTTACTTTAACTCTGTTAAACTAGCACTGTTAGCTTAGCACCGTTTCTAGCAGGCGATTTGATAATCCACATTTTACAACTAATAACAAGCAAAATAATAACATTTCTCATTTTACAAATAACAAAAAGCTAAAAAATTAATAATAAAAAGAATCTCTTCTTGCTTACAACAAAAATTTATAAGCAAACATCAATCCATTTTGACTGCATTGAGCTGTGCTACATTTTAGCTAAGTCAAAAAGCAGAAATAAGTTAGCTAACAGCGCTAAAAAAATTGCTGTTTATGCCATTGTTAATTTGCCTAACTCAGTTAAATTAACTTGGGCATAAACGCGGCCATTGACGCGAAATCATGTAACTTCAATATTCTCGTGATCACCCGAAACGTGGTTAAATAATACATTTCTAAATGAGGAGATCTTGGACCATAACTGGACAATCTATCGATGCGATAGAGACTACGACTCTTCCGGGCACTCGAGAGGTGGAGGTATCCTTATAGCCGTCAAAGACCCTCTAAATATTGATTACCACGAATCGGTCACAATTTTTCGAAAATGTTTTCATTCGTGTCAAATCTAACAAGAAAAACATAGTTAGTTATGGGCGCTGCTGTTTACATACCCCCAAATTCTGACGAATCAAAGTATGATGATTTTTTAAATATACTTAATGGAGTTCTCCAATCACTCGACTGCAACAAGGAAAATGAAGAAATGCTCATACTGGGAGACTTCAACCGTCCTAACATATCTTTTACTCTCGACGACGACAACAATTTACTCCCCATAAATGTCACTCACGCTATAATTGATATTAAACTTATTGATAATTTTTACGCTAATGATCTGCAGCAAGTGATAGGGCAACCTCACTAATTTTTATGACGAGGTGAACGTCTTACCCGCCAGTGAAGAGGAGAACCTTTTTTCTAGCACGCTTCACCTTTCCGCGTGGATTCTAGAACTCAACTCCACCATCACCATGCATCGTGCGTCTCACAACAATGCAATTGTTTATGATGTCAAAAACGCAAACTATAACAGTATTTGCTTTGAATTATCACAAATTGACTGGAGAAATAGTCTATCTGGTGATAATCTCGACCAGATAGTATCAGGTTTCTACAACATTATTTTCAGTACCATCGACAAAAATGTACCCAAAATTGAGAAAAGGGATAAATTGTCGGAGCCATGGTTAGACAAAAACATTAGATCATTGCGAAATCAAAGAAACAAATTGTATCGCACGATAAGAAGACAAACTGATGTTAACGAGGAATTGAGATCCGAATACTCTAGATTATCATCAGAATTCACTTTTAGGTCACGTGAGGTCGAAAGACCTCAGGGTATCCGGCAACAATGACGAATGGTCGTCAGATTTCATGGATTCTTATCCCAAGAAATCGAACTTACTTCCGGTGTCCCCCAGGGAAGTCATCTTGGTCCGCTCTTGTTTAACATCTTTATCTCCGATCTGTCTCACAAATTAAATAATATACCACAACTCTTTAATGCAGACGACCTGAAAATATATAGCGCTATAAAGTCCGACACCGATGTATCATTCCTCCAGACGAAACTTAATGCATTGCAGGACTGGTGTAGCACTAATAAGTTGCAACTTAACACTAGCAAATGCCACACAATAACCTTCTCCCGGAAAAAAAGCTCACAGCTGCAGCAATACTATCTTGACAACAAGTTATTAAACCATGTTGATCAAATCGTGGACCTAGGTGTTGTCTTAGACAATAAGTTAAACTTTAACCTACACTACGATAGTATTACTGCCGGAGCTAATAGACTCCTTGGTTTTATAAAAAGAAGGGCTAAAGAATTTGATAACATCTGGGTCACAAAAACTCTTTTCTGCTCACTGGTACGCCCAATCCTGGGTTATTGCCGATTACCAAACTTAAAGTGCTAGTAATTACCTTTAGAATAAGCCCTTAGTCGTCGTTCGTGCTTGTATAGTTTGCGAGTAATGCCACGCCAAAGTTCGTACTGCACGTGCCTGAAATAACTGATAACGCCATTTTTTTGAATACCACGTTAACGGTAGCTCATATGATAATGGAGTAAACAGCAGAAATACGAGCATTAAAATATTATTATTATTATTTATTATTTATTTGAATACCATGTACACAAGACAGAATCTTATAACTAGTACATTTATTAATATCTACATCGGTAGGGTAGGAGGATATGAAAGAGTAATAAAATAAAATAAAATAAAAAATACATAAAATAAAAAAACTACATAAAAAACACATAATTGAAAAAGTATAACAGATAAATAGCTTAAAAGAAAGAAAATTTATAAAAGAAAACTCGAATTTGCGCTTTAAACAACCCTGTTAGAGATATGATGGAAAAGACGCTTCTTAAAAATGCCCGCTGAATCAATGCGCTGGAGATCAACTGGATCAATTCCAAAGCAACGCCGCGAAGACAAAGAAAGAACGTTGTCCAATCAAGATACGAAATTGTGGAATAATTTAATTATTATTTCTGAGAGATTGTGAGGGTATTACGAATTGGTTAAGGTAAGCCGGTTTACGGTGATACAGGATATCATGGAGTAGACGCAAGAGTCTGTACTCCCAATAGCCACTGAAGGAACAACCAAGGATAGAATTAGGGTAGGGAGATATATGATCATAACGACGAAGTTTATGGACAAATCGTACGCAGTCGTTGAAGGCAATGTTAAGCTTACGGGCGCAGGAAAAGTCAAGAGAAGGGAAAATAGGCAGACCATGCATTAGGTGGGGGAGAAGTAACGCTTTCAGTAAACTCATACGCAGAGAGCTAGTCAGCAAACTACAGTGAAACCTAAGTTTCGACAGCTGACCATAGGTTTTCTGAACAATGAAGCTAATGTGATCGCAACATGTTAAACTACTATTCAAGATTAAACCAAGATTTTTCACTTTATCAACGCAGGCGAGGAGAACTCCATTTAAAGCAATATCAGATACATTAGGACAGTTAAAGGCGGAGTGAGAGAGAAATATGCATTTTGATTTCCGAGGATTAAGTAGCAGATGGTTCAATGTCGACCAAAAGGAAACACGCAGCAGATCTGCGATAAGTTTCTCCAAACTACTGAGGAATTGTTCTTTTGGGGAAGATATATAAATTTGAACATCATCTGCATACATGTGAATCTTGGAATCTTTGACTACAGAAGGAAGATCATTAATGAAAATCCCGAATAGAAGCGGACCAAGGCTGGAGCCTTGGGGCACATCAGCGTGAAGAGCAGCAATTGAGGAAGAATTGTTACCGAACAGAACTTTCTGGGAACGATTGGTTAAGAAACTATGTATCAGTTTAAGGGCAGGAAAAGAAAAATTAGCTTGGGAGGCAAGTTTTTTTTAGAAGCAAACCGATATACACTATCAAAAGCTTTTGAGAAATCGAGTAACAATAAGCAGCAAATGTGATGTTGGTCAAGTGACTTTCGAATATCAGACGTCACTTTTAGGAGGGCAGTTTTACAGCTATGGCGTTTGTGAAAGCCAGATTGCCATTCAACGAAGTATACTGATGGGACGGAAATCCCCGGGGTGGCAGGGGATGGACATTTAGGAATAGGCGTGATTAAAGCAAGTTTCCATGACCATGGAAACTTAGAAACTGTGAGGCATGTATTAAAAATGTGGGTCAGAACCGGCAAGAGACAATGGGCGCATTCAGCGCACTCAGCGGCTGAGTAGCGGCTAAGTGCTGAGCTCGTTGGATGGCTAGCTGAACTAAGCAGCTTAGCTCAGCGGCTGGCAAATTTCTCAGCGTAAAAATTGTATGCTAAGTAGCTCAGCGATAGTGAATTGATGTTATTTAAAATAGAAAAAAAAAATTTAGCTATCAAAATAAATTTGAACTCAGCTACCCATCCAGCCGACACATATCGCTGAGTTACTTTTTACGCTGTGCTGTTCAGCTAAGCGGCTTTTCCGCTAAGTGCGCTGGATGCGCTCAATGTATAAGCATATTTAGGAATCTAGGAGATATATTGTCACTACCAGTCGCTTGTGACCTAACTGTTTTTAGTGCAGAGATAACCTCAAGGTAATCAACACAGTGGAAGCAAAAGCCATCAGGAGATGAGTCAGGGAGAGTATTAACCTCGACAGTCGCATGGTTTCCAATAAAATGTTGATTGAGGCTTTCTGGGCAAAGATTATGAGCCGCAGAGTTATTTTTAGAATGCACGCCTAAGGACCGTAAGTATTCCAGGCAGTTTTAGCTGGAAGCGAAGGATCAAGCTTACGAGCATAATAACTTCTCTTAGCCTCCTGGATTTTGGAAGTGACAATATTCCGGATACGTTTGAAAGAACGAATGGCAGTAGCACTTTTAACTTTTTTAGACCAGCGATAAAGAAATTCCCGTTCAGCAATAAGCGATTTTATTTTCGTAGTAAACCAAGGTTTAGATTTGGCGGTAAGGGTTTTGCACTTCAAAGGAACGAACTCATCGAATAAGCAGAGCAGTAGCCTATCAAATTCAGCAACTTTATCATCAACGTCAATCATGGTGAAAATATTCCCCCGTTCAAGGGAAGAACATCTGCGTACGAGTTCAACACGATCAACATTGGAGAAATCACGATAAATCAGAGGTTTCACTTGAGAGGAATCAACAGAAAAGCTGTGGCACAAGAATAAAATATCGTGATCCAAGTAACTAGGAGGAGAGATTTGGTTTAGAAAGGTGATAGAGTTAATATCATTGGAAAGAAACACGTCGAGCAGTGAGGGTTCCCTGCAATTGAAGTATGTAGGGAGTACGTTGATAGCTTCCAAACTCAGTGATTCATTGTGTGCACAAAAAAGGTTCGCAGGGAGGATTTCTTTAATAAATTCACGTTAAAATCACCACCATTATCAAGGGTAAAAAGGCCGGGGGAGAATATACAGTATTAGAGATATCAATGCAAATGAATTCGACTCCCGGACCCTTAGAAAATCCAACGATTTTGCATTGGAGGTTTTCGCGCACGTAGATAGCTACACCACCACCAATCCGTCCTGGACCATCATTACGGAATAATTTAAAATAAATAATTGCAACCATGCAGGAAGAAATAGAGGGGTTAAGCCAACTTTCGGTGATAAGTACAGCGTGCGTACCTGAATTGATAAATTTTTCATTTAATTCGCCAATTTTCGAACGAATGCTTCGCGAATTTAATAAGCAAGCGTTAAATCCGTGTTGGTTAGCACTAAAGATCTTGATCAACGTTCTCACCCGGTCCTCGCGACTTAGGCTAGTTGACATTAAAAGAAATCAGAAGCGCGAGACAGCAAACACTTTCATGAAGCGAGAGACGACTAAGGAAAAAAAGTTTTATAATTGTGTTAAAGCGCAAGTACATAGTGAGAAAAGACAAAGTAGAGAAAGAGAAAAAAAATTAAATTCCGGCTTAACGGATTCGTAGGATTAATTAAGGAATACACTTTTTAATAACTTATTTATTACAAACAGTTCACTATAATCACTTTTAATTTAATAACTCGCACTATTAAATTCTATCTATCGCTTTATAGTTCACTTTTAAATCACCACTTTTCACTGTTTTTCACTTTAGAACACTTTTATCGCCTTTCAAATCAAAACTGACTTTCTCAGCGCCTGCAAGCCGCTTTTATATCCAAGCTCCACCTATATTTAACTTCTGGAACCTTCTCGAATCCTTTTTCTCGAGCCTAGTGGTATGTTCTTTTCTTTTCGTCCAGAAGCTTGCAGTTGTCTTCACTTATCGCGCGTTCCAATTTTAGTTTAGTACATAAGTCATTAGTTCAGACATAAACCAGAGTTGTTACCGACAATCGTTGGTTATGCTTTTTGACAAACAGATGGCGCATAAATCATCACAATACTATACAAAATAAAATAGACAAAAAAAAACAGTGGGTGTGTGTACTTATGTACACGCATTAGAAGTTATACTTCTTTGGCGTGATTTTAAGACTAATTTTTAATTTCTACACCAATATTTTATTGGATTCTTTCTATTTTCGTGCGTTGGAAGGTGCAAGCATTATGATACCGACACGCTCAAGGCTGTCGGTTATACAGTATTCTAATCCTAACTAAAATCACTAACTAATTGGGTCATTAGGCCTAATTACAATTATCTTAAGATGGGCTTAAGATGCCTCATGAAATTCTCCTAAGACTGGCTAATTTTCTACCAACACGTAATGAATGTTAAGCCTAATATTCATATCACGTTTATGTACCTGATAATACTACTGGTACTTCTAAGCCCAACTCACTTCTTTTTTGTTCATTTCCGCCTTAGCTTCTGATTGAGGAATTTAGCTTCTCCTCCACTTTAGTCAGTAGATCAAACGATCGTACCATTATAGTCTAAGACGTTCGTTGCTCTTAGCCGTGCCCTTAGCTGTAGGTTACAGTGCAGCAGTTTGCTCGGCTAATCTCCGGCAATACAAAAGGACATCGTCTGTGTCCTCTGTCACAATGAGGAATTCCAGGCGTTGCGTAGACTCATTTTGCCGGTATGCTCTCGTAACTCACCTGTGGGTTCATCGACCTTGGGTAGATTCATTACGTCACTTCCAAATTCTGTTCACTTCCCCAGCTTCTTCTTTTAGTTGTTACTCAATTAAATTGAGTGGGTTAGGGTAATTGAAATATGATACGAAGAGTTTCATACTAAGGACATTAATGTATCGGCAAATACAGCATCAACGCTTCCAACGTTTGACTGACAACACTCCGAACCTGTCCAAACACCATCGTTGGACGCTTGACATTGGACATTCGTAGTTCGAGTAGCGACCACACGATGCGTTCTACCATCAAACGTCCAACGTTGGAAAGTGCTCATAGCATCGTTTAGAGCCGGCTTTAGCTGAAAACTAGGATATGTAAATTATTTCCCTCCATAGCCTCTGGGTAAAAAACTCCTCACCCATGGACATCGTGAACGGACTTTGGCTACGAATTTTCATATGCCCATATAATAATAAACTTAATAGTTAAAGGATTGGAGTTGCAATGCTTCCCTCCTCTACCCCTTCGTCTATATCTTTCGCAGGCCGTATCAGAACATCAAAATTGGCAGCGTGCAGTAAATTACGGCATGAGATAAAAATACAGCACGCTGCAATCAAAAGTATTTCAATTGGCTCAGGCTGGTAAAATGACAAGCAAAGCAGCGTGCTGCATGTTCATATCATGTCTTAAATTTGCAGTACGCTGCATATTTGTGGTTCTGATAGGGCCTCCAAGTGGAGCCAAGTTTTTTAGTTCATTTTTTCAATAAAAAGTTGTAAAATATTGTATTTTATCACCTTTTTCTGCACCTGGATTACCAGTGATTAGTGTTTCAGTGATTGAATTAAAAAAAATTCAAAAAATTTAGTGAACCAATATGTTTTAATGGTTTAATTGTGAAGGTGACCAATTTTGTTTACATTCGCTGTGGTTTTGTTGAGTTATTTTAGCGCAAAAATGTTGAATTTGTGTGTTTATTGAGTTAAAAGTGAATTTAAAGTGATTAAAGCGTGTTGAAGAATAATTTTTAAAAATATTAAAGCAGAAAAATGTCTAGGAAAAAGTTAAAAATTTTTGTTATTCATGTTGTGTGGTGGTACTTGCACTTATGTTTTAATAACTATTCCGTAATAATTTTTAACCATTTTAAATTCACTTTTAATTTCATTACCACCATAAATCCAACATTTTTTCCCTAAATTAACCCGAAAAAAACACCATGAATGTAAACAAAACTGGTCACCTTATCAATGAATTCCTAGGTATCGTAATGGTTACAAACAATTACGCAACCTAATCACTTGTAAAGTCAAATCTGCTAAACGGGAATTTTACTCCCGCAAGCTTGATCCCGCTCTAAATTCCAAACAACTTTGGTCCAATATTCGTTCTTTAGGAATTAATACTTCTGTACCCTCACCTTCTGATGTAGTTGTAAATCTTCTCAATGCTTCCTTTATTCAATTTCCTCCCGATAACACACTCTCCTCTCCCACGTACTCCCCTTCATCTAGCTCACTCAGTTCTGATGGTTTCAACTTTCGTTGTGTAGACTCCTGTGAAGTTCTTGAAACATTGCTGTCAATCTCATCTAACAGTATCGGTTGTGATGGGAGTTTCTCCGCGATTTCTTAAGTTACTCTCTCCACTAATTCTGGAAACCATCACTCATATCTTTAATTACTGCGTGACAACTTCACAAGTGCCCCTGATTCGGAAAAAGTCTGTTGTGATTCCATTACCAAAGAAATCCTGTCCAGTCGATTTAACAGATTATCGTCCTATTAGTATTCTTCCCTTTCTTGCCAAAGTCTTTGAGAAAATTCTCTTCGGTCAGATCACGCGCTATATTGAATCTAACAATTTCCTTTCTAAACTACAATCTGGCTTCCGTAAAAACCATAGCTGCGAAATTGCTGTATTGAAGGTAACTTCAGATCTTCGTTCAGTCCTCGATCAGGATGATGTAGGTTTACTTGTTCTTCTTGATTTCTCCAAAGCGTTTGACTCTGTAGTTCACTCGCGTTTGCTTTCCAAACTTAGGACATTCTATAATTTTTCTTCTTCTGCCATCAGACTTTTCTCCTTCCTTCTGTCTAATAGGTCACAGTGTGTTCGTCATAACGGGGTTGCGTCTTCATTCCTACCAGTACTTGTAGGGGTTCCACAAGGCTCAATTCTCGGTCCTCTCCTTTTCTCCCTGTATGTCAACGATGTTACCTCCGTTATTCAACGCTGCTCATTTCATCTATATGCTGATGATCTTCAGTTGTATACCTCGTGTCCTCCTAGTAAAATCAGATCTTGCATCTCAAATCTTAATGATATTCTGTCCCAAATAAATGAGTGGAGTTCTTCCAATTTTCTTAAATTAAATCCTAATAAGTCCAAAGTACTCATCCTTAAACGTCCCAATAGGTCCCTGGACAATATTCCAAATATCGTCCTTGATAATATTCCTCTTCCCTTTGTTGAATGTGTCAATAATCTTGGTATTATTATTAATGACAGACTATCCTGCTGCGATCATGTCTCACTTATACTCTCCAAGATCTATGGCACATTGCGTAAACTTTGGCTCTATGGTAATCTCTTACCACAATCTATTCGTGCCAAGCTAGTTAAAACTCTCGTGGTGCCACATTTTCTTTATGGTGCCCTTGTTTACATTTCTTTTGACTCATCTTGTCGTCAACGTCTTAAGGTAGCATTTAATGATTGTCTTCGGTATATTTTCCACTTGAGACGCTCGGATCATGTGTAAGGCATACAACATTCTTTATTAGGTCACCACATTTTGCGTCTTCTTGACATCATGGCACTGGTCCTCCTACATAAAGCATTTTATGCTAAAAGTCCTGTATACATCTCCGACTTCCTAACTCCTTTACAGTCCTTGAGATCAATCAAATTCTTTATACCTGCTCATTTGTCCCTAATTGGTAGTCGCTCCTTCTTTGTGTATACAATTAGACTTTGGAATTGCCTTCCTAACACAATAAAAAGGATAGGCACAACAGCAGCTTTCAGAAAGCAAGCATCTAGTTTTCTCTCTTCCTCATCTTTTCTTTAGTTCTTTTTATTTCCTTTCTATTTTTTCCCCCTATCTAACCCTCTTATCTATCCCCTATATTTTTCTTTTCACTTCTACATTATTTATTTAAGGCTAGTTTAAGTCATTTTTTTAAGATTTAAATATTTTTGAAGTGAAACTTCTTTACGCACGCTTGACTTGGGAACCTTCTTTACGAACGCTTGACTTGGGGGGTAAACTGGCGAAAGTGTAACGAAAGTGTAACGAAAACGTTACGAAAATGTGTGATCGGGCAACGTATTATGTATTATGTATTTTTATGTATTATGTATTATGTATTATGTATTATGTATTATGTATTATGTATTATGTATTATGTATTATGTATTATGTATTATGTATTATGTATTATGTATTATGTATTATGTATTATGTATTATGTATTATGTATTATGTATTATGTATTATGTATTATGTATTATGTATTATGTATTATGTATTATGTATTATGTATTATGTATTATGTATTATGTATTATGTATTATGTATTATGTATTATGTATTATGTATTATGTATTATGTATTATGTATTATGTATTATGTATTATGTATTATGTATTATGTATTATGTATTATGTATTATGTATTATGTATTATGTATTATGTATTATGTATTATGTATTATGTATTATGTATTATGTATTATGTATTATGTATTATGTATTATGTATTATGTATTATGTATTATGTATTATGTATTATGTATTATGTATTATGTATTATGTATTATGTATTATGTATTATGTATTATGTATTATGTATTATGTATTATGTATTATGTATTATGTATTATGTATTATGTATTATGTATTATGTATTATGTATTATGTATTATGTATTATGTATTATGTATTATGTATTATGTATTATGTATTATGTATTATGTATTATGTATTATGTATTATGTATTATGTATTATGTATTATGTATTATGTATTATGTATTATGTATTATGTATTATGTATTATGTATTATGTATTATGTATTATGTATTATGTATTATGTATTATGTATTATGTATTATGTATTATGTATTATGTATTATGTATTATGTATTATGTATTATGTATTATGTATTATGTATTATGTATTATGTATTATGTATTATGTATTATGTATTATGTATTATGTATTATGTATTATGTATTATGTATTATGTATTATGTATTATGTATTATGTATTATGTATTATGTATTATGTATTATGTATTATGTATTATGTATTATGTATTATGTATTATGTATTATGTATTATGTATTATGTATTATGTATTATGTATTATGTATTATGTATTATGTATTATGTATTATGTATTATGTATTATGTATTATGTATTATGTATTATGTATTATGTATTATGTATTATGTATTATGTATTATGTATTATGTATTATGTATTATGTATTATGTATTATGTATTATGTATTATGTATTATGTATTATGTATTATGTATTATGTATTATGTATTATGTATTATGTATTATGTATTATGTATTATGTATTATGTATTATGTATTATGTATTATGTATTATGTATTATGTATTATGTATTATGTATTATGTATTATGTATTATGTATTATGTATTATGTATTATGTATTATGTATTATGTATTATGTATTATGTATTATGTATTATGTATTATGTATTATGTATTATGTATTATGTATTATGTATTATGTATTATGTATTATGTATTATGTATTATGTATTATGTATTATGTATTATGTATTATGTATTATGTATTATGTATTATGTATTATGTATTATGTATTATGTATTATGTATTATGTATTATGTATTATGTATTATGTATTATGTATTATGTATTATGTATTATGTATTATGTATTATGTATTATGTATTATGTATTATGTATTATGTATTATGTATTATGTATTATGTATTATGTATTATGTATTATGTATTATGTATTATGTATTATGTATTATGTATTATGTATTATGTATTATGTATTATGTATTATGTATTATGTATTATGTATTATGTATTATGTATTATGTATTATGTATTATGTATTATGTATTATGTATTATGTATTATGTATTATGTATTATGTATTATGTATTATGTATTATGTATTATGTATTATGTATTATGTATTATGTATTATGTATTATGTATTATGTATTATGTATTATGTATTATGTATTATGTATTTATTATGTATTATGTATTATGTATTATGTATTATGTATTATGTATTATGTATTATGTATTATGTATTATGTATTATGTATTATGTATTATGTATTATGTATTATGTATTATGTATTATGTATTATGTATTATGTATTATGTATTATGTATTATGTATTATGTATTATGTATTATGTATTATGTATTATGTATTATGTATTATGTATTATGTATTATGTATTATGTATTATGTATTATGTATTATGTATTATGTATTATGTATTATGTATTATGTATTATGTATTATGTATTATGTATTATGTATTATGTATTATGTATTATGTATTATGTATTATGTATTATGTATTATGTATTATGTATTATGTATTATGTATTATGTATTATGTATTATGTATTATGTATTATGTATTATGTATTATGTATTATGTATTATGTATTATGTATTATGTATTATGTATTATGTATTATGTATTATGTATTATGTATTATGTATTATGTATTATGTATTATGTATTATGTATTATGTATTATGTATTATGTATTATGTATTATGTATTATGTATTATGTATTATGTATTATGTATTATGTATTATGTATTATGTATTATGTATTATGTATTATGTATTATGTATTATGTATTATGTATTATGTATTATGTATTATGTATTATGTATTATGTATTATGTATTATGTATTATGTATTATGTATTATGTATTATGTATTATGTATTATGTATTATGTATTATGTATTATGTATTATGTATTATGTATTATGTATTATGTATTATGTATTATGTATTATGTATTATGTATTATGTATTATGTATTATGTATTATGTATTATGTATTATGTATTATGTATTATGTATTATGTATTATGTATTATGTATTATGTATTATGTATTATGTATTATGTATTATGTATTATGTATTATGTATTATGTATTATGTATTATGTATTATGTATTATGTATTATGTATTATGTATTATGTATTATGTATTATGTATTATGTATTATGTATTATGTATTATGTATTATGTATTATGTATTATGTATTATGTATTATGTATTATGTATTATGTATTATGTATTATGTATTATGTATTATGTATTATGTATTATGTATTATGTATTATGTATTATGTATTATGTATTATGTATTATGTATTATGTATTATGTATTATGTATTATGTATTATGTATTATGTATTATGTATTATGTATTATGTATTATGTATTATGTATTATGTATTATGTATTATGTATTATGTATTATGTATTATGTATTATGTATTATGTATTATGTATTATGTATTATGTATTATGTATTATGTATTATGTATTATGTATTATGTATTATGTATTATGTATTATGTATTATGTATTATGTATTATGTATTATGTATTATGTATTATGTATTATGTATTATGTATTATGTATTATGTATTATGTATTATGTATTATGTATTATGTATTATGTATTATGTATTATGTATTATGTATTATGTATTATGTATTATGTATTATGTATTATGTATTATGTATTATGTATTATGTATTATGTATTATGTATTATGTATTATGTATTATGTATTATGTATTATGTATTATGTATTATGTATTATGTATTATGTATTATGTATTATGTATTATGTATTATGTATTATGTATTATGTATTATGTATTATGTATTATGTATTATGTATTATGTATTATGTATTATGTATTATGTATTATGTATTATGTATTATGTATTATGTATTATGTATTATGTATTATGTATTATGTATTATGTATTATGTATTATGTATTATGTATTATGTATTATGTATTATGTATTATGTATTATGTATTATGTATTATGTATTATGTATTATGTATTATGTATTATGTATTATGTATTATGTATTATGTATTATGTATTATGTATTATGTATTATGTATTATGTATTATGTATTATGTATTATGTATTATGTATTATGTATTATGTATTATGTATTATGTATTATGTATTATGTATTATGTATTATGTATTATGTATTATGTATTATGTATTATGTATTATGTATTATGTATTATGTATTATGTATTATGTATTATGTATTATGTATTATGTATTATGTATTATGTATTATGTATTATGTATTATGTATTATGTATTATGTATTATGTATTATGTATTATGTATTATGTATTATGTATTATGTATTATGTATTATGTATTATGTATTATGTATTATGTATTATGTATTATGTATTATGTATTATGTATTATGTATTATGTATTATGTATTATGTATTATGTATTATGTATTATGTATTATGTATTATGTATTATGTATTATGTATTATGTATTATGTATTATGTATTATGTATTATGTATTATGTATTATGTATTATGTATTATGTATTATGTATTATGTATTATGTATTATGTATTATGTATTATGTATTATGTATTATGTATTATGTATTATGTATTATGTATTATGTATTATGTATTATGTATTATGTATTATGTATTATGTATTATGTATTATGTATTATGTATTATGTATTATGTATTATGTATTATGTATTATGTATTATGTATTATGTATTATGTATTATGTATTATGTATTATGTATTATGTATTATGTATTATGTATTATGTATTATGTATTATGTATTATGTATTATGTATTATGTATTATGTATTATGTATTATGTATTATGTATTATGTATTATGTATTATGTATTATGTATTATGTATTATGTATTATGTATTATGTATTATGTATTATGTATTATGTATTATGTATTATGTATTATGTATTATGTATTATGTATTATGTATTATGTATTATGTATTATGTATTATGTATTATGTATTATGTATTATGTATTATGTATTATGTATTATGTATTATGTATTATGTATTATGTATTATGTATTATGTATTATGTATTATGTATTATGTATTATGTATTATGTATTATGTATTATGTATTATGTATTATGTATTATGTATTATGTATTATGTATTATGTATTATGTATTATGTATTATGTATTATGTATTATGTATTATGTATTATGTATTATGTATTATGTATTATGTATTATGTATTATGTATTATGTATTATGTATTATGTATTATGTATTATGTATTATGTATTATGTATTATGTATTATGTATTATGTATTATGTATTATGTATTATGTATTATGTATTATGTATTATGTATTATGTATTATGTATTATGTATTATGTATTATGTATTATGTATTATGTATTATGTATTATGTATTATGTATTATGTATTATGTATTATGTATTATGTATTATGTATTATGTATTATGTATTATGTATTATGTATTATGTATTATGTATTATGTATTATGTATTATGTATTATGTATTATGTATTATGTATTATGTATTATGTATTATGTATTATGTATTATGTATTATGTATTATGTATTATGTATTATGTATTATGTATTATGTATTATGTATTATGTATTATGTATTATGTATTATGTATTATGTATTATGTATTATGTATTATGTATTATGTATTATGTATTATGTATTATGTATTATGTATTATGTATTATGTATTATGTATTATGTATTATGTATTATGTATTATGTATTATGTATTATGTATTATGTATTATGTATTATGTATTATGTATTATGTATTATGTATTATGTATTATGTATTATGTATTATGTATTATGTATTATGTATTATGTATTATGTATTATGTATTATGTATTATGTATTATGTATTATGTATTATGTATTATGTATTATGTATTATGTATTATGTATTATGTATTATGTATTATGTATTATGTATTATGTATTATGTATTATGTATTATGTATTATGTATTATGTATTATGTATTATGTATTATGTATTATGTATTATGTATTATGTATTATGTATTATGTATTATGTATTATGTATTATGTATTATGTATTATGTATTATGTATTATGTATTATGTATTATGTATTATGTATTATGTATTATGTATTATGTATTATGTATTATGTATTATGTATTATGTATTATGTATTATGTATTATGTATTATGTATTATGTATTATGTATTATGTATTATGTATTATGTATTATGTATTATGTATTATGTATTATGTATTATGTATTATGTATTATGTATTATGTATTATGTATTATGTATTATGTATTATGTATTATGTATTATGTATTATGTATTATGTATTATGTATTATGTATTATGTATTATGTATTATGTATTATGTATTATGTATTATGTATTATGTATTATGTATTATGTATTATGTATTATGTATTATGTATTATGTATTATGTATTATGTATTATGTATTATGTATTATGTATTATGTATTATGTATTATGTATTATGTATTATGTATTATGTATTATGTATTATGTATTATGTATTATGTATTATGTATTATGTATTATGTATTATGTATTATGTATTATGTATTATGTATTATGTATTATGTATTATGTATTATGTATTATGTATTATGTATTATGTATTATGTATTATGTATTATGTATTATGTATTATGTATTATGTATTATGTATTATGTATTATGTATTATGTATTATGTATTATGTATTATGTATTATGTATTATGTATTATGTATTATGTATTATGTATTATGTATTATGTATTATGTATTATGTATTATGTATTATGTATTATGTATTATGTATTATGTATTATGTATTATGTATTATGTATTATGTATTATGTATTATGTATTATGTATTATGTATTATGTATTATGTATTATGTATTATGTATTATGTATTATGTATTATGTATTATGTATTATGTATTATGTATTATGTATTATGTATTATGTATTATGTATTATGTATTATGTATTATGTATTATGTATTATGTATTATGTATTATGTATTATGTATTATGTATTATGTATTATGTATTATGTATTATGTATTATGTATTATGTATTATGTATTATGTATTATGTATTATGTATTATGTATTATGTATTATGTATTATGTATTATGTATTATGTATTATGTATTATGTATTATGTATTATGTATTATGTATTATGTATTATGTATTATGTATTATGTATTATGTATTATGTATTATGTATTATGTATTATGTATTATGTATTATTATGTATTATGTATTATGTATTATGTATTATGTATTATGTATTATGTATTATGTATTATGTATTATGTATTATGTATTATGTATTATGTATTATGTATTATGTATTATGTATTATGTATTATGTATTATGTATTATGTATTATGTATTATGTATTATGTATTATGTATTATGTATTATGTATTATGTATTATGTATTATGTATTATGTATTATGTATTATGTATTATGTATTATGTATTATGTATTATGTATTATGTATTATGTATTATGTATTATGTATTATGTATTATGTATTATGTATTATGTATTATGTATTATGTATTATGTATTATGTATTATGTATTATGTATTATGTATTATGTATTATGTATTATGTATTATGTATTATGTATTATGTATTATGTATTATGTATTATGTACTATGTACTATGTACTATGTACTATGTACTATGTACTATGTACTATGTATTACGTATTATGTATTATGTACATATTATGTGTAATGTATTATGTATTATGTATTATGTATTATGTATTTTATGTATTTTATGTATTTTATGTATTTTATGTATTTTATGTATTTTATGTATTTTATGTATTTTATGTATTTTATGTATTTTATGTATTTTATGTATTTTATGTATTTTATGTATTTTATGTATTTTATGTATTTTATGTATTTTATGTATTTTATGTATTTTATGTATTTTATGTATTTTATGTATTTTATGTATTTTATGTATTTTATGTATTTTATGTATTTTATGTGTTTTATGTATTTTATGTATTTTATGTATTTTATGTATTTTATGTATTTTATTTATTTTATGTATTTTATGTATTTTATGTATTTTATGTATTTTATGTATTTTATGTATTTTATGTATTTTATGTATTTTATGTATTTTATGTATTTTATGTATTTTATGTATTTTATGTATTTTATGTATTTTATGTATTTTATGTATTTTATGTATTTTATGTATTTTATGTATTTTATGTATTTTATGTATTTTATGTATTTTATGTATTTTATGTATTTTATGTATTTTATGTATTTTATGTATTTTATGTATTTTATGTATTTTATGTATTTTATGTATTTTATGTATTTTATGTATTTTATGTATTTTATGTATTTTATGTATTTTATGTATTTTATGTATTTTATGTATTTTATGTATTTTATGTATTTTATGTATTTTATGTATTTTATGTATTTTATGTATTTTATGTATTTTATGTATTTTATGTATTTTATGTATTTTATGTATTTTATGTATTTTATGTATTTTATGTATTTTATGTATTTTATGTATTTTATGTATTTTATGTATTTTATGTATTTTATGTATTTTATGTATTTTATGTATTTTATGTATTTTATGTATTTTATGTATTTTATGTATTTTATGTATTTTATGTATTTTATGTATTTTATGTATTTTATGTATTTTATGTATTTTATGTATTTTATGTATTTTATGTATTTTATGTATTTTATGTATTTTATGTATTTTATGTATTTTATGTATTGGTCAATCATCAATTGGTGATATATGTGCTGCTCACTGTGTTTTGGACGATGGAACAAACATCATAATGGCAGTTGTTTACATTTCGCCCAATAACGCAGTTAAAAATATCATAAAGTTTATATACAGAAGACTTATGATTTACGGTCGAGTAGGTTTTGAAGAATTAGGAGAAAACTATCATACGTTGCCACTAATTTTAGCAGGAGATTTCAATATTAATTTCGCGTCCGAAGATGGACAACTCTTGGTAAACTTTCTACGAGATAAATTAGAACTGCAAATGAATAATAACCGTACTGAGCCAACTACAAGACATGGAACAACAATCGATGCAGTTTTTTCTAGATATCTGTCTAATTTTAATTCGAAAATATATGTGTCTTATTTCTCGTACCATAAGCCTATTGTCTCGGTTTTTCCATTAACCACAGTAATTACTGATGTGTCCAATAATGAAAATAATGAATAATAATGAATAAAAAAAAAGATCTTTGCAAAAATATTTATTTACCAATGAAAACATGAAATAAATTGTAATATTTGTAGGAAATTAATATATGTATATGTACATACATGTATGTAGGTATATATTGTACACACACCCATATATATACACAGGCAGATGGAGCGAAAGAAGTTTCACTTCAGTCGTGTGGTCATAAGCACACTCATATTTTTTATTTCATAGCTTTATTATTTGTAAACTGATCTTTATGATTTTGATCATTTTAGAAAGGTATCAATCTGTAGAATGGATAAAAAATATTAATTGACCCTTTCAGGGCTGATAAAATGGTAATTAGGCTTGAACAAAGTGGAAAAAGGTAAAAAATCATCATTTTTAAACTCTTTTCTTTACTTTCACTTCGGAGCATCAAATCTTGTAACGTTAATTTAACCGCCTTTTACTCAATGCAAATGGATGAAACTTTGCAGGCATACATATTCCCGATGACAATATACGAATATGACATTTTGTTACATTTTTTGTTGTTGATTTTGTTGTTGAGTAACAAAAAACGATTTTTAATAAAATATGCTTGGAATTATTCGTTCTACTCAATGTAGAGTCTTAAAATTCACTTCCCTTCAATAAAAATTGGTAAAAATTAACAGACATGTGTATTTCCGACGAAAACACACGAAAATGATAGTTCCAAATTAAAAATGGCGGCCAAAAAATATGATGGATTACATTTTTCTTTACAAGCCACTCGTTCGATATGGGTATCAAATGAAAGGTTATAACAAGTTGAATACAATTAGCGTCATCCTAAATTCAAAATGGCGGTAGAAAAATGGCGGCATAAAAGTGGCGGCCAACACAAAACAGAGGATCAATTTTTCTTTACAACGCGCTCGGCATGGGTATCAAATGGAAGGGAGTGACAATTAGAATACTGTTGTCTGTGTCCCGTCATTTCAATTCAAAATGGCGGCCAACACAAAATGGCGGCTTACCCTTTTATTTACTTCGCTCTCGGTATGGATATCAAATGAACTCTCTAAATCTGAACCAGTGAATAACCTTTAATTGAATCAGTGAAATGTCAACCACTGTAAATCAGTGGATATCATATAATTGAATCAGTGACTTTGGCCGTCACTGAAACAACCAGTGATTCTTAAGTCATTGACTGAACCAGTGATTTTGGTTTTACTGATGTAACCAGTGATTTTTGTTATGAGTTTGATGCGTGAGATGAAAAAGGGCACTGGCGCCGACGACCTTATTTCAATGTATTCATTTCTCAGCATTTCCGAAAAATGATTTTATTTCAATAGGAACACATGTTTTAAACGCTCGCAGAAGATTGTTGAAAATACTTTCACTAAAAATATTGAAAGGAAAAAGTAAAATTATAACAATTTGAATAAAGTAAAATTCAAACAATGTTTATTTACAGTGTGCTAAAAAATAAATCAGTTGATAAAAACGAACATTTATTTCATATACACAGTTAAAAATAGTTCATTTCATGATAACTTGTTGATCATCTTGTTAATTGTTTCATTATTTGTTAAGAAATGTGAAAAACGTAATCCGTTCAAGTGATCAAATAACCCGAGTGCCACAGACTGTTCTCACTGGAGCACTCAGTATCTTACACTGAAAACCCAGTTCAATCTTCAATCACGGGATGATCAGTTTTTTCAACTGAATGAATAAGTGTGTGTCACTGGAACCCAGTGAAATTCTGAATCGCTGGACAAATCAGTGAAAATTTCACTGATTCAGATTTAGAGAGAAAGTGTATTAAAGTGAGTAAGAAAGTAAACTGTATGACGTCGTTTTAAATCAAATATGGCGTTCACTAAAAAATGGCGGAAGACATAACATAGCTACCAATAGCAAATAAAAATATGATTTAAAAAGATGCAAAAAAATATGTTTCCAGTTTTTAGTTTTTATTGCTCCAGCCAGTATACGCGAGCACACTACCTTTCAAAATGTAAAAAAAAAACGTAGAGCGCTATTAGATTTTTGAGGGGTCATCAAATTGTGCATTTTTGGGCTGCACTTGAGAACTGTTGTAAAGAAACAAAACATGTAAAAAAGTTTCCTTATTTAACATGATAATCTAATTAAAAGTTTGGAAATTGTAATGTATTAATTAACGCTATTCGTTACTAAAAAGTAAAAAATAAAAAAAAATAAAAAAAAATTTTTAAGAAACTCTTTTCTTTACCTTAATATATTGATCAGTTGTGAACACAAAATTAATATAAATACTAAAAAAATCGACTAAAAGGTAAAAAATAAGAAGATTTTAAACAATATATACTTTTAAATCAAAATGGAAAAAATCTCACACATTCCTTAAAGAAAAGCGTGGGCGCCCATACCAACCTGAACTTAAAAAAACATGACTGCCGTGAGTACATTTTAACATTTTAGACAGCTACGAATTTTCACTAATTGAGCATTTTGTTTCATAAAAACGCACCTCACGCTTTTCTTTAAGGAATGTGTGAGATTTTTTCCATTTTGATTTAAAAGTTTATATTGTTTAAAATCTTCTTATTTTTTACCTTTTAGTCGATCTTTTTAGTATTTATATTAATTTTGTGTTCACAACTGATCAATATATTAAGGTAAAGAAAAGAGTATCTTAAAAATTTTTTTTTCTTTTTTTTTTAAGATTTCGTTCGCCATGAGCGACCTCTAAATCTTTTCCGATTTGCCTAAAATTTTAAATTTCTTAGTTTTTTGCCTATTCGCATATTTCTAGGGGGTGAGACCCAAAATTGAAGCACTTTTGCAAATAAGGGCCACCCTAATATATATATATATATATATATATATATATATATATATATATATATATATATATATATATATATAGGGTGTGTACGGTAAGTTAACAAAGTGGCCGGATGTGGATAGGTTTTGGATAGACGAGCAAAAAGTGATGAGTCGGCAGTTGGTTTTGAAGTTACAAGCAATTTTAATGCTAAAATTGGCTCTATCGTACCATAATCGTAATATGCGGGAAGAGACTCTACAAGAAATTGTGGAGTCCATTAAGGAATTTAGGAGTGGGGTTACTAAAGAGGACGTTAAACGTAAAATTCGGGGTTTGCGGCCCCAATTTTTAAGAGAACAAAGGGAGGTAGTCAAAAAAAGTGGAGCAGGTACGGACGATATTTATACCCCTAAGCTATGGTGTTTCGATCGCCTTTGCTTCCTAAATAAATATACAAATGAAAGGTAGGACTCCGAAAATAAAGTAGAAGTAAGTTTACTTGTACTTTTCGACATAAGCGGAAAAGTACTAAAGAAATTATCTCATAGGGTTACTAAAAAAGTACGAAATAGTGCCAATTTTAGCATTGAAATTGCTTTTAGTTTCAAAAGCAAAGGCCGACTCATAGCTTTTTGTTCGTCTATCCAAAACTTATCTACAGCCGGCCACTTTGTTAACTTACCGTACACACCCTGTATATTGTATGTATATTTTATAAATTTATGAAAACTCTTATATTAAAAAATCCTCGTCATCGAATATCCCACTCATCGATTGACTAAGAATATCGATGGCCTCTGGAGCTCGTGTTGGATTTCTTGGCGGAATAATATCTTTTACAGAAATGATATTTATTTTCTTTTTATTTTCAATTGGGGAAAGCGACGCGTCTTCTGAAAAACCGGTATATATCTCAGCACTTCTATCTTCTGACATTATATTCCTCCTTGCACAATTTAGATTAATTTTTTTTTTTTAAATCTAAAATTCCTGCAGCGAGTTGTTGCTTTTTGCTTGTACTGCCAGCAACGCTATCGGAAGAACTTGTGCAGGTGGTGGGTGTGCGTCTGTATATATTTTCTTTTAAAGATGGAGATATGTTTCTGGCTTTGCTTTTACGCACATTTTTCTGCACTCCTTCTGTGAGAGCTGTGTAAATATTTAATTTTGTTTCAGCCAATATCTGCCGTGCAAAGGACAAAAGACCTAAATGCAAAAAGCTCGATTCGAGTAAAACGCGTTTCAAGTTGTTTTTTTGTTACTTTCCGTAAAATAAGAAAATGTAAATGAAGTTTATTCAAATTATCTAAGTTTAGATAATTTAAATAAACTTCATTTTCGTTTTCTTATTTTACAGAAAGTAACAAAAAAACACTTGAAACGCGTTTTACTCAAATCGAGCTTTTTGCATTTAGGTCTTTTGTCCTTTGCACGGCAGATATATCCTCGTCTGTAATTTTCCCCAATTCCAAACATATCATTCTGGAGAAGTATTCATCCACCACTTCCGTTTGATTCTTTTTTGTAAGGACCTCCAGTGCGACGGTCAAGGCCGATTCGGCCTTTTCCTCCGGACGGTTAATCCTGGTTTTCTTTGCTGGCTAAAAACATAAAAACGTTGTGTCTTAAGAAACAAGTAAAAAACATTAACAATAATTATATTTCAGTTTCCAGAAACTCACGAGGAATGGAAGGCAATTGCCGAAGAATTTGAACGTCGTTGGCATTTCGTTGTTTTTGATGGAGAAGAAAGTTGTCTCATTGATGGAACGAACAATCATATACAAGGGATTCTATGTTTTTTAAGAGGAGAAGTCGAGTCCCTAGAGAAAGCGGCAGTGCTTCACAAAACCCATCAAAGGCCATCTAGTACGACATCAACTACAAAATCGAGAAACGTTCCTACCATTTCTGGTCTATTGGCCACTTCATCTAACGTTGAACCAAGTTCATGCTTTTTTTGCAAACGAAACGATCATACAACACAACGCTGCAACTCCTCTATTAGTGTTAGTGAACGCAAGAATATGATGAAATTGGATAGAAGGTGTTTTCGCTGCACGCGCCGTGGGCATAACTCAAAGAGCTGCAATATTAAAGGCTTGAAATGTTTGAAGTGTGGTGGTAGGCATGTTATCGCTGTCTGCGACCCCAGTTTTACTAAAGTTAAATGTGGTAATGAGGAAAACTGTCAAAACAAAAGTTCGAGCTCCGTTTCAAACCCTGAAGTGTCAACTAGTTTGTGCTCGTCATCGCTGCTAAACTCATCCCATGTTTATCTACAAACGGCCTGTGCCTTTATCTCATCAGCTTTTGACGGTACTAAATCACTTTTAGTGCGTGTTGTTTGGAAAACTAAAAATGCGAGTCATGGGCTTTGGAGCGAGCGAGAATCCTCTTCAAGAGTTTCCCATTGTTAAAATAAAAGTGATGAGCCAATTTAATAATCATTTTACAATTTTAGATGTAAAATGGACAAATTTGTATACCTCGATATTCTCAAAGGAAATGTTAAGCAAAGCGCGGAAAAATTAGGGATTTTAGAAAACTTTGCTTATTACCAAGACAACGATCCAAGCACACGTCGATGGTTGCAAGGCTTTGGCTCATTCATAATTGCCCCAAATTGGTGTCAACACCGGCTTAATCTCCGGACCTTAATGTAATAGAACATCTGTGGGCAGAAATCGCAAGAAGACTGTACACCAGAACGTTCCATAACATTATTCAGTTAAAAAAGGTAATTAAACAAGAATAGTGTAATATTGAGCCCGAGTTTTGCAAAAAATTGGTAAAATCTATGCCTAATAGACTGCAGGCGGTAGTGGCAGCAAAAGGATTTGCTACTAAATATTGAATTAAATTTTATTTAACAAGAAAACAGCTATTTTTACAATTGTTACCAAAGTGTCCGATTATTCTTTTGACATGAAACTTGAATTTATTTTTTTATTTATTGTTTTTGTTAGTGTATAATTAAAATAAATTAATTTTTGATGAAAGTATATGAAAATAAAATGAAATTAGAAGAAAATGAGCTACGTGTTATTAATTTCAATCGATTATTTCGCCATGTTTTTATGAGATTTATTTAAAAATTGTCACTGTCCGATTATTCGTTTGAGCCACTGTAGATCTTGATCTCACCAGTTTAGGAGAACTACAATCAGCTCCCGCCTGCAAAAGGAGCGTTCTACAACTAATAGCGAGGATCTATGATCCGATAGGTATTCTTGGTCCACTCATAATCAGACTAAAAATTCTCTTTCAAGATTTATGGCGTTTGAATGTGGGATGGGATGAACCCCTTCCACCAGCTCAACAAGTAATTTGGACTAGTTGTATTAACCAGATTGGCTTCTTGAAGGACATTTCCTTACCTCGCTGGATCTTTAAGACTGCTTTTAGAGCTAATCAGGAATTGCATGTTTTTGCCGATGTCAGTGTCCAAGACTATGGGACAGTGGCTTATGTACGAAGCGAGGCTAGTGATGGAGAGGTCTACGTGTCTTTCCTTTGTGACAAAAGTCGAGTGGCCCCTCTTAAAACTGAGGGTCCAGAAAATTTAACTTTACCGAAACTGGAGTTAACGGCGTGTCTCATTGCAGCTAGATTGTCTCAACATCTCCAAACGAATCTGGCATTAGAATTTGACTCAGCGTTCCTTTGTTCAGATTCAAAGATATCGATTAGTTGGATCCATGGCGAACATCGTAAATGGAAACCTTATATCGAACATAGGGTTGTTGAAACTCGACGCATATCAAAGCTATCTGCATGGCGACATTGTCCTGGAGCTATAAACCCGGCTGACTTTCTTACCAGAGGTATTAGCGCTAAAAAATTGCAGAAATCTTCAACCTGGCTCAACGGTCCTTCGTGGCTATGGCAGAACTCTATCACTTGGCCTCAATCAGATTTGAGACATCATTATTCCTCTACAACGCTCCTTGCTGCTCTTACGCCTAAAAATGAGGACAGAACTTCGTGCCTTCAACCGTTGCTGAAAGTAGAGAGCTTTTCCAGCTATCGACGATTAATTAGGGTTACAGCCTATATTATTCGCTTCAAAAGAAACTGCCTTGGAACGGAACGGAAGTCATCAACGATGCATCTCTCCGCTAACGAGCTTCAGCGTGCTGAAAGGTACTGGATCAGATTTATCCAGTCACAAACTTATGGAGAGGAGATTACAAATCTCGGACAAGGAAAACCAGTTGGAAAAAACTCTAAAATATTAAAATTAAACCACTTTTTGGATGAACATGCGTTATTGCGTGTCGGCAGCCGTTTAGCAGAAGCAGAATTGGGCTACGACGCTACCTATCCTGTGCTCTTACCTAAAGCTGATCACTTCGTTAAGTTACTCGTGCAATATGTACATGAAAAGGTGCTTCACAGTAGAGTTAACATGGTCCTTACAAAATTGCGTGAAAACTTCTGGATTATCAAGGCCCGCCAGCTGGTAAAAACAACTATAAATCTTTGCAGAGTATGCGCGCTACTAAGGTCTCGCGCTCTTTCCCAACCGTTCGCAACTTTACCTAGAGAGAGGATTATGTGTGGAAAACCCTTTGAGACTGTGGGCGTGGATTTTGCGGGACCACTATATCAGAAGACATCTCCAGATATGTCAGAGCGAAATAAGGTATATATCATGCTCGTAACTTGTGCTGTAGTGCGAGCAGTTCATTTAGAGTTGGTGCCTTCACTTTCGTCAGAGTCTTGCTTACTGGCACTGCGTCGCTTCTTTGCTCGTCGTGGCATACCTCAGGTTATAATATCGGATAATGCTTGCAATTTCAAGAAAGCCTCTAAAGAACTGAAGGGACTTGAGACAATTATTTGTAATAATGATTTTCAATCCGCTATGGCCGAGAAAGGCATATCGTGGAAGTTTATTGCGGAACGTGCCCCATGGTGGGGAGGATTTTATGAACGTCTTGTAGGGAGTGTGAAGAACGTGCTTAAAATATCGATTCGTCGCGCGATACTCAACGTGGATCAGATAAACACATTCTTGACGGAAGCTGAATTCTTAAGCAACTCTAGACCCCTGACTTATGTGAGCGATGAACCCGAAGATTTGTCCCCGCTTACACCTAGCCATTTCCTTATAGGAGCATTTCCCAATTCACCTGTAATTGAGGCTTGCTCTTCTTTGGACGCCGAGCTGCGAGCAAGATGGAAATGTCGTATTTCTACCACCAACCTATTTCTTAAACGATGGAAGACTGAGTATCTTCAGCAGTTACGATCAGCACATTACTCAGACGGGAAGGCTTCTTTTAATCTGATACCAGGAGATGTTGTGCTAGTTCAAGACCAGACACTTCCTCGCATCCTATGGAGACTGGCTGTAGTTGAGAGAGTGTATCCAGGACGAGATGGACGTATAAGGGCATGTGAGCTGCGTTTTAAAAACGGATCCCGTCTTCGGAGACCAGTGCAACTTTTATATCCTGTAGAATTGGGAAATGCATCGCCGGTGGGAGGATGTCAAAATTATAATCTGGCAACTCAGCCAACTCGTCATCCCCAGCCTAATCGTCGCCATTGCACCATCACCAGTTAGTCTAACTCAAAACGTCGTCGCGACCAGACCTTATTTAAAACGAAACGAAATATTAAAATAAACGAAATTGATTCTGAACTTTGCGTCTTATTATTATTTCAGTCTAATCCGCTTTCCCAGCTGTATGCTTTTTCGACAACAACTATTTTACTCAACTAGTAATTCAACACGCTCATCTTTCCACCCTGCATGGTGGAGTTCAACTTACTCTACACCACCTACGCACTAAGTATTGGATAGTTCATGGGAGAAGTAAGATACGTAAGCTGGTGAGGAACTGTGTTATCTGCTGCCGATACAGAGCGAGGACAACCACACAATTTATGAGCGATCTGCCCCCAGACCGAGTACGGCCTAGCAAACCATTTTTAGTCACAGGTGTGGACTATGCTGGACCTTTTAATATCACGCCTATAAGACGAAGGGGGTGTAAAAGCACAAAAGCATACGCGCAGTATTCATATGCCTTATAACCAGAGCCGTACATCTTGAGTTATTTATTTATTTATTTATTGAAGAAACAACAGATACACATTGCAAAAATAGATAAAGATAATAAATAACAAGATAACGTAACAATATATATCCTAAACGTTTCGTACTAAGACAAATACCGCTTACCAATGAATGATACAATTGTACAAAACTGATATGTGCTACAAGGAATAAAAAACAAAAAAAAGAGAAAAGGAAAAACCAGGGATCGTAAATAACTGTTATATTTGTATTTTTGACTTAAAAAATCAAATAGTAAATGTTGTCTGATCTGCATAAAATTTATACTGGATACTCAGAGTAGCGAGTTCTACGCGGTGGTGGGGTTACTTTTAAATTGTAGACTTTTATTATAAAAGTCAAGTTAAATAGTTAAAATTAATTTAAATTTTTTAAATAAACAATGCCAGTTATATTTAACTAAAAGAGTTTTAGGTCATTAAAAACTCTTATTTTTGTTTTTTATTTTTAAAGTCTTCCAAAACTCTTATGGGAAGACTTTTATTTTTAAAATCAAAAATAACTGTTAAAAAAGACTGTCTTGCATAAAAGTCTTTCTAAGATTTTTATTTTTCCAGTTTTTTCTATAAAAGTCTTTGAAGACTTTTATTTTTAAAATATAAAAATAAAAGTCTTTTGCTGAAAACAGATAAATAGTCCATTCAAACCGTTAAGAAAATCGAACCCTAAAGGTTTTTGGGGTCGCTGATCACGAAAATCGGGGTCCTGCGGTCCTAAAACATGGGCGTCACCTTTAAAAATGCAAAAAAACACCCCTTTTTAGGGGTTTTTCGCGATTATTTCGATAGTAATGAAAACTAATGCAATGAAATACACTTTTTTTAATATATTTATTTGCGAAGGTGGTTGATTTGTACTAAATCAACGCGAACTTTATGATAAGGGGTGGATCCTAAAGGGTTGAAACCACCCCTAAATCGGCTACAAATAGAAACTAGTTGGGATGTGGGTTCGACCCTTTCGGTCCACACGATCAACTCAAGGGGGTGAAATAGGGTCAACTCAAAACCGCTGGAGCCATAAGGCTGAAATTTGGACAGTGCATCCCTATAATGACGTAGACATCCACTTAGAAGCGATTTTTCGAAATTCATCCCCTAAGGGGCACAAATGGGGTTTATCCAAACCGTTGGAGCTACAGGGCTGAAATTTTGACAGTGCAGCCCTATAATGGCGTGGACATCCACTATAAAGCGATTTTTCGAAATTCATCCCCTAAGGGGGTGAAATGGGGTTTATCCAAACCGCTGGAACTATAGGGTTGAAATTATGACAGCGCATCCCTATAATGATGTGGACATCCACTAAGAAGCGATTTTTCGAAATTCTTCCCCTAAGGGGGTGAAATGGGGTTTACCCAAACCGCTGGAGCTATAGGGCTGAAATTTTGACAGTGCATCCCTATAATGGCGTGGACATCCACTAAGAAGCGATTTTTCGAAATTCATCCCCTAAAGGACAGTGCATCCCTTTAATGACGTGGACATCCACTAAGAATCGATTTTTCGAAATTCATCCCCTAAAGGGGTGACGTGGACATCCACTAAGAAGCGATTTTTTTGAAATTAATCCCCTACGGGGGTTAAATGGGGTAACCCAAATCGCTGGAGCTGAAGGGCTTTAATTTTGAAAGTGCATCTCTATAATGACGTGGACATTCACTATAAAGCGATTTTTCGAAATTCACCCCCTAAGGGGGTGAAATAGGGTTTACCCAAACCGCTGGAGCTATAGGGCTGAAATTTTGACAGTGCATCCCTATAATGGCGTGGACATCCACTATAAAGCGATTTTTCGAAATTCATCCCCTAAGGGGGTGAAATAGGGTTTACCCAAACCGCTGGAGCTATAGGGCTGAAACTTTTGACAGTGCATCCCTTTAATGACGTGGACATCCACTAAGAAGCGATTTTTCGAAATTCATCCCCTAAAGGGGTGAAATGGGGTTTTTCCAAACCGCTGGAGCTATAGGGCTGAAATTTTGACAGTGCATCCCTTTAATGGCGTGGACATCCACTAAGAAGCGATTTTTCGAAATTCATCCCCTAAAGGGGTGAAATGGGGTTTACCCAAACCGCTGGAGCTATAGGGCTGAAATTTTGACAGTGCATCCCTTTAATGACGTGGACATCCAGTAAGAAGCGATTTTTTGAAATTAATCCCCTAAGGGGGTTAAATGGGGTAACCCAAACCGCTGGAGCTGAAGGACTTTAATTTTGACAGTGCATCTCTATAATGACGTGGACATTCACTATAAAGCGATTTTTCGAAATTCATCCCCTAACGGAGTGAAATGGGGTTACCAAACTACTAATTTAAGTAGAAATTATACAGGGAGCCAAAAAATTCAAAAATATAAAATCAGCCGCACCAATTTATCCACCTAATAAATCATTTTTTACATAGTTTTAGTTAGAATTTCTATAGCCTGATCAACGTGCTAGGCTTTAAGCACAATATCACAATTGTTTTTATAGCGTAATTTTCGAACTACGATAGCTATTTTATTTGTTTTCAGCAAAAGACTGACCTGCGTAAATGTCATTGTAAAAAAACGGAACACCCCATTATTCAGAAGTAACTCAAATACATTAGGGTATCTACATATTTCCAATTATTGTGTGATTGTCGTTTTTATCCTGCATTTTGACTTTATTTAAAAATTCCACGAAAAGAAATATTTCTCCATGTATTTTTTATTTTGCTTCAGTTTAGGGGTGGTTTAACCCCTTTAAAAAAGGGTTTAAAGTGAAATTTTCCAAATGTTTCAATGAATAAAAATGGAAAATAAAATTTTAATGCAAAACAATAAATGTCAATTTTTTTCAATTACAATTTTAATGCAGGGGTAGTTTCACCCCCTTAAGGGTTTAAAATAACAAATTTATGGCTGATAATACCTTTTGAACCAAATTTCAAGCAAAAAGCACAAAACAAAAAATTTTTCTAATTTTTTTTATATAAAGTTGATTTTTATAATTGTGGGGGTTCGGACTACAATGTACCAGTTTGTGTGAATATTGTGAAGGCATTAATTGCAGGAATTGTACAGAATGTAGGTACTGTCACGGAAGAAGAAAATCGTGAAGTTGAAGAAGCCGATATAGATGAATCAGACACAGATTAAATGGCGGGTATCTCAAATTTTAGATAACAAATGCAATTTTGGCCAATGGGTTCAGTATTTTGACACAAATTTTTCAGGATCTTTTTATAACATTAAAAGGTATATTTTCTGAAAGTTTGATGCAAATTGGTCTAGTTGACCGTCTTGGGTTCTAAAATGAAAAAATTCTGTTTTTTTCTCGTTTTTTCAGTTTTGTAGGTTATGTACGTACTTCAGAGACTTGAACCCAAAGTCAATTTATTAGAAATTATTTTTTAATTACGAAGAGACTAGTTTTTAGTTTGCCCCGATCCGACTTATAGAACCGGAGTTATTCATATTTTAAGGTCGAAAAACGCGGTAAAATTTTTTTATTTGTTTATAACAAAAGTAGCACAAGGCTCACGAGGTTCAAAACTTATGAATATACTCCTGGTGATACCCCAAACAGGATAAAATCATAATCTTGCTGTTACCAAGCTGTGCAAATTAAAATGCTTTTTTTACTGCACTACTAGTATATCTTAAGTTATGAACACGATCAATAAATTTAAATGATTATTACTAATGATTACTCAGAATAATTAAGATTTTACGCTTAAATTCAGCCTTTTTAGTATTACATATATCTTTTTCAAGAAACTTACTATTATACTGTTCACATATTCTGTACAGTGGTGCTCTCTGACCGGCGTTGGTTCTAGCTTTATTAAGTAGAAATAGGTCTTTCGAACGAGTGGCTCGGGTCGGAATCCGGAAACAAACTTGAAATAAAAGATCAGGGGAATCAATCACGGATGTTATAATTTTTTTGAGAATTACAGCATCGTGGAGAGATCGTCGATCTTCAAGACTTGTAAGGGATGTCTTTATTAATCTGGCGTCGTAGGACAATTTACCATATTTTAGGCATAGACTCAGTGCTCTCGTAAATTTTTTCTGTAGCATTTCAATTTTATTACTATAAACATTATAGTATGGGTTCCAGATGGATGAGGCATACTCCAAGTGTGATCTTACTAACGATTGGTACAATAGACGGTAAGTCGAAAGCTGTTTAAAATTCCTGGTCGATCTCAGTATGAAGCTATCGGTACTTCACTACCGAAATGATACACGTTTTTGTGTGTTTTTATATTTAGTATTTTATTTATAATATAGTTATCTATTAATTACACGCTTAAGTTATTTTATCACTACTGACAATTCGGGATATTTATATATATATATATATATATATATATATATATATATATATATATATATATATATATTAGGGCGGGTCAATTTGTATGGATGAAAAAAAATCGACCTTTTACACCCCTAGTGATATTCTATATGTAATTTTGAGCAACTTTGCCCAAGAAACTATAGTTCGAAAATCGATTTTGAGCCTCCGGATTTTTAAAAATAGATATTTTTTGTCAATATTTATGATTTAATTTATTTAAGAAGATAAAAATACAAGTTATTTCTCCAGGCACACGTATTTAGGAGTTTCTGTGGGCGAGCAATCTATTGCTACTGTTTACTTATATTTACTGGTCCCGCTAAAGGGCGCTTTCGTACATTTTATCTATATTTCGTAGGTTTTATCACTATTTTTCAAGAATTGTTTTGTTTTGCAAAACCAAGTTATTAATGGCCTAAAATAAATGCATGGGTCAAGTATATTAAAACACGTGCGCTATAGTCGTTTTGGTGTTGCCACGCTACACCTCTTCCAGAAACACATTCATAGTATATAAAAACATAGGCATATTCGAATGCAACGTTGTATCAAAATTTCAAAGTGATCGGAGATTTTAGATTAAGAACAAACGCACATTTACATTTTTATTATAAATTTATTTTTATTTATAGAATACAATATAAAAGTAAATTTAAATTCAAAAAGGAAAACATTTTTTTGCAGTAATAGATAAGAATCGAGGAGTTATTTTTGAAAGTCTTGCTTGCTTTCAAGTCGAGATAATTTCTTACGGCTTTCTAATGTCACTGCCATTATTCCTTCTCGATTCTTGTCTAAAGCACGTTTAGAAACATTAGCCAGCAATTGTATGTGTCTTTCCGTACCTTGGATGTGTAACGGAATTCCTGGGTCAGGCAGCGGTGGTTCGTCGTATTCTAAGTATTGCTCAAAATAATCATGCGGAATCGTTTTTGTAAACGGTGGCTCAAAAATAATACTGTCGTCATTTAAGTCAATCATATTCGTATAATCTGTGCAATTGAAGTTAATAATAGGTTTTCTATAAACTCTAACTCGCATCGGATCGTCCAGTTTATTTCGATAGTGTAAAATTATGTTTATAGCACTGCCGCGTTTGTCTTTTCTGTCATCAAACAACATTGATAACAAAACATTTTCCGAATGTGCATAATATGAATTGTCCTTAATTACATTATTTATCACGTCGCGTAAATTTGGCTCTAAAAACTGTGCCCAACGTATGAATTTCGAAAATAGTGCGCTACCATACACGACAGAGTTATAATACTTAATATTGAAATACATTGGCGTATAAACTTTCATTATGTAGGCTACTAGAGTTTTCAAATTCTTAGATGGCTTATTCGTAGTCACATATAGCCGTAATAACCTATTGGCCTTGGTGAGCCAGCGAGAATGAGCAACTGGCCCTGGTTTAATGTTAGCCAAATCCTCCGGAATAAAACCATTAGAAATCGCATTGGCCAACTTGTACAAGTACTTTAAATCCGTAGATAATTCACCTTCTTCTTCCATTGCTGGAGGCATATTCTCTAGTTGGATTTTTTCAAAATCAGCTACAACCTGTAAAGATTAGATGAATTAAAATGCGATTTTATTATTTTAAACACATTATAAATAAGTAATAGAAGTAAAAATGGTATGAAAAAAGTTATAACAATTACGTACCGGAAGTTTTTCACAAGTTTCAATTTGTTTGTTTAACGTTCCGGTTGTCGTTCGTGGTCCAGTGGTGGATGATCTTTCTAACGTGTCAAACAAATGCCGCAGCGGAAGCTCGTTAAAGTGGATAAGGCACACAAACCAATGCAGTGGTCTGTGTAACTGTAGTTCGAATCGTCGCAATATTCCATTTTTTATGCCAGTATTTGCTGGTTCACCATCACAGAATATGCCAATTAATGAATCAAAGGACATTCCTTTGTTGATGAAAAATTCGTTCAATTTTTTGACCTTAGTTTCCGCATCTTCATTTTCCAATTTTACGTAGCCTATTAATTGGGAATTAGGCTCCTTCAAAACAACTAGATGAGGCTCTTTTACCATCGTTTGATGAAATATTTGATCTATTTTCTCTCTCGTTAAAGAA